>CM034082.1:19622747-20222747 GCA_019845555.1 Aristolochia fimbriata
TGCTTAGCCAATCAACAGCCGGTTTGGTTTGCTTAGCCAAACAAAAGCCGGTTTGGTCTGATTAGCCAAACAACAGCCACTTTGGTCTGCTTAGTCAAACGACAGCCTGATTTGGTCTGCTTAGGTAAACAACAGCGGGTTTGGTTTGCTTAGCGAAACAACAGCCAGTTTGGTGTGCTTAGCCAAACAACTGTCGGTTTGGTCTTGCTTAGCCAATCAACACCCGGTTTATTCTGCTCAGCCAAACAACAGCCGGTTTTATCTCGCTTAGCCAAACAACAGCCGGTTTGGTCTGCTTAGCCATAGAACAGCCGGTTTGGTCTGCTTAGCCAAACAACAGCCGGTTTGGTTTGCTTAGCCAAACAACAACCGGTTTGGTCATGCTTAGCCAAACAACAGCCAGTTTTGTCTGCTAAGCCAAACAACAGCCGGTTTGGTCTGCTTAGCCAAACAACCGCCGATTTGGTCTGCGAAACAACAGCCGGGGTGGTCTGCTTAGCCAAACAACAGCCGATTTGGTCTGCTTAGCCAAACAGCAGCCGATTTGGTGTGCTTAGCTAAACCACAGCTGGTTTGGTCATCTTTGCCAAACAACAGCTGGTTTGGTCTGATTAGCTAAACAACTGCCGGTTTGGTCTTGCATAGCCAAACAACTACCAGTTTGGTCTTTGGTAGCCAAAGAACTGCTGGTTTCGTCTTGCTTAGCCAAACACTAGCCGGTTTGGTCTGCTTAGCCAAACAACAGCCGCTTTGGTATGCTTTGCCAAACAACAGCCGGTTTGCTCTGCTTCGCCAAACAATAGCCAATTTGGTTTGCTAAGCCAAACAATAGCCGGTTTGGTCTGCTTAGCCAAACAACAGCCGGTTTGGTCTGCTTAGCCATACAACAAATGGTTTGGTTTTATGTAGTCCAACAACAACCGGGCTTGGTTTATGTAGCCAAACAACAGCCTGTTTGGTCTCCTTAGCCAAACAACAACCAGTTTGGTCTGCTTGGCCAAACAACAGCCGGTTTGGTTTGCTTAGCCAAACAATAGCCGGTTAGGTCTTCTTAGCCAAACAACAGCCGGTTTCGATGCGCTTAGCCAAACCATCGCCTTGTTTGGAGTTCATAGCCAAACAACAGCCGGTTTGGTCTATTTAGCAAAAGAACAACCGGATTGGTCTCGCTTAGCCAAAAATGGCCGGTTTGGTCCGCTTAGCTAAACAACAACTGGTTTGTTTCTGCTTAGCCATACAAATGGCGCTTTTGTCCGCTTAAGCAAACAACAGCTGGTTTGGTCTGCTTTTGCCTAACAACAGCCGGTTTGGTCTCGCGTGCCAAACAACAACCGATTTGGTCTTGCTTAGGCAAACAACAACAACCGTTTTGGTCTTGCATAGCCCAACAGCCGGTTTGGTCTTGCTTACCCAAACAACAACAACTTTTGTCTCGCTAAGACAAACAACAGCCGGTTTGGTCTGCTTAGACAAACAACAGCCGATTTGGTCCGCCAAACAATAGTCAGATTGGTCTGCTTAGCCAAACAACAGCCGATTTGGTATGCATAGCCAAACAACAGCCGATTTGGTCCGGCGAAATAAACAACAACCGGTTTGGTTTGCTTTAGCCAAACAACAACCGGTTTGGTGTGCTTAGCCAAACAACTCGGTTTGGTCTTGCTTGGCCAAACATCTGCCGGTTTGGTCTGCATAGCCAAACAACAAAGCAGGTGTGGTCTGCTTTAGCCAAACAATAGCAATATTGGTCCGCTTAGCCAAACAACAACCGGTTTGGTCTTGCTTAGGCAAACAACAGCCGTTTTGGTCTTGCATTGCCCAACAGCCAATTTGGTCTTGCTTAGCCAAACAACAACTAGTTTTGTTCGCTAAGCCAAACAACAGCCGGTTTGGTCTGCTTAGCCAAACAACAGCCGATTTGGTCTGCTTAGCCAAACAAAGAGCCGATTTGGTCAGCAGCTAGCTAAACCACAGCCGGTTTGGTCATCTTAGCCAAACAACAGCCGGGTTTGATCTGATTAGCCAAACAACTGCCGGTTTGGTCTTGCTTAGCCAAACAACTACCTGTTTGGTCTTTGCTAGCCAAAGAACTGCTGGTTTCGTCTTGCTTAGCCAAACACTAGCCGGTTTGGTCCGCTTAGCCAAACAACAGCAGTTTTGGTATGCTTTGCCAAACAACAGCCGGTTTGTTTCTGCCCGCCAAACAATAGCCGGTTTGGTTAGCTAAATGAAACAACAGCCGGTTTGGTCAGCTTTTAGCCAAACAACAACCTGTTTGGTCCGCTAAGCCAAACAACAGCCGGTTTGGTATGCTTAGCCAAAACACAGTACCGGTTTGGTCCGCTTTAGCCAAACAACAGCCGGTTTTGGTCCGCTTAGCCATACAACAGCCGGTTTGGTCTGCTTAGCCAAACAAAGAGCCGGTTTGGTCTGAAGCCATACAACAGCCGGTTTGGTTTTGTGAGTTCAACAACAACCGGCTTGGTTTATGAAATAAACAACAGCTGTTTGGTCTCCTTAGCCAAACAACAACCAGTTTGGTCCGCAGGCCAAATAACAGCCGGTTTGGTTTGCTTAGCCAAACAATAGCCGGTTAGGTCTTCTTAGCCAAACAACAGCCGGTTTCGACTGCTTAGCCAAACTACTGCCTGTTTGGAGTTCATAGCCAAACAACAGCCGGTTTGGTCTGTTTAGCAAAAGAACAGCCGGATTGGTCTGCTTAGCCAAAAAATGGCCGGTTTGGTTTGCTTAGCTAAACAACAGCTGGTTTGCTCTGCTTAGCCTAACAACAGCCTGTTTGGTCTGCTTGGCCAAACAACAACCAGTTTGGTCTTGCTTAGCCATACAAATGGCAGTTTTGTCCGCTTAAGCAAACAACAGCTGGTTTGGTCTGCTTTGCCTAACAACAGCCGGTTTGGTCTGCGTAGCCAAACAACAACCGATTTGGTCTTGCTTAGGCAAACTACAACCGTTTTGGTCTTCCTTAGCCCACCAGCCAGTTTGGTCTTGCTTACCCAAACAACAGCCACTTTTGTCTGCTAAGCCAAACAACAGCCTGTGTGGTCTGCTTAGACAAACAACAGCCGATTTGGTCTGCCAAACAATAGCCGGTTTGGTCTGCTTAGCCAAACAACTGCCGATTTGGTCTACTTAGCCAAACAACAGCCGATTTGGTCTGCTTTGCACAACTACAGCCGATTTGGTCTTCTTAGCCAAACAACAGCTGGTTTGGTTTGCTTAGCCAAACAACAGCCGGTTTGGGGTGCTTAGCCAAACAACTGTCGGTTTGGTCTTGCTTAGCCAAACAACAGCCGGTTTGGTCTGCTTAGTCAAACAACAAAGGGTGTGGTCTCGCTTAGCCAAACAACAGCCGGTTTGGTCTGCGCTTAGCCAAACAACAACCGGTTTGGTCATGCTTAGCCAAACAACAGCCGGTTTTGTCCGCTAAGCCAAACAACAACCAGGTTTGGTCTGCTTAGCCAAACAACCGCCGATTTGGTCTCATAAACAACAGCCGGGTGGTCTGATAGCCAAACAACAGCCGATTTGGTCCGCTTAGCCAAACAAAGAGCCGATTTGGTGTGCTTAGCTAAACCACGGTGGTTTGGTCATCTTTGCCAAACAACAGCTGGTTTGGTCTGATTAGCTAAACAACTGCCGGTTTGGTCTTGCATAGCCAAACAACTACCAGTTTGGTCTTTGGTAGCCAAAGAACTGCTGGTTTCGTCTTGCTTAGCCAAACACTAGCCGGTTTGGTCTGCTTAGCCAAACAACAGCCGCTTTGGTATGCTTTGCCAAACAACAGCCGGTTTGCTCTGCTTCGCCAAACAATAGCCAATTTGGTTTGCTAAGCCAAACAATAGCCGGTTTGGTCTGCTTAGCCAAACAACAGCCGGTTTGGTCTGCTTAGCCATACAACAGCCGGTTTGGTTTGCGTAGCCCAACAACAACCGGCTTGGTTTGCGTAGCCAAACAACAGCCTGTTTGGTCTCCTTAGCCAAACAACAACCAGTTTGGTCTGCTTGGCCAAACAACAGCCGGTTTGGTTTGCTTAGCCAAACAATAGCCGGTTAGGTCTTCTTAGCCAAACAACAGCCGGTTTCGTCTGCTTAGCCAAACTACTGCCTGTTTGGAGTTCATAGCCAAACAACAGCCGGTTTGGTCTATTTAGCAAAAGAACAGCCGGATTGGTCTGCTTAGCCAAAAAATGGCCGGTTTGGTCTGCTTAGCTAAACAACAGCTGGTTTGCTCTGCTTAGCCATACAAATGGCAGTTTTGTCCGCTTAAGCAAACAACAGCTGGTTTGGTCTGCTTTGCCTAACAACAGCCGGTTTGGTCTGCGTAGCCAAACAACAACCGATTTGGTCTTGCTTAGGCAAACAACAGCCGTTTTGGTCTTGCATAGCCCAACAGCCAGTTTGGTCTTGCTTACCCAAACAACAACAACTTTTGTCTGCTAAGACAAACAACAGCCGGTTTGGTCTGCTTAGACAAACAACAGCCGATTTGGTCTGCCAAACAATAGTCGTATTGGTCTGCTTAGCCAAACAACAACCGATTTGGTATGCATAGCCAAACAACAAACCGATTTGGTCTGCTTTTTGCCAAACAACAACCGGTTTGGTTTGCTTAGCCAAACAACAGCCGGTTTGGTGTGCTTAGCCAAACAACTCGGTTTGGTCTTGCTTTAAAAACATCTGCCGGTTTGGTCTGCATAGCCAAACAACAGCAGGTGGGTCTGCTTAGCCAAACAATAGCAATATTATCCGCTTAGCCAAACAACAACCGGTTTGGTCTTGCTTAGGCAAACAACAGCCGTTTTGGTCTTGCATTGCCCAACAGCCAATTTGGTCTTGCTTAGCCAAACAACAACTAGTTTTGTCTCCGCTAAGCCAAACAACAGCCGGTTTGGTCCGCTTAGCCAAACAACAGCCGATTTTTGGTCTGCTTAGCCAAACAAAGAGCCGATTTGGTCTCAAGCTTAGCTAAACCACAACCGGTTTGGTCATCTTAGCCAAACAACAGCCGGTTTGATCTGATTAGCCAAACAACTGCCGGTTTGGTCTTGCTTAGCCAAACAACTACCTGTTTGGTCTTTGCTAGCCAAAGAACTGCTGGTTTCGTCTTTGCTTAGCCAAACACTAGCCGGTTTGGTCCGGCTTAGCTAAACAACAGCAGTTTTGGTATGCTTTGCCAAACAACAACCGGTTTGTTCTGCCGCCAAACAATAGCGGTTTGGTTAGCTAAGCCAAACAACAGCCGGTTTGGTCAGCTTAGCCAAACAACAACCTGTTTGGTCTGCTAAGCCAAACAACAGCCGGTTTGGTATGCTTAGCCAAAACACAGCCGGTTTGGTCTGCTTAGCCAAACAACAACCCGATTTGGTCTACTTAGCTAAACAACAGCCGGTTTGGTTTGCTTAGCCAAACAACAGCCGGTTTGGTCAGCTTAGCCAAACAACTGTCGGTTTGGTCTTGCTTAGCCAATCAACAGCCGGTTTGGTTTGCTTAGCCAAACAAAAGCCGGTTTGGTCCGCTTAGCCAAACAACAGCCCACTTTGGTCTCAGCGAAGTCAAACGACAGCTGATTTGGTCTGCTTAGGTAAACAACAGCGGTTTGGTTTGCTTAGCCAAACAACAGCCAGTTTGGTGTGCTTAGCCAAACAACTGCCGGTTTGGTCTTGCTTAGCCAATCAACACCGGTTTGATTCTGCTTTCGCCAAACAACAACCGGTTTGGTCTGCGCTTAGCCAAACAACAGCCGGTTTGGTCTGCTTAGCCATAGAACAGCCGGTTTGGTCTGCTTAGCCAAACAACAGCCGGTTTGGTTTGCTTAGCCATAGAACAGCCGGTGTGGTCTGCTTAGCCAAACAACAGCCGGTTTGGTGCCGCTTAGCCAAACAACAACCGGTTTGGTCTTGCTTAGGCAAACAACGGCCGTTTTGGTCTTGCATTGCCCAACAGCCAATTTGGTCTTGCTTAGCCAAACAACAACTAGTTTTGTCTGCTAAGCCAAACAACAGCCGGTTTGGTCTGCTTAGCCAAACAACAGCCGATTTGGTCTGCCTTAGCCAAACAAGCCGACCGATTTGGTCTCGCTTAGCTAAACCACACCGGTTTGGTCATCTTAGCCAAACAACAGCCGGTTTGATCTGATTAGCCAAACAACTGCCGGTTTGGTCTTGCTTAGCCAAACAACTACCTTTTGGTCTTTGCTAGCCAAAGAACTGCTGGTTTCGTCTTTTGCTTAGCCAAACACTAGCCGGTTTGGTCCGCTTAGCCAAACAACGCTAGTTTTGGTATGCTTTGCCAAACAACAGCCGGTTTGCTCTCGCCAAAACAATAGCCGGTTTGGTTAGCTAAGCCAAACAACAGCCGGTTTGGTCAGCTTTAGCCAAACAACAACCTGTTTGGTCTGCTAAGCCAAACAACAGCCGGTTTGGTATGCTTAGCCAAAACACCGGCCGGTTTGGTGCCGCTTAGCCAAACAACAGCCGGTTTTGGTCTGCTTAGCCATACAACAGCCGGTTTGGTCTGCTTAGCCAAACAACAGCCGGTTTGGTCTGCTTAGCCATACAACAGCCGGTTTGGTTTGCGTAGCCCAACAACAACCGGCTTGGTTTGCGTAGCCAAACAACAGCCTGTTTGGTCTCCTTAGCCAAACAACAACCAGTTTGGTCTGCTTGGCCAAATAACAGCCGGTTTGGTTTGCTTAGCCAAACAATAGCCGGTTAGGTCTTCTTAGCCAAACAACAGCCGGTTTCGTCTGCTTAGCCAAACTACTGCCTGTTTGGAGTTCATAGCCAAACAACAGCCGGTTTGGTCTGTTTAGCAAAAGAACAGCCGGATTGGTCTGCTTAGCCAAAAAATGGCCGGTTTGGTTTGCTTAGCTAAACAACAGCTGGTTTGCTCTGCTTAGCCTAACAACAGCCTGTTTGGTCTGCTTGGCCAAACAACAACCAGTTTGGTCTTGCTTAGCCATACAAATGGCGGTTTTGTCCGCTTAAGCAAACAACAGCTGGTTTGGTCTGCTTTGCCTAACAACAGCCGGTTTGGTCTGCGTAGCCAAACAACAACCGATTTGGTCTTGCTTAGGCAAACTACAACCGTTTTGGTCTTCCTTAGCCCACCAGCCAGTTTGGTCTTGCTTACCCAAACAACAGCCACTTTTGTCTGCTAAGCCAAACAACAGCCTGTGTGGTCTGCTTAGACAAACAACAACCCGATTTGGTCCAAAACAATAGCCGGTTTGTTCGCTTAGCCAAACAACTGCCGATTTGGTCTACTTAGCCAAACAACAGCCGATTTGGTCTGCTTTGCACAACTACAGCCGATTTGGTCTTCTTAGCCAAACAACAGCTGGTTTGGTTTGCTTAGCCAAACAACAGCCGGTTTGGGGTGCTTAGCCAAACAACTGTCGGTTTGGTCTTGCTTAGCCAAACAACAGCCGGTTTGGTCTGCTTAGTCAAACAACAGCAGGTGTGGTCTGCTTAGCCAAACAACAGCCGGTTTGGTCTGCTTAGCCAAACAACAACCGGTTTGGTCATGCTTAGCCAAACAACAGCCAGTTTTGTCTGCTAAGCCAAACAACAGCCGGTTTGGTCTGCTTAGCCAAACAACCGCCGATTTGGTCTGCGAAACAACAGCCGGGGTGGTCTGCTTAGCCAAACAACAGCCGATTTGGTCTGCTTAGCCAAACAAAGAGACCGATTTGGTGTGCTTAGCTAAACCACAGCTGGTTTGGTCATCTTTGCCAAACAACAAATTGGTTTTGGTCTGATTAGCTAAACAACTGCCGGTTTGGTCTTGCATAGCCAAACAACTACCAGTTTGGTCTTTGGTAGCCAAAGAACTGCTGGTTTCGTCTTTGCTTAGCCAAACACTAGCCGGTTTGGTCTCAGCCAAACAAACAACCGCTTTGGTATGCTTTGCCAAACAACAACCCGGTTTGTTTCGCCGTAAAACAATAGCCAATTTGGTTTGCTAAGCCAAACAATAGCCGGTTTGGTCTGCTTAGCCAAACAACAGCCGGTTTGGTCTGCTTAGCCATACAACAGCCGGTTTGGTTTGCGTAGCCCAACAACAACCGGCTTGGTTTGCGTAGCCAAACAACAGCCTGTTTGGTCTCCTTAGCCAAACAACAACCAGTTTGGTCTGCTTGGCCAAACAACAGCCGGTTTGGTTTGCTTAGCCAAACAATAGCCGGTTAGGTCTTCTTAGCCAAACAACAGCCGGTTTCGTCTGCTTAGCCAAACCATCGCCTTGTTTGGAGTTCATAGCCAAACAACAACCCGGTTTGGTCTATTTAGCAAAAGAACAGCCGGATTGGTCTGCTTAGCCAAAAAATGGCCGGTTTGGTCTGCTTAGCTAAACAACAGCTGGTTTGCTCTGCTTAGCCATACAAATGGCAGTTTTGTCCGCTTAAGCAAACAACAGCTGGTTTGGTCTGCTTTGCCTAACAACAGCCGGTTTGGTCTGCGTAGCCAAACAACAACCGATTTGGTCTTGCTTAGGCAAACTACAACCGTTTTGGTCTTCCTTAGCCCACCAGCCAGTTTGGTCTTGCTTACCCAAACAACAGCCACTTTTGTCTGCTAAGCCAAACAACAGCCTGTGTGGTCTGCTTAGACAAACAACAGCCGATTTGGTCTGCCAAACAATAGCCGGTTTGGTCTGCTTAGCCAAACAACTGCCGATCTGGTCTGCTTAGCCAAACAACAGCCGATTTGGTCTGCTTTGCACAACAACAGCCGATTTGGTCTTCTTAGCCAAACAACAGCTGGTTTGGTTTGCTTAGCCAAACAACAGCCGGTTTGGGGTGCTTAGCCAAACAACTGTCGGTTTGGTCTTGCTTAGCCAAACAACAGCCGGTTTGGTCTGCTTAGTCAAACAACAGCAGGTGTGGTCTGCTTAGCCAAACAACAGCCGGTTTGGTCTGCTTAGCCAAACAACAACCGGTTTGGTCATGCTTAGCCAAACAACAGCCAGCTTTTGTCTGCGCTAAGCCAAACAACAGCCGGGTTTGGTCTGCTTAGCCAAACAACCGCCGATTTGGTCTCAAAACAACAGCCGGGGTGGTCTGCTTTAGCCAAACAACAGCCGATTTGGTCTGCTTAGCCAAACAGCAGCCGATTTGGTGTGCTTAGCTAAACCACAACTGGTTTGGTCATCTTTGCCAAACAACAGCTGGTTTGGTCTGATTAGCTAAACAACTGCCGGTTTGGTCTTGCATAGCCAAACAACTACCAGTTTGGTCTTTGGTAGCCAAAGAACTGCTGGTTTCGTCTTTCTTAGCCAAACACTAGCCGGTTTGGTCTGCTTAGCCAAACAACAGCCGCTTTGGAATGCTTTGCCAAACAACAGCCGGTTTGCTCTGCTTCGCCAAACAATAGCCAATTTGGTTTGCTAAGCCAAACAATAGCCGGTTTGGTCTGCTTAGCCAAACAACAACCGGTTTGGTCTGCTTAGCCAAACAACAGCCGGTTTGGTATGCTTAGCCAAACAATAGCCGGTTTGGTCTGCTTAGCCAAACAACAGCTGGTTTGGTCTGCTTAGCCATACAACAAGCGGTTTGGTCTGCTTAGCCAAACAACAGCCGGTTTGGTTTGCTTAGCCAAACAACAGCCGGTTTGGTCTGCTTAGCCATACAACAGCTGGTTTGGTCTACTTAGCCAAACAACAGCCGGTTTCGTCTGCTTAGCCAAACAACAGCCAGTTTGGAGTTCTTAGCCAAACAACAACCGGGTTAGTCTATTTAGCAAAACAACAGCTGGATTGGTCTGCCTAGCCTAAAAATAGCTGGTTTGGTCTGCTTAGCTAAACAACAGCTGGTTTGGTCTGCTTAGCCTAACAACAGCCGGTTTGGTCTGCTTAGCAAAACAACAACCGGTTTGGTCTTGCTTAGGCAAACAGCAGCCGTTTTGGTCTAGCATAGCCCAACAGCCAGTTTGGTCTTGCTTAGCCAAACAACAGCCAGTTTTGTCTGCTAAGCCAAACAACAGCCGGTTTGGTCTGCTTAGACAAACAACAGCCCACTTGGTCTGCCAAACAATAGCCGGTTTGGTCTTCTTAGCCAAACAACAGCCGATTTGGTCTGCTTAGCCAAACAACACCCGATTTGGTCCGCTTAGCCAAACGACAAATGTTTGGTTTACTTAGCCAAACAACAGCCGGTTTGGTGTGCTTAGCCAAACAACTGCCGGTTTGGTCTTGCTTAGCAAAACAACTGCCGGTTTGGTCTGCTTAGCCAAACAACAAACAGGTGTGGTCTGCTTAGCCAAACAACAAATGGTTTGGTCTCATTAGCCAAACAACAACCGGTTTGGTCTTGCATAGGCATACAACAGCCGTTTTGGTCTTGCATAGCCCAATAGCCAGATTGGTCTTGCTTAGCCAAACAACAGCCGGTTTTGTTCCGCTAAGCCAAACAACAGCCGGTTTGGTCTGTTTAGCCAAACAACCGCCGATTTGGTCTCGCCAAACAACAGCCGGTTTGGTCTGCTTTAGCCAAACAACAGCCGATTTGGTCTGCTTAAGCCAAACAACAGCTGGTTTGGTCTGCTTTGCCTAACAACAGCCGATTTGGTCTGCTTAGCCAAACAACAACCGGTTTGGTCTTGCTTAGGCAAACAACAGCCGTTTTGGTCTTGCATAGCCCAACAGCTAGTTTCGTCTTGCTTACCCAAACAACAACCGGTTTGGTCAGCTTAGCCAAACAACAACCTGTTTGGTCTGCTAAGCCAAACAACAGCCGGTTTGGTATGCTTAGCCAAAACACAGCCGGTTTGGTCTGCTTAGCCAAACAACAGCCGATTTGGTCTACTTAGCTAAACAACAGCCGGTTTGGTTTGCTTAGCCAAACAACAGCCGGTTTGGTCAGCTTAGCCAAACAACTGTCGGTTTGGTCTTGCTTAGCCAATCAACAGCCCGTTTGGTTTGCTTAGCCAAACAATAGCCGGTTTGGTCTGCTTAGCCAAACAACAGCCACTTTGGTCTGCTTAGTCAAACGACAGCTGATTTGGTCTGCTTAGGTAAACAACAGCCGGTTTGGTTTGCTTAGCCAAACAACAGCCAGTTTGGTGTGCTTAGCCAAACAACTGTCGGTTTGGTCTTGCTTAGCCAATCAACACCGGTTTGGTCTGCTCAGCCAAACAACAGCCGGTTTGGTCTCATGCTTAGCCAAACAACAGCCGGTTTGGTCCGCAGAAGCCATAGAACAGCCGGTTTGATGCGCTTTGCCAAACAACAGCTGGTTTGGTTTGCTTAGCCAAACAACAACCGGGTTTGGTCTGCTTAGTCAAACGACAACCGGTTTGGTCTGCTTGGCCAAACAACAGCCGATTTGGTCTGCTTAGCCAAACAATAGCCGGTTTGGTCTACTTAGCTAAACAACAGCCGGTTTCGTCTGCTTAGCCAAACAACAGCCAGTTTGGAGTTCTTAGCCAAACAACAACCGGGTTAGTCTATTTAGCAAAACAACAGCTGGATTGGTCTGCCTAGCCAAAAAATAGCTGGTTTGGTCTGCTTAGCTAAACAACAGCTGGTTTCGTCTGCTTAGCCTAACAACAGCCGGTTTGGTCTGCTTAGCAAAACAACAACCGGTTTGGTCTTGCTTAGGCAAACAACAGCCGTTTTGGTCTAGCATAGCCCAACAGCCAGTTTGGTCTTGCTTAGCCAAACAACAGCCAGTTTATTCTGCTAAGCCAAACAACAGCCGGTTTGGTCTGCTTAGACAAACAACAGCCCATTTGGTCTGCCAAACAATAGCCGGTTTGGTCTTCTTAGCCAAACAACAACCGATTTGGTCTGCTTAGCCAAACAACACCCGATTTGGTCTGCTTAGCCAAACGACAGCCGGTTTGGTTTGCTTAGCCAAACAACAGCCGGTTTGGTGTGCTTAGCCAAACAACTGTTGGTTTGGTCTTGCTTAGCAAAACAACTGCCGGTTTGGTCTGCTTAGCCAAACAACAGCATGTGTGGTCTGCTTAGCCAAACAACAGCCGGTTTGGTCTGCTTAGCCAAACAACAACCGGTTTGGTCTTGCATAGGCATACAACAGCCGTTTTGGTCTTGCATAGCCCAATAGCCAGATTGGTCTTGCTTAGCCAAACAACAGCCGGTTTTGTTCCGCTAAGCCAAACAACAGGCCGGTTTGGTCTGTTTAGCCAAACAACCGCCGATTTGGTCTGCCAAACAACAGCCGGTTTGGTCTGCTTAGCCAAACAACAGCCGATTTGGTCTGCTTAGCCAAACAACAGCTGGTTTGGTCTGCTTTGCCTAACAACAGCCGATTTGGTCTGCTTAGCCAAACAACAACCGGTTTGGTCTTGCTTAGGCAAACAACAGCCGTTTTGGTCTTGCATAGCCCAACAGCTAGTTTCGTCTTGCTTACCCAAACAACAACAACTTTTGTCTGCTAAGCCAAACAACAGCCGGTTTGGTCTGCTTAGACAAACAACAGCCGATTTGGTCTGCCAAACAATAGCCGTATTGGTCTGCTTAGCCAAACAACAGCCGATTTGGTCTGCATAGCCAAACAACAGCCGATTTGGTCTGCTTAGCCAAACAACAACCGGTTTGGTTTGCTTAGCCAATCAACAGCCGGTTTGGTGTGCTTAGCCAAACAACTCGGTTTGGTCTTGCTTGGCCAAACATCTGCCGGTTTGGTCTGCATAGCCAAACAAAAGCGGTGTGGGTCTGCGCAGCCAAACAACAGCCGGTTTGGTCTGCTTAGCCAAACATCAACCGGTTTGGTCTTGCTTAGGCAAACAACAGCCGTTTTGGTCTTGCATTGCCCAACAGCCAATTTGGTCTTGCTTAGCCAAACAACAACTAGTTTTGTCTGCTAAGCCAAACAACAGCCGATTTGGTCTGCTTAGCCAAACAACAGCCGATTTGGTCTGCTTAGCCAAACAGCAGCCGATTTGGTCTGCTTAGCTAAACCACAGCCGGTTTGGTCATCTTAGCCAAACAACAGCCGGTTTGATCTGATTAGCCAAACAACTGCCGGTTTGGTCTTGCTTAGCCAAACAACTACCTGTTTGGTCTTTGCTAGCCAAAGAACTGCTGGTTTCGTCTTGCTCAGCCAAACACTAGCCGGTTTGGTCCGCTTAGCCAAACAACAGCAGTTTTGGTATGCATTGCCAAACAACAGCCGGTTTGCTCTGCTTCGCCAAACAATAGCCGGTTTGGTTAGCTAAGCCAAACAACAGCCGGTTTGGTCAGCTTAGCCAAACAACAACCTGTTTGGTCTGCTAAGCCAAACTACAGCCGGTTTGGTATGCTTAGCCAAAACACAGCCGGTTTGGTCTGCTTAGCCAAACAACAGCCGGTTTGGTCTGCTTAGCCATACAACAGCCGGTTTGGTCTGCTTAGCCAAACAACAGCCGGTTTGGTCTGCTTAGCCATACAACAGCCGGTTTGGTCTGCGTAGCCCAACAACAACCGGCTTGGTTTGAGTAGCCAAACAATAGCCGGTTTGGTCTCCTTAGCCAAACAACAACCAGTTTGGTCTGCTTGGCCAAACAACAGCCGGTTTGGTTTGCTTAGCCAAACAATAGCCGGTTAGGTCTTCTTAGCCAAACAACAGCCGGTTTCGTCTGCTTAGCCAAACTACTGCCTGTTTGGAGTTCATTGCCAAACAACAGCCGGTTTGGTCTGTTTAGCAAAACAACAGCCGGATTGGTCTGCTTAGCCAAAAAATAGCCGGTTTGGTCTGCTTAGCTAAACAACAGCTGGTTTGCTCTGCTTAGCCTAACAACAGCCTGTTTGGTCTGCTTGGCCAAACAACAACCGGTTTGGTCTTGCTTAGCCATACAAATGGCAGTTTTGTCTGCTTAAGCAAACAACAGCTGGTTTGGTCTTCCTTAGCCCACCAGCCAGTTTGGTCTGCGTAACCAAACAACAGCCAGTTTTGTCTGCTAAGCCAAACAACAGCCGGTTTGGTCTGCTTAGCCAAACAACCGCCGATTTGGTCTGCCAAACAACAGCCGGTTTGGTCTGCTTAGCCAAACAATAGCCGATTTGTTCTGCTTAGCCAAACAGCTGCCGATTTGGTCTGCTTAGCTAAACAACAGCCGGTTTGGTCATCTTAGCCAAACAACAGCCGGTTTGGTCTGATTACCCAAACAACTGCCGGTTTGGTCTTGCTTAGCCAAACTACCTGTTTGGTCTTTGCAAGCCAAAGAACAGCCGGTTTCGTCGTGCTTAGCCAAACACTAGCCGGTTTGGTCTGCTTAGCAAAACATCAGCCGGTTTTGTCTGTTTAGCTAAACAACAGCTGGTTTGGTATGCTTTGCCAAACAACAGCCGGTTTGCTCTGCTTTGCCATACAACAGCCGGTTTGGTCTGCTAAGCCAAACAACAACCGGTTTGGTCTGGTTAGCCAAACAACAACCGGTTTGGTGTCCTTAGCCAAACAACAGCCGATTTGGTCTTCTTAGCCAAACAACAGCCGGTTTGGTCTTCTTAGCCAAGCAACAGCCGGTTTGGTCTGCTTAGCCAAACAAAAGCCGGTTTGGTCTTTTTAGCCAAACAACAGCCGGTTTGGTCTGTTTAGCCAAACAACAGCCGGTTTGGTTCGCTTAGCCAAACAACAGCCGGTTTGGTCTGCTTAGGCAAACAACAGCCAGTATGGTCTGCTTTGCCAAACTACAGCTGGTCTGGTCTGGTAAGCCAAACAACAAACGGTTTTGTCTTCTTAGCCAAACAACAGCTAGATTCGTCTGCTTAGCCAAACAATAGCCGGTTTGGAGTTCTTAGCCAAACAACAAACCGGTTTGGTCCCTTAGCCAAACAACAGCCGGATTGGTCTGTTTAGCCAAACAATAGCTGGTTTGGTCTGCTTAGCCAAACAACAACGATTTGGTCCGCTTAGCGAAAAAAACAGCCGGTTTGGTCTGTTTAGCAAAACAACAACCGGTTTGGTCTGGCCGAGCCAAACAACGGCCGGCTTTGGTCTCGCTTAGCCAAACAACAGCCGGTTTGGTCTGTTTAGCC
This sequence comes from Aristolochia fimbriata, assembly GCA_019845555.1. Taxonomy (NCBI): domain Eukaryota; kingdom Viridiplantae; phylum Streptophyta; class Magnoliopsida; order Piperales; family Aristolochiaceae; genus Aristolochia; species Aristolochia fimbriata. Next base: position 19,637,744 of record CM034082.1, read on the forward strand.
AAACAACAGCCGGTTTGGTCTGCGTAGCCAAACAACAGCCGGTTTGGTCTGCTTAGCCAAACAAAAGCAGGTTTGGTCTGCTTAGCCAAACAACAGCCGGTTTGGTCTGCTTAGCCAATCAACAGCCGATTTGGTCTGCATGAAGCCAAACAACAACCGATTTGGTCTGCTTGGCCAAACAACAGCCGGTTTGGTTTGCTTAGCCAAACAACAGCCGGTTTGGTGTGCTTAGCCAAACAACTGTCGGTTTGGTCTTGCTTAGCCAAACAACTGCCGGTTTGGTCTTGCTTAGCCAAACAACAACAGGTGTGGTCCGCTTAGCCAAACAACGGCCGGTTAGGTCTGCTTTGCCAAACAACAACCGGTTTGGTCTTGCTTAGGCGAACAACAGCCGTTTTGGTCTTGCATAGCCCAACAGCCAGTTTGGTCTTGATTAGCCAGACAACAGCCAGTTTTGTCTGCTAAGCCAAACAACAGCCAGTTTGGTCAGCTTTGCCAAACACCCGCCGATTTGGTCTGCCAAACAATAGCTGGTTTGGTCTGCTTAGCCAAACAACAGCCGATTTGGTCTGCTTAGCCAGAGAGCAGCCGATTTGGTCTGCTTAGCTAAACAACAGCCGGTTTGGTCATCTTAGCCAAACAACAGCAGGTTTAGTCTGATTAGCCAAACAACTGCAGGTTTGGTCTGATTAGCCAAACAACTACCGGTTTGGTCTTGCTTATCCAAACAACTACCTGTTTGGTCTTTGCTAGCCAAAGAACTGCTGGTTTCGTCTTGCTTAGCCAAACACTAGCCGGTTTGGTCTGCTTAGCCAAACAACAGCCGCTTTGTTATGCTTTGCCAAACAACAGCCGGTTTGCTCTGTTTTGCCAAACAATAGCCGATTTGGTTTGCAAAGCAAAACAACAGCCGGTTTGGTCTGCTTAGCCAAACAACAACCGGTTTGGTCTGCTTAGCCAAACAACAACCTGTTTGGTATGCCGGTTTGGTCTGCTGAGCCAAACAACAAATGGTTTGGTCCATGAAGCCATACAACAACACCGGTTTCGTCATGCTTAGCCAAACAAAGCAGCCGGTTTGGTCCGCTTAGCCAAACAACAACCGGTTTTCTCTTGCTTAGGCAAACAACAGCCGTTTTGGACTTGCATAGCCCAACAGCCAGGTTGGTCTTGCTTTAGCCAAACAACAGCCGGTTTGTGCGCTAAGCCAAACAACAACCGGTTTGATGCCGCTTAGCCAAACAACCGCCGATTTGGTCTGCCAAAACACAACCGGTTTGGTCTGCTTTAGCCAAACAACAGCCGATTTGTTCTTCTCATGAAGCCAAACAAATGCCGATTTGGTCTCCATGAAGCTAAACAACAGCCGGTTTTGGTCATCTTAGCCAAACAACGGCCGGTTTGGTCTGATTAGCCAAACAACCGCCGGTTTGGTCTTGCTTAGGCAAACAACTTCCTGTTTGGTCTTTGCAAGCCAAAGAACTGCCGGTTTCGTCTTGCTTAGCCAAACACTAGCCGGTTTGGTCTGCTAAGCCAAACAACTGCCGGTTTGGTCTGCTTAGCCAAACAACAACCGGTTTGGTGTCCTTAGCCAAACAACAGCCGATTTGGTCTTCTTAGCCAAACAACAGCCGGTTTGGTCTTCTTAGCCAAACAACAGCCGGTTTGGTCTGCTTAGGCAAACAAAAGCCGGTTTGGTCTTCTTAGCCAAACAACAGCCGGTTTGGTCTGTTTAGCCAAACAACAAACCGGTTTGGTTTGTTTAGCCAAACAACAGCGGGTTTGGTCCGCTTAGGCAAACAACAGCCAAGTATGGTCCGCTTTGCCAAACAACAAATTGGTCCGGTCCGGTTAGCCAAACAACAAACGGTTTTGTCTTCTTAGCCAAACAACAGCTAGATTCGTCTTAGCTTAGCCAAACAATAGCCGGTTTGGAGTTCTTAGCCAAGCAAACAACCGGTTTGGTCTGCTTAGCCAAACAACAGCCGGATTGGTTCCGCTTAGGCAAACAACAACTGGTTTGGTCTCGCTTAGCCAAACAACAAATCGGTTTGGTGCGCTTAGCGAAAAAAACAGCCGATTTGGTCTGTTTAGCAAAACAACAGCCAGTTTGGTCTGCTGAGCCAAACAACAACCGGGCTTGGTCCGCTTAGCCAAACAACAGCCGGTTTGGTCTGTTTTAGCCAAACAACACCGGTTTTGTCTGCGTAGCCAAACAACAACACCGGTTTGGTCTCAAGTAGCCAAAAACAACAGCAGGTTTGGTCCGCTTAGCCAAACAAAAGCCGGTTTGGTCTGCTTAGCCAAACAATGCACCGATTTGGTCTACTTAGCTAAACAACAGCCGGGTTTGGTTTGCTTAGCCAAACAACAGCCGGTTTGGTCAGCTTAGCCAAACAACTGTCCGGTTTGGTCTTGCTTAGCCAATCAACAGCCCGTTTGGTTTGCTTAGCCAAACAATAGCCGGTTTGGTCTGCTTAGCCAAACAACACCACTTTGGTCTCATGCTTAGTCAAACGACAAATGACTGATTTGGTCTCGCTTAGGTAAACAACAAATGGTTTGGTTTGCTTAGCCAAACAACAGCCAGGTTTGGTGTGCTTAGCCAAACAACTCGCCGGTTTGGTCTTGCTTAGCCAATCAACACCGGTTTGGTCTGCTTTCGCCCAAACAACAGCCGGTTTGGTCTGCTTAGCCAAACAACAGCCGGTTTGGTTCAGCTTAGCCATAGAACAGCCGGTTTGGTTCTTAGCCAAACAACAGCTGGTTTGGTTTGCTTAGCCAAACAACAGCCGGTTTGGTCTGCTTTAATCAACGACAACCGGTTTGGTCTGCGCTTTGCCAAACAACAGCCGATTTGGTCCGCTTAGCCAAACAATAGCCGGTTTGGTCTACTTAGCTAAACAACAGCCGGTTTTCGTCGCTTAGCCAAACAACAGCCGGTTTGGAGTTCTTAGCCAAACAACAACCGGGTTAGTCTATTTAGCAAAACAACAAATGGATTGGTCTGCCTAGCCAAAAAAAGCTGGTTTGGTCTGCTTAGCTAAACAACAGCTGGTTTCGTCTGCTTAGCCTAACAACAGCCGGTTTGGTCTGCTTAGCAAAACAACAACCGGTTTGGTCTTGCTTAGGCAAACAACAGCCGTTTTGGTCTAGCATAGCCCAACAGCCAGTTTGGTCTTGCTTAGCCAAACAACAGCCAGTTTATTCTGCTAAGCCAAACAACAGCCGGTTTGGTCTGCTTAGACAAACAACAGCCCATTTGGTCTGCCAAACAATAGCCGGTTTGGTCTTCTTAGCCAAACAACAACCGATTTGGTCTGCTTAGCCAAACAACACCCGATTTGGTCTGCTTAGCCAAACGACAGCCGGTTTGGTTTGCTTAGCCAAACAACAACCGGTTTGGTGTGCTTAGCCAAACAACTGTTGGTTTGGTCTTGCTTAGCAAAACAACTGCCGGTTTGGTCATTAGCCAAACAACAAAGATGTGTGGTCTGCTTAGCCAAACAACAGCCGGTTTGGTCTGCTTAGCCAAACAACAACCGGTTTGGTCTTGCATAGGCATACAACAGCCGTTTTGGTCTTGCATAGCCCAATAGCCAGATTGGTCTTGCTTAGCCAAACAACAGCCAGTTTTGTCTGCTAAGCCAAACAACAGCCGGTTTGGTCTGTTTAGCCAAACAACCGCCGATTTGGTCTGCCAAACAACAGCCGGTTTGGTCTGCTTAGCCAAACAACAGCCGATTTGGTCTGCTTAGCCAAACAACAGCTGGTTTGGTCTGCTTTGCCTAACAACAGCCGATTTGGTCTGCTTAGCCAAACAACAACCGGTTTGGTCTTGCTTAGGCAAACAACAGCCGTTTTGGTCTTGCATAGCCCAACAGCTAGTTTCGTCTTGCTTACCCAAACAACAACAACTTTTTGTCTCGCTAAGCCAAACAACAGCCGGGTTTGGTGCATTAGACAAACAACAGCCGATTTGGTCTGCCAAACAATAGCCGTATTATTCCGCTTTTAGCCAAACAACAGCCGATTTGGTCTGCATAGCCAAACAACAGCCGATTTGGTCTGCTTAGCCAAACAACAACCGGTTTGGTTTGCTTAGCCAATCAACAGCCGGTTTGGTGTGCTTAGCCAAACAACTCTCGGTTTGGTCTTGCTTGGCCAAACATCTGCCGGTTTGGTCTGCATAGCCAAACAAAAGCAGGTGTGGTCTGCTTAGCCAAACAACAGCCGGTTTGGTCTGCTTAGCCAAACATCAACCGGTTTGGTCTTGCTTAGGCAAACAACAGCCGTTTTGGTCTTGCATTGCCCAACAGCCAATTTGGTCTTGCTTAGCCAAACAACAACTAGTTTTGTCTGCTAAGCCAAACAACAGCCGATTTGGTCCATGAAGCCAAACAACAGCCGATTTGGTCTCATGCTTAGCCAAACAAAGAGCCGATTTGGTCTGCTTAAGCTAAACCACAGCCGGTTTGGTCATCTTAGCCAAACAACAGCCGGTTTGATCTGATTAGCCAAACAACTGCCGGTTTGGTCTTGCTTAGCCAAACAACTACCTGTTTGGTCTTTGCTAGCCAAAGAACTGCTGGTTTTAGTCTTGCTCAGCCAAACACTAGCCGGTTTGGTCCGCTTAGCCAAACAACAGCAGTTTTGGTATGCATTGCCAAACAACAGCCGGTTTGCTCTCCCGCCAAACAATAGCCGGTTTGGTTAGCTAAGCCAAACAACAGCCGGTTTGGTCAGCTTAGCCAAACAACAACCTGTTTGTCCGCTAAGCCAAACTACAGCCCGGTTTGGTATGCTTAGCCAAAACACAGCCGGTTTGGTCTTCTTAGCCAAACAACAGCCGGTTTGGTCTGCTTAGCCATACAACAACCGGTTTGGTCTGCTTTAGCCAAACAACAGCCGGTTTGGTCCGCTTAGCCATACAACAGCCGGTTTGGTCTGCGTAGGCCAACAACAACCGGCTTGGTTTGAGTAGCCAAACAATAGCCGGTTTGGTCTCCTTTGCCAAACAACAACCAGTTTGGTCTGCTTGGCCAAACAACAGCCGGTTTGGTTTGCTTAGCCAAACAATAGCCGGTTAGGTCTTCTTAGCCAAACAACAGCCGGTTTCGTCTGCTTAGCCAAACTACTGCCTGTTTGGAGTTCATTGCCAAACAACAGCCGGTTTGGTCTGTTTAGCAAAACAACAGCCGGATTGGTCTGCTTAGCCAAAAAATAGCCGGTTTGGTCTGCTTAGCTAAACAACAGCTGGTTTGCTCTGCTTAGCCTAACAACAGCCTGTTTGGTCTGCTTGGCCAAACAACAACCGGTTTGGTCTTGCTTAGCCATACAAATGGCAGTTTTGTCTGCTTAAGCAAACAACAGCTGGTTTGGTCTTCCTTAGCCCACCAGCCAGTTTGGTCATAGTAGCCAAACAAACAACAGCAGTTTTGTCTCGCTAAGCCAAACAACAACCGGTTTGGTCTGCTTAAGCCAAACAACCGCCGATTTGGTCTGCCAAACAACAGCCGGTTTGGTCTGCTTAGCCAAACAATAGCCGATTTGTTCTGCTTAGCCAAACAGCTGCCGATTTGGTCTGCTTAGCTAAACAACAGCCGGTTTGGTCATCTTAGCCAAACAACAGCCGGTTTGGTCTGATTACCCAAACAACTGCCGGTTTGGTCTTGCTTAGCCAAACTACCTGTTTGGTCTTTGCAAGCCAAAGAACAGCCGGTTTCGTCGTGCTTAGCCAAACACTAGCCGGTTTGGTCTGCTTAGCAAAACATCAGCCGGTTTTGTCTGTTTAGCTAAACAACAGCTGGTTTGGTATGCTTTGCCAAACAACAGCCGGTTTGCTCTGCTTTGCCATACAACAGCCGGTTTGGTCTGCTAAGCCAAACAACAACCGGTTTTAATCTGGTTAGCCAAACAACAACCGGTTTGGTGTCCTTAGCCAAACAACACCGATTTGGTCTTCTTAGCCAAACAACAACCGGTTTGGTCTTCTTAGCCAAGCAACAGCCGGTTTGGTCTGCTTAGCCAAACAAAAGCCGGTTTGGTCTTTTTAGCCAAACAACAGCCGGTTTGGTCTGTTTTTAGCCAAACAACAGCCGGTTTGGTTCGCTTAGCCAAACAACAACCGGTTTGATCCGCTTAGGCAAACAACAGCCAAGTATGGTCCGCTTTGCCAAACTACAGCTGGTCTGGTCTGGTAAGCCAAACAACAAACGGTTTTGTCTTCTTAGCCAAACAACAAACTAGATTCGTCATGCTTAGCCAAACAAGAGCCGGTTTGAGTTCTTAGCCAAACAACAGCCGGTTTGGTCCGCTTTAGCCAAACAACAGCCGGATTGGTCTGTTTAGCCAAACAATAGCTGGTTTGGTCTGCTTAGCCAAACAACAGTCGATTTGGTCCGCTTAGCGAAAAAACAGCCGGTTTGGTCTGTTTAGCAAAACAACAGCCAGTTTGGTCTGCTGAGCCAAACAACAGCCGGCTTGGTCTGCTTAGCCAAACAACAGCCGGTTTGGTCTGTTTAGCCAAACAACAACCGGTTTGGTCTCGTAGCCAAACAACAACCGGTTTGGTCTGCTTAAGCCAAACAAAAGCAGGTTTGGTCTGCTTAGCCAAACAACAACCGGTTTGGTCTCGCTTAGCCAATCAACAACGATTTGGTCTGCTTAGCCAAACAACAGCCGATTTGGTCTGCTTGGCCAAACAACAGCCGGTTTGGTTTGCTTAGCCAAACAACAGCCGGTTTGGTGTGCTTAGCCAAACAACTGTCGGTTTGGTCTTGCTTAGCCAAACAACTGCCGGTTTGGTCTTGCTTAGCCAAACAACAACAGGTGTGGTCCGCTTAGCCAAACAACGGCCGGTTAGGTCTGCTTTGCCAAACAACAACCGGTTTGGTCTTGCTTAGGCGAACAACAGCCGTTTTGGTCTTGCATAGCCCAACAGCCGGTTTGGTCTTGATTAGCCGACAACAGCCGGTTTTTGTCGCTAAGCCAAACAACACCCGGTTTGGTCAGCTTTGCCAAACACCCGCCGATTTGGTCCGCCAAACAATAGCTGGTTTGGTCTGCTTTAGCCAAACAACAGCCGATTTGGTCTGCTTAGCCGAGAGCAGCCGATTTGGTCTGCTTAGCTAAACAACAGCCGGTTTGGTCATCTTAGCCAAACAACAAAGAGGTTTATCCCGATTAGCCAAACAACTGCAGGTTTGGTCTGATTAGCCAAACAACTACCGGTTTGGTCTTGCTTATCCAAACAACTACCTGTTTGGTCTTTGCTAGCCAAAGAACTGCTGGTTTCGTCTTGCTTAGCCAAACACTAGCCGGTTTGGTCTGCTTAGCCAAACAACAGCCGCTTTGTTATGCTTTGCCAAACAACAGCCGGTTTGCTCTGTTTTGCCAAACAATAGCCGATTTGGTTTGCAAAGCAAAACAACAGCCGGTTTAGTCTGCTTAGCCAAACAACAACCGGTTTAGTCTGCTTAGCCAAACAACAACCTGTTTGGTATGCCGGTTTGGTCTGCTGAGCCAAACAACAGCCGGTTTGGTCTGCTTAGCCATACAACAGCCGGTTTCGTCTGCTTAGCCAAACAGCAGCCGGTTTGGTCTGCTTAGCCAAACAACAACCGGTTTTCTCTTGCTTAGGCAAACAACAGCCGTTTTGGACTTGCATAGCCCAACAGCCAGTTTGGTCTTGCTTAGCCAAACAACAGCCAGTTTTGTCTGCTAAGCCAAACAACAGCCGGTTTGGTCTGCTTAGCCAAACAACCGCCGATTTGGTCTGCCAAAACACAACCGGTTTGGTCTGCTTAGCCAAACAACAGCCGATTTGTTCTGCTTAGCCAAACAGCTGCCGATTTGGTCTGCTTAGCTAAACAACAGCCGGTTTGGTCATCTTAGCCAAACAACAGCCGGTTTGGTCTGATTAGCCAAACAACTGCCGGTTTGGTCTTGCTTAGGCAAACAACTTCCTGTTTGGTCTTTGCAAGCCAAAGAACTGCCGGTTTCGTCTTGCTTAGCCAAACACTAGCCGGTTTGGTCCGCTAAAAACAAACAACCGCCGGTTTATTCCGCTTAAGCAAACAACAACCGGTTTGGTGTCCTTAGCCAAACAACAGCCGATTTGGTCTTCTTAGCCAAACAACAGCCGGTTTGGTCTTCTTAGCCAAACAACAGCCGGTTTGGTCTGCTTAGGCAAACAAAAGCCGGTTTGGTCTTCTTAGCCAAACAACAGCCGGTTTGGTCTGTTTAGCCAAACAACAGCCGGTTTGGTTTGCTTAGCCAAACAACAGCCGGTTTGGTCTGCTTAGGCAAACAACAGCCAGTATGGTCTGCTTTGCCAAACAACAGCTGGTCTGGTCTGGTTAGCCAAACAACAAACGGTTTTGTCTTCTTAGCCAAACAACAGCTAGATTCGTCTGCTTAGCCAAACAATAGCCGGTTTGGAGTTCTTAGCCAAGCAACAGCCGGTTTGGTCTGCTTAGCCAAACAACAGCCGGATTGGTCTGCTTAGGCAAACAACAGCTGGTTTGGTCTGCTTAGCCAAACAACAGTCGGTTTGGTCTGCTTAGCGAAAAAACAGCCGATTTGGTCTGTTTAGCAAAACAACAGCCAGTTTGGTCTGCTGAGCCAAACAACAGCCGGCTTCGTCTGCTTAGCCAAACAACAGCCGGTTTGGTCTGTTTAGCCAAACAACAGCCGGTTTTGTCTGCGTAGCCAAACAACAGCCGGTTTGGTCTCGCGTAGCCAAACAACAAAGCAGGTTTTTGGTCTGCATTAGCCAAACAAAAGCCGGTTTAGTCCGCTTTAGCCAAACAACAGCCGGTTTGGTCCGCTTAGCCAAACAACAGCCGATTTGGTGCGCTTAGCCAAACAACAACCGATTTGGTCTGCTTAGCCAAACAACAGCCGGTTTGGTTTGCTTAGCCAAACAACAGCCGGTTTGGTGTGCTTAGCCAAACAACTGCTCTGTTTGGTCTTGCTTAAGCCAAACAACCGCCGGTTTGGTCTTGCTTAGCCAAACAACAGCAGGTGTGATCCGCTTAGCCAAACAACGGCCGGTTTGGTCTGCTTAGCCAAACAACAACCGGTTTGGTCTTGCTTAGGCAAACAACAGCCGTTTTGGTCTTGCATAGCCCAACAGCCAGTTTTGGTCTTGCTTAGCCGACAAACAACAGCCGCTTTTGTCTCGCTAAGCCAAACAACAGCCGGTTTGGTCTGCTTTGCTAAACACCCGCCGATTTGGTCTGCCAAACAACTGCTGGTTTGGTCTGCTTAGCCAAACAACAGCCGATTTGGTCTGCTTAGCCAGACAGCAGCCGATTTGGTCTGCTTAGCTAAACAACAGCCGGTTTGGTCATCTTAGCCAAACAACAGCAGGTTTGGTCTGATTAGCCAAACAACTGCAGGTTTGCTCTGATTAGCCAAACAACTGCCGGTTTGGTCTTGCTTAGCCAAACAACTACGTGTTTGGTCTTTGCTAGCCAAAGAACTGCTGGTTTCGTCTTGCTTAGCCAAACACTAGCCGGTTTGGTCTGCTTAGCCAAACAACAGCCGCTTTGGTATGCTTTGCCAAACAACACCGGTTTGCTCGCTTTTTGCCAAACAATAGCCGATTTGGTTTGCAAAGCCAAACAACAGCCGGTTTATCCGCTTTAGCCAAACAACAACCGGTTTGGTCTTCTTAGCCAAACAACAACCTGTTTGGTATGCTTAGCCAAACAACAGCCGGTTTGGTCTGCCTAGCCAAACAACAGCCGGTTTGGTCTGCTTAGCCATACAACAGCCGGTTTCGTCTGCTTAGCCAAACAGCAGCCGGTTTCGTCTGCGTAGCCAAACAACAACCGGTTTTCTCTTGCTTAGGTAAACAATAGCCGTTTTGGTCTTGCATAGCCCAACAGCCAGTTTGGTCTTGCTTAGCCAAACAACAGCCAGTTTTGTCTGCTAAGCCAAACAACAGCCGGTTTGGTCTGCTTAGCCAAACAACAGCCGGATGGTCTGCTTTGCCAAACAACAAATGGTCTGGTCTGGTTAGCCAAACAACAAACGGTTTTGTCTTCTTAGCCAAACAACAACTAGATTCGTCTGCTTAGCCAAACAATAGCCGGTTTGGAGTTCTTTGCCAAACAACAGCCGGTTTGGTCTGCGCTTAGCCAAACAACAGCCGGATTGGTGCCGCTTAAGCCAAACAACAGCTGGTTTGGTCTGCTTAGCCAAACAACAATCGGTTTGGTCCGCTTAGCTTAAAAAATAGCCGGTTTGGTCTGTTTAGCAAAACAACAACAGCCAGTTTTGGTCTGGCTGAGCCAAACAACAGCTTTTGGTCTACTTAGCCAAACAACAGCCGGTTTGGTCTGTTTAGCCAAACAACAGCCGGTTTGGTCTCATGCGTATAAACAACAGCCGGTTTGGTCTGCTTAGCCAAACAAAAGCCGGTTTTGGTCTGCTTAGCCAAACAACAGCCGGTTTGGTCTCGCTTAGCCAAACAACACCGATTTGGTATGCTTAGCCAAACATCAACCGATTTGGTCTGCTTAGCCAAACAACAGCCGGTTTGGTTTGCTTAGCCAAACAACAGCCGGTTTGGTCTGCTTTGCCAAACAACAGCCGGTTTGCTCTGTTTTGCCAAACAATAGCCGATTTGGTTTGCAAAGCAAAACAACAGCCGGTTTGGTCTGCTTAGCCAAACAACAACCGGTTTGGTCTGCTTAGCCAAACAACAACCTGTTTGGTATGCTTAGCCAAACAATAGCCGGTTTGGTCTGCTTAGCCAAACAACAGCCGGTTTGGTCTGCTTAGCCATACAACAGCCGGTTTCGTCAGCGAGCCAAACAAAGCAGCGGTTTGGTCTGCTTAGCCAAACAACAACCGGTTTTCTCTTGCTTAGGCAAACAACACAGCCGTTTTGGTCTTGCATAGCCCAACAGCCGGTTTGGTCTTGCTTTAGCCAAACAACAGCCAGTTTTGTCTGCTAAGCCAAACAACAGCCGGTTTATCTGCTTAGCCAAACAACCGCCGATTTAGTCGCCAAACAACAGCCGGTTTGGTCTGCTTAGCCAAACAACAGCCGATTTGTTCTGCTTAGCCAAACAGCTGCCGATTTGGTCTGCTTAGCTAAACAACAGCCGGTTTGGTCATCTTAGCCAAACAACAGCCGGTTTGGTCTGATTAGCCAAACAACTGCCGGTTTGGTCTTGCTTAGGCAAACAACTTCCTGTTTGGTCTTTGCAAGCCAAAGAACTGCCGGTTTCGTCTTGCTTAGCCAAACACTAGCCGGTTTGGTCTGCTTAGCAAAACATCAGCCGGTTTTGTCTGTTTAGCTAAACAACAGCTGGTTTGGTATGCTTTGCCAAACAACAGCCGGTTTGCTCTGCTTTGGCAGACAACAGCCGGTTTGGTCTGCTAAGCCAAACAACTGCCGATTTCGTCTGCTTAGCCAAACAACAACCGGTTTGGTGTCCTTAGCCAAACAACAGCCGATTTGGTCTTCTTAGCCAAACAACAGCCGGTTTGGTCTTCTTAGCCAAACAACAGCCGGTTTGGTCTGCTTAGCCAAAGAAAAGCCGGTTTGGTCTTCTTAGCCAAACAACAGCCGGTTTGGTCTGTTTAGCCAAACAACAGCCGGTTTGGTTTGCTTAGCCAAACAACAGCCGGTTTGGTCTGCTTAGGCAAACAACAGCCAGTATGGTCTGCTTTGCCAAACAACAAATGGTCTGGTCTGGTTAGCCAAACAACAAACGGTTTTGTCTTCTTAGCCAAACAACAGCTAGATTCGTCACTTTAGCCAAACAATAGCCGGTTTGGAGTTCTTAGCCAAACAACAGCCGGTTTGGTCTCATTTAGCCAAACAACAAATGGATTGGTCCGCTTAGCCAAACAACAACAGCCGGTTTTGGTCTGCTTAGCCAAACAACAGTCCGGTTTGGTCCGCTTTAGCGAAAAAACAGCCGATTTGGTCTGTTTAGCAAAACAACAAACAGTTTGGTCTGGCTGAGCCAAACAACAACCGACTTGGTTGGTCTGCTTAGCCAAACAACAACCGGTTTGGTCTGTTTAGCCAAACAACAACCGGTTTTGTCTGTGTAGCCAAACAACAGCCGGTTTGGTCATATAGCCAAACAACAAAGCAGGTTTGGTCCGCTTAGCCAAACAAAAGCCGGTTTGGTCTGCTTAGCCAAAACAACAGCCGGTTTATCCGCTTAGCCAAACAACAGCCGATTTGGTCCTTAGCCAAACAACAAACGATTTGGTCTGCTTAGCCAAACAACAGCCGGTTTGGTTTGCTTAGCCAAACAACAGCCGGTTTGGTGTGCTTAGCCAAACAACTGCTCTGTTTGGTCTTGCTTAGCCAAACAACTGCCGGTTTGGTATTGCTTAGCCAAACAACAAAGGGTGTGATCCGCTTAGCCAAACAACGGCGGTTTAGTCTGCTTAGCCAAACAACAACCGGTTTGGTCTTGCTTAGGCAAACAACAGCCGTTTTGGTCTTGCATAGCCCAACAGCCAGTTTGGTCTTGCTTAGCCGGACAACAGCCGGTTTTGTCTGCTAAGCCAAACAACAAATGGTTTGGTCTGCGCTTTGCTAAACACCCGCCGATTTGGTTCGCCAAACAACAGCTGGTTTGGTCTGCTTAGCCAAACAACAGCCGATTTGGTCTGCTTAGCCAGACAGCAGCCGACTTGGTCTGCTTAGCTAAACAACAGCCGGTTTGGTCATCTTAGCCAAACAACAGCAGGTTTGGTCTGATTAGCCAAACAACTGCAGGTTTGCTCTGATTAGCCAAACAACTGCCGGTATGGTCTTGCTTAGCCAAACAACTACGTGTTTGGTCTTTGCAAGCCAAAGAACAGCTGGTTTCGTCTTGCTTAGCCAAACACTAGCCGGTTTGGTCTGCTTAGCCAAACAACAGCCGCTTTGGTATGCTTTGCCAAACAACAGCCGGTTTGCTCTGTTTTGCCAAACAATAGCCGATTTGGTTTGCAAAGCCAAACAACAGCCGGTTTGGTCTGCTTAGCCAAACAACAACCGGTTTGGTCTGCTTAGCCAAACAACAACCTGTTTGGTATGCTTAGCCAAACAACAGCCGGTTTGGTCTGCCTAGCCAAACAACCGCCGGGTTGGTCTGCTTAGCCATACAACAGCCGGTTTCGTCTGCTTAGCCAAACAGCAGCCGGTTTGGTCTGCGTAGCCAAACAACAACCGGTTTTCTCTTGCTTAGGCAAACAATAGCCGTTTTGGTCTTGCATAGCCCAACAGCCAGTTTGGTCTTGCTTAGCCAAACAACAGCCAGTTTTGTCTGCTAAGCCAAACAACAGCCGGTTTGGTCTGCTTAGCCAAACAACAGCCAGTATGGTCTGCTTTGCCAAACAACAGCTGGTCTGGTCTGGTTAACCAAACAACAAACGGTTTTGTCTTCTTAGCCAAACAACAGCTAGATTCGTCTGCTTAGCCAAACAATAGCCGGTTTGGAGTTCTTAGCCAAACAACAGCCGGTGTGGTCTGCTTAGCCAAACAACAGCCGGATTGGTCCGCTTAGCCAAACAACAGGCTGGTTTGGTCTGCGCTTAGCCAAACAACAGTCGGTTTGGTCCGCTTAGCGAAAAAAAAACAGCCGGTTTGGTCTGTTTAGCAAAACAACAACCCAGTTTGGTCTGGCTGAGCCAAACAACAGCTTGGTCTACTTAGCCAAACAACAGCCGGTTTGATCTGTTTAGCCAAACAACAGCCGGTTTGGTCAAAGCCAAACAACAACGGTTTTGGTCTGCTTAGCCAATCAAAAGCCGGTTTTGTCTGCTTAGCCAAACAACAACAAACGGTTTAGTGCTTAGCCAAACAACAACCGATTTGGTCTGCTTAGCCAAACAACAACCGATTTGGTCTGCTTAGCCAAACAACAGCCGGTTTGGTTTGCTTAGCCAAACAACAGCCGGTTTGGTGTGCTTAGCCAAACAACTGTCGGTTTGGTCTTCCTTAGCCAAACAACTGCCGGTTTGGTCTTGCTTAGCCAAACAACAACAGGTGTGGTTCGCTTAGCCAAACAATGGCCGGTTTGGTCTGCTTAGCCAAACAACAACCGGTTTGGTCTTGCTTAGGCAAACAACAGCCGTTTTGGTCTTGCATAGCCCAACAGCCAGTTTGGTCTTGCTTAGCCGGACAACAGCCAGTTTTGTCTGCTAAGCCAAACAACAGCCGGTTTGGTCTGCTTTGCCAAACACCCGCCGATTTGGTCTGCCAAACAACAGCTGGTTTGGTCTGCTTAGCCAAACAACAGCCGATTTGGTCTGCTTAGCCAGACAGCAGCCGATTTAGTCTACTTAGCTAAACAACAGCCGGTTTGGTCATCTTAGCCAAACAACAGCCGGTTTGGTCTGCTTAGCCAAACAAAAGCCGGTTTGGTCTTCTTAGCCAAACAACAGCCGGTTTGGTCTGTTTAGCCAAACAACAGCCGGTTTGGTTTGCTTAGCCAAACAACAGCCGGTTTGGTCTGCTTAGGCAAACAACAGCCAGTATGGTCTGCTTTGCCAAACAACAGCTGGTCTGGTCTGTTAGCCAAACAACAAACGGTTTTGTCTTCTTAGCCAAACAACAGCTAGATTCGTCACGCTTAGCCAAACAATAGCCGGTTTGGAGTTCTTAGCCAAACAACAGCCGGTTTGGTCTGCTTAGCCAAACAACAGCCGGATTGGTGCGCTTAGCCAAACAACAGCTGGTTTGGTCTGCTTAGCCAAACAACAGTCGGTTTGGTCCGCTTAGCGAAAAAACAGCCGATTTGGTCTTTTGAGCAAAACAACAGCCAGTTTGGTCTGCTGAGCCAAACAACAGCCGGCTTGGTCTGCTTAGCCAAACAACAGCCGGTTTGGTCTGTTTAGCCAAACAACAGCCGGTTTTGTCTGCGTAGCCAAACAACAGCCGGTTTGGTCTGCGTAGCCAAACAACAGCAGGTTTGGTCTGCTTAGCCAAACAAAAGCCGGTTTGGTCTGCTTAGCCAAACAACAGCCAGTTTGGTCTGCTTAGCCAAACAACAGCTGATTTGGTCTGCTTAGCCAAACAACAGCCGATTTGGTCTGCTTAGCCAAACAACAGCCGGTTTGGTTTGGTTAGCCAAACAACAGCTGGTTTGGTGTGCTTAGCCAAACAACTGTCTGTTTGGTCTTGCTTAGCCAAACAACTGCCGGTTTGGTCTTGCTTAGCCAAACAACAGCAGGTGTGATCCGCTTAGCCAAACAACGGCCGGTTTGGTCTGCTTAGCCAAACAACAACCGGTTTGGTCTTGCTTAGGCAAACAACAGCCGTTTTGGTCTTGCATAGCCCAACAGCCAGTTTGGTCTTGCTTAGCCAGACAACAGCCAGTTTTGTCTGCTAAGCCAAACAACAGCCGGTTTGGTTTGCTTTGCTAAACACCCGCCGATTTGGTCTGCCAAACAACAGCTGGTTTGGTCTGCTTAGCCAAACAACAGCCGATTTGGTCTGCTTAGCCAGACAGCAGCCGATTTGGTCTGCTAAGCTAAACAACAGCCGGTTTGGTCATCTTAGCCAAACAACAGCAGGTTTGGTCTGATTAGCCAAACAACTGCAGGTTTGCTCTGATTAGCCAAACAACTGCCGGTTTGGTCTTGCTTAGCCAAACAACTACGTGTTTGGTCTTTGCTAGCCAAAGAACTGCTGGTTTCGTCTTTGCTTAGCCAAACACTAGCCGGTTTGGTCTGCTTAAGCAAAACAACAGCCGCTTTTGTATGCTTTGCCAAACAACAGCCGGTTTGCTCTGTTTTGCCAAACAATAGCCGATTTGGTTTGCAAAGCCAAACAACACCGGTTTGGTCCGCTTTAGCCAAACAACAACCGGTTTATTCTGCTTTAGCCAAACAACAACCTGTTTGGTATGCTTAGCCAAACAACAGCCGGTTTGGTCCGCCTAGCCAAACAACAGCCGGTTTGGTCTGCTTAAGCCATACAACAGCCGGTTTCGTCTCGCTTAGCCAAACAAAGAGCCGGTTTGGTCTGCATGTAAAAACAACAACCGGTTTTCTCTTGCTTAGGCAAACAATAGCCGTTTTGGTCTTGCATAGCCCAACAGCCCGGTTTGGTCTTGCTTAGCCAAACAACAGCCGGTTTTGTTGTCGCTAAGCCAAACAACAGCCGGTTTGGTCTGCTTAGCCAAACAACAGCCAGTATGGTCTGCTTTGCCAAACAACAGCTGGTCTGGTCTGGTTAGCCAAACAACAAACGGTTTTGTCTTCTTAGCCAAACAACAGCTAGATTCGTCTGCTTAGCCAAACAATAGCCGGTTTGGAGTTCTTAGCCAAACAACAGCCGGTTTGGTCTGCTTAGCCAAACAACAGCCGGATTGGTCTGCTTAGCCAAACAACAACTGGTTTGGTCTGCTTAGCCAAACAACAGTCGGTTTGGTCCGCTTAGCGAAAAAACAGCCGGTTTGGTCTGTTTAGCAAAACAACAGCCAGTTTGGTCTGCTGAGCCAAACAACAGCTTGGTCTACTTAGCCAAACAACAGCCGATTTGGTCTGTTTAGCCAAACAACAGCCGGTTTGGTCTGCGTAGCCAAACAACAGCCGGTTTGGTCTGCTTAGCCAAACAAAAGCCGGTTTGGTCTGCTTAGCCAAACAAGAGCCGGTTTGGTCTGCTTAGCCAAACAACAGCCGATTTGGTCTGCTTAGCCAAACAACAACCGATTTGGTCTGCTTAGCCAAACAACAGCCGGTTTGGTTTGCTTAGCCAAACAACAGCCGGTTTGGTGTGCTTAGCCAAACAACTGTCGGTTTGGTCTTGCTTAGCCAAACAACTGCCGCTTTGGTCTTGCTTAGCCAAACAACAGCAGGTGTGGTTCGCTTAGCCAAACAATGGCCGGTTTGGTCTGCTTAGCCAAACAACAACCGGTTTGGTCTTGCTTAGGCAAACAACAGCCGTTTTGGTCTTGCATAGCCCAACAGCCAGTTTGGTCTTGCTTAGCCAGACAACAGCCAGTTTTGTCTGCTAAGCCAAACAACAGCCGGTTTGGTCTGCTTTGCCAAACAACCGCCGATTTGGTCTGCCAAACAACAGCTGGTTTGGTCTGCTTAGCCAAACAACAGCTGGTTTGGTCTGCTTAGCCAAACAACAGCCGATTTGGTCTGCTTAGCCGGGGCGACAAAGACCCGATTTAGTCGCTTAGCTAAGCAACAGCCGGTTTGGTCATCTTAGCCAAACAACAAAGGGTTTGGTCCGATTAGCCAAACAACTGCAGGTTTGGTCTGATTAGCCAAACAACTGCCGGTTTGGTCTTGCTTAGCCAAACAACTACCTGTTTGGTCTTTGCTAGCCAAAGAACTGCCGGTTTCATCTTGCTTAGCCAAACACTAGCCGGTTCGGTCGGGCTTAGCCAAACAACAGCCGGTTTCGCCTCGTTTAGCTAAACAACATCCGGTTTGGTATGCTTTTGCCAAATAACAACCGGTTTGCTTTCGCTTTGCCGGACAACAGCCGGTTTGGTCCGCTAAGTCAAACAACAGCTGGTTTGGTCTGCTTAGCCAATCAACAACCGGTTTGGTGTGCTTAGCCAAACAACAGCCGGTTTATCCGCTTAGCCAAACAACAGCGGTTTGGTCTTCTTACCCAACAACAGCCGGTTTGGTCTACTTAGCCAAACAAAAGCCGGTTTGGTCTTCTTAGCCAAACAACAGCCGGTTTGGTCTGTTTAGCCAAACAACAGCCGGTTTGGTTTTCTTAGCCAAACAAAGAGCGGTTTGGTCTCCGCTTAGGCAAACAACGGTCGGTATGGTCTGCTTTGCCAAACAACAGCCGGTTTGGTCTGGTTAGCCAAACAACAACCGGTTTGGTCTTCTTAGCCAAACAATAGCCGATTCGTCTCGCTTAGCCAAACAATAGCCAGTTTGGTGTTCTTAGCCAAACAACAACCGGTTTGGTCTGCTTAGCTAAACAACAGCCGGATTGGTCCGATTGGCCAAACAACAGCTGGTTTGGTCTGCTGAGCCAAACAACAGCCGACTTGGTCTGCTTAGCCAAACAACAGCCGGTTTGGTCTGTTTAGCCAAACAACAGCCGGTTTTGTCTGTGTAGCCAAACAACAGCCGGTTTGGTCAAGCGTAGCCAAACAACAAAGAGGTTTGGTCCGCTTAGCCAAACAAAAGCCGGTTTGGTCTCGCTTAGCCAAACAACAGCCGGTTTGGTGCGAAGCCAAACAACAGCCGATTTGGTCTGCTTAGCCAAACAACAGCCGATTTGGTGCCGGCTTAGCCAAACAACAGCCGGTTTGGTTTGCTTAGCCAAACAACAGCCGGTTTGGTGTGCTTAGCCAAACAACTGTCTGTTTGGTCTTGCTTAGCCAAACAACCGCCGTTTGGTCTTGCTTAGCCAAACAACGGCGGGTGTGATCCGCTTAGCCAAACAACGGCCGTTTGGTCCGCTTAGCCAAACAACAACCGGTTTGGTCTTGCTTAGGCAAACAACAGCCGTTTTGGTCTTGCATAGCCCAACAACCGGTTTGGTCTTGCTTAGCCGCACAACAGCCAGTTTTTTGTCTCGCTAAGCCAAACAACAGCCGGTTTGGTCGCTTTGCTAAACACCCGCCGATTTGGTTACGCCAAACAACAACACTGGTTTGGTCTGCTTAGCCAAACAACAGCCGATTTGGTCTGCTTAGCCAGACAGCAGCCGACTTGGTCTGCTTAGCTAAACAACAGCCGGTTTGGTCATCTTAGCCAAACAACAGCAGGTTTGGTCTGATTAGCCAAACAACTGCAGGTTTGCTCTGATTAGCCAAACAACTGCCGGTTTGGTCTTGCTTAGCCAAACAACTACGTGTTTGGTCTTTGCAAGCCAAAGAACAGCTGGTTTCGTCTTGCTTAGCCAAACACTAGCCGGTTTGGTCTGCTTAGCCAAACAACAGCCGCTTTGGTATGCTTTGCCAAACAACAGCCGGTTTGCTCTGTTTTGCCAAACAATAGCCGATTTGGTTTGCAAAGCCAAACAACAGCCGGTTTGGTCTGCTTAGCCAAACAACAACCGGTTTGGTCTGCTTAGCCAAACAACAACCTGTTTGGTATGCTTAGCCAAACAACAGCCGGTTTGGTCTGCCTAGCCAAACAACCGGTTGGTCTGCATTAAGCCATACAACAGCCGGTTTTCGTCTGCTTAAAAAAAAGCAGCAGCCCGGTTTGGTCTGCGTAGCCAAACAACAACCGGTTTTCTCTTGCTTAGGCAAACAATAGCCGTTTTTGTCTTGCATAGCCCAACAGCCAGTTTGGTCTTGCTTAGCCAAACAACAGCCGGTTTTTGTTCCGCTAAGCCAAACAACACCGGTTTGGTCTGCTTAGCCAAACAACAGCCAGTATGGTCTGCTTTGCCAAACAACAGCTGGTCTGGTCTGGTTAACCAAACAACAAACGGTTTTGTCTTCTTAGCCAAACAACAGCTAGATTCGTCAGCTTAGCCAAACAATAGCCGGTTTGGAGTTCTTAGCCAAACAACAGCCGGTGTGGTCTGCTTAGCCAAACAACAGCCGGATTGGTCTGCTTAGCCAAACAACAGCTGGTTTGGTCTGCTTAGCCAAACAACAGTCGGTTTGGTCCGCTTAGCGAAAAAACAGCCGGTTTGGTCTGTTTAGCAAAACAACAGCCAGTTTAGTCTGCTGAGCCAAACAACAGCTTGGTCTACTTAGCCAAACAACAGCCGGTTTGATCTGTTTAGCCAAACAACAGCCGGTTTGGTCTGCGTAGCCAAACAACAGCCGGTTTGGTCTGCTTAGCCAATCAAAAGCCGGTTTTGTCTGCTTAGCCAAACAACAGCCGGTTTGGTCTGCTTAGCCAAACAACAGCCGATTTGGTCTGCTTAGCCAAACAACAACCGATTTGGTCTGCTTAGCCAAACAACAGCCGGTTTGGTTTGCTTAGCCAAACAACAGCCGGTTTGGTGTGCTTAGCCAAACAACTGTCGGTTTGGTCTTCCTTAGCCAAACAACTGCCGGTTTGGTCTTGCTTAGCCAAACAACAAAGCGAGTGTGGTTCGCTTAGCAAACAATGGCCGGTTTGGTCTGCTTAGCCAAACAACAACCGGTTTGGTCTTGCTTAGGCAAACAACAGCCGTTTTGTCTTGCATAGCCCAACAGCCAGTTTGGTCTTGCTTTAGCCGACAACAGCCGGTTTTGTCGCTAAGCCAAACAACAATGTACCGGTTTATCTGCTTTGCCAAACACCCGCCGATTTGGTTCGCCAAACAACAGCTGGTTTGGTCTCAGCAGCCAAACAACAGCCGATTTGGTCTGCTTAGCCAGACAAAGACCGATTTAGTCTACTTAGCTAAACAACAGCCGGTTTGGTCATCTTAGCCAAACAACAGCCGGTTTGGTCCGCTTAGCCAAACAAAAGCCGGTTTGGTCTTCTTAGCCAAACAACAGCCGGTTTATCTGTTTAGCCAAACAACAGCCGGTTTGGTTTGCTTAGCCAAACAACAGCCGGTTTGTCTCCGCTTAGGCAAACAACAGCCAAGATGGTCTGCTTTGCCAAACAACAAATGGTCTGGTCTGTTAGCCAAACAACAAACGGTTTTGTCTTCTTAGCCAAACAACAGCTAGATTCGTCCGCTTAGCCAAACAATAGCCGGTTTGGAGTTCTTAGCCAAACAACAGCCGGTTTGGTCCGCTTAGCCAAACAACAACCGGATTAGTGCCGCTTAGCCAAACAACAAACCGGTTTGGTCTGCTTAGCCAAACAACAAATCGGTTTGGTCCGCTTAGCGAAAAAAAACCCGATTTGGTCTTTTGAGCAAAACAACAGCCGGTTTGTCTCTGGCTGAGCCAAACAACAACGGCTTGGTCCGAAGCCAAACAACAACCGGTTTGGTCATTTAGCCAAACAACAACCGGTTTTGTCTGCGTAGAGCCAAACAACAGCGGTTTTGGTCTCATGCGTAGCCAAACAACAAAGCAGGTTTGGTCTGCTTAGCCAAACAAAAGCCGGTTTGGTCTGAAGCCAAACAACAGCCGGTTTGGTCCGCTTAGCCAAACAACAAATGATTTGGTCTCGCTTAGCCAAACAACAGCCGATTTGGTCTGCTTAGCCAAACAACAGCCGGTTTGGTTTGGTTAGCCAAACAACAGCTGGTTTGGTGTGCTTAGCCAAACAACTGTCTGTTTGGTCTTGCTTAGCCAAACAACTGCCGGTTTGGTCTTGCTTAGCCAAACAACAGCAGGTGTGATCCGCTTAGCCAAACAACGGCCGGTTTGGTCTGCTTAGCCAAACAACAACCGGTTTGGTCTTGCTTTTAGGCAAACAACAGCCGTTTTGGTCTTGCATAGCCCAACAGCCAGTTTGGTCTTGCTTAGCCGACAACAGCCAGTTTTGTTCCGCTAAGCCAAACAACAACCGGTTTGGTTTGCTTTGCTAAACACCCGCCGATTTGGTCCGCCAAACAAACAACTGGTTTGGTCTGCTGCTTAGCCAAACAACAAATTGATTTGGTCTCATGCTTAGCCAGACAAAGCCGATTTGGTCTGCTAAGCTAAACAACAGCCGTTTGGTCATCTTAGCCAAACAACAGCAGGTTTGGTCTGATTAGCCAAACAACTGCAGGTTTGCTCTGATTAGCCAAACAACTGCCGGTTTGGTCTTGCTTAGCCAAACAACTACGTGTTTGGTCTTTGCTAGCCAAAGAACTGCTGGTTTCGTCTTGCTTAGCCAAACACTAGCCGGTTTGGTCTGCTTAGCCAAACAACAGCCGCTTTTGTATGCTTTGCCAAACAACAGCCGGTTTGCTCTGTTTTGCCAAACAATAGCCGATTTGGTTTGCAAAGCCAAACAACAGCCGGTTTGGTCTGCTTAGCCAAACAACAACCGGTTTGGTCTGCTTAGCCAAACAACAACCTGTTTGGTATGCTTAGCCAAACAACAGCCGGTTTGGTCTGCCTAGCCAAACAACAACACCGGTTTGGTGCATTAGCCATACAACAGCCGGTTTAGTCTGCTTAAAAAAAAGCGGCCGGTTTGGTCTGCGTAGCCAAACAACAACCGGTTTTCTCTTGCTTAGGCAAACAATAGCCGTTTTGGTCTTGCATAGCCCAACAGCCAGTTTGGTCTTGCTTAGCCAAACAACAGCCAGTTTTGTCTGCTAAGCCAAACAACAGCCGGTTTGGTCTGCTTAGCCAAACAACAGCCAGTATGGTCTGCTTTGCCAAACAACAGCTGGTCTGGTCTGGTTAGCCAAACAACAAACGGTTTTGTCTTCTTAGCCAAACAACAGCTAGATTCGTCTGCTTAGCCAAACAATAGCCGGTTTGGAGTTCTTAGCCAAACAACAGCCCGGTTTGGTCTCTTTAGCCAAACAACAGCGGATTGGTCTGCTTTAGCCAAACAACAACTGGTTTGGTCTGCTTAGCCAAACAACAATCGGTTTGGTCCGCTTTTAGCTTAAAAAACAGCCGGTTTGGTCTGTTTAGCAAAACAACAGCCAGTTTGGTCTGCTGAGCCAAACAACAGCTTGGTCTACTTAGCCAAACAACAGCCGATTTGGTCTGTTTAGCCAAACAACAGCCGGTTTGGTCTGCGTAGCCAAACAACAGCCGGTTTGGTCTGCTTAGCCAAACAAAAGCCGGTTTGGTCTGCTTAGCCAAACAAGAGCCGGTTTGGTCTGCTTAGCCAAACAACAGCCGATTTGGTCTGCTTAGCCGAACAACAACCGATTTGGCCTGCTTAGCCAAACAACAGCCGGTTTGGTTTGCTTAGCCAAACAACAGCCGGTTTGGTGTGCTTAGCCAAACAACTGTCGGTTTGGTCTTGCTTAGCCAAACAACTGCCGCTTTGGTCTTGCTTAGCCAAACAACAAAGGTGTGGTTAAACGAAGCCAAACAATGGCCGGTTTGGTCTGCTTAGCCAAACAACAACCGGTTTGGTCTTGCTTAGGCAAACAACAGCCGTTTTGGTCTTGCATAGCCCAACAGCCAGTTTGGTCTTGCTTAGCCAGACAACAGCCAGTTTTGTCTGCTAAGCCAAACAACAGCCGGTTTGGTCTGCTTTGCCAAACAACCGCCGATTTGGTCTGCCAAACAACAGCTGGTTTGGTCTGCTTAGCCAAACAACAGCTGGTTTGGTCTGCTTAGCCAAACAACAGCCGATTTGGTCTGCTTAGCCAGACAGCAGCCGATTTAGTCTGCTTAGCTAAGCAACAGCCGGTTTGGTCATCTTAGCCAAACAACAGCAGGTTTGGTCTGATTAGCCAAACAACTGCAGGTTTGGTCTGATTAGCCAAACAACTGCCGGTTTGGTCTTGCTTAGCCAAACAACTACCTGTTTGGTCTTTGCTAGCCAAAGAACTGCCGGTTTCATCTTGCTTAGCCAAACACTAGCCGGTTCGGTCGGCTTAGCCAAACAACAGCCGGTTTCGTCTGTTTAGCTAAACAACATCCGGTTTGGTATGCTTTGCCAAATAACAACCGGTTTGCTCTGCTTTGCCAGACAACAGCCGGTTTGGTCTGCTAAGTCAAACAACAGCTGGTTTGGTCTGCTTAGCCAATCAACAACCGGTTTGGTGTGCTTAGCCAAACAACAGCCGGTTTGGTCTGCTTAGCCAAACAACAGCCGGTTTGGTCTTCTTACCCAACAACAGCCGGTTTGGTCTACTTAGCCAAACAAAAGCCGGTTTGGTCTTCTTAGCCAAACAACAGCCGGTTTAGTCTGTTTAGCCAAACAACAGCCGGTTTGGTTTTCTTAGCCAAACAGCAGCCGGTTTGGTCTGCTTAGGCAAACAACAGTCGGTATGGTCTGCTTTGCCAAACAACAGCCGGTTTGGTCTGGTTAGCCAAACAACAACCGGTTTGGTCTTCTTAGCCAAACAATAGCCAGATTCGTCTGCTTAGCCAAACAATAGCCAGTTTGGTGTTCTTAGCCAAACAACAGCCGGTTTGGTCTGCTTAGCTAAACAACAGCCGGATTGGTCTGATTGGCCAAACAACAGCTGGTTTGGTCTGCTTAGCCAAACAACAGTCGGTTTGGTCCGCTTAGCCAAATAACAGCCGGTTTGGTCAGGTTAGCCAAACAACAGCCTGTTTGGTCTGCTGAGCCAAGCAACAGCCAGCTTGGTCTGCTTAGCCAAACAACAGCCCGTTTGGTCTGCTTAGCCAAACAACAGCAGGTTTGGTCTGCGTAGCCAAACAACAGCCGGTATGGTCTGCTTAGCCAAACAAAAGCTGGTTTGGTCTGCTTATCCAAACAACAACCGGTTTGGTGCCGCTTAGCCAAACAACAGCCGGTTTGGTTTGCTTAGCCAAACAATAGCCGGTTTGGTCTGCTTAGCCAAACAAAACCCGGTTTGGTCGCTTAGCCAAACAACAGCCGGTTTGGTCATGTAGCCAAACAACAGCCGGTTTAGTCTGCTTTGCCAAACAAAAAGCCGGTTTGGTCTGCTTAAACAACAACAGCCAGTTTGGTCTACATAGCCAAACAATAGCCGGTTTGGTCTGCTTAGCCAAACAACAGCCGATTTGGTGCAGCAGCCAAACAACAGCCGATTTGGTGCGCTTAGCCAAACAACAAATGATTTGGTTTGCTTAGCCAAACAACAGCCGGTTTGGTGTGCTTAGCCAAACAACCGCCGGTTTGGTCTTGCTTAGCCAAACAACTGCCGGTTTGGTTTGCTTAGCCAAACAACAGACGGTTTGGTGTTCTTAGCCAAACAACAGCCGGTTTGGTGTTCTTAGCCAAACAACAGCCGGTTTGGTCTGCTTAGCCATACAACAGCCAGATTGGTCTGTTTAGCCAAACAACAGCTGGTTTGGTCTGCTTAGCCAAACAACAGTCGGTTTGGTCCGCTTAGCCAAATAACAGCCGGATTGGTCTGTTTAGCCAAACAACAGCTGGTTTGGTCTGCTTAGCCAAACAACGGTCGGTTTGGTCCGCTTAGCCAAATAACAGCCGGTTTGGTCTGTTTAGCAAACAACAGCCTGTTTGGTCCTGTTGAGCCAAACAACAGCCGGCTTGGTCTGCTTAGCCAAACAACTGCCGGTTTGGTCTCAAGGTAAGCAAACAACAGCCGGTTTGGTCGCTTAGCCAAACAAAAGCCGTTTGGTCCGCTTAGCCAAACAACAGCCGGTTTGGTCTGCTTAGCCAAACAACAGCCGCTTTGGTTTACTTAGCGAAACAATAGCCGGTTTGTCTGCTTAGCCAAACAACAACCGGTTTGGTCTGCTTAGCAAACAACAGCCGGTTTGGTCTGCGTAGCCAAACAACAGCCGGTTTGGTCCCTTAGCCAAACAATAGCCGGTTTGGTCTGCTTAGCCAAACAACAGCCGGTTTGGTCTGCTTTGCCAAACAACGGCCGGTTTGGTCTGCTTAGCCAAACAACTGCCGGTTTGGTCTGCTTTGTGAAACAACAGCCGGTTTGGTCTGCTTAGCCAAACAACAACCGGGTTTGGTCTGCTTAGCGAAACAACAACTGGTTTGGTCTGCTTAGCCAAACATCAGCCGGTTTGGTCTGCTTAGCCAAACAACAGCCGGTTTGGTCTGCTTAGCCAAACAACAGCCAGTTTGGTTTGCTTAGCCAAACAATAGCCGAATTAGTCCAGGTCACCAAACAATAGCCGAATTAGTCCGGTTCACCAAACAACAACCGAAGTAGTCCGGTTCACCAAAGAACAACCGAATTAGTCTGGTTCGCCAAACAACAGTCAATTTGGTCTGGTTTGCCAAACAACCACCTATTTGGTCCGCTTCACCTAAAAACAACCGATTTGGTACGATTCAACAAACAACAACCGATTTGGTCCGGTTCTCCAAACAACAACCGATTTGGTCCGGTTCACAAAACAACATCCGCTTTGGTCCGGTTCACCAAACAACAATCGATTTGGTCTTGTTCACCAAATAACAACCGATTTGGTCCGGTTCACCAAATAACAACCGATTTAGTCCGGTCCACCAAATAACAACTGATTTGGTCCAGTTGGTTTTGTACGGTTTGGTGCAATTTGGTTTGGTTCGGTTTGGTCCGGCTTGGTTCGATTTGGTCCGATTTGATCCTGTGTGGTCTACATTCGGTTTGGTTTAGTTAGCCAAACAACTGCCGGTTTGGTCCGGTTTGGACAGCTTAGCCAAACAATAGCTGGTTTGGTCCGGTTAGCCAAACAACAGTCGGTATGGTCTTTAGCCAAACAACAGCCGGTATGGTCGTTATCCAAACAACAGTCGGTATGGTCGTTAGCCAAACAAAAGTCAGTATGGTCGTTAGCCAAACAACAGTCGGTATGGTTGTTAGCCAAACAACAGTCGGTATGGTCGTTAGCTAAACAACAGTCGGTATGGTCGTTAGCCAAACAACAGTCGGTATGGTCGTTAGCCAAACAACAGTCGGTATGGTCGTTAGCCAAACAATAGTCGGTATGGTCGTTAGCCAAACAATAGTCGGTATGGTCGTTAGCCAAACAATAGTCGATATGGTCGTTAGCCAAACAACACCCGGCATGGTCGTTAGCCAAACAACAGCCGGTATGGTCCTTAGCCAAACAACAGTCAGTTTTGTCTGGTGAACTAAATAATAGCCGGTTTGGTCCGATGAGTCAAACGACAGCCAATTTGGTTCGGATAGTCAAACGACAACCGATTTGGTTCTATTAGTCAAACAACAATTGGGTAGGTCCGGGTAGCCAAACAATAGCCAGTTTGGTCCGGGTAGCCAAACAACAGTCGGTTTTGTCCGGGTAGCCAAACAAAAGTCGATTTGGTCCGTGTAGCCAAATAATGGTCAGCTTGGTCCGGGTAGCCAAATAATGGTCAGTTTGGTCCGGTTAGTCAAACAACAACCGGTTTGGTCCGGTTAGCCAAACAACAACCGGTTTGGTCTGGTGAGCCAAACAATGGTCGGTTTGGTCCGGTTAGCCAAACAAGGGCCGGTTTGGTCCGGTTAGCCAAACAAGGGCCGGTTTGGTCCGGTTAGCCAAACAAGGGCTGGTTTGGTCCGATTAGCCAAACAAGGGCCGGTTTGGTCCGGTTCGCCAAACAAGGGCCGGTTTGGTTTGATTAGCCAGACAAGAGCCGGTTTGGTCCGGTTAGCCAAACAAGGGCCGGTTTGGTCCGGTTAGCCAAACAAGGGCCAGTTTGGTCCGATTAGCCAAACAATGGCCGGTTTGGTCCGGTTAGCCAAACAAGGGCCGATTTGGTCCGATTTGGTCCGATTTGGTCCAGTTAACCAAACAAGGGCCGGTTTGGTCCGGTTAGCCAAACAACAACCGGTTTGGTCCGGTTAGGCAAGTAACAGTCGTTTGGTCCAGTTAGCCAAACAACAGCCGATTTAGTCCAGTTAGCCAAGTAACAACCGATTGGTCTGGTTAGCCAAACAACAGGCAGTTTGGTCCGGTTAGTCAAGTAACAGCCGGTTTGGTCCGATTAAACAACGATTGGTTTGGTCTGGTTAGCCAAACAACAGTCAATTTGGTCCGTTTAGCCAAACAACAGTCGGTTTGGTCCGGTTAGCCAAGTAACAGCCGATTTGGTCCAGTTAGCCAAGTAACAGCCGGTTTGGTCCGGTTAGCCAAGTAACAGCCGGTTTGGTCCGGTCAGCCAAGTAATAGCCGGTTTGGTCCAGTTAGCCAAGTAACAGCCGGTTTGGTCCGGTTAGCCAAGTAACTGCCAGTTTGGATCGGTTAGCCAAATAACAACCGGTTTGGTCAGGTTAGCCAAACAATAACCGGTTTAGTCCAGTGAACTTAATAACAGCCGGTTTGGTTCGGTGAGTCAAACAACAGTGTGTTTGGCCCGGTTAGCCAAACAACAGTTTTCGGTCCGATTTGCCAAACAACAGTCAGTTTGGTTTGGTTAGCCAAACAGCAGTCAGTTTGGTTTGGTTAGCCAAACAGCAGTCGGTTTGGTCCGGTTAGCCATACCACAATCGGTTTGGTCCGGTTAGCCACACAACAGTCGATTTTGTTCGATTAGTTACTGATTAGTTAAACAACAACCGGTTTGATCCGGTTTGCCAAACAATAGCTGATTTAGTCTAGTTAGCCCACATTTTCTATTACGGTTGGTTTACCGTTCGGCTTGGTTATTAAAAATAAAATGAAAAGTTATAACAAAATAAAAATTTGATTTAAAAAATTGGTTTAAATAAAAAGGTTTAAAATTATTATTATTGGATACAAATTTTATAAAATTTTATTTTTTAATTTTAACCCAGTGGGCCTGTCTTTAGATGGGATTCTCATGTTAAATTATGTTATGTTAATTTTTTTCTTCAATTATTTTATAACTTTTATTCAGTATTCACTGCTTCCAGGTAATGTTACCCTTTGATAACTTCTTTTTCTTTATCTTTGTTTTTATAGATTGAACTTCCCTTTATCTTTTGGGTTACCGCCTCAGGTTTGTTATATGAGTTTATGTATTTTTGTTCACTGTTGATCGCTTCTCTAGACCTGCTTTATGTGTAATTATTAATCCTTTCTTCTTGGTTCTCCTTTTTTTGTGGTTATTAATTTCTAGAGACATCCCTCATCAATGTTCTCAATTTTTGTTTTTGTTTTTTTTCTTCTGGTCTTACATGTCCATTAGTTTTACACATACGACACCTCTTTTAAAAAAATTTCTCCTATCGTCAACTCTTCTAGATTCTATGCTCTAACAAATTTCTCTCGAACAAAACAAAACTATGATTTTTTTTTTCTTTTTCACTCTCAAAATTGTCATTTTTTAAAAAATTTTAAGGTTTTTAAGTGTCCAGTGTCGCCAGAAATTGACGATACCACTCGGGTCGACGGCTGGCTGCATGGACCACCGGAGACCTGCGCAGAGAAATAAGGGTTTCTCTAGCCGTGAGTAGGGCTGAAGGTCAAGGACGACTTCCAGTAGCCTGAGTCAGTCCGGTAGTTTCGGGCGGGTTACCCTAAACGTCTTGGTCAGGTCAACTTGCCAGGTTAGCTCGGTTGGGTCAGCCGAGTCAATTTGGCCGTCTCTGTTAGGTCAACTCTGCTTGTCTAACCGAGTTAATTCAGATTGTTTCGTCCGACTTTGCGATTTTGTTGGGAGAGTGGTTCTCTGCGTGGAGGTTAGGGACTATCTCCAACGGGTAGGTGAGGTGGATTAAGAGACTGGTTTTTTTTATTTTCTTTGAAAATGGAGAAGTTGTTTGTTGAAATACTGCAGATGATTTTTTTTTTTTTTAAATTGATTGGAGGTTTATGTGTTCCAATTCGTTTTAATTAGCCTCCACATTTTCTCTAATCCATCGGTTGTTATTCTTAGTTGATTATGGTGCTTCTAATTTTATAAGGCATCTCAGTTTTGTGTTTGAATTTTGGATCCTGATTCGTTTTATTTTTTGTTTTTGTTTTTTATTTTTTTTTCTGCCATGTTTACATATGCTTATTGTTTTCTTTATGTTTAAGAATTGTGTAGTTTCTGACCTTGCCGTGGTAGAATAGAGTCAGAATTCATGGCTGATTAAAAGTGATTTAGAAAATCCATGAAACTGTCAATTTGGGAGGCTGGACCTGACAGGACCGAACCGGCTCGACACTTATTAGATAACCGGAACTTAATTTTAAAATAACATTAAACTGGATTAAATAATCAAAATAACATTAAATTGCATTAAATACTTTTGAAAAACCTTTTGAAGATAAAAAAATTTACATTAAATTGTTACCTAATTTCAAAATAATTGAATTAAATAAATAATAAAAACCATCTTAACAAATAAATAAAAAATTTATTTAAATAGTGTCATTACAAATAATATGATATTAAATTGTTAGTTAATTTTAAAATAACATTAAATTTTATTAAATAATCAAATTAACATTAAAGTGAATTAAATACTTTTTAAAAAAAAAATTTTGAAGACAAGAAATTTTACATTAAATTGTTAGCTAATTTCAAATTAGTATATGAATTTGAAAATTGAATTATTAAATCAAATTTCAAATTAATACTTTTCTATCGAATTAAAATTTATAGAAAAATTAAAAAAAGTCTTAAACCTATAAAATAATATTTCAAATTAATACTTATTAATCTAATAAAAAATTACGTGACCCGTCGGGTTATGTTCGCTAGTCTAATAAATGGGAGAAGTAGTCGGTGGTTGTACAGGGCCTCTCGACTGCTTCTTATGCTAGCCTATGTTATGCTTTGTTTACCGAACGTTTTTATATTTTACTGATTCACCGCCAACCCGCATCACCGTGTCATCCTCTACGTTTATCTTCAAATTGTGGTTTGTTTTTACTGATATCACGTTGTCTTCTTCGCTTTCGCTGATCTTATTTCTTCTCCTTCGGTCTTTTTCTCATTTTTTCTTGTTTTGTTTTCTCATTTCTTCTTTCATTTTCTTCATCATCGGCGTTTCTGTGGTATGTTTAAGTTAGTTTTTCATTTGATATGCTGTTTTTAGTTTTTCATTTTATTAGCCTCGTCAGATTCTATCAATTTATTGTTATTATCTTAACGCTTCACTTTCACTGGTGTTTCAACTGTCGATTTATTTTTATGTTTGATGGAGAAGATGCTCTGACGGCAGCCGGAGAGCCGGGCAGAGAAATCGAGATTTTTCTGCGGGTGGTGGTTGCTAGAGATCAGGGATGACCTCTGGTGGTATGAGAAGGAAATTGCGGCCATAGCTGCAAATAATTAAGGTCGGCTATTTTGGCTGGCTTGAACTCACCGTTTTGGCTGGGTTAAAATCAGTCGCGCTTACGGAGAAGAGAATCTCTCTCAAGCCTTCCGTTCCCATGCATTCATCATCTTCAATTCTTCGTTGTCGGAAGAACGAAGTGGGAGCGCGCTGGAATTTTTGGGTTTATTTTTGGTGGGAGTCGTGGTCGGTGTAGACGACGGCCTTCCTCAGGAACTTGCGCAGAGAAATTTCTCTGCGTACGCGGTTCTAGACGATGGCTGGAGGTCGGGAATGACCTCTAGCTGGGGCTAGCATAGTCCCAACTGAGGCCAGGTGGGCCCAGTCAAACCAGCCAAGTGGGGGCCGGTTTGACCAGAAATGGTTAAAAGCACCGATTTAAAGAAACTCAAACCGATCCAATTAACCAGGTGGGCCCAGTCAAACCTGCCAAGGGGGCCCGATTTGACAAGAAATAGTTAAAAGAACCGGTTTAAAGAAACTCAAACCGACACAATTAAAACTATTGGGTCTAGATAATTAAATCAAGAAAAGGTCGGCTATTTTAGGCAGGTTGGACTCGGCCGTTCGGGGCGGGTTGGGCCCGGCCCTGCCGTTCGGGGCGGGTTGGGCCCGGCCAGTCGGGCCGGGTTGGACCCGGTTGGTTTGGTCCGGTTTGAATCGGTTTGGTCCGGTTTGAATCGGTTTGGTCCGGTTTGATTTGGTGTCGTCCAGTTTGGTCCGGTTAGCCAAACAACAACCAGTTTGGTCCGGTTAGTCAAACAACAACCGGTTTGGTCCAGTTAGTCAAATAGGGACCGGTTTGTTCCAGTTAGCCGAACAACAGTCGATTTGGTCCGATTAGGCAAACAACAGTTGGTTTGGTTCTGTTAAGCGCCAAACAACAGCCGGTTTGGTCCGATTTGGTCCAGTTAGGCAAACAAAAGTCGGTTTGGTCCGGTTAAGCAAACAACCACCGGTTTGGTACGGTTAGCCAAACAACAGCCGGTATGCTCCTGTAGCCAAACAACAACCCAATTTGGTCCGGTTAGGCAAACAACAGTCCATTTGGTCCAGTTAGCCAAACAACAGCCCGTTCGGCCCAGTTAGCCAAACAACAGCCCGTTTGGTCCGATTAGCCAAACAACAGCCCGTTTGGTCCGGTTAGCCAAACAACAATCGGTTTGGTCCGATTAGCCAAACAACAGTCGATTTGGTCCGGTTAGCCAAACAACTGTCGATTTGGTCCGGTTAGCCAAACAACTGTCGATTTGGTCCGGTTAGCCAAACAACAGCCGATTTGGTCTGGTTAGTCAAATAAAAGTCGGTTTGGTCTGGTTAGCCAAACAACAGCTGGTTTGGTCCAGTTAGCCAAACAATAGCCGATTTGGTCCCGTTAGCCAAACAACAGCTGGTTTGGTCCGGTTTGCAAAACAACAGCCAGTTTGGTCCGGTTGGCCAAACAACAGCCACATTGGTCCGATTAGCCGAACAACAGTCGCTTTGGTTTGGTCCAGTGAGTCAAACAGCAGCCGCTTCGGTTTGGTCCGGTGAGTCAAACAATAGCCAATTCGGTTTGGTCCGGTGAGCCAAATAATAGTTGGTTTGGTCCGGTTAGCCAAACAATAGTTGGTTTGGTCCGGTTTGGTCCGATTTGGTCCGGTGAGGCAAACAACTGTCCGTTTGGTCCGGTTAGCCAAACAACTGTCCGTTTGGTTCGGTTAGCCAAACAACAGCTGATTTGGTCCGATGAGTCAAATAATAGTTGATTTGGTCTAGATTGGTTCAGTTAGGCAAACAACAGTCTGTTGGGTCCGGTTTGGTCCGGTTAGCCAAAAACTGTGGGTTTGATCCTGTTTGGTCCGGTTAGCCAAACAATAGCCGGTTTGGTCCTGTTAGCCAAAGAACAACTCGTTTGGTTCGGCTAGCCAAACAACAGTCGTTTTGGTCCGGTTAGCCAAACAATAGCCGGTTTAGTCCGATTAGCCAAACAACGGCCGATTTGGTCTGGTTAGCCCAACAACTGCCGGTTTTGTTCGATTAAGCAAATAATAGTTGCTTTGTAGTGTTATTACAAATAATTTTACATTAAATTGCTCAATAAGTCATAATTAGCATTAAAATGAATCAAAAGATTGAAATATTATTGTTGATTGTAGTTTTTAGTAAAGTTTTATTTTTGAATTTATGTAATTTTTATGATGTAACGTTTTATAACCAGTTGTTTATTCTTTGTTTTTTGTAATCTCATTCTCCTCTTCTTTTGTCTTCTTCGTCCTCATTGTCTTTTGCATATATGGTATGTTTATATCAGTTTTATATTCAGTTTATTATTTTTTTTTGTTGTTTTTCATGGTTATTAAATAGAATTACAATGTGTTGTTATTTTCATTCGGTTTATATGTTCTTATATTCTTTTTAGTTGTGACCGGTGTGGTTTGGTGCGGTTTGGTCTGGTTAGTCAAACAACAGTCGATTTGGTCCAGTTAACTCAACAACAGCTGGTTTAGTCCGGTTAGCCAAAAAATAGCCGGTTTGGTCTGCTTAGCAAAACAACAACCGGTTTGGTTCGATTAGCCAAACAACAATCGGTTTGGTCCGATTAGCCAAACAACAACCGGTTTGGTCAAATTTGTTTTAGCGAAGTCAATTTGGTCTGATTAGCCAAAGAACAACCTGATTAGTCCGGTTCACCAAATAACAACCGATTTGGTACGGTTGGTTTGGTCTGGTGTGGTCCAGTTTGGTCCGATTTGGTCTAGTTTGGTCTGATTTGGTCCAGTTAGCCAAACAACAATCGGTTTGTTTCGGTTAGTCAAACAACGACTTGTTTGGTCTAGTTATCCAAACAACAACCGATTTGGTCCAATTTAGTCCAGTTAGCCAAACAACAACTGGTTTCGTCCGGTTAGCTAAACAATAACCGGTTTGGTCCGGTTAACTAAAGAATAACCGGTTTGGTCCGGTTAGCTAAACAATAACCGATTTGGTCCGGTTAGCTAAACAATAACCGGTTTGGTCCGGTTAGCTAAACAATAACCGGTTTGATCCGGTTAGCTAAACAATAATCGGTTTGGTCCGGTTAGCTAAACAATAACCTGTTTGGTCTAGTTAGCTAAACAATAACTGGTTTGGTCAAATTTGTTTTAGTGAAGTCAATTTGGTCTGATTAGTAAAAAATTAACTGGATTAGTCCGGTTGATCAAATAACAACCGATTTGGTCCGGTTAGCCAAACAATAGCCAGTTTGCTCAGGTTAGCGGAATAACAACCGTTTTGTTCCAGTTAAATGATGAACAACCGATTTGATCCAGTGAGTCCAACATTTGGTTCAGTTAGTCAAACAACTACTTTAACATTAAATTGAATTCAACAATTATTAAAAACCTTTTTAAGGCAAAACATTTTAAATTAAATTCTTAGTTACTTTCAAAATAATATTAAATTAAGTTAAATAATTATTAAAAACCTTTTGAAAGCAAGATATACATTCAATTATTAATTAAATTTAATATAATATTAAATTAGATTAAATAATTATTAAAAACTGAATTTGTCCGATTTACCAAATAAGAATCGGTTTGGTCCGATGAGTCCAATAACATCACCACCAGTTTGACTCAAACAATGATCGGTGTGATCTGCTGATCTAACCAACAGCCGGTTTGGTGCAATAAGCCAACTAATAGTCGGTTTGATCCGGTTAATCAAACAACAATCGGTTTTGGTTCGGTTAATCAAACAACACCGGGTTTGGTCCGATTAATCAAACCACCGGAGTCACTGGTCTCTCTTTCAAACAATAGCCGATTTGTTCCGGTTAGCCCAACAATAGCCGGTTTTGTCCGGTTAAGCAAACAACAGTTGCTTGGTAGTGTTATTACAAATAATTTTACATTAAATTGCTCAATAAGTCAAAATTAACATTAAATTGAATCAAAAGTTTAAAATATTATTGTTGATTGTAGTTCTAAGTAATGTTTTGTTTTTGAATTTATGTAATTTTTATGGTGTAACGTTTTATAACCAGTTGTTTATTCTTTGTTTTCAGTAATCTCATTCTTCTCTTCTTTTGTCTTCTTCGTCCTCAGTGTCTTCTGCATATACGGTATGTTTATATCAGTTTTATATTCAATTTATTTTCTTTTATTGTATTTTTTTGTGGTTATTTAAATAGAATTACAGTGTGTTGTTATTTTTATTTGGTTTATATGTTCTTATATTCTTTTTAGTTGTGATCGGTGTGGTTTGGTCTGGTTTGGTCCGGTTTGGTCCGGTTAGTCAAACAATGGTCGATTTGGTCTAGTTAACTCTACAACAGCTGGTTTAGTCCGGTTAACCAAGCAATAGTCGTTTGGTCCGGTTAGCCAAAAAATAACCGGTTTGGTCTGCTTAGCCAAACAAGAACCGGTTTGGTCTGGTTAGCTAAACAATAATCGATTTGGTCAAATTTGTTTTAGCAAAGTCAATTTAGTCCGATTAGCCAAAGAACAACCGGATTAGTCCGGTTCACCAAATAACAACTGATTTGGTTTGGTTTGGTCCGGTTTGGTTCGGTTAGCCAAACAACAATCGGTTTGTTCTGGATAGTCAAACAACGACCGGTTTGGTTCAGTTAGTTAAACAACAACCAGTTTGGTCCGATTTGGCCGGGTTAGCCAAACTACCGCCGGTTTCATCTGGTTAATCAAAAAACAACTAGTTTGGTCCGGTTAGCTAAACAATAACCGATTTGGTCAAATTTGTTTTAGTGAAGTCATTTTGGTCCGATGTGTAAAAATATAATCGGATTAGTTCGGTTCACCAAATAACAATCGATGTGGTCCGGTTTGCCAAACAATAGTTAGTTTGCTCCGGTTAGCAGAATAACAACCGTTTTGTTCTAGTTAACTGAAGAACAACCGATTTGATCCAGTGAGTCCAACATTTCGTTCAATTAGTCAAACAACAATGGTTCAGTTAGTCAAACAACAACTACTTTAACATTAAATTGAATTCAACAATTATTAAAAACCTTTTTAAGGCAAGAATTTTAAAATTAAATTGTTAGTTACTTTAAAAATAATATTAAATTAAATTAAATAATTATTAAAAACCTTTTGAAAGCAAGAAATACATTCAATTATTAATTATTTTAAAATTAATATTAAATTAAATTAAATAATTATTAAACACCGAATTCGTCCGGTTTACCAAATAACAATCGATTTGGTCTGGTGAGTCCAATAACAACTAGTTGTACTCCAATTGTCCAAATCACCACCGGTTTGACTCAAACAACGATCGGCGTGGTCTGTTGATCAAACCAACAACCGGTTTGGTCCAGTAAGCCAACTAACAGTCGGTTTTGTCCGGTTAACTAAACAACAGTCGATTTTGGTCCGGTTAATCAAACGACACCCGGTTTGGTCCAATTAATCAAACCACCGGAGTCACTGGTCTCTCTTTCTCCCATCTCTCAAAAGGTAATTTTGCCACGGTCCTCTCTCTCATGCAATCTAACCAACTAATTAGTACTTTCTAATTTTGACGGGTGCGCCTAGTGGACATGAATAATGTCGTACAAAAGTGAACGGATCCCTTCTTTCTTCAAAGTAATGATCGGGAACTTCAATAGAAGAGTGGTAATTGGTTTCTCTTATTTGTCTTTATTTTTTCATAATTATCTCAATTTTTAAACTTTCGTTTTTCAGAAAATCCCTACAAAATTTGTAAAACACTTGAAAGAAAAGAAGTTTCCCACCAAATCAATCCTTACAAGAGTAAGCTATAAATGCTGGATAGTGGAGGTGAAAAAATATTGAGATGATTTTTTCTTTCAAACTGGTTGGTCTAAGTTTGTCAAAGACAGCTTTCTACAAGTCAGAGATTTTGTAGTATTTCATAGTGACGATGAATTAAATATCAACGTCATCATATTTTGACACAATACATGTGAAAAGAAATTTCCAAGATATGAAAAAGTAAAAGTTGCAGGCGAGACAGAAAATGATACAGAACCATAGAGGCAATCAACATGTCGTTGTAGATACGTTGCAACGAATGCAAACAGTTAGTTAATTCAGTGCACAAATTTATCTCTGTTAATTTTTTTCATTGCATTTATTTTTTTTCTTATCACTAAAGTTTTCTCTTTGTACAAACCAGGATGAACAATATTCGAGAAGTTGTCCATTTAAGCTTTGTAATCCTCATTTTGTTTCAACGGTGAAATAAGAAAAAAATTATCGAATTGTGAGTTACTATTTTTTTCATGAAAAGTGAATGAATGTCTCTCTATTATCTCATTGATTACATTCTCTGGATCAACTGACATGTGAACACCTGTAACATTGTCACTACAGAAAATTTTGAAGGCCTTTGGGAGAGGATATGGTATGTGGCCATCTTCCAACAAGAAAATCTACATAGAAGACCCGATTGGCAATAGTTGGTAGGTCAACTTGATTATTCATGATAGACGTTCCAACTACGGTGCTTTTACGGGCGGATGGCGTGAAGTTGTCAAGAATACCTGGAGATATCTGCATTTTTTAGATCATTAAAACAAACCACACATCGTGCATCTGCATATTCAACGAGCGACTCCAAAGTAATAAAAATAGGGTTTTGCATTCTCAAATAGCCGAATAGAAATGTTTATAGTTTTTGTAGCTTTACAGAGTAAGATTGTTATACAGTCCAGGTTTATATACCTTTTTTGTATATATTTTTATTACTACATCTTGAAAATTGTGTTATCGTATAAATATAGGACCATTTAATCCTGATTAACGTAGAGTTTGATGATAGTTAAATATCAATTATTTTATTTCTTAGATATATAATCTTTTATTATTAATAATTTCATAACTGTTTGATAATAGTTAAAAATAATTAGAAAGTATTATTTGTTATGGATTTATTTAATTTCTATTTTTTATTCATGTGTGCTTTGAAACACGTTCATATATAATAGAACTATAATTGGGAATATAGAGTAATTATAATATTTTTGTTTTGTTATCAAAACTACATTAATCCACTTCGTCCGTCGTATGACGGGCTTAAACTACATTAATCCACTTCACCTATCATATGACGGGCTTATATCCGCTAGTGGATATAAAAGATGAACACTTATACTTACAAATTAGTATAAAAATATCCAATTATTGAAAACAACAATGTAAAAGATCACAAAAAATTACACGTGAAACATAACAAAATGTTGAAATGTTTGTCCTTGTACACATGGTAATATACAAATATTGATATATAGGTATTAATGTACAAAATGTAAAACTGATACTTTCAAGTAGGGTTGTATCAGCTACCTGAAAATCCTATACATATCGGGATGTGTCTAGGCCCGTATTATGTAACGAAAATACAAGGTTATAGACAATAAAGATATAAAAAATTAAAAATATTTATTTTATTTTATTTACTATAAATTGATGTTATTTTGAATAAAAATTAATAATTAACTAAAACTTGAAATTGACATGTTTACTAAAGTGTTGATTATAAAATATGGAATGATCAAAATTTAAAATTTTTGATAAAATTTTGAAGTAAATGTTAAGAATATTGCAACTTTGAAGGTTGTGTATATACAAGAGTAAAATTTTGAAGGTTGTGTATATACAAGTGTAAAATTTTGAAGGTTGTGTATTGCAACATAGATAAGTGCTGGCATTCGTGTGTCAATTCTCCTTCAGATGGTAATTAAAATAAGTAAATGTATAGGCAAAATATGTGAAATTGACTAAATTTCATATTCCAAAAATTTCATCTTAAAATTCCTTTTAATTTGAAAGATATAAGCATTTTAAGTTGTATCTACTGCATTGGCTGATTAATATTTATATGTCGACATTCAAGTGTCAGTTCTATAACTAAAATGTGTGTAATTGACCCAATTTCATACTCCCAAAATTTTATCTTAAAATTCCTTTTAATTTAGAAGATGTAAGCATTTTAAGTTATATGTACTATATCGGCTAATACATATATACGTGTTAACGTTTGAGTGTCAATTATCCTTCATATGGTAATTGAAATAGGTAAAAGTATAGGCGAAATGTGTAAAATCAACTCAATTTCATACTCCTAAAATTTTATTTAAAATTCTTTTTAATTTAAAAGATATAAGGATTTTAAGTTGTAAGTATTATATCAACCGATACAGGCGTAACTTTGTATCTGCCGGCCCAAAATTTGATACATATCATCCGATACGGGCTACCATGCTTTAAACCTTATTCTTTTACTCACTTTCCCATGATATCCTACATTTTCATATGTTCAAATTAGTTTTATATACAATAGTGTTATCAAGTACAATATCAATAAATAATAATAATAACTATAAGTTATGTAAGTTCCCTCTAGTTGTTCCTTCAATTCAATCTCCACGTGTTAATTTGCTTTATGACGATGACTTGTGACATCACCATCGTAGTTCTGAACTTGATCACAAACTCAGTTTTGAAGTTGTTGGAGTTGGTCCGAAAGATCCAACACTAAAACGAAGAACAATTTATGCAACGATAAAAAAATTGTTTGTTGCTATGATGTTCTTAAGGTTTTTAAGTGTTTTTTATGATCAATTAGTGTCTGCCACCAATTCGATAGAGCTTCGTTGTCGAGGAATCTTGTAGAAGTTGGTTCTGAAAGATCCAATGCTGAATAGAGAAGAATTTACGGCAAAAGAACTGCTTGTTCCTACGATGTTCTTAAGGTTTGTAAGGGTTCTTTGATGATCAATTAGTGTCCCAAAAATAATTCAGGAGAGCTTCGAGTTGTAAATTTTAAAATGTCAAGTGAAAGTCATGTAACCCTTTTTTCGTTCTTCATTTCATTATGTTTTTACTCTTAGTCCCATATTGGGTATAAAAGAAGTGAAATTGGGGCTTATAAGCACCAACGCCATATCTAGTTTTGTACTTGGGTGAGATATTCACACACATGTGCATATGGGTCCATGCACATGTGTGTGGTCACCGTGGTCATTTTTTAGTATCTACCTTCATTTTGTCTTAGACACATATTATAATAAAATATTGATATAGAACTATTTCTTTTTTTTTTTTTTTTTTTTAAACTTGATTGATAGATTAATTGTTGTAAAATAATTAATGCAATATTTTTATATTAATCGTTATTGGTGGTATATTTAGAGTTTTTTGCTTATTATTAAAGGTAATTACTATATATAAAATAAAAGACATCACCTTTCTGGAAAAGGTTCAAGCTTTAGTCTTAATCGATAAGCTTCCTCCGTCATGGTAAAAATTTAGATCGCTTATGAGAGATAAACTAGAGGTTCGAACTGTCGGGGAAGTGTTAGTGGCTTTTCACATAGAGGAAAAGAACAGGAAACAAACGGCTTCTAAAGATGTTGTTGAGGTTAGTGCTAAAGCAAACATAATAGTGATACAACATGAGCCGCTGAAACTTGATGAGTGCAGAGGGGGTCGTTTGAGTGTATGTTGCAGCATGTAGCGTGGGTAAATTGACGATAAGAGAAGATAGTTGCAAGAGAGGAGGATGAAAAGGGGAGGTTGAGAGAGATAGAGATAGAGAGTTTTAGTGTTGTAATGTGTTGCCCTTAACTCGGGCTGGACTAGCTTTATATTGCTTAGTTGGAAGTAAAATGATTACAATGCCCCTTATAATAGAATAGAGCAAATTTGTACTTAAAACAACTTAAGTTAAAGAAAATAATAGAATGGCAACTAGCTAAATACTATGACAAAGCTGTAGGAGTCGTAACATCCCTCCCCCCTTACCTTAACCCTTACGTTGACCTCAAGGTGCAAAAGAAGGAAAATGCAGCAAGAGGTCATCTTCAGCCTTCCAAGTTGCATCCAATGGTGGTAGATGGCACCATTGAACCAATAACTCTGTTCATGGGCGGCCTTTAACTCGTAGACGATGATATTTGAGAACGGTGCCTGGTTCATGTAAAATATGACCAGTATAGCTCCAAGAGGGTAGAGTAGGAGACGAGAACATTTGATCACCAACACGCAACTTCAGCTGTGAGATGTGAAAGATGTTGTGAGTATTGTAGCTGTCAGGGAGCTGGAGTCTGTAGGCAATGCGACCGATGCGCTTTGATATTAAAAAAAGGACCAAGTAGCGGTATAAGAGATTCTAATTTTTCCGAATCACCACTGAAGACTGGCAGTAAGGCTGAAGCTTCAAATACATTATATTACCTATCTGAAATTCCCTATCAGTTCGATGCTTGTCATCTTGGAATTCCCTATCGATCCGATGCTTGTCAGCTTGGTGTTTCATTCGGTTCTGAGCTCGGGTGAGGTTCAGCATGAGAAAGCGCAGGAGATCACCTCGTTGTAGAAGGTGGTGTTCCTGCTCAGCGATAGTCGTAGTCCCACGTATATAATGTGGGACCGTAGGTGGAGGACACCCGTAAACTACCTGAAAGGAGGACATCTTGATTGATGAATGATGAGTAGTGTTATAAGACCATTCTGCCCAAGGGAGGAAACTACTCCAAAGCCTCGGTTGGTCTCCTACAAAACATTGCAATTAAGTCTCCAACCCACGGTTTACCACCTCTGTCTAGCCATCCATTTGACAATGGTATGTTGTACTCCTCAACAACGATGTGTGAGACAAACGAAATAACTCAGACCAGAAAGTGGATAAAAAGATAGGGTCTCCATCAGAAACAATAGAGCACAGTATGCCATTCAATCAGATCACTTCTCGGATGAATAACTCAGCTAATTTACTCGACGTGTAGGGATGCGCGAGTGGGAGGAAGTGAGCGTACTTGCTGAGACAATCCACAATCACCCAGACCGTCGTAAACCCACTCAAAGGTGGTAACCCGTCAATGAAGGCCATCGAGATATCTTCCCAAACTTGTGCTGGTATAGGGAGAGGTTGTATGAGGTCAACATGGGAAGTATGCTCGACTTTCACCTTTTGACATATATCATAGGCAGCTACAAATTCGTTGATCTATTTGAACATATGTGGCCAAAGAAATTGTTGGCCAGCCGTTTGTTAGTGCACAACGCCCCTTCATGGCTGTCGGTGGGGGAGCAATGTATCTCTTGAATAAGGTCAAGGCGGAGTGAGTGTACATGAGGAATACATAAGCGCTGATAAGAGTATAGGATTTGGTATTTTTTAGTAATTTTTCATTAGGTTTTGTAGTTAGTTTATACCTATTTTGGACTTAATTGTTAGATATTACACTAATTTGGTGTATTTTAGGTTGCAGAGCAGTTTGAGAAGAATTGGTGGGAAAAGGGCGAAAAAGAGCAAAAAAGGTCAAAACCACAAAGTCCAGGCGCCACAGCGCCAAAGCACTCTTGCTCTATGCCAAGCAATATGGAAGTATTGCAAAATGCAGACTGCAGCAGCCAACACTACAGGCGCTAGTCAAGGCGCCATGGTGCCAGGCACCTTGATTGGCGCTAGTAGCAGTGCCATGGCGCTGGACGTCACCGAATATGCAGCTATTAAGTCTCCTAATCTTACTCGAACACTATGTGTAGTTGCCTTAGGCACCAGCACGGCACCAATGGTGCCGAGAAGCCCAGTAAACATCAAATTGGCTTATTTCAGAAACCTCGAGAAAACCAATATTTTTGGGACTATTCTTGGGTCAAATTGAGGTAAATAAAAATGAGTCATTATCCGCTTCAAGGATGTGCTCAGGAGTGACCCACTTGCACGAAAAGTGGGATATCTCCTTCATCTGGAAGGCTATTTAAGCAAGGTTGGGGTCATTGGAAAGAGGAGGCCGAGGAGAAGATTTTCATTAGGTTTTTTCACCAAACTGGAGCCAAAGTCAGTGTATGTGCAAATGAGCTGAAGAAGGAAGCTAAATCCAACATAGGGATTTTCTTTCTAACTTCTCTTTATTTTATCATGTCTGAACTATCTTCTATTGTTTATTTTATTTTTTTAAATAACAATGGAGTAATTTTCCATGGTTTGGGACCCCAAGTGATGAGTGGTAATGTAATGTGATGACATGTGGTTTGTTAATTCAATTTGAGCTTCTACTTTTCAAGTTATTATCTGCCCTAGATAAGTACTGGTTTAATGAGACATTAGGAGAGTGATTTCATGATGTGTATTGCATTATTAGATCTAAGTTACCTGCTATATATAGGTTTTATTGGCTCAAGGTGACCTTACTTGCATGAGATTTTAAGGATTTATTTCTGGTTCAAGGAGAGACCCTAGTTTAAGATTCCGTATTATGCAATTCATGATTTCAGATTTACTGGTTCAAGGTGTCTAGAGTCTGAACTGAAAAGGTTTTACTAGTTCAAGGGTAGCTAGGGTTTAATGAATCTACATAAGTTCAATTAAATTAACTACCAGTATGTCATTGCATGAGTAACCACAAGTCCTTGTATGTTCCAACCACTCTTAAAATCAGATTTTGCACCTCAAGTTTGTTTATTTGCTTGCTTTACTTTCGCTTTACAAAATTCCCAATCAAACCAACTTTTCAACCTTCACCCAAATTAGTAGTTAAGACAGTTTTTGAGTAGTTGTAGCTAATTCCCTATGGGATTGACTAGGGTACTCTTGTTCCCTATATTACTTGGACCAATGCATTTGTTGGTATTGCCGGGAACACACTAAATTTTTGGTGCCGTTGTCAGGGAATTAGTCTTGAGTTGGGGATATTTTTTTGTAGGAATTTATGTTTTTATTAAATTTTTGCTTGCTGAATTTTCTGTTTAAGTAGGACATTGGTTTCTCTGTTTTAGCTAGTTTATTATCAGGGGAAGAGGTATCCCATTTGTGGAACTTTACCCTAATCTAGAGGCAAGCAGTTCTTGTGGAAAGCGTTGTACAAACCCTTGAGAACATGGCTGAAAGTTCAAGTATTGCAGCCCAAAAAAGTGGTAAAACCCTTCAAGACTTTGTCATGCCCGACATTAATGGGTCAACCACAACCATAGTTAGGCGAGCGATATCAGGCAAGAGGTTTGAAAGCAAGCCTCAAATAATTTAGATGATCCATAATGGCTACCGATTTGGAGGCCTCAACAATGAGGATCCTCATCAACATCTAATGATGCATTGATGTTGAGCATGTTTCCTTTCTAAGGGACAGGGCAAAGAGTTATTCACTGTACCCCAAGGTTCTATCCCAACTAGGGATGAGATGCAACAAAAATTTCTAGGTAAGTATTTTCCACCCTCCAAAACTACCAAGATGCGTAATGAAATTTCTTTTTTTTTCGCAGGGAGATTTTGAATCATTACATGAAGCATGAGAGAGGTACAAGGATATGATAAGAAGGTGTCCACACCATCAGTTTCTTCTTCGGATGCAAGTGCAAATCTTCTACAATGGGACAACCACTCAAGCAAGAGGTTTCCTAGATGCAGCTGCCGGAGGAACCCTAAATTGAAAGACACCTGAAGAAACCCTAGAATTTATTGAGGAGAAGGATGCCAACATGTACCAATACCCCTCAGAGAAAAGCCAAGTGAAGAAGCCGGCTGGAGTGCATCACTTTGATGATTGATCATGACTCTGGTCTGTTTTATTTTGTTTTGCTCGAGGACAAGCAAAGGTCTAAGTTTGGGGTTGTTGATAAATGTCTAAAAGAGACTGTTTTTAGGTCCAAAATAAGTTCAAAAATTCATTCCCGAGTGACATTTAATTTAAAGTGTTTATCTTTTTCTCAGGCATCCAATCCAACAAGAATCACTCAATTCGGAGCAAGAATAAGAGAGATATGTTCGACACTCCAAGAGAAGAGGGAAGAAAGAGACTCTTCCAACCTTGGTTGTATGTGTTGCTATAGGGATCAAACCTGCAAGAATTTGACACATAGTTAGGTTGATCAAGTGCTGAATTTATT
The DNA here is from genome assembly GCA_019845555.1 of Aristolochia fimbriata. Lineage (NCBI taxonomy): Eukaryota > Viridiplantae > Streptophyta > Magnoliopsida > Piperales > Aristolochiaceae > Aristolochia > Aristolochia fimbriata. The sequence goes on from CM034082.1 coordinate 19,682,204, forward strand.
GGAAACATAATAGCTTGGCACTCATGATTTGGGTGTCCACCACCACACATATCACAAATTGAAGCTACTAAAGGTGTACTTTGTGGCTACAAGCTTGCAAGCTTCCTTTGAAGTGCTTCAACTTCAGCTTGAAGGCTGACCACTTTATCCACATTATAAATTACAACAACCACCTTTTGTTTGGATACCCTTTCCATTGGACATTGATACATGTTTGAGGTCATCTCTTCAATCAGATCATACACTTTTTGAAGGGTCTTCTTGTTGATTGTTCCACTAGAGGTGCATCATAATGCTCGTTTGGATTTTTATCCCATTGTAAAAGATTTCAATTTGCATGCAAAGGGGTATTTCATGATTGGGACATCTTTTTAAAAGCCCTTTGAATCTCTTCCACGCTTCAAATAAGTGTTCATCCAATTCCTGCACAAAACTTGAAATCTCATTCCATAGTTTAATAGTCTTAGCCTGAGGAAAATACTTACCAAGAAATTTCTTTTGCATTTCCTCCCATGAAGTGATATAACCTGCAGGTAAAGTGGTCAGCCAGCCTTTTTCTCTTCTCGATAATGCGAAAGGGAATATCCTTAACCAAACAACATCATTAGAAACACCATTATACTTGAAAGTACCAGACAAATAAAAAAATCTTTCAATATGTTCGTTGGGGTCTTCATGAGCTAAACCTCCAAATTGATAGTTATTTTGTATCTTAGTTAAACTTTGAGATTTGATATCAAAATTGTTAGCTTGAATAGGGGGTTTAACAATACTAGCCCTAACTGCATTCGGGTTTGGTGTGACATAGTCTTGCATGGTGTTTGAGGTTCGAAATCAAAGGCATGAGATGACTCACCTTGAGATCTGGTCATTAACCACAGAAATATAAACAAAAGAAAAACTCACAGCTCTAGTTTTAAACATAAGCAATTACTATTAAAACAATGGTCCGCGACAACAATGCCAAACATTTTATGCAATCCTTTGCAATCCTTGCTATCACTAGCAAGTGGACTAATCAAAGTAATATAGACTCAATGAGTCTCAATATTGTCCCACAAGGACCAAATTAATAGATAATTGGTTTTCTAGTTTAAAGGCTAACTTTTTAAGAAAACGAATTGAAAGGAGTTATCAAAACAGTAACTAAAATGAATCTAACTAAACTTATAGAGATCAAGAGATGGCTTTTGATAAAAATCAGTAATTAAAAACCGTTGGAAATCCAATTCCTCCCTAATTACTTCAGAGGTTGATTTGAGAAAATGATTTTAAAGGACAAATATAACGAGCATTGTGAAATCCATGGGTAAGCTTTTAACCGTCATCTCCTTCTATCTCCTAGAGGAAATCAAATAGTATGATCAACCCTATTCAATAGCATAAATATGATGTTCAATGACCTACCTTTTAACTGGGAATAAGTCTATGTCATAGGTGCATAAAATAAAATCAAAGAAACTGACCATATCACACGGAATCCTCTCTAAGAGCGATTTATATGAATCTAGTGTATGAAATCATAAAAAAAAATTTATTCCATCATTCATTCAAACCTTAAGTCCTAAATTCTCAACCAATACATCATTAGGACAACAAGAAAAAAATCAAAGAATTAGCAATCATAAGATGCTCATTCAAGCACAAATTTGACTTCAAATTTATTGAAGTGTATCATTAACCTCTAACATAACTAACGAGTCATGGACTTCCAATATGAAATGACTACGCCATACTGGAAATTAGAACACAGATCAAAGTTTTGAATACAGCCATGAGAAGAAAGAAAAATAAACTAAAGACTCCTCTTGGGTTGACTTCACTTTGTTCAAGATGTGCTTCACGGCTGGTTCTCCTCCTTGACTCAAAAGCTCCACGAGGACATCTCACAACCTCCTCTAGCCTCTCAAAACTCTCTCTAAACATACAATAAGTAAAATCTCAGAAAAATTAGATGTCAAGCCTTCCTTTGGAACCCCTATTTATATGTTTTCCTGTTGTACTAGCTTCAAAATAAGGTTATGTTCTGCTATTAAATTAAAGGTTTCCGTACTCAGAATTGCATGAAATTTATTCCAAACCTTCTCCAAAGGGTCCACAACTGGTTTATAAAATTTTATATCATTCTGAGTTGGGAATCTCAGGATATGAAGGCTTGAAGCTGAGTAGGTTCTATTGCCAAGTCTATAACGCGGCCCACTACTGGGAAAATTCATAACATAAAAATCACAATTTATTTTTGTATTATTTTTTATTATCGTGGTTCTTGATTATCTGGGCAGACTGTGGCTCAAATTTGACCTCGTTCTGACGTCGGAATCCCAAGATATGGGAATTTCTTTGATGTTGAGTCATTGGGGCCGTGGCACAGGATTTTGCCTTGTGAGTGGTGCCTTGGCTCCACAACTTTAGGAAACTTGCCTAAGTATGAAAGTGGCAACTTTGACCTGAGTGTTAGAAACTTGTGGCTCCATAGAACTGTTATCTGACGTTGTAGCACCAAACCAGCTTCCCAAAATTAACTTTCTGATTACCGTTGAGCCCTATGCCTTGTTCTGATCATATCTTCCTCGTTTCAACTGAATTGATTGATTTTTATGCGTTGAATGCCTGAGAAGAAAAGGAACAATTTGAATCATAAATCATCCTTTTTTTTGTAAATATTAAAATTAAAATAGATATTATAAAAAATGTAGGCCCTAAAAATAGTGTCTTTTGGACACTTATCTAAAGGAAATGGAAACAGTCATAATAACGAATCTTGGATGCAAGATGAATCTTCACGGGGTAAGGTATGTGTTTTAACATTATCTCTATAGGTATATTAGATGAAGAAGAATTTGAGAACCGCTTTGTCAAAGGCAAGTGAAAGTGTTAGACATCCTGTATCACACGATGATACAGGTCGTGTTACAGCAAGAGTTACACGTCAAGTATCAGAAGATGGTACAGTCGATGCTGACACACCTTCCTTATCAGAATCCTAATCTGTTCCGATTCTGTAATCTTATCCAGCTGTAATCCTATAATCCTAATCTCCTTTGATTTGATTCTATAAACTTTCCTACTCCAACTAGGAAACAAACACTCACGAAGTGTATATATGTACCATTGTACATCTCAATGAAACACGATTGAAATTAAACATTTACATGGTATCAGGCCAGACCCCCGGCTCCACGTAAAAACCCTAATTTGCGTGGAACCCTAGCATCTCTCTTCCCATTCCTCTTCTGGTTCTCGCTCCTTCGCTCCAATGGCCAATGAAAGTTCCCCTCAATCGTCCACCACCCCTACAGCTTCCCTCCTTGCTCACCCGCAAAATACAAGTCGGGGTGTTCTCTTCGACCTTGGCCAGACGTTAGGCCAGATTTGTGTGACTGTAAATAACATCACACATCATGTTTCGATCAAACTTGATCGAGACAACTATTTACTATGGCGCCAGCAGTTCCTTCCGGTATTCAATAGTCAATCCCTCATGGGATTCGTTGATGGCTCCACTCAACCACCACCTCAGTACTCTCCTGCAAACTCCTCTACAGTCACGCCTGAATACCTTCAGTGGTATGCCCTCAACCAAATGATCCAGAGTTGGATCGTGGCAACTTTGTCCAACGCTGTAATTGGACAAAAAATCGGCCTCACCAGTGCCTCGGCTATGTGGCTCAAACTCCAACGGGTCTATGCCTCAACCTCTCAAGCTCGGTTGAACCATCTTCGGTTCTCTCTACAGACCCTGCGAAAAGGGTCTCTATCCATGGGCACTTATCTGGATCGCGTCAAAACCATCGTGGATGATCTTGCTGCTACCGGACAACCACTCGACGACCAGACTGTGACTCATTATGTGGTTAATGGACTAGGCCCTGACTTTGAACCGTTCGCTCAAACGGTTACCAGACAAGTTGATCCAGTGAGCTTTGACACTCTCACTAATCTGTTGCTGACTCAGGAGCATCGCTTTCAGTTACAGGTCCATTTACTGCACTTGGACTCCTCCTCTAGACCCTCTCTCAATGTTGCTGCACGAGGCCACCGTGGTGGTGGTCGTGCTGGTCGTGGCCAACATTCCAGGGGTCGCGGCCAGAACGGTGGTCGTGGTTTCGGAAGAAACCAGCAAGATCGAAACGATTCCTCAAATCGTCCTCTCTGCCAGATTTGCAATAAAAGAGGTCATACTGCCATTCAATGCCACAATAGGTTCAATCTAAGTTATCAGCCACCTGCTCCTCCAGAAGCTCATTCGGCGCAGCTGGACAATTCCTCTGATTCGGCATGGTACATTGACTCTGGGGCATCACACCACAGATCCTCGGATGCTTCACTGCTGACTGACAGTGGTCCATACAATGGACAGGATCAAGTTATGCTTGGTAACGGATCCGGTTTACCTATTTCAGCCATTGGTACACTCCATCTTACACCATCTTTACCACTTCAAAGAGTTCTTTCCGTTCCCTCTTCTCTTAAGAATCTCTTATCAGTTTCAAAACTTACCTCTAATCACAATTGTCAGGTTATTTTTGATTCTAATGGTTTTCGTGTACAGGAAGCCAATACGGGCAAACTTCTGCTCAAGGGACGGAGTAGGAATGGTCTTTATGTCATCGACCACAATGCTTCACCAAGTTGTTTACTGTCTTCTGTTTCTGATTTCTCTTTCTGGCATCGTAGGTTAGGGCACCCCAGTGCTTCTGTCATGCGTCATGTGTTTCGCAATCTTAATATTGTCGTTTCAGATTCTCCTAATAATAAATGTCATGCTTGTCGTATTATCAAGTCAACTACTCTTCCTTTCTCCTCTTCTCATTCGCGCCCCCCGTCTAAGCTGCACACGGTTTCGGCAGATATTTGGGGACCTTGTCCCATCACTTCCATCAACGGATATCGTTATTATATCTCCTTTGTCGATCACTATTCATGTTTCACTTGGCTGTTTTAGTTATCATCTAAAACTGAAGTTCCGTTTGTTTTTGCCAAATTTCAGATCCTAGTTGAAAATCAATTTTCAGCTAAGATTAAAGTCTTTCAGTCAGATGGAGGCACTCAGTTCATGAGTAAGAAATTTCAGGACCTCCTGTCCTCCTCAGGTATCCACCACAATGTCTCTTGCCCCTACACACCACAACAAAATGGCTTAGTTGAAAGAAAACATCGTCACATTGTGGAGATGGGCTTGACTCTACTGGCACAGGCTTCAATGCCCAAATCCCACTGGGACTCTGCGTTTGCTACATCAGTTTACATTATCAACCGTCTCCCCACTCCTATTCTTCATTCTAAATGTCCGTTTGATGTCCTTTTTGGTAAACCACCAGATTATTCCTCACTTCGAGTGTTTGGGTGTCTATGTTACCCACATCTTCGTCCTTACTCAGCTCACAAACTTGAGGATAGGTCAACAGCATGTGTTTTCTTGGGTTACCATCCCAATTACAAAGGATTTAGATGTCTAGATGTGGCCAACAATAGAGTTTATGTCAGTAGAAATGTGGTCTTCGACGAGACTATTTTTTCCTACTCCCAACCTGCCCTACTTCCTACACCGAAGCCCTCCTCTTCATCCACTGCACCTTCAATTCCACTTCTTCCTCTGCCTCCCATTGTACCTTCCCCCGTACCTTCTACTGTACCTACAGTTACAACTCTCATCACTTCCCCCGTACCTTCTATTGTACCTACAGTTGCCACTCCTAGTGATATTCACACCGTAAGTACACCCACTAGTCCCACACCTAACAACTTCTCCTCAGTTCCAGAAATACGAACCCGAGCACGACCGGGTGCTCCTCTTGCTACACATCCCATGACTACACGGTCCATGACCAACTCCCTCCCACCCCGCACCTTTTTCACCTCTAAACACCCTTTACCCAACCCCAAACCCCCATCTGTACCCACTTGTTACAGTCAAGCAGTGAAGTCACCAGAATGGCGTGCAGCGATGAATGATGAATTTAATGCTCTGCTAACTAACCACACATGGTCTCTCGTTTCATTACCGCAGGGTCGAAGGGCGATTGGTTGTAAATGGGTCTTTCGAGTGAAGACCAAACCTGATGGCAGCATTGACAGGTACAAAGCTCGTCTGGTAGCAAAGGGGTTCAACCAGCGTGAAGGACAGGATTACTTTGAAACATTCAGCCCAGTTGTCAAACCGGTTACCATTCGCACGATATTGACTCTTGTCGTAGGTCGCAATTGGTCAATTCATCAATTGGATGTCAACAATGCTTTCCTCAATGGCAATCTGGATGAGGAAGTTTATATGGTCCAACCTTCTGGCTTCCAGGACAAGACTCATCCTGATGCAGTTTGTCGGCTTCACAAATCTCTTTACGGCCTGAAGCAAAGTCCTAGAGCGTGGTACCAACGACTTACATCTTATCTCCTTGATCTTGGTTTTACATTATCCAAAGCGGGCTCCTCTCTCCTCGTCAGGTACACCTCCACTGCCACTATCTTTGTTTTGATTTATGTCGATGATATCATTATTACCGGCAGCTCTCCAAAGGATATTGCTTGTCTTCTCGCCGATCTGCAACGAGAGTTCTCAATCAAGGACTTAGGTGCTCTCCACTACTTTCTTGGGATTGAGGTTACCAACTTACAGAGCGGTCTTCACCTTGCTCAGACTAAATACACTACTGATATTTTGTCCCGGCTGGGTCTCTCTGAAGTTAAACCATTGTCCACTCCTATTGTTACCGGCTCCAAACTATCAAAATATGATGGCACTCCCTTACCCGATCCTTCTATCTATAGAAGCACAGTCGGCGCCTTGCAGTACCTTACCCTGACACGGCCAGACATTCAATATGCAGTCAATCAAGCTTGCCAGTTTCAACAGAATCCCACAGACACACACTGGTCTGCGGTTAAACGCATTCTGCGTTATCTTAAAGGTACTCTCAGCTATGGCCTCGTCATTCATCCTTCCTCTGATCTAGGGGTGGATGTCTACTCTGATGCCGACTGGGGCGGTTGTCCCGATGATCGGCGCTCAGTAACCGGCTTCTGCATTTTCCTTGGTGGCTCACTCATTTCCTGGTCCTCCAAGAAACAACCGACGGTTGCATCGTTCAAGTGCAGACGCAGAAATACCGCGCTCTTGCTATTGCAGCTGCCGAAGCTTCTTGGGTTCTTCAGCTGTTCAAAGAACTCAAGGTGTTCGTCTCCAGCCCTCCAGTGATTTGGTGTGACAACCTTTCAGCCACATACATTGCAGCAAATCCTGTGTTTCACGGCAGAGTTAAGCATGTTGAACTTGACTACCATTTCATTCGTGAACGACTTACCTCTGGTCTGTTGCAAGTTAAATGCATCTCCACACACGATCAAGTTGCTGATGTCTTCACCAAAGGTCTTCCCAAATCTCAATTTATGAAGTTTCTTTCCAAGCTTCGTGTCTTCTCTAAGCCCCTCAGCTTGCGGGGGAATGTTAGACATCCTGTATCACAGGATGATACAGGTCGTGTTACAGCATGAGTTACACGTCAAGTATCAGAAGATGGTACAGTCGATGCTGACACACCTTCCTTATCAGAATCCTAATCTGTTCCGATTCTGTAATCTTATCCAGTTGTAATCCTGTAATCCTAATCTCCTTTGATTTGATTCTGTAAACTTTCCTACTCCAACTAGGAAACAAACACTCACGAAGTGTATATATGTACCATTGTACATCTCAATGAAACACGATTGAAATTAAACATTTACAGAAAGCTTTAGAAGGGATCTATTGTAATGGCAAGAGTTAAATCATGTACTTTTTATGAGACTAAAATAGAAGTCATTAATCAAGTTATTATTGCAGCCCAGGAAGCAAACTCATCAAATCCATGGCACAAAAGACTTCGAGACATGAGTGAGAGAAGAGGTTAGAACAAAGAAGAACCCTTTATCTAAAGGTTTGAAAATTTCTCCTTGTGATTATTTGTTTGGTAAACAACATAGAGTTGTCTTTGTTAGAAATACTCAAAATAAAAATACATGGATTATTGATCTTGTTTACTATAATATTGTGTTTTGTGGATGTTCTATCTCTTGGTTCTGTAGAGTACTTTTTTAAATTTTATAGATAATGCTTACATGAATATATGTTTATATTTGACATATTTCAGAGATATCATGATGTGTTTGAAAGGGAGACATGTATGAAACTTAAATGCTTACATTGTGCTAATGGACGTGAGTATACTTCTACAACATTTAAAGATTATTATGCTAAACATGAAATTAGGCATGAGTTGGAAGTTTCTATGACCCCTCATCATAATGGTCTAGCTGAGATGATGAACTGCACCAAAGTGTGTGTTTTCTACAGCTAAACTACCTAAATCTTATTTGGGGATGGGGGGAAGCAACATGGACTGCATTGTATTTGATTAACTTGTCACCTTCAAACCCTTTGAAAGAGGATATTGGTCAAAGTGCATGACCAGGTTCAAAAATTTCTAATGCTTATTTGGGTGTATTTGGGTGAAAATTTCTAGTGCATGTGCATTAAGAAAATAGGCCAAAGCTTGATGAGAAATCTATCCCATTCACTTTCTTGGATTTGGAGACGATGAATTTGGATACAGGTTGCACTACAAGAAATCTAATTTTTAGTGACAAAACTTTGTCCAGCAAAGTCAATTTTGCTAGCAAAAGTAACTTACGCCAGCGAATAGTGAAAATTTGTTGGTAAAAATCAAATGTTCTGATTCTTATGAATTTAATGCTAACTAGTGTTAGTGTTCATTGGTAAAACTCTATTTGCAGAAAAATTTAAATCCACAGGTAACTTTTGCTAATGAAAAGTAATCTGTGTTTGGAAGGTCCCTTATTTACCAACAAACTCTAAATATTTTGGTTATAAAGGTAAATAAGTATTTGTACCAGATAAAAGTTCATAATTCGCTACGTAAGAGTAGAAAGAGGAACAAGTTTTTATCTTTTCCTTATGCTGCTCCTCTTGTACGTTTAGCATTTGCGTCTTTTGATTTCAGTCAGTAAAAGGCCCAGAGAAGTGTGAATCCTTTTTCAAGATAGAATGGAAGAAACAAAACTTCCACAGTTGGTCTTAAGAAATTTTCTAGTTAAATTTCAGATTTTTGGTCTTAAGAAAAGTTTCTTGTTAGATTATTTCTAGTTAGAAGTTAACACTTAGCACAATAAAATAATATTATAAAATTTTCTTGTTTTTCTTTGCCATTGAAATAATTAAAAAAAATGTATTTTATCCAAATTTTTGAATAGATCAATTTATCCTTTGAACAACCATCTTTCTTTTAAATTTTTTTGGACATCGTACAAAATTTATTAGAAAATTTTTATTCCAAATATAAATCTAGTATTGCAAAAATTTTATAATATTTTTAATATATATGTATATGACCAGCATAACAAAGGATTATATTAGTTAGTGCTATAATCTCATGTTTCAATTGGATTTAAAAAATAACATTCTAATTAAAATGGGATAAATTTTTAAAGCATCTAGTTTTGAAGCACATAATTTTAAAATATAAATAACGAAAAATATTATATTTTTTTTACCAATATTGACGTACTTCAAAATCTTAAAGTAATTAACAATGTTATTAAATTAGAGCGTGTTTTATGCCATTTCAATATGACATGTTTAAAATACCATGTGTTTATAAATTTAAAATAAGCTTATATAAAAAATTAAATAATAGAGTTAATAAATATTAGTATTAATAAATTATTTTAAAATTAATATTTAACTCACATAAAATATTTTACTATAAATTATTTGAAATTATAATAATATTATTTTTTACTAAAAAGTTTGCCCCCCCTCCCGTGCCTTCCTGGTTACGCTACTGCAACCAGGCATGTTGGCCTGTTAAAATCCTTGAGAGTGCTACAATCTAATTTGACCACAGAGAAGAGAAACTTGCAGCATATCCATAAAAAGACTATTTTGCCAATGTTGTTTCTTTTGCCTTGATTTTGTTCTCTGATACTCCTTGCGCATAGTATCATTATGTTTATGTAAATGATTAATGTTAGAAACGAACTCTTTGAATTTAGTTTTCAAAAGTAAATCTCATCTTAAATTTTGCTTTTCTACTGATTCTAGTTATGGTTGTGAAGTTGTTTCTTGAATCTTGGACTTTTTGAAACACGTTCTCGTTATCTGATATTTTGCTTTTGCTGCTGAAATTCAACAGCACTAAACTTCACCTTGTTTTAGTGACCATAAAATGCTAATATTTTTGCCACATGGATAAATTATAGGAAAGTTTTTATTTTGGAGATCAAGTTTGCCTTGTTTAGAATCTGGAATTCCTTTACCGAAGCTGCAGCTGCATGAGCTTCCCCTCTAGAATTTTTGTTTAATCGTGGTGCTTCTAAAGTCAGTGCTTATGTTATGCATGGTGTGTTGCCTAACACGTCATGGGAAAGATTCACACACGACAATAAAGGTAAAGTCTTAACTTCCAAAAAGTTTTGATTTTCTTAAGCTACTTTTGGAAGTATCTAAGCTTAATTATCATGTTATGAGATTACATTGCAATACTTGTTTTATCATGTCAAATGATGTTAGTGATTGGGCTTAACAGAAAATGCTAACATGTTTAGAATGGTTGTTTCGGCGAAAAACCTCTGGTCCGCAAAAAGGCGCGATCGATTGATTTATTCGACTTGAACAACAGAGAAATTACAATTGAGTTTGCAAATTGGGAAATTTTGCGGGCGCGATCTCCTAGTTTTCCTCTGATTCGACTTCCAATGTGGTTGGCAACGAAGTTACTATCTTCTGCGATTCGACGGCGAACTTGGAGCCTACGAGTTAGTGTGCACGAACAACGACGGATGTAGTCGGCCGGACGGAATTGTTTGTGTTCAGTGTATTCGGCGTGTTGACGTCACCGGTGAACGTGTAGAGCTTCTTCGATAGACTGCGTGTACTCCGACGAACTTGAGAAATCATGAACTTCGGGCTCGAGAGAATTTCTAAGTCTCTGGATGCTTGATTTCCTCAAACTTGATTTTCTCCAAAACACGATTTTTTAACCCCCGATACTTTTTCCAACCCTTTGGCTGTTTTGCCTATGGCCTTTTATTACCACTTCGTGAGCTTGTTAGTTGAAGCTCGATCCTCAGAAAGAGGATCTCATTTGAGCTTTTCTTCTTCAGTTAGAGTGAGAGGAGGGTGGGGAAATTTCCCTGATTTCCCTCCCTCGATCCGTAAGAGGAGGGGAGGGAACTTTCCTTTTTCCCTTCCCTGGGGGATGGACCGGACTTGGTCGATCTTGGCTTGGCTTGATTTCTCAAGCCGGCTGCCGAATGACTTGAGAGTCGGCGTGGCTTTGATTTTGGTTACCTGTCGATTGATTTGATAAATTGATTCTTCTGGACTTCAGACCCGCGGTGGGCTGTCTTGATGAAATCGGTGGATGGACTGTTGGAGAGTCCACAACGTACACGAAATAAATTTCGGATGGTTTATTGGGTGGGTCGTTGTGTGGACCTATTGAATTTGGGCCGCGTCGAATTTTGACGTCTACAATGGTGAGTATGTTCTTGTTCAAAATCTTTGCTTTGCATATGCATTTCAGTGTAGGGGCCAACTGCTTAATGCTGTATTTGAATGGTGAGGTATCAAAGTGAATTTAATGAATAGGTGTTCATTTGGTCGACCACTTGTAGATGTCATTTGAAGATGTAAATTGATAACGTCTTGTAAGTCACTACAAATCTGGGGACCTTTTCTAGTTAGAATGTGTAGTTCTTCAACTGAAGCTGGAAACTAATTTAGAATATGGGCCAAGGCTTCTGGTTCTTGTCCAAAACAATCATATGCAATTGCCTACTTTATTTAGTCAAATCTTTGTTTCACATGATATTACTGCTTATACTAGCAGAGGAACATGAGTAGACGACTGCTAATGGCGATCGCCACTGCATGTAAACAACCCGTCGCATGTCTTTGTTCCTTTTCTTAGGCACCTTACTGGAAGCTAATGGTTCATTTGACCTTATAACACAACCGTTTTGTACGAGACCATTGGTTGTAAATGGCTATGCAAGTTCTAAGTACAAATTTGACGGTAACTTTGATTAGTTAATTTAATATAATAAATAATTTTTGTGAGATTGTATTATTCCTCCATTAATATAGTAAAAAATAAAATATATTACAATTAATAAAAAATAAATTAAAATAACAATTACCTAGGGTTCTAACCTATGGGCGTTAAACAAGTACCTAGGGGCTATGGGTAGTGCTCTCAATACCCAAGGGCTAAAACCCTGGGCAAATGTTACAACTACCCAGGGCCCATAACTGTGGGTAATGGGCTTCTACACCCAAGGATTGCAATTGTGGGTAATGTGCTCTAGTAACCACAGGCTAAAGCTATTAGTAATAGGCTAATATACCAATGGGCTTCAAATGTGGGTATAAAAGACATACTACCCAGGGTTTTGGGCCTTTGGCAGCCAATTAAACTTTACCCACGGGCTGCATCCGTTGGTAATAGTATCATCTTTGCCAACGGTTTACAATCTGTTGGTAAAGTCTTTTACCCAGGCCATTATTACCAACATACTTTTACTAAGGGTTATTTTTTGGTAAAAGTTTTACCAATGATTTCTTACCACTACCTATGGTCTAAAAGCTTTGCGAGAAGAGATTGTCTTTACATAAGAAAACCTTTTGAGTTGGTGAAGTTTCCTAAGGGCAAGAAACCTTGAAAAATAAATGGGATTACAAATTCAATCAAGACGGAGAGAATCAAGTACAGTGCAAAGCAAGATTAATTGTGAAAGACATTAGGAAAAAATGAAAGGGAGTTTATTTTGAAGAAATTTTTTCACCTGTTGTGAAGATATCATCAGATAGATTGGTATATTTTATGTACACTATAAACTTTCTGTTTTTTTCTTTTCTTTCTTTTCTTTGGCTCTCTTGCTGTTTTAGGGCTCAAAAATTTCAATTTTTTTTTTTAGCCGCCACTGTGGTTGAGTTGAGGCATCCGCAACAGCAAAAGGTTGATGATGACTTCGACTTCTGCGATAGGTTACAGTAACTGGAGTTTAATTGAGTTTAAGTGGGAGTTGGCGGGTCCCACTTAAATTTCCTTAACTCATATATCCATGAGGGCTTCGTGACATGGAAACTATGGGCCCCGCCCGGCTGGTCTTCGATAGGCACATTATGCGACTTAGGGCATTTGAAAGATGAAAGGTTTATAAAGGAAGATCTGGTGGGTCCCACCGTAATTAGGGATAATTAGGTTGCTTTTCTCCCACGTAACATCTCTTTTAGATTCTATACAAAATCCCAGATTGAGTGGGACTCTACGTAGGAGCTAGATAGGTGTTTCAGATGGCTGACGGCTTTCCCTTAAAAGCAAGGAGGCTTTTAGGGCTTGTTTAATGACTCCTTCACTTTCTTTCGACCTCTAGTCTCCTCACGCTGACTCTCGTCTTTCAGTGAGCGTGACCTTCGCTCGTGTTCTTCTCTGGCGACTCTTCGGTGAGCTTCTGTCCACAGTGGGGACGTCAAGGCGGTTTGCGCGGGTAAGTTCCTCCGCCTCCTTCCTTCTTCTTCGTTTCTCTTCTTTTTTATTTCTGGTGTGGACGGAGAATCCGCGGGCAGCCCTGTGCATCATCGTTAGTCGCACGAGTTGTGACTTTCCATCGCGACCTTTGTTGTAACTTCTGGTGCTTCCATCTGGACTTCGGCGTTCAGCGCAACCTTCGTCGCATGCGACTTTCCATCGTGACCTTTGTTGTAACTTCTGGTGCTTCCTTCGGGACTTCGGCGTTCATCGCGACCTTCGTCGCGCGACAGCTTGCTCCTTCTGGTGAGGCATCCGCAACTTCTGGTGTCTGCTTCGGCCTCGATTGTACATACGTGCATTCTGATTTTCCACGCCTGAGCCCTAGCGTGCTTGTCTTCTTCGTTGCGATCTCGATTGCATTGAGGGCGCACTTCAATCTTTGTAAAGAGGGATCTGTAATCGTAGTCGGTTCACGGCGGCACACTCTTCTCTTTTGCATTGGTAGTCAACCTAACACAGGTAAGTTTCCCCTTTCTTCTTTTCAAAAAAAAAAAAGAACCTTTTTTTTCTGTTTTTCTTGTTTCTCTGTTTCTTGCCCCCCCTTTTGTTTTTGTGCGACCATCTTTCCCGGCGGCGGTGTAGCGCGACCTCCTCGCGCGTTCCGCTGCGCAATCCTCTGCTTCGGCGAGGGTCCAGCACGACCTCCGTCGCGTACTCCGCTGAGCGAATTCTCTCTCCGGCGACAGTGTAATGCAACCTCTGACGTCGCGACCTAGATGTAACGCAACCTCTGTCACGCGCTCTGCCGCGTGACCTTCTACCTCGGCGAATGTGCAGCACGACCTCCTTGCGCGTTCTGTTGTGCGAATTCCTTCTCCGTCGCGACTTAGGTACGGCGCGTCCTCTGTCGCGCGTTCTGCCGCAGCGCGACTTCCAAGCGTCCGGCATTGTCGGTCGCGGCTTGGTTCACTGCGCCGCCGACGCGAAGTGTTGGCATTGCCTGACATTGTTTAATCAAACTCGGATTTTTTTTTTTTTGACTTTTCTCAATTTCGGTTTTTTTTAGTTGTTTTTTTTTTTTTTTTGGAAATACGTACTTGCATGCTCGCCAGGTGTGCGACGAAAGTGTTCCTTCCATCAGCTTGACTTCGCTGCCAGCTACGTTGAATTTTACCTTCGGTGAGCTTGGCTTGGTCGCTAGGCTACGATGAACTTTGGCGGAGTTTCACCTTCGGTGAGCTTGGCTTGGTCGCCAGGCTACGATGAATTTTGGTGGAGTTTCACCTTCGGTGAGCTTGGCTTGGTCGCCAGGTTACGATGAACTTTGGTGGAGTTTCGGAGTCGGACTTGAAGACGCTCCCGGCTCTTGGTTGAGTTTGGAATTTGGCCGAACTCGTGTGAGTTTGATCGTCGGGTCTTCATCTCTCCAGCTTGGTCGCCGGATTTCTGTCTTTCTCTCGATCTGTTTGTGCAGTTTTGACGCCGCGATTCTTCTTTTGTGCTACTGTTCTATTTTTTTTGGTTGCTTTGGATTAGATTTTTTTTTTTTTCATGACCGTTCTGTTTTTTGTCATTTGTCTCTTTTTTTTTTTTTTTTTGCCCACTATTCTATTTTTTTTTTTTGTTTTTGTTTTTTTTTTTGCCGTTCTATTTTTTTCGCCGCTTTTTTTTTTTTTTTAAGGTTTTGCGTGCCTGATTCCGCCTTTTGTTCCACGTGCTCCCTTTGTTGTAGATGATAATTCAGTTTTCTCTTTCCTCGGCTTGGAGGCATCTTATGTTGTTGCTCCTCTTCAAACTAGCTCGAATGGAGATCCTTTTCGTATTGGTTCGAGAAGTTTTCTCCGGATCCGGGATCCGAACACACCGCGTCTCGCAATTTGGTGTCCTAGCGCGGAGTCGATCTTGGGTGGTCAAGCTGACATCGTTTCGATTTCATAGGAGTCGTCGGAGTCGTGGAGTCGACCGGTAGAGATTGATGATCAACCCTGTCGGCTCCTTCGCATGACGGTCGACTGGCGTCGCCTTCCGATTTCGTTGGAGGCGAAATCTTACTGGGTCTGCAGCATTCTTCCGACGCTTTCACGATGCCGAAGTTATTCCTGAACCACCCGATCGACGACCAGGAATTCCTTATTCGGTCATCTTCGTCCTCATGTTTTCGCCCTCTCCCGCCTTTCTATTTCGACTAGGTGAGTCTCGTACTCGGCTGTCGTCGAGAGAGGATTATGCAAGTTCTTCCACGCGGTTCGGGCGTCGGTGTTTTATTACCATTGCCCTGACACCGTATGCCATTGCTTTTTGGAGCTATGGAATTTCGAGACGAACACATTGTTTACGCGTTTCGAGTTCTCCATTTCACTCTTGGACCTTCATAGTAGCGACACGCCTTTTCCTGAGGTTTTACAGTACATTTTCCTTGCCTATTATCAACTTCAGAACTGACATGGGGTCGGTGTACCTCAGGTGTATTTCAGCGACTGGCTCAGATTCTGGTACCGAGCAGAGGATGAGGTTCAGCCCACGACGGAGCCATGGGTGAATCTCAACAAGTGCTTAGGCATTGTGCCGCGTATCCGGACTGCGGCTGAGAGCCGCATTTTTTAGGAGCTCGGCGTCCCGGCGACTTTAGCAGACGACGTCCACTTAGCATCTTAGTTGGTACTGTGGATTTTCCAGTGGGTGATCCTTGCTCCTGGTGGTTGTGTGCGACTGGATGTATTCAAGGTTGCGAGTTTTATGGCGTCCGGCATTCGAGTGGGTCTGTCTAGTCCTACATTGACCAACCTCTATCGCAGTTTGAGTTCTCTTTCGACCATCCGCTTGCCGTGGTCGTTTATTTACACTTGGTTGGCGCATTATTTCGGGTCACATGGCCTGGACACGAGCGGGGCTTGCATTCCTTTGATGGTCATGTACCGGAATCCCGACCTAACGCGCACTTCTCCGCGGAGGCTTGGGCTTTGTTCTTCCAGGGGAAGACGAAGGTTTGGTATTATACTGACTTCTTCCGGCCTGGCGTACTTTCTGACATTGGTGATCAAACCATCTCGCAGGAGTACGAATACTTCCTTAGTATTCGTACTTGTCACTTGACCTACCGGTGCCAGCATTTCTTGGGCTTGGATCCCTACTGCCCTCATCACTTTGCCCGACAGTTCGGGTTTTGTCAAGACCTACTCGGCGTTTTGGAGATGAACCACCGCGACGCGCTCTCTTTATCAGAGTTGATGGAATTTTGGAAGAATAGTGTCGCTCTTCCTTGTGGCAGCATCATGGTGCCTGTGTGGTACGGCGCCGGGGTTGATCCCGGCGTGACCGCAACTTTTTCTGAGTCGTGGACTTAGAAAGTTACTCCCTTCTTCGAGGTAAGCAAAACTTATTGCAATCCCCCTTTTTTTTTCTTATAAGGGGAGGGGATGACTTGATTTGATTAGCGCGCGTGGCGGCGTTTGACTCTGGACTTGGCCCCGACGACGGGTGAAGAGCATTCTCGGCATAACCGCAGGCAGCCGTAGGTCAAGGGAAAGGAGAAGGGAAAGAGCAAGGGTGTTGCGAGTTCATCGCGGCCTTCTTTGGGTGAGGAGGTCACTACCACCGTTCTATCCTTAGGAGCAGCCAAGGATCCGTCGAAACCCAAGAAGGCGCCTCCTAAGAAGGGAGTGTCGAAAACTCCTTCCACGAAGCGAAAATCAGCTCCTAGAAAGAAGTTGACAGCTGATCCTGCGGGTGACTCTTCGTCGCAGCCTGTCTTGAAGTGACCACGAGGTGGTCCAGCGTCTGAACCAGCTTGTACTGCGATCATCCCTTTTTTCGAGGCGACTCAAATTGGCTCTGCTGGTGGGGCGCCGTTATCGTTACCTCCTCTGATGCGGAACCCTAGACTAAAGAGACTGAAACGCCAACACACAGCTTGATTCAACTCACAATCAATCCAAACTCTCGCCCTACTGAACCCCCAAGAAACTCGTTCCCGGAAGCGCAGATAATGAGGATGAGAACAAGAACTGAAATCGCCACAAAGTAAGACTTACCTTGATAAGATGTCAATTCCTGGTGCAACTATGAGAAAAGAAGCTAACTCACATAAGTTGTAGAAGAAGAACACGTTCTTCCTTGATAATTTGTAAAAATATGCCGAAAGATCCCTAATTCTGGATTACAAAGACTTAAATAGGCATAAAAAAAAACCCTAAAGCTACTGGGCTTTACCCATATAGTTACTTACAATAATGACCCATCAAATAGTCACTTTAATATTACCCGGCTAACTCAAAAATTATAAATTAAGCCTAAAATTATTCTCATACAAATTTGGGCTTTTATTAGGATCTTATTCCATTCTAGTAAGCCCAATTAACGTCTCCAATGATCAACCATAAGGCCCAGGTGACTTGAACACAAGGTGATCTTCATGAAACTTCTAAATGTCTTTGTTTTCTATGCTTAATTATGACTTGCTGACCAAACATAGTAAAATTGGACTAATTTTTTCAGTTTTGGTATTGGACTTCTCTTGTTTGGCCAAATCTTCATACAAGTCCTTTACAAATGACTTGGCTAAAGTCACAAATCTATTTCGTAGATTCTTTAATCTTGCCCTTGTAATTGGTCCAACTGGCATAATACAGGCTTTCTCGTGCCTTATTGATGAAATCACCATGTTGCCCTCCATTGCTCATATCATTCCCTCCTTTAGAAAGATTTGTCCTCGAATCTGTATCAATGGCAAAAGGAGAAATATCAGAAATATTAAAAGTGGCAGAAACATTATACTCACCTGGCAAGTCAATTTTGTATGCATTGTTGTTGATGCGCTCCAACACCTGGAATGGGCCATCTCCCCTTGCATCAAGCTTTGACTTTCGTTGCTGTGGAAACCTTTCCTTTCGCATGTGCACCCAAACCCAATCACCTGGCTGAAATATCACTTGTTTTCTTCCTTTATTTGCCTTTTGTGCATACATGCGATTCTTCTTTTCAATTTGCTGACGTGTTTTCTCATGTATTGTTCTAACCATTTCAGCCTTCTTCTTTTCATCTAAGCACGTTATTTCACTCAAAGGCAACGGCATAAAATCTAACACTGTTAATGGATTAAAACCATACACAATTTCAAACGGAGAAAAACCTGTGGAAGAGTGCAAACTCAATTGCACGATTATATGCAAACTCAATAAATGGTAAACAATTCTCCTAAGTTTTCAAATTCTTACCAACAATAGCACGCAATATGGTTCCTAATGTCCTATTTACTACTTCAGTTTGTCCATCCGTTTGTGGGTGACATGTAGTTGAAAACAAAAGTTTAGTACCTACCTTTCCCCACAACACTCTAAAAATGACTTAAGAATTTAGCATCTCTATCTGAAACTATGGTTCTAGGAACACCATGAAGCCTAACCACTTCCCTAAAGAAATGACATCTTATCAAGGTAAGTCTTTCCCTTGCTTGTATTTGATCACATATGGAAATGTCTCTAGATACTCCACCCATTTCGCATGCCTCTTGCTCAGTTTTCCTTGCCCCTTCAAGTACTTGAGTGATTGGTGATCACTATGTATGACAAACTCCTTAGGCGGTAAATAATGCTCCTACACCTCAAGAGCCCTCACTAATGCATAGAACTCCTTATCATAAGTGGAGTAATTCAGAATGGGTCCACTTAACTTTTCACTAAAATATGCTATCGGTCGGTATCCCTGCATCAAAACAGCCCCTATACCAATCCCAGAAGCGTCACATTCAATTTCAAAAGTTTTGAAAAAATCAGGTAAACTCAAAACAGGTGCAGTACATAACTTTTGTTTTATGTTATTAAATGCATCTTCTGGTTCTTTACCACATTTGAAAGCAACAGTCTTTTTGACAACCTCATTTAGTGGAGCAGCAATAGTAAAGAAATTTTTAACAAATCACCTATAGAAACTTGCCAAACCATGGAAGCTTCGGACCTCACTAGCAGACGTAGGCGTTGCCCATTCTTGGATAACCTTCACCTTTTTCGAGTCAACCTCAACTCCTTTAGAACTCACAACAAAACCTAAGAATACAACTTTATCATTGCAAAAAGAACACTTCTTAAGATTTGCATATAACCTCTCATTTCTCAATGCCTCCAAAACAGCCCTAACATGCAAGATATGATCATCTAAGCACTTGCTATAAATCAAAATGTCATCAAAGTATACAACCACAAATTTTTCAAGAAACTCCCGCAATACATGATTCATTAAGCGCATGAAAGTAGTAGGTACATTAGATAGCCCAAAAGGCATCACTAACGACTCATACAGTCCATATTTACTCTTAAATGCAGTTTTCCACTCATCTCCTTCTTTCATCCTAATTTGATGATAGCCACTTTTTAAATCAATTTTTGTGAACACACATGCACCATGCAATTCATCTAGCATATCTTCTAACCTAGGAATGGGATGGCGATACTTTACAGTTTGTTGACTGCTCTACAATCCACACACATTCTCCAAGTGCCATCTTTCTTTGGTACCAAAAGAACCGGTACAGGACACGAACTCAGGCTCTCTCTTACATACCCTTTTTCTAATAACTCATCGACTTGCCTTTGCAACTCCTTGGTCTCCTCTGGATTGCTCCGGTAAGTTGATCTGTGAGGTATTTGTGCGCCTGGGACAGTCAATTTGATGTTCAATCCCTCTGAATGGTGGTAACCCATGGGGTACCTCTTCTGAAAAGACATCACCGTACTCCTGTAATAAAGTCACAAACACACTAGGCAAATTTGGGTCAAAGTTAGTCTCAGAAAATAAAACCTCCTTCAACTTAATCAGAATCAATGCCCTCTTTCCTAAGTAAGCACTTTTCAAGTCCTTTTCTTTTGCATAGAAGCAATGTTGTTTCTCAACTTTTTCACTCCCCTCATTCTCTTTCCCTACACCTTTCTCCTTTTGTTCACTTTTTTTCTTGTTTTTACTCACTAACATTTTCTCTTGCACATCTCTCATTTTTTTTATCTATTGTGCACTGTTGGGCCTTTATCATTTTTCATTTCTCTCTTGGCCTCTTTTCTCTCTTCTTTTTTAATCACCTCACTTCCCGAATTCTCACTTGATGTCCTTTGAAGCTTCACTTGATCAAGATACACCTCTTTTGGAGATAAAGGTGCAAGTGTAAACTTTTGTCCATGTAACTCAAAGGAATATCTATTCTTGTATCCATCATGCAGTACACGCCATCAAATTGTCATGGCCTTCCCAATAATAAATGACCAGCTTGCATGGGCACTACATCACATACAACCTCGTCAGCATATCTTCCAATAGAAAAGGCAACCACTACTTGTTTAGTCACTCTCACTTCACCATTATCATTCAACCATTGCAACCTATATGGAGTAGGGTGTTTAGCACATTTCACCCCCAACTTCTCCACCAATGTAGTACTGGCGACATTAGCACAACTACCTCCATCTATAATCATACTACATATCTTTCCCCCAATCAAACATCTAGTGTGAAATATATTTTCTCTTTGCTCTAGACTTTCTTCCTTAACTTGTGAATTTAAAACACGCCTAACAACAATATTCAATATTTTCTTCATCACTGGAGGCATATACTAATGGTGGCATATTATCATCACTTCTGTTACCTTCACAATCATTTTCATTTTCAGATCCAGAAACAATCTCATCACCCTTAATATACATAACCTATTTATTAGGGCAATTAGAAACATAATGACCACGTCCTTGACACTTAAAACATTTAACATCTCTATGTTTAAAAGCTTTAGAAATAAATTCAGAAGTACCTTTCTCCGTGCTTGTTTGTGCATCCTCCTTTTCATATGAATCTATAGATTTCTCTTTCTTCTTCTCTTCAAATCGATTCCGTTTAGAACCCCATTTGTTGCTGGAATTTGTAAATGACCTGGCCGATCCCTTTTGTTTCTGATGTCTCTCCACCTTCATGGCCATGTTATCTAAGTCCTCCAACTCGACATAGGGATGCAGTTCAACTACATTAGCTATCTCTTTGTTCAAACCACCTAAGAACCTAGCCATTGTCACATCCCTATCTTCCTCTATATTAGCTTTAATCAGCAGCATCTCCATCTCTTTATGGTAATCCTCCACTGATTTAGACCCTTGGTTAAGCCTATGCAACTTCTAGTGCAACTCCCTATAGTAATAAGAAGGCACAAACCTCTTCCTCGTCACTTTCTTCATCTCATCCCAATCTTCTATAGGATCTTCTCTATTTCTCCTTCTCGACTTCATTAACTCAGCCCACCAAACTAAGGCATAGTCTGAAAATTCTATTGCCGCCAACTTGACTTTCTTTTCTTCTTCATAATTATGGCATGCAAATATCAATTCTATCTTTCTCTCCCATTCTAAATAAGCTTCGGCATCATTCCGACCCCTAAAGGAAGGTATCTTCATCTTGATAGCATTCAGATTGTTATCTTTTTTTTCATTTCCTTCTTCCCTTCTTCTGGCCCTACTTGTACTTTCTTCAGCCTCTTCCTCTTCATTGAACCTCTCATAAGAAGCCCCTCTTCGTCTTTCGTTTCTCCTTCCACCACCTCTAGAATTACTCCTAGACTGCTCAGCAATTTGCTTTGTCATATCAGCCATTTCCATTGTCATTCTTTGAAACTCACTCATAATTGCCTTATAAAACATTTTCTGATCAACAGGTTGATCACCTTCTAGTTCAACCTCATCACTTCTGGCCTCTCTACTAGCCATGTTGCTAAGTGCTGCCAATAAATATTAGAAACAAAGAAAAATAAATAAAAAATAAAACCTCTCTAATCACTCCTCACGTGTTTCGCTCTTTGAACAACCCTCAGTCACTCGTGTTTGCACTCCTTTATTGGCTTTTACCCTCACACACTCAAGCCTTTTACCACTCATGCTTCTTTCATGAAGTTGCACTTCATAATTGAACAACTCAAATAAAATAAGTCTCAAGTGTAGCAATTTTGAAGAAGCAAAGAAGAGACTCAACAAGACTGAAACATAATTTTAGGGGAATGAATCTCGCAGCCAGCAGAGAATTGAACGAAAGGTGGAATAAATGAAACAGAAGCACTGAATTTCCAAGAACACTTAATCACAGATTGATAAAGAAAAAAAAACACAACTCAATCTTTAGAATAAAACACAACTCAATCTTGTTGCAAACTATTACTTTGAAGTTTCTAGATTGGACAAGAATCAATTGAATAAAAAAAATGAATGCAGCCACAAAAACCTCAACCACTTCTCAAATGAGTGCTTTTACTTTTTTTTTTTATTCATTTTTTTTTTTTTTGATTTTTTTTTTCACTCAATTTTTTTTTTTAGTTGATTAATCACTGAATTAAGTAGTAGACTTTCCAATGAATCCAACGAAACAAACAGAACTCAAATCGGGTAAGCAAAACTTAAGTTATGACAATTTAAAGGAAGAATGAAGATAGAAACCCTAAAAATCGAATTTTTTTTTAAGCAGAAAAATAAGAAACCCTAAAGATCGAATTTTTTTCTTTTGAAACTGATAGAAGATAAATAAGAATCTATCTTGACCGTGCTCTGATACCAAACGATGCGGAACCCCAGACTAAAGAGACTGAAACGCCAACACAACTTGATTCAACTCACAATCAATCCAAACTCTCGCCCTACTGAACCCCCAAGAAACACGTTCCCTGAAATGCAGATAATGAGGTAAATGAGAACAAGAATTAAAATCGCCACAAAGTAATACTTACCTTGATAAGATGTCAATTCCTGGTGCACCTATGAGAAAAGAAGCTAACTCACAGAAGTTGTAGAAGAAGAACACATTCTTCCTTGATAATTTGTAAAAATATGCCAAAAGATCCCTAATTCTGGATTACAAAGCCTTAAATAGGCATAAAAAAAAACCCTAAAGCTACTGGGCTTTACCCATATAGTTACTTACAGTAATGACCCATCAAATAGTCACTTTAATATTACCCGGCTAACTCGAAAATTATAAATTAAGCCTAAAATTATTTCCATACGAATTTGGGCTTTTATTAGGATCTTATTCCCTTTTAGTAAGCCCAATTAACTTCTCCAATGATCAACCATAAGGCCCACGTGACTTAAACACAAGGAGATCTTCATGAAACTTCTAAATGTCTTTGTTTCTGCTTAATTATGACTTGCAGACCAAACATAGTGAAATTGGACTAATTTCTTCAGTTTTGGAATTGGGCTTCTCTTGTTTGGCCAAATCTTCATACAAGTCCTTTACAAATGACTTGGCTAAAGTCGCAAATCCATCTCGTAGATTCTTTGATCTTGCCCTTGTAATTGGTCCAACTGGCATAATGCAGGCTTCCTCTCGTGCCTTATTGATGAAATCACCATGTTGCCCTCCATTGCTCATATCATCCTCCTCCTTCACAGCCGAACGATTGTCGGCCGATTACTTCGCAGAGTGAGGCAAAGGTTTCCCGCAGTGAATCCTTGCCCCCTCCGTCGGGCGAAGTGTTAGAAGAGGTCATCGACCTTTCGAGCCTGGACCTTTCGGGGCAGCTTGATCTTGTTCACGAGGATAGGCTGTCCTTGGACGACCTCGCACTGATGGAGTTTGATGCAAGCTTGGCGTCAGATGTTCAGGTCATCAGTTCTGCTCCCACCGAGCCGTGCATAGTTGTAGAAGTCCTCGATGATTCGCTGGTTGTGGATCCTGCCTAGCCTGCTCATGCTGAGATAGATTGCCCTACTGGCTTGGGCGTTGGCGACCTTCCTCCTCCTCCGGTTCGACTTTCATCGGAGGTCGATTTTTAGCAAGTCGACTCAGACGTCTGCGGGAAAAGGCCGCTTTTGGAGAGGCCGACTGTCATTCCTACCCTCCTTTGCCCGTGCCTCCTGTTCCTTGTTTGGCTTTTGGCTCGGAGAGTCAGAGCGTATGTCATCGTCCAGAGGAGCTCTTCCAGACTCCTATTGGGGCAAGGGTGGTTCCCTAATATTTTGCACGACCAATACAGGTATGCATCTCCCATTTAGTTTTTTATTTTTTTATTTAATTATTATTTATTATTTTTACTTCTCTCTTTACTGTTGCACTGATAATTTTGGCTTCGCAGAGGTCTATTCAGCCTTCCAAGAAGCTCCGGGCGCGACTGAGGCGTCTTGCTTGGGAGATGTGGACGGAGTTTGTCTCCGACTTCTTGGCCGCTAGCGACCCC
This sequence comes from Aristolochia fimbriata, assembly GCA_019845555.1. Lineage (NCBI taxonomy): Eukaryota > Viridiplantae > Streptophyta > Magnoliopsida > Piperales > Aristolochiaceae > Aristolochia > Aristolochia fimbriata. Next base: position 19,706,927 of record CM034082.1, read on the forward strand.
AGCGCACCTGCGATGATTGGAGATGCTTGGGTTGCCATCGGCCAACTGTAGCAGGTCGGTGTCGATACGACTGACATGGGACAACTGATCGAGGGCGTCGTTTCCTCCTCCGCTTGCCTTCGCGAGTTGAGTTGTGTGATGCAGGGAAAGCGAAGTGCTGAAGAGAAGGCTGCTGTTGAGGCTGACTTGGCTCGATCACTTAGCATAGTGAAACGTCACCGAGACCGTCGGAAGGCCGATATCGACAAGGATAGGGCTGATCGCAAGGCGGCCGTGTCCAAGGAGCAATCTCTACGGGAGAGGCTGGCTTGCCTCTCTTCAAGGATTAAGAGGCTGGAAGACCGAGCAACGAGTACTGAAGAGCACCTCGCCGTAGACTTAGAGGAGATCGCCGACCTGGACCGGAGGCTGGCAAAGATTTGTGCAGAGCAGTCTTTACCAAGGAGGATGAGCGAGAGTGGTCGGCAGAACGCGTCGAATTGTTTGTGCTTCAGAACCAGGTTGCAGATTTCAAGATGCCACCAGTCTTGCTTGTTGTGTTTCTCTTTCTTTTTTTAGAATTTTTTTTTGAACTCTGACTCAATCTGTTTGATTTATTGAGAGACTTTAGTCCCTCCCCTTTGTTTTTTTTTTGCTTGTCCGTCTCTCATCGAATGGACAGTTTGTCCCGCTGGCCGTCGTTGTTTAGGCATAGAATCGTTTAAGAAACTTGTCGTTGATAATCGGCAACTCGGTACCATCCGCCTTTGCAATTTTGTAGGCACCGTTGTTGTACGCTTCTTGCACGACGTAGGGACCTTCCCACTTGGCTGCGAACTTGCCTCCGGTTTTGCTTGTGAAAAGCATAGCGCGTCGTACTGTTAAAACCAAGTCGCCTTTTTGGAATGCCTGGAGCTTAACTTTTTTGTTGAAAGCTCGGGTCATCCTCGACTGGTAACACTCAAGTCTTTACTGAGCCTCGAGTCTCTATTCATCGAGCGACTCTAGTTCGGCCAGCCGGAGTTGGGCACATTCTTCCTCCGTAAGGCCTTCTTTTACGGCAACGTGAAGAGAGGGAAGCTGGATTTTGAGAGGCAACACTGTTTCGGCGCCGTACACCAACGAGCAAGGAGTTGATTGCGTCGGTGTCTTGAACATAGTTCTGTACGCCCAGAGAGCTTCACCAAGCTTCTCGTCCCAATTGAGTTTGTTGTTGCCGATTGTTTTCTTCAAGATTTTGCAGAGTGTTTTGTTGAACGCTTCTGCAAGTCCATTAGCCGTTGGGTTGTAGGCCAAGGACATCTTTTGTTGTATTCGGAACTTCTCACAAAACCGATCCATGACTCAATTTCAGAAAGGAGTTCCGTTGTCCATTACAATATACCGCGGGACACCATACCGGTAGATTATTTGTGTCTGGATGAAGTCGGCTACGGTGACGGCCTTGACCTCTCAAAATGCCGCAGCTCCAGCCCATTTAGAGAAGTAGATCGTTGCGGCAAGGATGTATTGCCGATCGGAGTGTGATTTTGGGGAGATAGGACCAATTATGTCCATTCCCCAGGCTTCAAATGGCCAAGATGCGACCGTCGGGTGAAGTGGTTCCGATGGCTGATGGATATAGTCAGCGTGGAGCTGACAGGCCTTACAAGCTCGTGATAGCTCGATGGCGTCGCGGAGCATGGACGGTCAGTAATATCCGAGTCTTTTGACTTGCATTGTAGCTTTGGACCAGCTTGGTGTGCGCCACAGATCCCCACATGGGTTTCTTTCAGCACTTGTCGTCCTTCTTCTTTGGATAGGCACCAGAGGATTAACCCTTCATACGATCTTCTATACAGTACGTCATTAACAAAGACGTACCTTGGAGCGGTCCGACGGATGTGGACTCGTTCCCTCAAATCTGTCGGGAGCGCGCCGTGTCAGAGGAAATTTGAGATTGGCACACGCCAATCTGGTGCTTCACTCTCGTGTTTTGAGATGGGGAGGGCTTCTTCCTCTTGTTCCATCTTTTCTTACGCTTCCTCTTTGCTTGGAAGAGGGACCAGAGGGACTACCCATCTTTCGCAGATGGGTACTTGGCTTGGCCGATTGTCAAGTTGTGCCAGGCTAGCTGCGATCCCAGCTAGAGCGTCGGCCGGTCCATTCTTAGTGTGTGGTATGTTGTGAAGTGAAGTTTGTGGGATTTTGGCCAAGAGGTTGTCGGCGTGTTCCCGGAATGGCACGATTTCGGCTTTCTTTACCTCAAATTCTCTCGTGATCTGTTTGATCACGAGTGCTGAATCGCCGTATACTTCGAGTTGGTGTATCTCCATCTCGACCGCCATGCCGAGGCCTAGGAGAAGTGCTTGATATTCTGCTACGTTGTTTGAGGAGTTCCGTGTGAGCACGAATGAGTATGGTAGCAGGTCATCTTTTGGCGAGACGAAGAAAACTCCTGCTCTAGCTCCGTTTCTCCTGGCAACCCCGTCGAAGTACATTTTCTAAGGAGGAAGAATTTCGACAAGGAAATTCTTCTGTCAGCTCCCATTTTGAGGGCACTGGGTAATCGGCAAGAAAATTTGCCAGGGCTTGACCTTTGATTGCCTTCTACGGTACGAAATTTATTTCGAACTCAGAGAGGAGAAGTGCCTATTTTGCCAATCGGCCCGAGAGGATTGGCCGTGACATGATGTACTTGAGCAGGTCGGTGCGAGAGATTAAGTTTGTCGAGTGCGCCAGAAGATAGTGCCTCAATTTTTGCACTGCGAAGATGAGCGCTAGGCATGTCTTCTTGATAGGCATGTACTTGAGTTCCGCGCCTAACAACGTCCGACTCAGATAGTACAATGACCGTTCCTTATTATTCTCATCATTTTGAGCTAACAGAGCTGCCACTGAATTTTCTTGAGCGGAGATGTAGAGCAATAAAGGCTTGCCGATGGTCAGAGCGACCAACACTGGAGGTTTTGTGAGGTACGCCTTAATGCTATTAAAAGCATTTTGGCAGGCCTCGTCCCATTCGAAAGGCACATTTTTCTTCAGTAGCCGGCTGAATGGCTGACATCGTCCAACCAAGTTGGAGATGAAGCGCCGAATGTATACCAAATGACCTTGGAAGCTTTTGAGCTCTGAGTGTTCCTTGGTTCCAGCATCTTTTGAATCGCATCAATTTTGGTTTGATCGATCTCGATTCCTCGGTGACGTACGACAAAATCGAGGAATTTTCTGGAGGTGACACCAAAGGCTCATTTCAACAGATTCATCTTGAGTTGGAATCGCCGGAGTCGCTCGAACACAGCTCTGAGGTCGAGGAGATGGTCAGCTTGATCCTTTGTCTTGACTACTAGATCGTCAACGTAACACTCAACACGTTTGTGAAGGAAGTCGTCGAAAATGTGCGTCATCGCCCTCTAGTAGGTTGCACCGGCGTTTTTGAGACCGAAAGGCATGACTTTGTAGCAAAATATGCCTTTGGGCGTTCGGAATGCCGTTAACTCCTCGTCCTTTGGGTCCATACGGATTTGGTTGTACCCTGAAGACCCGTCCATGAAGGAGAGCGCTTCATGGCCGATTGATTTACAGCCACTAGTTCGCCGGCTGGCGTTCGAGCTTGCGCAAGGGCAGCTTGGGTGTATATGACCACCGGAACTCTATTTTCTCTTGCCGAGCTTTGATCGACGGTCACTTGATGGACGTCGGCTGACCTCCCAGTGATCCGGATAGGCTTCCCCTTTTGGTAGCCTAGGCAGTGTCGTCTTGGTGGAAGGCGGCCTCCGTCGCTCCTTGGGACGGCTACAAGTGGCATCTCATGTAGTTGCTGCTTTGTGAAATTGCCCCTTGCCTTCGCCAGTAACCGATAGGCATTTGGATCGAAGCCTTCGGTCGTTCGGGTAATAGGCAGTCGTTTCGGGATGGGACATTTCTTGACGATGCTACGTTCTTCGAGCTTGGGCAACGGTAGAGTAGCTCCACTTTTCAGGTTCGCCGGTTCAGCCGCACGACAAACAACGAGAGGGGCTTCCCCTTTCTTTTGTTGTCACTGAGGCACATACCTTAACACTGGTGTGTTGTTCTTTAGCGGCAGCACCGGTGCATTTGGTGTAGTCGCTAGGCGGCCGTGAATCGGTGGCTTAGGCTGCATGGTTTTTAGCAGCTCCTTTGGAGTTTGTTTAGGCTGTGTCGTAGCTTTGATGTTTTGAGCTTGGTTTGGCCAAGATGATGCCCTGACAGTCAGACGTGTTGTCAAGTAAAACATGGCGTCCGCGAACGAAGCTTCTACTTCGGTGAATGGGCTCTCGTCGGCATACACCATTTTCTGCTCGCCGTCTTTCCAGTACTTAAAGCACTGGTGTAGCGTTGATGGGACAACACCGTTTGCATGGAGCCACGGTTGACCCATGAGCAAGTTGTATGTTATCCTGGAGTCGATGATTTGAAGGGGTGTATTAGCTACCTTCTCTCCGATTTGGAGATCGAGCTGAATCATCCCGAGTGTCTATTGGCGTTCCAAGTTGAATCCCTGGATTAATAGCGAGCTTGCAGATAGGTTGCCGGCGGAAATGCCGACTTCCTTCATTGTCCGAATCGGTAAGATGTTGACGGCGGAACCGCAATCTATAAGTATGCGTTTGACCAAGTGATCCTTGATGTAGCCGGATATGTATAGAGGTCGATTATAGATCTTTGCTACCAGTTGAGTATCCTCTTCTCGGAAAGTGATGCAAGGAGGGCAGGAGACTGCAAGGGATTCCTCAGGCTGCGACATTTGTCCAGACGGGGAGTATTCCTCTGCTTTCCTGAACGGTGGAGTCAGACCAACCTTCTACAGGTCGTTCTTCCGCATGAGGAGCTACTGATAAGTGTCCAAAAGACACTTATTTAGGCATGAATTATTAATCATAAATTCCTAATTTGAGTTGATTATGAGTTTGAAAGTGACAAATATAACTCAAATACATGTTTTAGGTCTCAGGTACCCGGAAACAGAAGAAAATCTGAATTCCGAGGGAAAATGAAGGAAAAATGAGCAAAAACAAGCCAAAAAGAGAATGGCGCGACTGCACCGATAATGGCGCGACCGCGCCAAACAAATCCTTGGAAATTCAAATTAATGCGCAAAAATGTCCAACGACCTAACGGTCATGAAAGATAAGGATTGGGGAATGAGAATTGGCGCGACCGCACCACAGGAAGCGCCACCGCGCCACAGGAGGGCGCTACCGCGCCAGAGGAAGCTAACAGCAGAAAGAAAAGTTGCCATTCGGGAACCAAGCAAAATGCCCAAGGATTGGCGCGACCGTGCCAACTCGCAGAACATTCCAGCGCGACCGCGCCAAGTGGTTTCCCTACTTAAGACGGATTTCGGGTTTAGTGGTGCGGCCGCGCCGATGACTCAGCTGCTCAGAATACGAAAAATCTCAGGATCCTGCAGTCAAATCCAATCCAAACTTGGGAGAAGGAATCACAGACGTCTAAGGAAGGTGCCCACGAAGAGTTTAAGGTAAATTACTTATATCCAGGTGCATTGAATGATCCAAAAAGAAGAAGTTGTTTCAAAATAGGAATCTGCTGCCTGTGGAGAGAGATAAAATCCGAATTTTGTGAAGGATAGAGAAGGAGTTTCACAATTCCAATTGAATCCAAATTTGGAACGAAGCTTCCTGGTACTATAGAGGATCTTGTCACGAAAATTTAGGTCAATCCAAGCAGGGATTCTGGAGTTACATATCTCCAAAGTGGTGGATCCGTATAAAAGTTGGCAGCAGAAAATCAGGCAACTTCCTTCCCTCATATCTCGAGTTTCCCAACTCAGAATTGATTCAAACTTCGTGAGCATGGAAAGGACTTCAAAAGGAAGGTCCTGGTGTAATTTTAGCCAATTCTGAGGTCGGGAAAGGGTACTTCATACCCCTGGACAGAGAGCAATTTACATTGCATGGGCAGCAAAACAAGTATATAAGGAGGTCCGAGGCAAAGAGCAAGGCATCGAGTTTTTATAGTGTAAATCCAGTTTTCCAGAGTTCTAATTCTTGTATTTAGTTTAATTTCGTGTTCTGTTAGGTAGTATTGAGTTGAGAGAAAGAGAGAGAGAAGAGATTGTAGCAAAGGCAGGAGAGGAGGCTAAGGACAGACCTCAAGAGGGGGTTTTCTTTACTTCTTTTCTTTTCATGCTCATAGTTGTAATTGAATTCTCTTTGTGTGTTTGTTTCATAAGTATGGAGTAGTCTCTCTTTGTTGGGAGAAAGTCATGAACTCCTAGTTGGTATTATGTTTGAATTCTAAATTTTTACAGCAATAAAGTACTCTGCCTTTGTTTTAGAATCTGAATTCATTGCATGTTGCTAATCTAGATTTATATCTGAAGTTTAATGAGGTACGGATGAGAAGTTAAATTTCAGTACAGATTTGGGTTAGTTATATGATTCCTTGTTTTCTAAAACAACTCTCTTTTAAACTAGATTGTTCCGATTTCGAAGGAGACTAGTGAGAGGTGATGTGACTTATTTAACTCTTGTTCTGAATAAGAGAGAGTAAATCTTTAGGCTTTTATATTTATGCACTCAGGAATTGAATGTTCCGGTTGAGAAGGAGTTCAAAGAATGAGTGAAAGTTATTTCCTGTATATGGGTAACCAGGTTTTCAAAAGCTAAGTCAAGGTAAAGGGTACTTGAGTTATAAAATCAGAATTCTGCATATTTACAACTAGGAGGGATTGACATTCTTCCCCAACATCTCATCTCTATTAATTTTTCCAGAAGTTTAATTCTGTTTTCTTTTCAGTTTTCAAAACCAAAACCAAAAATTTCTTTTCCCTCAATCAATAGAAAGATCTTTTCTTAAACTAAATCTCTCATCAAGGTCTCTGTGGGATCGATATCTGGACTTCCAAGTCTATATTACTTGCTGACCTAGTGCACTTGCTAGACACCCAACAAGTTTTTGGCGCCGTTGCCAGGGACTTTTGAATTGAGAGTAAGTTTAAGTGAATTTGATTTTGTTGATTGAGTTTAATTTTTTTTAATTTTTGTCTTTCAGGTTGAACCTGGTTTGTGCATGAAAACGAGGTCTAGTGAGGATCCACTAGCCAAACCAGATCCTGAACCAGAAAGATCACTCCGTGAGAGGAGGAGAAAAGAAACTTCAACAATGGAGAATCAACACCAAGGGGTTGAGAGAACAATGGAGCATTATGTGCAATCCAACCCCAATGCTCTAAGATCAGCCATCGTGAGACCGGAAGTCCCAAGCAACTTCGAGATCAAGCCTCAAATTCTGTCCATGATTCAGAACAATTATCGATTTGGAGGTTTGTCTAATGAAGATCCTAATGAGCATATTGAAAAATTTCTTGAAATCTGTGATACTTTCAGATTTAAGGATGTTACTAACGAAGCTGTTTGGTTGAGAATATTTCCTTTCACTTTAAGAGATAGAGCAAAAAGTTGGTTTCACACACTGCCTCCAGAATCAATTCGCACATGGGATGAGCTGCAAAGGAAGTTTCTTGGTAAGTATTTCCCACCTGCAAAAACAATTAAGTTACGTAATGCTATTTCAAATTTTATGCAGGAACATGATGAGCAGCTTTGTGAAGCATGGGAAAGATTTAAGGAGCTGCTCAGAAGATGCCCAAATCATGGAATGCCACCTTGGATGCAGATAGAGACATTCTACAATGGAATTACAGTTCCAACACGAAGCTTGATACATGTTGCAGTTGGTGGCACCATGAACAAAAAGACTCCCCATGAAATTTATGAATTAATTGAAGAGATGGCATCCAATATGTATCAATATCCAGTGGAGAGAGGTGCAAGAGGGAGAGTGGCTGGCATACACAATGTTGATCCTGTATTGGCATTGCAAGCTCAAGTCGAGTCACTAACTAAACAACTGTCAAAATTTAAGACACCCTCTTTGGCTGCTCAGATTTGTGACATGTGTGGAGGAGGACATCTCAACCATGAGTGCCAAGCAGGTAATGTGCAATCTGTGAATTCTTTAGATCAGGCTAATTATGTTTCAAATTTTCGCAGGTCTAATGATCCTTATAGCAACACTTACAATCCTGGTTGGAGGAGTCACCCAAATTTCTCATGGTCAAACAACCACAGCCAGCAACCCAGCACTCATCAGCCAACTGCCCAAACAAGACCACCACCTGGTTTCCAAACAGCAGCACCAGAGCCGGAACAAAAACCCAGCATTGAAGACATGTTTGCAAAGTTTATGGCGAGTCAAGAGAAAAGGGATGCTCTGACCAATTCCAGGTTTCAAACTCAAGAGGCATCCATCAGAAATCTGGAAGTCCAAATGGGACAGTTGGCCAATGCTTTAACAGGTAGGAATCAAGGAACCTTACCTAGTAATTCTGAGACTAATCCAAAAGAACAGATTAAAGCCATCACCTTGAGAAGTGGGAAGGTCTTAGAAGAGCAGCAGAAAACCCAAGTGGAGGAGGACAAATCAACTCAGCAGCAGGAGAAGGAAAGAGAAGAACAAAACCAGGAGAGAGAGGTAAGTCAGAAACAAAAGCAAAAAGGTAAGGCTTCTAGATCTCTCTCTAATGATGACATAAATGTGGATACATTGCCATATCCAGCAAGAGCTAAAAAGGATAAGTTAGAGGATAAGTTTTCAAAATTCATTGACATCTTTAAAAAGCTGGAAATTAGCATCCCTTTTGTAGAAGTTTTAATGCAAATGCCTCAATATGCAAAGTTTCTCTAGGAGGTACTTTCAGGGAAGAGAAGGATTGAGGAGCAAGGGACAGTAATGCTAACAGAGAATTGTAGTGCAATATTGAAAAATTAATTGCCTACCAAGCTTAAGGATCCAGGGAGTTTCACTATACCTTGTGAATTTGGAAATTTCAAGTTTAATAAAGTCTTGTGTGATTTAGGAGCCAGCATAAATTTGATGCCTCTGTCTATTTGTAGAAAATTGAATCTTGGAGAGCTTAAGGAGACAAACATCATGCTCCAATTTACTGACAGATCAACTAAGAAGCCTAATGGACTGATTGAAGACGTGCTAGTCAGAATTGGCAAATTCATCTACCCATGTGATTTTGTAGTGCTGGACATGGAGGTGGATTCGGAGCTACCACTGATTCTTGGGAGACCATTCCTAGCCACTGCAGCAGCACTGATTGATGTCAAACAGGGAAAATTAACTCTCAGATTAAATGATGAAGAAATTGTGTTTGACATTAAACAAGCTATTAAAAACCCTTCCAACTCTTGTGATGATACATGTTATTTTATTGATGTGATTGATGTATGTGCAGAACATGTTCAGCAGGAGGTCTTGATGAAGGACAGCTTGGAAAGGTGCCTGGTCCAATCATGCACAAGGGAATATGATGATCCTCTCATGCAGCAAGAAGTAGCACAATTAGAGGCTGAAGGAAACAAAGAAGAGGAGAAGGGGGCTGAAATCAAAAACTCATCTCAACTTGAATTAAAACCCCTACCTAGTTCTTTGAAATATTGTTTATCTTGAAAATAATGCAAAACCAGTGATTATCTCTTCTTGTTTGAATGTCAGGGAGGAAGAGCTCTTGATCAAGGTGCCGAGCAAGCACAAGAAAGCAATTGGGTGGACAATGTCAGATATCAAGGGAATCAGCCCAATCACATGCATGCATAAAATTCTGATTGAGGGCACTTTTAAGCCAACAATCCAACCCCAAAGAAGGTTAAATCCAACATTGCAAGAAGTAGTCAAGAAGGAAGTGGTAAAGTTGCTAGATGCAGGTATCATCTATCCGATTTCTGATAGTAAATGGGTTAGTCCAGTCCAAGTAGTGCCCAAAAAGGGGGGAATGACAGTAATTAAAAATTCAGATAATGAGTTAATACCTACTAGGACTGTGACTGGATGGAGAGTTTGTATTGACTACAGAAAATTGAATTCAGCAACTAGAAAGGACCATTTTCCTTTACCTTTCATTGACCAAATGCTTGAGAGATTGACAGGTAACAAATTTTATTGCTTTCTTGATGGATATTCTGGATATTTTCAAATTCCTATTGCTCCAGAAGACCAAGAGAAAACCACTTTTACCTGCCCATATAGGACTTTTGCATATAGGAGAATGCCTTTTGGATTGTGTAATGCACCAGCCACTTTTCAGCGATGCATGATTGCTATTTTTCATGATTTTATTGAAAACTTTATGGAAATTTTCATGGATGATTTCACTCTATATGGACTGACTTTTGAATCATGTTTGAAAATTTTAGATCTGGTCCTAGCAAGATGTGAAGAGAGCAATCTGGTTCTGAATTGGGAAAAGTGCCACTCTTTGGTGAGTGAAGGCATTGTGTTAGGCCACAAAATTTCAGAGAAATGGATTGAAGTTGATAGGGCAAAGGTAGAGGTGATTGAAAAATTACCACCACCTACAAACATAAAGGGCATAAGGAGTTTCCTAGGACATGCCGGTTTTTATAGGAGGTTTATCAAGGATTTTTCAAAAATCGCAAAACCATTATCGAATCTGTTCATGAAAGATGTTAAATTTAATTTTGATGATGATTGTTTGCATGCCTTTAAACTCCTAAAAGAAAGACTGATTTCAGCACCCATTGTTGTTGCTCCTGATTGGACCATACCATTTGAATTGATGTGTGATGCTAGTGATTATGCTGTAGGGGTGGTGCTTGGGCAAAGAAAAGAAAGAATTTTTCACACCATCTACTATGCTAGCCACACACTCACCGGGCCACAATTGAATTACACTACCACTGAAAAAGAGTTATTGGCTGTAGTAAATGCTTTCGAAATATTCAGGTCATATTTAATTGGTTCCAAAGTTGTTGTATATACTGACCATGCAGCTCTTAGACATCTCTTTGCCAAAAAGGACTCCAAGCCTAGACTGATCAGGTGGGTCCTTCTCCTTCAAGAATTTGACATTGAGATCAAGGATAAGAAGGGGGCTGAGAATGTGGTAGCAGATCACTTATCCAGGCTGGAGACTGAGGAAGTAGAGAACAGGGGGATTTTTGAACTTTTTCCAGATGAAATCATATGTCAGATTAATAAATTATCCTTCCAAACTCCTTGGTTTGCTGATTTTGCAAATTTTCTTGCAGGTGGCTGGATCCCAAAGGAGCTAAGCTGGCAGCAAAGGAAGAAGTTCCTTTCTGATGTGAGACACTATTTTTGGGAAGACCCCTACCTCTACAAAATCTGTCCTGATCAAGTGGTGAAAAGGTGTCCCAGAAACAGAGTTTGAATCAATTATGAAGCATTGCCATGATGGAGAAGCAGGAGGACATTTCAGCTCAAACAGAACAGCAGCAAAGGTGATGCAAGCAGGTTTCTATTGGCCCACACTCTTTCAAGATTCGAAGAGGTATGTATCCACATGTGACAGATGTCAAAGGACAGGTAATGTATCCAGAAGAGATGAGATGCCTCTCACAAATATATTGGTATGTGAATTATTTGATGTGTGGGGTATTGATTTTATGGGTCCTTTTCCATCTTCCTATGGTTTTGAATATACCTTGGTGGCTGTTGAGTATGTTTCTAAATGGGTTGAAGCCATAGTTACTAGGACCAATGATGCAAGGGTGGTGTTAGAGTTTTTAAGGAAAAATATTTTCACCATATTTGGGGCACCTAGAGCTATAATTAGTGATGGGGGGAAGCACTTTTGCAACACCCAATTTGCCACCTTGCTTAAAAAGTTTGGGGTTAGACATAAAGTGGCTACACCATACCATGCTCAAACAAGTGGGCAGGTTGAAGTGTCAAACAGAGAGCTAAAACGAATCCTTGAGAAAACTGTAAATCTCTCAAGAAAAGATTGGGCTATGAAGCTAGATGATGCTCTTTGGGCATATAGGACAGCATACAAAACCCCCATTGGCACTACACCTTTTAGATTGGTATATGGGAAAGCATGTCATTTACCTATTGAATTAGAACACAAAGCATATTGGGCCACTAAATTCTTAAATTTTGATATGCACAAGACAGGCGAAAAGATATTGCTGGATCTGAATGAGCTAGAGGAACTGAGATATTGGGCCTATGAAAATGCTAAACTCTATAAGCTGAAAACAAAGAAGTGGCATGACAACAACATTAGGATGAAAAATTTTGAGGTAGGCCAAAAAGTCCTTCTGTACAATTCAAGATTGAAACTTTTTCCTGGAAAATTGAAGTCCATATGGCAAGGACCATATGAAGTGGTAGGGGTATCGAATTTTGGAGCAATTGAGATTAAACACCTAAAGAATGGAGAAAAATTCAAGGTGAATGGACATAGGCTGAAACTCTATCAAGAGAGGTTTCTATCTGAAGCCTCTGTTGTAGATCTCATAAATTGAGCCCCTAAATATTTTTGGTAGTGTAGAACTAGGAGTAGGTGTGTGAGTTGATTTGACTAAGTGTTTGTTTGTTTTTCAAAATTTTTTGGATTTCGTTTTATTTAAATTTGTTGAAACTTTTAATTTAATCTGATCGATTTAGACTAGAAATAGCTTTTCATTTTCATAAAAACAGAAAACCAAAAAAAAACAAAAAAAACAAAAAAAAAAAATTTAAAAACTGGAAGAGGTGCGACCGCGCCACAATTCGGCGCTACCGCACCAGATCGCGTTTCTCAGAACTTTTAAGTTCTGAACCGGCGCGGTCATTGGGGTCGATGCGCCAGTTCGACTACTGTGGGGCGAGGTTCAGAGGGCTTAAAACACCATTTCGAGGGTTCTTCAACCCAAATAACCTGCACAACCCTAGAGAATTAACTTCACCATCTCCAAATCACCTCCCTCCAAAGAGAACTCTCGCCGGAAACCTCTCCGAAAACAGCTCGGAATTCGGCGCAGCACAGTGTCCTAGCAGAAAAAATAGTTTGGCGAAGGCATAGTTCGGGTCAATTTTGGAAAAATCTGGAATCAAACTCCAAATCCAAAAGGTACGACCACACAGAGGGTACTTCCTAGTTTAATTTGGTCCAGGTTTGGGGTATTTCCATTAAGGAACAAGGAAGAACGAAGTTCTCTAAGTTGGGGTTTTATCTCGGTTTCTGCAAAAAAATTCTGGGCAGAAAAAACAGTGTTTTTCTTGCCTCCTTTGGAGCCGTCTATTGAATTACCTGAGACTGTTTTTGGAAAACTGATTTCAGAGCGTGAAATTACACACTTAGAGATTTCCAAAGCCTCACTTTTCAGCCCAAACCGACCTCGGACCAGAGCGAACCAAGCCCCTCAAAAAGGCCAAAAAGCAATTTTTGCTGCACTGAAATGGCACCCCAAAAATTTTACCAGAGATCAAAAGCAAAAGTGGCACGAACGTGGGATAAAGAGAGGTTTGTCACAGAAGATGGACACAAGAGGTTCAATGACATACTATCCAAATGCAATGTCCACATGGAAAGGGGTTTTATTATGGATGAGCTCATAAAGGAACGATATGGAGCCATGATAGAAGCAAGGGGTGGACCCAATGGGTAGTAGCTCCTACACAAGCTAACATCACACTGGTCCAAGAATTCTATGCCAATTTGCCAGACCAAAGAACTTGGCAATTCTTTGTAAGGGGCAAATGGATCCAGCTATACCCCTATGACATCAACAATCACTTGCACATTCCTGATGCCCCCACCGAACCACTGAATAGTTTGAGAGAGGGGGTGAGTGCAACAAACATTGCAGAAAGGTTATGCCCAAGGGGAGCAAAGTGGGAGACCAGAAGAGGAAAACTGTTGCATTTTGAGAGACAGGGCATGCATGTAGATGCTAAGGTATGGTCAATGTTTCTGTTTACTAAATTGACCCCCACCTCCCACTTTACTGAAATCACTCCAGAAAGAGCCTACTTCCTCCATGCTTTATTTGACGGCATTCCCATCAATGTGGGAGACATAATTCATAGACAAATCATGGATATGGCCCATCACAAAAGAGGAAGACTCCTTTTTCCTTCTCTCATCACCTTTATTTGCTTAGCCAATGGGATTGCACTGAGCTCCACAGAGCTAATGGAAAAAGTTCCCAGAGGGATTTCAGCTAGCTCAGTGAAGCAAATTATGAGAGACCACCCACCAACCAGAACAACAGCAAGTACTAGTAAATCCAAGGAGACAGGCATGGCTGCTCTCCATGAGAGGATGAGTGGGCTGGAAAAGAAGATGGGAAAACTGGCCACATACAACAAGAAGATGTGGACATTGTGGGCTAAACAGGAAGGCATTCCAGAAGATCAGCTACCCACTGGAGATACCTCTGCAGAAGAAGAAGGTGAAGAGGAAGAAGAAGAAGATGAAGAAGAAGACGACTAGATTTTTTTTAGCTTTTGCTTAGATCTTTTGACTGTTTTTTTATCTTGTGTGTGAGTTTGCTTTTGTGTGTGATTATGTCTGAGAGTGTGGTAAATGAACTTTCATTAATATGTACTCAATCTCCATTCATATTAATGAAATTATGCTTTTTCTCTCAAATTTGCCTCAAAGCATGCTTTTCATAACTCCTCCAATGAAACTGAGAAAAAATGACTTTGCATCTGCTTATCACTGATACAAACCTGTCCAAAGTGGAAATATTGAAAATTGCATTCAGAATCTGAAGATTTCCTGGAATTAATCGGCACGACCGCGTCAAATTCTAACGCGACCGCGCCACTTGGTATAATGAGCTTTGGCCACTACAGAGGTGCTGCAACATAACCTCCACTGCAGGTATTCTTCTTAACATACATTTTATGCCTGAGATACACGTTTAGTCAATTTTCATTTTCAATTGCTCAAAATTATGCAAATTTTTATCACTAACCCATGAGAGCAGAATGCAAGAGCCACAAAGAGAGATCCATCCAACCTCAATCCACCCAGAAAGTCAGGGAAGTATCTCTATCACCCCTATGTTTACTGCTGCTTTGAGGACAAAGCATGTTTTAAGTTTGGGGTGGGATACACTTCATGCAATTTTAAGGGGATTTGAAAAATTTTAAGTTTGGGGTGGGATACTTTTCATACATGGATCTGAAAGCACTGATTTTTCACCAGAAAATCCAATAAAGACTTTGAAAAATACTAGTGAAAACCCCTGATCATATGAATAGCATGATTCACTTTCTGGAGAAATATATTAGTTCAGATGCTTTGTCTTGAATGGATGAGAATTTTTCTTTAAAAACAGTTTTTGAAAACAAAGTACATGTGAGCAACTTGATTTCAAATACTAGAACCAACCTGAGGAAAACTTGAGGCGAAACAGAGAAAGGTTTTCAAAATTCTGAGGTGATTTAGGCACCTGTTTATAAATCGTTTGAGCCTTTTTCAAAGCCACCCATTTTAATGCACAAGTTGCATCACCTTTTGTCAAACCTCTTGAGCCAAAAAGATCCCTGTTTTGTTTCAATGTCCCATGCTACAAGAACCAGGCTTAGTGATAATTAAACTTGTTCCTTACTGACCCTTGATTCTCCAAATTATTGAAGTGTTCTGTTTGAATGAGCATGGATAAAGATTTTGAAGTTATAAGGAGGGTTGGATGAAGGGTATAGAAATATTTTATTATAAAGGGGAAGAAGGAGCAAGAGAGGAAAAGAAAGAAAAAAATTATGGGCTGAGTAGGAGAAAGGCCACCTTGTGTGTGCACCGGGACTCGGGCCTCAGCAAGCTTAGGGTCTCTGAGTCAACCGGCCAGGTAAGCTAGACTCCAAACAAAGCCAAGGAAAAAGAAAGAACAGGTTGTGGGTTAGTTAAGGGAAAGGTCACCTCGTGTGTGCACCGGGTCTCGGGCCTCAGCAAGCTTAGGGACTCTGAGTCAACCGACAAGGTAAGCTAGACCCTGAACAAAACCCAAAGAAAAAGATACATGGGAAGAAGAAGAAAAGAAAATGAGGTAAAAAGAAAAAAATGAGGGATCAATGCAAAAGAATAAGTTTGGGGTGGAAGAGCTTGGAGGAAGTGTCACAAATCCGAGTCATGCTCAGATGAATGGGATATGGATATAAGGAGGAGAATAGAACCCAAAAGAAGTACTCAAAAATTCTTTCTTCATACCCATTACCCCTGCCTCATCACAACCTATAAAGACCTACTGATCAGAATTGAGAAATCCTTCAGGTTAGTGGAGAGTGGACTGAGGGTTAGCATATGGAATTGAACTTAAACTTCTCACTTGTATAAGAATAAGCATCTTTGAAAAATATAAAGAAAATTCAAATTCTGTTTTGGCTAAGCAAGACGATACATCATTAGGAAGGGAGTGCAGCATCTATATTGTAAGACTTCAAAGGGGATGGTCACTGGATTTTTCTTAGTCTTTACATATCTATCTGGTGTTGAGTTCAGAGTTTGCTTGAGGACAAGCAAAGGTTTAAGTTTGGGGTTGTGATAAGTGTCCAAAAGACACTTATTTAGGCATGAATTATTAATCATAAATTCCTAATTTGAGTTGATTATAAGTTTGAAAGTGACAAATATAACTCAAATACATGTTTTATGTCTCAGGAACCCAGAAACAGAAGAAAATCTGAATTCTGAGGGAAAAAGAAGGAAAAAGGAGCAAAAACAAGCCAAAAAGAGAATGGCGCGACCGCGCCGATAATGGCGCGACCACGCCAAACAAATCCTTGGAAATTCAAATTAATGCGCAAAAATGTCCAACGACCTAACGGTCATGAAAGACAAGGATTGGGGAATGAGAATTGGCGCGACCGCGCCACAGGAAGCGCCACCACCGCCACACCACGGGCGCTACCGCGCCGGAAGCTAACAAAGAAAAGAAAAGTTGCCATTAGGGGACCAAGCAAAATGCCCAAGGACTGGCGACCGACCGCCAACTCATAAGAACATTCCGGGCGCGACCGCCGCCAAGTGGTTTCCCCTTAAGACGGATTTCGATTTAGTGGCGCCGACCGCGCTAAAATACTGGCGCGCCAGCGCCGATGACTCACTTCTTTCGAATAATCTAAAAAATCTCGGGATCCTGCAGTCAAATCCAATCCAAACTTGGGAGAAGGAGTCACAGACGTCTAAGGAAGGTGCCCACGAAGAGTTTAAGGTAAATTACTTATGTCCAGGTGCATTGAATGATCCAAAAAGAAGAAGTTGTTTCAAAATAGGAATCTACTGCCTATGGAGAGAGATAAAATCCGAATTTTGTGAAGGATAGAGAAGGTGTTTCACAATTCCAATTGAATCCAAATTTGGAACGAAGCTTCCTGGTACTATAGAGGATCTTGTCACGAAAATTTAGGTCAATCCAAGCAGGGATTCTGGAGTTACATATCTCCTAAGTGGTGGACCCGTATAGAAGTTGGCAGCAGAAAATCAGGCAACTTCCTTCCCTCATATCTCAAGTTTCCCAACTCAGAATTGATTCAAACTTCGTGAGCATGGAAAGGACTTCAAAAGGAAGGTCCTGGTGTAATTTTAGCCAATTCTGAGGTCGGGAAAGGGTACTTCATACCCCTGGATAGAGAGCAATTTACATGGCATGGGCAGTAGAACAAGTATATAAGGAGGTCCGAGGCAAAGAGCAAGGCATCGAGTTTTTGTAGTGTAAATCTAGTTTTCCAGAGTTCTAATTCTTGTATTTAGTTTAATTTCGTGTTCTGTTAGTTAGTATTGAGTTGAGAGAAAGAGAGAGAGAAGAGATTGTAGCAAAGGCAGGAGAGGAGGCTAAGGACAGTCCTCAAGAGGGGGTTTTCTTTACTTCTTTTCTTTTCATGCTCATGGCTGTAATTGAATTCTCTTTGTGTGTTTGTTTCATAAGTATGGAGTAGTCTCTCTTTGTTGGGGGAAAGTCATGAACTCCTAGTTGGTATTATGTTTGAATTCAGAATTTTTACAACAATAAAGTACTCTACCTTTGTTTTAGAATCTGAATTCATTGCATGTTGCTAATCTAGATTTATATCTGAAGTTTAATGAGGTACGGATGAGAAGTTAAATTTCAGTACAGATTTGGGTTAGTTATATGATTCCTTGTTTTCTAAAACTACTCTCTTTTAAACTAGATTGTTCCGGTTTTGAAGGAGACTAGTGAGAGGTGATGTGACTTATTTAACTCTTGTTCTGAATAAGAGAGAGTAAATCTTTAGGCTTTTATATTTATGCACTCAGGAATTGAATGTTCCGGTTGAGAAGGAGTTCAAAGAATGAGTGAAAGTTATTTCCTGTATATGGGTAACCAGGTTTTCAAAAGCTAAGTCAAGGTAAAGGGTACTTGAGTTATAAAATCAGAATTCTGCATATTTACAACTAGGAGGGATTGACATTCTTCCCCAACATCTCATCTCTATTAATTTTTCCAGAAGTTTAATTCTGTTTTCTTTTCAGTTTTCAAAACCAAAACCAAAAATTTCTTTTCCCTCAATCAATAGAAAGATCTTTTCTTAAACTAAATCTCTCATCAAGGTCTCTATGGGATCGATATCTGGACTTCCAAGTCTATATTACATGCTGACCTAGTGCACTTGCTAGACACCCAACAGCTACTCCAGCTCAGCTTGGAGCTCTTCAGGTTTATCGAGGATCTTGATCAGGGCCTACCGAGATCGGATTGGCAGGTCCAAGTCGTCCTCAAGCTCGTTCAAGGGCGAAATTTGTTGCAATGACATCTCCAGGTCGTCGCATTCGCCCACAGGCGCTTTGCCTTTGTCTTGTTTGGGAGTCGGTCCGATAGGGGGTACCGACGGACAGGTGCCCACCATTGCTGGTGGTGGCATGAGGAAATCTTTGGGGAAAAACTCCGCCAATGTGGCGGGTCTTCTTTTCCTCTTATTCACTCCTTGGACATTTGTCTTTGGAGTTTTATTGTGTTGCTTCACGGCTCTTTTCTTCGACCGCTTCGCCTTGCTGGTGATCTTTTTCGACAGTTCGGCCCCTTGGATTGGCTTCTTCCGTTGGGTGACCAAAATCCACCCCTCCGCGTCTGCTTTAGCGGCTTCTCGGGGTGCCGGCATTGGAGTCTTTTTCGCCAGAGATCTATTGTGGAGATTTGACTTGGGACGGTACTCCCGTTGCATGCCTCGAGGCTTGTTGGATCTGAGTTTGGAGTCAGATCCGGCCTGGAAACAAATGGAGTTTACGGATGCGATGTTCTCCATACTTTCGATGATGATGCGACCTTGAGTCGCGAGCTCTATTATTTTGTCCTTTAGGACAAAATACTTCTCGGTTGAATGACCGAGTAAGCGATGATACTTACAGAAGTTCGGCTCCTTGGATTTTATCAAGTCGTCGGGTCTTTTCACCTCAGGTAAGCGGAGCAAGTCTACCACGAGCAATTGCTCGAGCATGACCGGGATGTCGGCGTCTGCGAAGGGATACATCTTCGACTGTTTCTCCTTCAACATTTGTCTTTGGAAGTTGGGCCCGGCGGGTGGCTACAGGGCGTAGTTCAACTTCTGTTTGCTCCCCACCTTCATCGGCATGAAGCTTTCAGTGGCATAGGAACCTTTTGCTTTTTCCTTCAGCTCCTTTGCGACAGCTTTCCCCATTTTGTGGGGATCGGGAATTGGAGCAGCGAGGTCGCCTGCTTGTTCCATGACGACTTCCATGTCATGAGCTTCGATCGCGAGCTCCTAGAAGTCAGTCAATTTCTTCCCTTTAAGGAAGTAAAGAAGACCCCACGACATGCCGCGAACACACATGTCGTTCTCCGCTTCAAGAGATAGGTTGGAGCTCTCCTTCCAGTTGAAGCTGAGATTCCTCCACCGATTGATGTAATCGATGACCTTCTCGCCTTTCTTCTGTCGAAGATTGGACATCTCAGCTAGCGTTACCGTTCACCGGGTGCTGTAAAACCGACTGAGGAATTTGCTTTCAAGCTGCTCCCAACTGTCTATCGACTCCTATTGTAGCTCGATGTACCAATCGAAGGTGTTTCCCTTCAGTGAACGACCGAACTGCTTGACAAGCAAGTCGCCGTCGGTACCGGCGTTGTTGTAGGTTTCGATGAAGTGGGCGACATGCTGCTTCGGATGTTCGTCGCCGTTGAATTGCTGGAATTTGGGCGGATGGTACCCGAATGGCATCGGGAGATTTTGGATCCGCTGGGTGTAAGGTCTCTGGTAGGAAACCAATTTGCTCTCGCCAGAGCTATTTTTGCTTGCGCGGTTGATCATATCATTCACCGCGTCCAGTGTGAGGGAGGTCGGCTCCTCCTCGCCCGACGATGTTCGAATAGTCGCCGGGACCCGCGGCTGCTCTTGTAAGCAAACTGCTCTCGGCAAGGCCCAGACGAAGCGTTGGTTGTTGCCCTGTTCCGGTCGACTTCTTGAGATGTGTTGTCGGGGTTGGTCGTGAGTGCTTCCAATCGCTCTATCATTTGCGCGATCTTGATGTCACGAGCCATAATTTGAGCATCCTTTCCGCGGATCCTCTTGTCTTGAGCTTTTAGCGTAGCTTGCATTTTCATAAACTGCTCTTCGACCGCTTTGGCCGAGGTTGCCATGGCGGCAACTTTGATGGTGGGAGTGGAAGGAGATGCTCCCGTCGCGAATCTAAGCGGCGACATTTTCACTGGCGACCCTGTTGGTGAGGGATGCGTCAGTGTATTTAGGCGCGGCGTGGCCGCAGCTGGTGATCGAGTTGGAGAATCGACCACCGGGATATTTTGGCTACTTGTCGCCTTGATGGGCGACCAGCTCGATGGACTGGCCGTTGGGGTACTCTGGCGAGAGTTGCTCGGCGACCGTGCGACGGATTTGGCTACTGGCGTCGGCTGACGAGCCGATTGGGCTGCGTGAGTGAGTGCAACCAACAATTCTCTTGAGATAGTCACCATGGGTGACTGGCTTGAAGTTGTTGTTCTGGGTGAAGCCAGAATGGGTGCTTGATCCCTATTCACGGAGGAAGGAGTTGGGTGCTTCTCGTAACGTTGGATTAGAGCAGGTACGAAGGGGACCCTCTACGATGACGGCGAGTGGGTCAGACTGGCCACCGGGCTGCGTGCCGATGGAGTGGTTGCGGCAGTCAGGTAGGACGGCTTAGTCGTTGCCGAGATTAATCTAACCGGAGCTGCTGCGACTTTCTTGGAGGAGGCCGCGGCGGCCTGTGGTTGGAAAATCGCTCTCGGGCGGCGTGTGTCCCTCATGAAGGAAGCCTATCCAGCGGACAAGCTTTTGGCCAATGCCCTTGTCATAGGACGTGTAGCTGGTGGTGGAGAGGTCGGCACGTTGACTGCGGGGCCGGATGTCGATTCGCAAATTCCAGTCGTAGTGGTCAAGCTTGCGCCTGTGTCAGGGCGCGGGTGGACAAAACTCGAGCCGGCGATTGATTTGCTGGCATTGTTGTTGCTGGTGTCGTTGTTGTGGTTGTTGTTGTGGCAGGCCATTGAGTTGAAGTTTGGGAATTTTTTTTTTTTATCGGAAGAGGAGATGAGAGGTAGGGGATGTCCCACCGGGTATGCCAAATCTGTTTCGGCGACAAACCTATGGTCCACGAAAAGGCACGACCGATTGATTAATTCGACTTGAATAACAGAGAAATTACAATTGAGTTTGCGAGTTGGGAAATTTTGCAGGTGCAATCTCCTAGCTTTCCTCTGATTCGACTTTTGATGTGGTTGGTGACGAAGTTACTATCTTCTACGATTCGACGACGAACTTGGAGGCTACAAGTTAGTGTGCACGAACAATGATGGATGTAGTTGGCTGGACACAATTGTTTGTGTTCTATGTATTCGGCGTGTTGACGTCACCGGTGAACGTGTAGAGCTTCTTCAGTAGACTGTGTGTACTCCGACGAACTTGAGAAATCACGAACTTCGGGCTCAGGAGAATTTCTAAGTCTTTGGATGCTTGATTTCCTCGAACTTGATTTTCTCGAACTTGATTTTCTCCAAAACACGATTTTTTAACCCCCGATACTTTTTCCAACCCTTTGGCTGTTTTGCCTATGGCCTTTTAAAACCACTGCGTGAGCTTGTTAGTTGAAGCTCGATCCTCAGAAAGAGGATCTCATTTGAGCTTTTCTTCTTCAGTTAGAGTGAGAGGAGGGTGGGGAAATTTCCCTGATTTCCCTCCCTCGATCCGTAAGAGGAGGGGAGGGAACTTTCCTTTTTCCCTTCCCTGGGGGATCGACCGGACTTGGTCGATCTTGGCTTGGCTTGATTTCTCGAGCCGACTGCTGAATGACTTGAGAGTCGGCGTGGCTTTGATTTTGGTTACCTATTGATTGATTTGACAAATTGATTCTTCTGGACTTCAGACCCGCGGTGGGCTGTCTTGATGAAATCGGTGGATGGACTGTTGGAGAGTCCACGACGTACACGAAATAAATTTCGGATGGTTTATTACGTGGGTCGTTGTGTGGACCTGTTAAATTTGGGCCGCATCGAATTTTGACGTCTCCAATGGTGAGTATGTTCTTGTTCAAAATCTTTGCTTTGGATATGCATTTCAGTGTTGGGGCCAACTGCTTAATGTTGTATTTGAATGGTGAGGTATCAAAGTGAATTTAATGAATAGGTGTTCATTTGGTCGACCACTTGTAGATGTCATTTGAAGATGTAAATTGATAACTTCTTGTAAGTCACTACAAATCTGGGGACCTTTTCTAGTTAGAATGCGTAGTTCTTCAACTGAAGCTAGAAACTAATTTAGAATATGGGCCAAGGCCTCTGATTCTTGTCCAAAACAATCATATGCAATTGCCTACTTTATTTAGTCAAATCTTTGTTTCACATGATATTACTGCTTATACTAGCAGAGGAACATGACTAGCCGACTGCTAATGGCGACAGTTACTGCATGTAAACAACCCGTCGCATGTCTTTGTTCCTTTTCTTAGGCACCTTACTAGAAGCTAATGGTTCATCTGACCTTATGACACAACCATTTTGTATGATACCATTGGTTGTAAATTGCTATGCAAGTTCAACTACAAATCTGACGGTAACTTTGATTAGTTAATTTAATATAATAAAATAATTTTTGTGAGATTGTATTATTCCTCCATTAATATAGTAAAAATTAAAATATATTATAATTAGTCAAAAATAAATTAAAATAACAATTACCTAGGGTTCTAACCTATGGGTGTTAAACAAGTACCCAGGGGCTATGGGTAATGCTCTCAATACCCATGGGCTAAAACCCTGGGCAAATGTTACAACTACCCAGGGCCCATAACTGTGGGTAATGGGCTTCTACACCCAAGGATTGCAATTGTGGGTAATGTGCTCTAGTAACCACGGCCTAAAGCTATTTGTAATAGGCTAATATACCAATGGGCTTCAACTGTGGGTATAAAAGACATACTACCCAGGGTTTTGGGCCTTTGGCAGCCAGTTAAACTTTACCCACGGGCTGCATCCGTTGGAAATAGTATCATCTTTGCCAACGGTCCACAATCTGTTGGTAATGTCTTTTACCCAGGCCATTATTACCAACATACTTTTACTAAGGGTTATTTTTTGGTAAAAGTTTTACCAATGATTTCTTACCACTACCTATGGTCTACAATCGTTGGTAATGTTGTCATTTGTACTAGTGTGAATCTAAAAACTATTAAGAAGCTCTAACATATTAGAGCAAGAACATGTGAGTAAAACCTTTGCAAGAAGAGATCGTCTTTACATAAGAAAACCTTTTGAGTTGGTGAAGTTTCCTAAGGGCAAGAAACCTTGAAAAATAAATGGGTTTACAAATTCAATCAAGCCGGAGAGAATCAAGTCCAGTGCAAAGCAAGATTAACTGTGAAATACATTAGCCAAAAATTAAAGGGAGTTTATTTTAAAGAAATCTTTTCACCTGTTGTGAAGATATCATCAGATAGATTGGTTCTAAGTCTACCTGTTAGTAGTGTAGGTTTCAAAGTTCAACGAATGGATGTTAAAACATTTCTCCACTATGATTTAGAAGAGGAGATAAGTGTGGAATAAACCCCAAGACAGTGGTGTAAGAAGCTTGACTTCTCGATGATAAGTCGAGGTTACAAGAGAAGAACTACATATCATTGTGTTTCTTCAAAAGGTTTCCTAATTGTTGTTTCATAATTCTTTATTGTATGTTGATTATATGCTAATTGTTAGACAAGATATGAATTTGATGATAATGGACTTAGGTGCAGCCAAACAAATCTTGGGGATGAACATCTTTTGTGATAGAAGAAAGAAATTTTGTTGTCACAACAAAAGTACATAGAAATGTTCCTGAGAGGTTTAAAAAGAAAGATGACAAACTGGAAGGTATACCACTTACAAATCATTTCAAGTAAATTCTCAACAATATCCTTTAAGTGAGAAGAAAAAGGAAACTATGGAGAAGATTCCCTACTCTGCATCATGGTATGTGCTAGACCAGATGTGGCTTTTGCTATTGGTGTTGTTAGTATGTTTCTTGTAAATCCCGGCAAAGAACATTTGATGGCTTTTAAGTGGATCCTTAGTACCTCAAAAATACTAGAAGATTATGTTTGTAACTTGGGATTCAAAACATATATAAGAAGGTTTTACAAATGCTGATTGGGCATGTGACCTAGATGGGAGAAAGTCTACTTTAGGTTACTTATTTACTTTTGCAGGAGAGCCACCTCTTGGCAATCTAAACTTCAGAAATGCATCATTTTTTCTATGAAAGAGGCTGAATACATTGCAATAACTAAAGCTAGTAAAAAAAATTTATGGCTCAAAAAGTTGATGAGTGAGATAGGTTTAAACTAAAGAGGTATATAATTTATTGTGATAGATAAAGTATTAACTGATAAGAATCCATGTAATATAATGATAAAGGTGGTGCCAAAGAAAAACATGAGTTATATACAAATCTGGCCGGTATGTGTGATTATGGTGAGCCCTCGTCATAGTCTAGAGTGGAAAATTGTTGTCACCTATAAGAGGGTGGGGTCTATCCCATGAGTACTAGGCCCCACCACATAAGGCCCTTTCTCACTTGCTCCACGTGAGAGAGGGAGATAAGAGAAGCATAATGTTTAGAGATTTTAGGAGAAAGAAAAGAGTGCACCCGAGAGAAAAGAAGAAAAGAGGGATAGAAGAAGAAGAAGAAGAAGAAAGAAGGAGAGAAAAGGGAAGGAAGGGGAGCCTATTGTACCTCAATTCTCATATCCAGTGATCTCTAACATTTTGGCGATTGTTTGAATTTGTTAGATGACAATATTGTATTATGACAGTGGATATACGTATTATCCTCCTATTATACACGCAATTAATATTTAAGTTTGGGCAAAACTCAAGAGACATTGATTATTATAAGTCTATTTCTACAAATTAAGTGGAAGACTGCTCGGATTTGCCCCATGTTTTTTCCCTTCATGCCGAAGGGTTCACTTAAATTTGTGTATCTTGTGATAGTTTATATTGGATTCTAATTTCTGCATATAAGGTATATGATGAAATATTTCAGTGAAGTGTTGTGTTAATTTTGCACAAACTTTTTAGCCTATCAGCCTTCTATAACAAAATATAAAAAAGTATTTTTAAATCATTCACTATGGTGTCATCCTCCTAGTCATTGTCGTTTGGTCGAGCACGCTGCAGGAGAACTGGTTACTTTTTAGAAAGATTGAACCAGGTCCTTCCAAAGACCAAACTTCCGCTTCCTCAATAAAAGTTCTCTATGAAAGAGTGTCTCAAAACACTACTGCCTAACTAAATAGATGGAGAGTTTTAGTCAATGGGATAACGCAGACATCTAGATCTAGAAAATATTATATGATCAAAGGAGGTGGACAAGAAGATACTTGTTAATTCTTTCAGAGTACCCTATACCTAACCGTGTACCATGTATCTTTTCAGCTCGAAGAGGACAAGAGTGAGTGTGAGTTTATACGATGAGAGTCAAATCAACGTGGGACTCAAAGCTGATTCGTCTGTCCGTGTACCAACTAGCAAGCTTTCTGGGCAGTAGGCGCGGATCCTGGGTCGGGAGTGTTTGGCGTGTGCGAGCCCAGATCTTGAACACGGCATCGGTGCCATTGTCGTCGCAAGTGATAATCCCTCCCACCCACAACTTGTTCGAAGAAATGCGCCAGAGGGGTAACTTTCTTGAAAAGGGAAAAGTTTTGTTGGATCATGGGCTAGCTTCCAAGTTCCAAGAGCTGCTTTTGTCGACCCAACAAGCCTACAACCCTATGAAACTGAGTGGAGAGGCATAGGGTTGGTGATTCGATGAAATTAGAAAGGAAGTCTTTCACTCTCTCAGTCTGGTCTAATTTGTATATATCATTATCAGAGTGCCAATGAAGAAGCTTGGAACTTGCATTCAACGTAGACATCGGTGTAGTAAAATTCATTTAATATGCATTGCGCCCTTTCTAAGTCGTCGGCATGGCGGTGCCAAACTTTTAGGCATTTCGGTAAAAGAAGTAACATCGATCGATGTTAACCAACTTACATAATTATATCAAAGAAAGTAGGCAGTTTAGAATATATATAGGCCCCCGAGAACTGAAACAAGAACTTTCTGGGTTGGGGAATTAAACATCTTTCAGTGCGCTAGCTAAGGTTCCTTGCCATCATTAGCCATGACAATTATAATAGTGGCATTAAATTGTTCGCTGTATATAAGGAGAATCCGGGATTAATATTATATGCATGCATGGTTCTCTGTTTGAAAGGGTTTTAAGCTTCCTAAGCATCTTATCGGACCGGACCCCTTGTAGGATCTTATACTCACCTTTTCTTGGAAGAGTATAAAGACATTGCTATGTAAAACAAAAAGGAGATCCCATCCCCATCCCCATTCCCATCCCTATATATCTTCTCATCTCCTTTCCTTTTTTCTCTTTCCCTTCCAGTACTCGATCTGTTGCTTTTCCTTTGCCCCTCTAAATTAATTTTTCTTTCTTTTTCAACTTTTTCATACTGATCAAGATAAAAAGGGATCAGTGGAACAATGTCTTCTGTAGGTATCTGATCTTAATTAATTAAGCTTCTACCAAGGCAAGCATGCATATATATCGACAACATCTACCATATATATGGCCGCTAGTTACTTAATATGATTAGTTAATTGCATTGCATTAGTTTATACCCAGCTGGTAATTAATTAGAAGTTGGGATATATGTATATATTTAGCTAGGAAGAGAGGGCGGGAACTGATGAAGAGGAGTAGTGATTGTACGTATGCACAAGGCAAAGTATTGATATACATATCCAGTACCCTACAATTAATATTGCTCTGACTAGATTTGACGAAATCTTCGTCAGTCAGAATCAAGTCATAAGGCAACAAAATGAGGATCACCATCACTCCATACTTTGTGGATAGGAATAGGATAGGCAATTGTCTTTATTCAACGCGAAGTCCAAAGCAGCTTTTAAGAATTTCCCAGTTTCCACCATTAATGGAGAACCCATCTTCTATGTATATATGCGCGGAATGGGCAGAGACTGGCGAAAAGAAAGAGCATGAAAATCAGTAGAGAAACGTGCATGGCTCATAACTCTCTTATCCCTATACCAATTCTCAACTGGGTGGAGCCAAAGGCACTTCTCGCAGTAGTGTTCTCATGTACACGAGCTGATCGATCTGAATTGAAGCAATGTCTCTGGACGTAAAACTAGTGCACACTGGAGGACTGGGTCGTGTCAGAGAAAGAAGAAGATTGAAACGAAACTGGAAAGGAGCTAGCTGATTGCGTTGGCAGGTGCCAGTTGCCGGTTCCGATCTCTTTGCGAGTGCGTCCACAAATCAATTTATCTACTGTCAGATCAATTCCATTCTTCAGTCTGGTAGAACTCCTTCGGTCCATCAATATCCTCCAATCATGCATGCAGGCGTAAGGATGACATAAATTAATTAAGGACTACTACTCCGGGAGAACCTTCTTTGTCACACAGATATATATCTGAATTAGGAAACGCTAGCTAAATGGAATATCTAGCTTTATATGCTGAAAAAAAAGGGAATAGCTACTTAAGCAAAATAATGGAATGTTCAAGAAAAGTAGATGTTAATTTTATAAATTAATATTATTCGGACAGTGAAATTCCTCTGTATTAAAGAGTAATATAAATATATATATATCATTTTGAAGTGAATATCAAAAGTGCACCCATGATTCAAACATATTCTTTTTCACTATTAATTTTGGAGAATAAAGAAAACAAATTAAAAGCTGAGCCACCCACAAGATAGCTAGCCATATATGCAATATGAATGCCAGAGATGGAGACAAGCACTGACAGACAGGAAGGTTAAAGCCAGATGTATCGTCATAGAGAGCCAAATGACTGGACTAGATAGCTAGCTAGACGACCAAAGGTGCTTCTTAGTAATTAAACTATGAAGTGGGCACTGAGACAGCATTTTGCGGTTTGAAAAGAGATCTTAAGAGGATTAGATTTAGAGCTGCTTTGATAGATTTGCTCGATCGTAAGAATTTCCTTTTTTTTGGTCAATTTGTTCTTCTCTGACTCAGGTATTAGCTACTTTCTCAGTTTCTCTCTCTCTTTCTCTGCGGCCGTGGTGGTGGCGACGGCGGGTGGAGAAGATGGCGACGGGAAATGGGACCGCGGCGGTCCACGAATGGTCCACGAATCACGATCAGAAACGAGGCGAGGAGGATTGGACGTTTTGATTCGGTCCATCGTGTTGGAAAGAGACACGTGTCGATCTCACGTCGATTCCAAGCAAATTAAGGCCAGGACAGACGCTGTTGTCCACGTGATGCCCTCCCGCCGTTCCTCGTCTCTTCCTCGGAATCCTCTTCCAGTTCACGTGATGCCCTCCTCTTTCTTCTTCTTCTTCTTCTTCAATTCTTATTGTATCTTTCTTCCCTTTCCCTTCGTCCTCTTCCTTTGGCTCTTTCTCTCTTTCTTCCTCGTCGTAAATCTTTTCCATCAAAATCTCGACGTCTCTTTCGTCGTCCTTCCCAACCGCGCGCCACCTTCGACGTCGTAGACTTCCAAGTCCAGCCGCGATCGCGTCCCATCGGGGTATTACATTATGGTACGTACGTTTCGTGATCTAATCGTACCGATTTACCAATTTTTTTTATTTATTTTTTTTTTTTTAACATTTTATCAAACGAACAACGTCTTTGGCAGTTCCTAATTCCTTTCGATCGACGTCGAACGAGAACGTTCACATGTCTGGTTTCCAGGTTTACTCAAACTTCACACAATTTATTGATCATGTATAATCATGAGCGGCAGACATGCACATATTGAAATAATGAAGCTGTCACAACACAAACTTTCTCGTCTTTGATCCCTGATTTTTCACAAACACAGGAGATCATCTAGAGCTGAACTTATTGTGACATAATTCAGAATTATAAATATAAGACGGAGATGGAAATAAGGGATGGAGGTCGTAGGTAGGTAGAGCATTTGAAGAGAGATGGCGAGGAAATAATTAAGAGGAGTAGTCGAATTATTAATCTGACTACATGTCTCTGACTTCGAAGAGGTTTCGGTTCTTGACGACGATGTCGTACATGTGCATGGACTTGAAGCTCTTGAAGTCTTTGGGGAGGGAGATGAGGTGAACGGTGGAGTGCTTGTGGAACTGGAGCAGCTCCGGGTCGTCGTAGTAACGCTCCCACCCGTGGCCGTACAGTTTCCTCTCCAGGGCCGCGTATGACTTTATCACCTCGTTGGTTGGAACGTAGACGAGGACCTTCCGCCGCCCCTCGTTCGCCTCCGACCCAGGGTTCTCCACCAGCCGCACCACCCCGTTCTTGAACACCCAAACACCTGACATATACACTAGATTAAAAAAAAAAGAGGGCTCTCTTTCTCTTCCTCGATCTCTCTTTCTTTTTCTCTAGATCTTCTGCGATACCTTACATATATATATATATATATACATATATATAAGTATGTATGACTTCAATACGAAGTAGCTAGTACTACTCCAAATTAATGCGGAGAGACGATGGAAGCAGAATGAAAGCTCCCGAGGGAGACGATTTGATAGAGGAAGGGAAGAAGGAGATATGGATGTTGATGAGAGGAGTGAAGGGGGCTATATATATATATATATATATATATATATATATATATATATATATATATACAGGAGACGTCTGGGCTGGGAAGGAGAGTAGGCTAGTTGGAAGGAAAAAAAAAAAGCGCACGTTGGTTGGAGAGGATCGAGCTGGGTTAAATTGGGTCGAGTTCGGGAGTACGTAGTAGTGGCTAACGTGGGACCATATATCGTCGTCGGAGTGAGAGCGACAATACGCCCGAAGATGGCGCACGTAGGTCTCTCCCCCACCCCGCCCTATACATACATCATACATATCTATCTTGAGTCTATCTAGCTCTGGAATCTCCATTTTCTCTCATCTCCAACCCCACGACAGGAATCTTCGACCGAAAAACAACTGCCCTCCCCTTTAATTACTAATTAATCACACCCTCGCAGATCGACGATCGATTTTTATAATTAATACGGGAACTTTTTTTACAATTAATTAAAAAAAATAAAAATTTACAGTTTTGACACTATTCTCAAATTATTTGCAAATATAACACTATTCATAGGTTGACCCAGTTGGTCAAAGTTGACCAACTCGATCAACCTCCATGTAGGCGACATGCTGGACACAGCGTGTCGCCAAAATTTTTTTTTAAAAGAAGAGCGTAGGCGGCATTTCAATGCCGCCTACAATGAAATGACGAGGCGGCTTTAAAATGCCGCCTACAACATATGCAGACGGCATCGAAATGCCGCCTCATTCGGCACTTAAACGAAAATTGTAAGTTGGGAAAGAGAACTACTTACCGAGGCGGTATCTAAATGCCGCCAATTAAAATAGAGAGGCAGCATTTAAATGCCGCCTCCGCTGATCAACTCTAGAGGAATCGTGGAACCCGGAGGTGGCATCACGATGCCGCCTATCAAGGCGGCATATAAAAGCCGCCTCCACTTTAAAACTAAAGGCGGCATTTAAATGCCGCCTTTACTTTGAATTTTTGTTTATTTTTGTTTTTGTTTTTGTCTTGTTTGTTTATCAACCTGTCATTACCTGTTAACAATCATAATGCAAAACAGCTCACACCACATAACTGTAAATTAGATAGACACATCTATCATGACAAATAAATGAAAACAATATATAATATAACTATACCAATGTGTATACATAAAAAATAATAAAAAACAACAAATCATTAGTTACAGAAACAATCATAAGGCAGAACTGGGCTTTGGTGCACCAATTGCCTTTTTTCTCGCCTTCTTGTATAAATCTGTCGAATAGGAGGGTGGCGGTGGGCTCCTCCTAGGGCTGCTCAAGAGGTTGCTCAAAGGGCTGGGCTGGGCTCCGTCGGGTGTCTCGCTCACGTGGAAGATGGAGCACCGTGAGACTCGGGTACGGCCGGAACCTCGTCATAGTCCTCGACACGAAGTCGCCGCTCGAAGCCGTAGGCCGACGCCTTGCACGACGCCGCCGCGGAGCTCTCTCTCGGCTGGCTGGCGCCCACGTAAGAAGGCTCACCAAAGATGTGACTCGTCTCCGCCGACGATCGCTCCCTCCAAGAGTGGAAGATCGTGGGGACCGACCGACAAGATCTTGTCCAATCTCCATCCAATGTGGGTCTGTGGATGATGGGTATAAGGCTGCCCTATGGTTGACGCTCCAACCACGCCCGCATTACACAACCCAACTGCGAAAGAAAAAAGTAAGTTAAAAATGTATGACTAAGGAAATTATCATTCCACAAAGTTAAGTACGTACCAATGCCTCCTCGGTATAACCTCTAGGATGAAATACCATGGCTGGCTCAGTCGGTGGAGATGCTATGTATCGTCGAGTAGCCCCCAAATACCACCTCATATAGTCACTGGGAGCATGTCTGGGGGTGTGTGCCCGGCTGCCCGTAATAACATACTCCGCCAGTGCCTCCCACCGAGCGATGTAATCACGGTGGTATAGCGCCCAATCCTCCCCAGCTCGGCCTTTCCGGGAGATGCGAGTAACATGCTCGACATCCTCCGGTGGAGTCACCTGCTCAAAGTTATTAAATTAAACACTGAAAGATAAATAGAAATTGAACCCATGCTTTGCAATAATTACCGCTCCAAAATTAATCAGAACATCACTCGATCGGGAACATGCAGCTCAACGATCTCGAAGCAAATAAGAGGTGTCCTAGACAACCGGATCGCCTACCTTCAACGCAGATAGCGGTGTAGACGCCGCACCTAAATCCTCGTACGGCTGCCGGTTTACCTAATAAAAATACAATAATTACTAAGGGGAACTTGTTGGGGTATGAATTGTCATTACTATTTGTTCGTAAAGTAACTTACCTGATAGCTCACCTGGTGGTCCAACTCGTCCTCAGTATAGCACCAGGTTTCCACCAGATTGGTGGCATTCGTCCGTCCTTGACGTTCCACCTAAACAACCAATATAAGTTAGTTACCCAAGATTTTTTTTTTTTTGGAAGTGTAAATAACGATTAAATTGTATAGGTACATACACGGAACCTAAAGGGCCACCAGAGCTCCGGTTCTGTAGGGAGTGTCGGACGTCCAAAGATGTAGACGTTCCCACGCCCAAAACTGCATAAAAATACTATCTTGATAAGTCCTATTCCTTCAAGATGAACAATTTTTATGAAAGAAGAGGTTACCCGCATAAGGGTGAGGCATCCAAAGAATACCAACTACTCCCCCGTGCGACACGCCACAGTTCCCTAGAGGAAGGCTAATGTGGCTGCTCCCCACCGTACCTCCCGGCCTCCTCGAAATCCTCGAACGATTAATGTATGTCATGTGAACTCCTCGGCACGCGCCATCCGAGAATATCGTTAAGCCCACAAGATGGAGGAGGTGCGCGCACGTCTTCTGCTGAATCACCAACTTCGGTCGCGTCGTCGGGACGACAATGAGAATTGGGCCTCTAAGCCATGACAAGGACAATCGACCCCTTTGAAAACTTTCGGTGGGAGCTCGACCCCCAGAAGTAGTCTGGCCAACTCCATCCAATCCCCCCGAGTCGACCCGGTCACAGCTTCTCCGTCAACGCATAATCCCAATAAGACAGCCACGTCCTCTAACGTGATAGTCATCTCACCATTCGCGTATAAAAATCATAACTTAACAAAAAATCAACATTATCAAACAAATTACCAAATTACCCCTGGAAAACCCTAAATATGCATAAACTCCATTAATTACCATAAAAACCCCTAAAATAGCATCAAATCAAAATTAACATAAAGATCCCTCAACAAGCCTCAAAACGCCTAAATTAACATAAAAAACGTAAATAAGCAATAAAACCCTAAAATTAACCTAAAAAACCCTAAACCCTAGACACAAAAAACCCCAAATCCACGCAATACATGCAATTTAACCCTAAATCAACTAACAAACATGCAATTTGTAGCAAATTCATGGTAAATACACTACAATAGGATCAATTTCAACTGAAAACATGCATCAAATCCACAAAACGACATCGAAACACATTCTAACTCACGAAAAATAAAAAAAAAATTACTTTTCCAACGAAAACACGAAGATCCACGGGAGAAATACACGATCGTGGTCGCGACAGACCTCCAATCTCTGATTTGTTTGCTTGATTCGGCAGAAATAGAGACGAAAAGGAGAGAGGAAAACGCTCTTTTTCGCTGGTTCGATTTGGGAGAAAGAAGGAAGAAGAGATAGAATACCATCACGCGAATAAAAAGACGTAGAGGCGGCATCCCGATGCCGCGGCATCGCGATGCCGCCTCTAAAATGGACGGCGGCATTCTTATGCCGCCTTCGCTCTTTAGAACTTTTTCCAACTATCAATTTTCGCTAACAATTTTCGTTTAAGTGCCGGATGAGGCGGCATTTCGATGCCGCCTGCATATGTTGTAGGTGGCATTTTAAAGCCGCCTCGTCATTTCATTGGAGGCGGCATTTCAATGTCGCCTACACTCTTCTTTTAAAAAAAAATTTTGGACCTACATGGAGGTTGACCGAGTTGGTCAACTTTGACCAACTGGGTCAACCTATGAATAGTATTATATTTGTAAATAATTTGGGAATAGCGTCAAAACTGTAAATTTTTATTTTTTTTTAATTAATTGTAAAAAAACTTCTTAATACGGCCAGTTAATGTGTAACAGCGACCGCTCTTCCTAATTAATTTGATGAGATCTCTCCTTTAATTTCTTCTTCTTTTCTTAATATAAATTTCCTGTGTTTTTTTTTTTTTTTTTTTTTTTTTTTTTGTTCTTCTGCTGGATCGGATCAACTGCCACCATGCATGGAGATATATAGCTTCAAATTAAGTGATACGAATTTACATCCTCGACACAGACTTGGCTAATGTGGCACAGCTATAGTACAGCGACGAGAGCCGGTAAATTAATGGTCTTGTCGATTTGTACCCCACTTGCCTTTGTCTTCCGCGCGCAATAGAGCCAAACGTACGTACCTTCGGACACAGCTAGTTTCATGCGTTAGTTAGTTAATTGGAGCGATATGCAATATCATATTAGAGGCCAATAATATTTTATATATATTTGCCACAAACCCATATATATCACATCTCATATATATATTTTCTAACGAAAATTAATACAGAGATACATATGAAGAAGCCTTAACCACTTATAACATGAAAAAGAGTCACATATATTACTTCACACAAATTACTTCAAAACATTTTTTTGGGTGATCTCTAGATTTAAAAGAAGAATACCACTTTCATTAAATACACTGGTCTAGATCGACCAACATCAATTTGATACAACCTAGAGATCGATTCCCGCTCAATTTATGTCGACCTTCTGTTGGCCCTTATATACATACATGCATGCTTTCGAATGCCTGCTTAATTAATTTGATCAAAGGAATTTGGAATTTGATCCGTTGTCCCCACGCCCATGCATACAAATAGTAATTAATTTATAGTATGCGCGCAGATTCTACCTTTCAGAAGAACTGATCCTAAATTCCAAATATATAAATTCCAGTACTTTATTCTTATAAGCTCGCGCAAGCTGACTTTCATATGCATATATATATATAATCCCAAGGGAGGCACAAATGAAGTTGTTCACGATGAAACTAATGAGAATATTTCCTTGGTATCACGATCTAATCTTTAATTAGCTTTAGCCCAAATTCGATCTGCATCCCTCCGTGCCTAAAATTCTTTACAGATCCTCAATATATAGCTATAGGGATCCCATCTAACTGCTACACCAGTCACCATGGGCCTAACCTATGGGGACTTGCTAATCAGTTGCCAGAGTGGACCTCAATAGGAACTCATTTAATAGTCACCAAAGGTCTTTTTACTTTTACATCATAAACAATCCAATTAAAATAGTAAAGTGCACAAACAAGAATAAGATTTTTAAAAACTGGATACGTGCAATAAAAACTATGAAATAACAATTACATATAAATAAATGCCAATGGCTAGACATAGAAAAAAGTAATGGTCATGGGCCCTGCTTACCAGTTCGCAAAAGCTTAGTTTAAATTTGTATATATAAGAGAGAGAGAGAGAGAGAGAGAGAGAGAGAGAGAGCAAATGAAAGAGAGAGAGAGCAAATGAGAGAGAGAGAGCAAATGAGAGAGAGAGAGAGAGCAAATGAGAGAGAGAGAGAGAGAGCAAATGAGAGAGAGAGAGAGCAAATGAGAGAGAGAGAGAGCAAATGAGAGAGAGAGAGAGAGAGCAAAAGAGAGATTGAGAGAGTGACAATTTTCTAAAAACGTGATATATTTCAAACAGGCTTGAAGCGCGAAAGAGCCCTTCAAATCCCTTAGACTTACATTAAACAGTATCTAGCATGAACCTGTATGCCCTTTCCAAGGAAACATTACTTCATATCAATAAATGTATAACAAATAGAGCTTTTTTAAGCAACGACAGCTAAATAATATGAAAATTCTAGGAAATGACTAACCTTATTCAACCAAGTGGTATCTAAAAGTGTTATGGTGACTTTTATTGAGGTTTTTAAACTTCTGGTGATACATTAGTTCAAACATCGCACAAATAACATAAGAAAAGCAATAGACACATCATATGTTATTGCAGTTCGGAACAAAACAATTCCTAATTTGTAGGGTTGTGTAGCCCAGGATTATAAAGATCTATTAATTAAGAATAATCTGTTACAAAACCTTCACAAAAGTTGATACGAGTACGCACCTGTTAGCATTTTATATGTGGCTCTGCTCAGAACTATCTTATATGTTTAATTTTATATGATTAATAAATTTTATTTGTTGCATGCATTAATTTGTTGTCCATGGATTTCATCCCTTTGGCATTGGATCACTGGGAGGTGGGTGTCTTCATGACACTGTGTCCTGGAGCTTTGTGCTCGAGAATACGTCCGGGTCATTGAGGTGAGAATTGGGGCAGCTCACTTAGACCTTTGTATGTTTAGATGGCCTTATAAGGGGTGTTGGGCGTGGGACCATACACTGACCTAAATGTCCCATCACCATACAAGATTGTGTGTGTCACACATAGGACGGGTGACCAGAGATCAGGTAAATGGGCCTTGAGCCTATGAGACTGATCACCTCCGAGTCTAGCTTCCTCTGATCTTGAAAATTGGCCCGACTACTGTTAGGGTGTATAATTCTTTTGGAGTGGAATTGATAGCATTGATTATGCTTTTTGGTGCATCAAACCACTCTGGAGAATTAGTATTATTAACATTATTAACATTGACATTGAACTCTACCAAAAATAATCTTCAATCTTCAAATTCTCATAGTCACTCTCATCATCTTGAGTGGGTTATCTATCTTCGAGCGCCGAAGAATCAACCTTGTGTATTTGGGTGCCAAGAGGTAAGTGAAATTTTTGTTCTTTTGAAAAGCCATGAGCTTCTCTCTAATGTAAGCTGGTCTTTATTATTGGCCACGATAAGTAGTATTGCTGGTGTTTGGGTTCTTTGTGATAAAATATCATGAAGTTTGGTCTATGTTACAAGCAATTTTGTGTAGAACGTATTCCTGTTTTCAGGCTTTGTTTGTCACGAAAATGAGGTAAATGAGTTGGGTGTGGAATTTTCTGTTAAGTCTTGTAGAAACTTGTGGCGTGTTTGGTAAATTAGGTTGCTCCTCTTTAATATGGAAAATCTGATTTGGCTGGCTGTTGAGAGTCCTTTTTTGTTGGTTAAAATTTTCTTTAACTTTGTAAACATGTTGTTGATAAAAAAAATTTCATTAAGAGTTTAAATCAGTGACTTATGAAAGAAGAAATAATTGAGAAGATAATGAAATAAATGTAGACATTTCTCTAAAGCTCTCGACTCTTGAGAAATAATTATAGATTATTAATTTAAATTAGTAAGTTTTTTTCTAATATAAGTTGACAACTTTTGAAAAGATGGCTTTTTTGTATTAGTTTCTGAACTATTAGGTTTTTTTATCTACATGTAATGTGTTAATTAATGTTTTAAAACAAGACACCTTCTAATTGAAGGTGTTTAAATTTTATTTTCTTCTCTACAGATGCCTTCTCTTTCTTACAAGAACTCAAAAGCAATAGATCACATAAAATTTTCAAAGTATTATTGTGAAAATGTAAGTATCATTATTCACTAATGTCTACTATGTGAATTACTCCACCAAGGAGTCCAACACCTTTTTTTATGTGATGTCTAATGCAATGTTTCTTTCCAATTTATGGTGATTAAGACTTTCAAGTGGTTGAAGGATAGGATATTTTCTATTGCATACACATCTTTTAGCTTTAGCAATCACCTTGTAAGTGATTTTTATTCCTTGTTATCTATTGTTTTGTTCACTCTATTTTTTTAGTTTTATTCATCTCTAATTTACCACTCATGAATTATGCTTAGAGTTTTTATAATTATATCTATGCTTTGAGTTTTATTCATCTCTAATTTACCACTCATGAATTATGCTTATTTAGCATATTTTTTTTCATTGAAGAGGCATAGATAAAATATTTAGCTCATTGTTTTCCTCTGTGGTTTCTTTATTTTTTTAAATATAGTTTGCTTGTTATCTTTTTTTTTTCAATCAACTAAATTGGCAACTTGGTCTATCTGGTTTTTATTGTTAAATTTTTGGTTTCTTTAGTATGTTGATGATAACATATAACCCTTACTTTTAATAGGCCAAGAATGTCTTCTTCTGGCATTGGGTCATCCCCAGCTACTACTTCTAATCTAAATGTGTCAGTTCAACCAAAAATAGTTCCAACTGAAAATAATGACCCAGGACTTAGCCAAGAGAATATAAGGGATCAAAATACTCAAAATGTGGATGGAACTAGTGCACCAGAAGCCGAAGAGCCAAAAAGGAAGAGAACTTCTGCTGTTTGATTAGAATTCAATGAAGTAGTTCTTAGTAATGGTACCAAGAAAGCTAAGTGTGTCCATTGTAAGAAACACTTAAGTATTGTGAGTAGTGAAGTAACCTCCCACATGAGTCGACACTTGAATTCATGTGGTAGTAGATGAGTGGCTATAAGAAAACAAAAATTATTGAATTTTCATCCAGTGTTGTCTAGTGTTGATTCGAGTTTAGCTGGCCCTATTTTGAATTTTGAGGGGAAGTATGACCACTGCAAAATGAGGACAATGATTGCCCACTGGATTTTGATGCATGAGTACTCCTTAGCAATTGAGGATCATGGGTTTAATTTTATGATGAAATTAGCAAACCCAAACTTTATAAAAATGTCTCATAAGATCATTAAAAAATAATGTTTGGAGGTGTGCGAGGCAGAGAAAAAAAGATAAAATCATCATTGAAAGAGATAACAAAGATTAGTCTTATTACTGATCTTTGGAAGTCTCCTTGTCAAAAAATTGAATACATGGTTATTACTGGTCGTTATGTTGACAATAATTAGAAATTGCAATAGAAGATATTGAGTTTTGTGCATGTCCCTCCTCGCTGTGGAATTGATATAGCGGATGCAATATATAAGTGTTTGAAAGATTGGGATATTGAAAACAAATTTTTTACAATTTATATGGCTAATGTTGCATAAAATGATGTTTGTGTGAGGGTTCTTAAAGAAAATTTTTTAAGGAATAGAAAATTATTGTGCAATGGGAAATTGTTTTATGTTAGATGTTGTGCACATATTCTGAATTTGTTAGTTCAAGATGGGGTGAGTGAGATAAAAGATATCATAGATAATGTGCATGAAAGTGCTAAGTTTATCAATCAATCAGAAGGAAGATTACACACTTTTTTAAAAATTGTTCAACAATTGCATTTAGGTGCGAAAAGGTTAGTCATTGATTGTCCAACCCATTGGTATGTTGTCATGTGCACTGAAATTTAAACATGTGTTTCCTAGATTTCAAGATAGGAAACTAGCTTATGTTTGTTCTCCAAGTGATGATGATTGGGTGAAGGTTGAGAAGATTTCTCAAATTCTAGAAGTCTTTAGTGATGTTACTAACATAATTTCTGGAAGTTATTACCCTACTTCAAATTTATACCTCATTGAGATATATAAATTAAAGGAAGTGCTAAATTTGCATTCTTCTAGTGACAATGACTTAGGTCCAAGGTTGAAAAAATGAAAGACAAATTTGAGAAATATTGGGTCCAATGCAACTTGTTGATGATTGTTTCTTCAGTGCTATATCCGAGAGTCAAATTTAGATTGATTGAAATGTGTTTTCTTCAGAGGTGGAAGCTAGAACAAATATTACCTTGGTTCGTGAGACTTTGTATGAGATCTATAATGAATATGTGGTTATGTAAAATGTGGGATCTAGTAGTGGGCTTTTGGTGAGTGATGGATCTTCAAGTTCTATTGTTTTTGAAAATAGTAGGCCTGGATCTTCATCAAACACGGGTTGGTCAAGATTAATGAAATATGTTAAACAAGTGGAGGTAGTGTCTTCTCCAAAATCAGAATTGGATAACTATTTTGAAGAAGGTGTGTACATTTCTGACTATTCACAAAATGACTTTGATGTTTTGGAATGGTGGAAGATGAATAACATGAAGTGTAGAGTATTATCAAAGATGGCAGCAGAAATTCTTGTTATTCCCATCTCTGTTGTGGCTTCTGAGGCTACTTTTAGTGCTGGGGGTAGAGTGATAGACTCTTATCGCTCTTCCTTAAAATCATATACTATGCAAGCATTAATTTGTGGTGGTGATTGGGTGCGGACTATTCATAATGTCAAAAAAGTCTAAAAGGAAAAAATATATTTTTTAATATCTTATTATATTTTGATCTTGTAATCCAATTATAATTATCTTTTGTTTGATAAATATAGCCTGAAAAGAATCCCGAGGAGATTACACTGCCCATTTAATAACTTTGATTTTCTCATTTAGGTATAAGTATCATCATTCATCCTTGTGTTAGATTCATAATTTTTTACTGTGTTCTCACATTTGTGTATTTTTATTCAGATCCATAGTAACTTTTTGGAATACGAGGGCACATTGTTCTACTAAGACGAAATTGCAGGAGTTCATAAGTAATTTATTTTCCTAGCCTCTTTGGGTGATAATGATGATTATACTCTATTAGTCTATTTTTCATGATTATATAACTTTTTTTATTAGTTTTTTTGTCATTTTAAAGTTCTTGTGTTAATGGTTTTAGCACACCAAAGGTAGATTTATTAATAACTCATAGCTCTACTTATGTAGATAGTTATGTTGGGTTCCATACTCAAGTATACTTCTACTGAAATTCTATTGGAAAGACATTGGTTCTTGATGAAATTGGTTATATGTTGTTTGATAACTAGGTGAAAATCTAGTGTATGCATTTATGTTTTTGTTGATTTAACCCATTTTTTTGTCCCATGAGAAATTATAGGTTCACTTTTTCATCATGGTTTTGGATTAGCTCTTTAGTTTAGTTGTTTTTACTTTCAAGAATGTGTGTTTGTTTCACAATCTATATATTCTGTTGGCTTGCTTTGCTAGCTGAAGGTAATTTTTGCTTGTGTAGGTGAATCTAATTAATATGACTGTGTTTCTTGAAAGTGTTGGATTGTCTTTTGTTGGCAAGTATGAGACTATAAGACATGTGTGGATGTGTGTTTTCCTAAGTATTTTATTTATGTTTGAATCATATTTGGAGTAGTATTTTGTTTATGTTTGCATCTTGTTCACTATGAACTTCTCAAGCAGTGATTGTTTGACTAGCTAATTGATCATTTAGTTGAGTTCCAAATGCTTCTTGTCATCCTTAATTGTTGTCCTCTTTGCTGTCCAGGTCTATTGCAACAACATGCTATCAGGTGGATGCTCCTATGCACGCTTCCTCCTCTATTAGCAGCAAGTTGATCCCAAAAAATGTCCCAACTAATGGCGTTGTAAAAGTTTACCAAAATGAGAACAAATCTAATGGTTCACTTAATGAGTTTTATGTACTCCAACTTATTATGTAAATTTTATGTTGATTTTGATCTTGTGCAAAATACAAGTTAATATGTGCTCTTAGTTAATATTTTTTGTATATGAAAAATGCTTTGTAACTATGTTTAATAGGTAGGAATGGCTCAGGTCAAGCTAGAACTAGGCTCATTTGGTTTATTGAGCAGGTTCAAGCTCGAGCTCGAGCTTAGTTATGTAGCCCGAGCTCGAGTTCGAGCTCAAATTTGGGCTCGTCATCAAGCTCGAGGTTGAGCTCAAATTTGGGCTCGTCATCGAGCTCGAGCCCGAGATCGAGCCCTCTAGTGGTAGGTCGAGCTGAGCTCGAACCTACTTGGGTTTGATCTCGGCTCGGCTCGATTCCACCCCTAACTGTAACTTTTCATCGGGTGATCCGGTGATTGTGGCCTTTCTAAATTAGGGGTGTGAGGAGAGAGAAATAATGGAAGACTTTCAAATATCCAATGATGGTGGGTATTCGTAGTTTTCTATTTTCGTGTTCTTTGTATTCCTCATTAACCTGGTGATCCTAGTTGTGCTGTAACATGCTTTAGGCCCCAACATTACCTTGCATTGACGAGTGTTTTCCCCCTCAAATTTCTTTTGATTTTTTCTATAACACTTCTTGCTTGGTGTTTGGATGTAAAACCCCTCCTCTAGGTTGAATCAAACAGACATATTGATCAATAATTTGTAGTGCAGACTATTGCCTGCCAAATTTTTTAGTGAATGAGTTCATGGTAATTGGGCACAAATGTACTGGCATTAGAACAACTATGTTGTTCCATAATATATTTAAAAAATTGAGAAACAGTACAATAATTATTTAGTGACAAAAGAATTTATGTTTAGGGTTGGGAGATTGTCAAAGAGTCTCGGAGGAGCGAGTGGGGGGGTGTTTAATAATTTATAAATTACTATCATAATTTATAACCTAAAAATATATACAACATAATAAGAGTTTAATTATTATTTGAAACAAATATTAAAAATATAATAACTACTCAATTTAAAGTTAATAATTAATACTTAATTATAATAAAAAATAAAAAATTAAATAAAAATTTTTTTTTTTTATATTAGTAATTGTATAACTGTATTTTTAAATCCTTTGTGAAAGAATATTATATATTTTATTAAGATTATATGTTTTTATATTACTCTGGAAATTATAATCTAAAAGAAATTTATCAATTTTTTCTGTTTTTCTTCCTGTGCGGACTTTCCGTTAGTTTTGTTAGACGTTTAACCAAAAGCAAATATTTTTGTAAGGACGGCTTTTAGCGTCTGCCAAGAAAAAAGCACCCTTACTCTTTCGCTAAGAGTTCGCTCCAAGAGTAATTTATCTTCTATAGAACGGCGTATTGGTTTGAGTTTTGTATCGTCCGCGTCTCCCCTGAGGCACTCACGATTCACTCTGTGTTCCCTTCCAAATATTTGTTCCCCTGCCGTTTTGGCGGCATACGCCAATTGTCGTCGTCTTGTTTCTTCCCTGATTGTTTTGAATTTGTACTCGTGATTGTCTTTCGAGCAGCTAAATTTGTCAGACCGTCGTCGGACTGGCATTTGCAATGCAGGTTTGATTTTCATTGTGAACCGCCTGCAGGTTATTATAGAACTGTTCAATAAACTTTTCGCCTCGAAACTTCTCAACAAAGTGATGATTTCACCCGAATCTTTTTTTACATCAACCAACCTGTTTGTTGGAGAGTCGGTAACTTTTAGCTTTGTCAGTGTAGTTTGGGCATTGAGGTTTTAATCTGTCGGCTACCTAATCACGGTCCGAGATGCGTACATGATACCATTGGGAGAGTGTAATTCCGATCATTAGGTTGGCATCATGGATGATGTTAATGTATCTTTAGATAATGTAATAGCTGCCCTGGTGGACATGGGATTTGAAATTTCTAAAGCTGTAGAAGCTACTAAGTTAGTTGGTCCCTTCCTCCAAGATGCTCTTGATTTCATCTTAAACGGTTGTGCAAATAGTGCTGCAGTAAATAAGACTGATAGTGATTATGGATTTCTTGATCGGTCTCTTAGTTCAAACGGTTGTTCTAGTAGTGGAGCTTCTATTTTAGGGAAAAGATCATTCTCTGCGCTTCCTGAGAACAGAGGGAAACAGTCTACCATTACAAAACAGCTTCATTCGTTAGACAGACAAAAAAAGTACAAACAAGATTCTGTCCCATCAGTGCCTCAGAGTAAGGTATC
Source organism: Aristolochia fimbriata (assembly GCA_019845555.1). NCBI lineage: Eukaryota > Viridiplantae > Streptophyta > Magnoliopsida > Piperales > Aristolochiaceae > Aristolochia > Aristolochia fimbriata. The sequence continues at coordinate 19,750,359 of CM034082.1, forward strand.
TGAGGCCTCTCTGCAGCGTTTAACCCATAAAAAGGAGCCTATGGTTGAGCAGTTGCATGTTGTGCAGGGTGAAGAATATTTCCCACTTTGTGGTGCCAATGGAGAAATAGGAACAGATTGGGAAGAGAAAACACATACTATTCTACGGAAGTATTTTGGAATTTCATCCTTGAAAGGCTTTCAAAGGGAAGCAATTGAGGCATGGCTGGCCAATCGGGACTGTTTGGTTCTTGCTGCTACTGGTTCAGGTATGCGCCTCTGACTCTATTCTGATTACCATCCATCTTTTCTTCCTATTGAAATGTTTTAATGGGTGTTAACTGCTTACCAAATCTCCAATATACACAAAATATACCAAATATAACATAAAGAGTTACATTTTTCTGCAGGAAAATCTCTTTGTTATCAGATTCCTGCTTTATTGACTGGGAAAGTTGTTGTCATAATTTCACCTTTGATTAGTTTGATGCATGATCAGTGTCTAAAGCTGGCAAAACATGGTGTGTCCGCTTGTTTTCTTGGTTCTGGGCAAACTGACTGTTCTATTGAGCACAAGGCAATGAGTGGCATGTACGGGATAATCTATATTTGCCCTGAGACAGTAGTAAGGTGATACATTTTTTTTTTCTTTTCTTCTTTTGAATTTTGATTACACATGCACACTACACTCCATATCCCTAGGTGACACTTTTTTTTTTTTTTTTGGAACATAGTTGTCTTTTTATTTCTGTAGAAAAGAATAAAATATTATAGTGGCAACTGCTGCTTAGTTTACATTATATATATAGGTTAAAATGGCAAAGGGAACTCTACAGTTAATTCAATCTTGTGCACTCCTTCCTTGGCTAGCTCATCAGCCAGAGAGTTGGCTGAGCATGGGATCTTAGACCATGTTATCTGTCATCCAACAAGGAAAGATTGCAGCTCATCAAGTTTATGCTTCAATCTCCATAGGGATGCTGTGGATTGTTTGGCCCATTCAAGTACTAAACTGGAGTCTCCTTCAATGATAACAGGTCTAGCAGGTAGCTGTCTAAGTAGTCTTATACCCTCCAACAATGCACATGCTTCTGCTTTGTTGGAAGCATATGGTGGCAAGTGCCCCGAGTAAGTGAGTAGGCATCTTCTGTCGCTCTCTTATAGATCCACCTACTCCAGCAGGCCTCGGGTTTCCTAGTGAGGACCATCAAAATTAAGTTTATATATGCCATAGGGGGGTGGCCCCCATACTTGTATTGGCTTCGGTTTATTTGAGTTGAATAGGATTACTCTAGGCCGGTACTTTCGAATGATAGAGCTAGGAAAAGGGGGGAGCTTACTGGTTGCCCCTGCCCAAAGTAAACTGCTGTGTATTGCTCTTTCAATTACCCCTCTTAAAGACGTTGCCTTGTTATTGAAGCTCCTTTCCTCTCTCTCTAACCATAGCTGCCAAGGGATGACAGCTAATACTGTTCTCCATTGAATAAAGCCACACACAGGTAGCTGACATGAGAACCATTGCTCCATGGGTGTCTCGAAGCTACTCGGCATGCGAAAGGGGATGTTGAATTTTCTGAGTAGAGCTCCCCAAACTGAGGAACTGAAAGAGCAGTGCATGAGTGGGTGGCTGCAGCTTTCCTCTTCAGAGTTACACAACTTACATTGGGACTTTACAATTACTTGCCTCTTTTTAGTAAGTTCGCCACAGGTTAGAATCTTCCCAAGAGATGCAGTCCAAATAAAGTGTTGTACCTTTGGTGGCATGGGTAACTTCAAAGCAAGCTTTGCTGCTGAAGTTGCAGTATTAGAATTGATTCTTGAGTGAAGCTTGTTGAAAGAGGAAACAGAGAATATGCCAGAATCACAAGGGTACTATATGATCTCATCGTCCCCTTACTCAACAAGGAAAGTACTATTAAGGGCATGTATTAAATGGCTATCATCAGTAGCTTCCTGTCTCAAACTAGAAATCCTCCCTTTGAACCACTGGGTCAAATGCTAAACCATATAAAGGTGATATGTTGAACATTGTAAATCATGCCTTATGCTTTGGTTCAACTAAAAGGCTCCCTCTGTAAAAATTTCTCAATGGCCTAGAAGGAGTTATACTGTGGGAGGTCTTGGGTTTGGATCCTCACAGCTCTTATTCACCATTTAAAAAAAAGGCTCTCTCTGTAAAAAGTTCTCAATGGCCTACACTTTGGTTAAGACTAAATGGCTCCCCCTGTAAAAAGATTCTTCATTCGGAAAGATAATTTCCCTTCTTTCTCTTTGTCTTTGTCTCTCATCTTTTTGCTTCTGTTCTCTCTTTCAAATGTTCTTTGTTTAGAAAAAAATATTGTTCTCTGTGTTGCTCTTTCTTTTTCTCCTAACTTTTGTTTCTCCAGACTCATAGGACCGCTCCAAAGGCTTGCAGAAAATCGTGGAATTGCACTGTTTGCTATTGATGAAGTTCATTGTATATCTAAGTGGGGTCATGATTTTCGGCCTGACTATAGGTATTTTTATCTTTTCTCTTTGGTGAACTGTGCACCTTGTTCCTTTGAAAGTACACAGCTTCATTTATGTTTATACTTTTTTGGAATGAAATTTATGTTTATATTGTGCAAGTAATTGATTCACACAAATCATCCTTACCTGGGAAGGTACAGGTCCACAATCTCATGATGTCTTTTCAGTGCAGTAAAATAGTGGATTTTAATAATTGCCACATAAATTTTTATTTATTTTTCTGAACTGAGCATCTTTAGATAGATTTCTGGCTTCCAGAGGTTCCACCTGTGAAAAATTTAAAGCGCTTGGAAGAAAAGCGATAAATGGAGAGATGGAATCAATCACTCAAAATTTTATCTTTGACTGCATTTGAAATTGGAAAGTTATCTGTTTTGAGTTTTCTTATTGTTGTCCTGTACCTGTCTTTTAGGAAATTGTCTATTTTGAGAGAAAATTTCAAGGCTTGCAATTTGAAAATACTGAAGTTTGATATCCCGCTTATGGCTTTGACTGCTACTGCTACAATGGATGTTCGAGAAGATATTCTCAAGTCTTTGCACATGTCAAAGGAAACAAAAGTTGTGCTGACCTCATTCTTCAGACCAAATCTTCGATTTTCAGTCAGTTCTCCATCTTGCCTCTATTAAAAGTTTCTTTCCCTCAACAATCTCATTGTTTCTGCAGTCAGTTGTTTCTGCTCTCAATTGTTTCTTCAATTTTAGTCTTTGTTTCTTACTTTTTCTCTTTTACAATAGGTGAAGCATAGTAAAACATCCTGTATGTCCTCTTACCAAAAGGATTTCAAAGAATTAATTGATGTTTATTGTCCTAAAGGAATGGCTGGTAAAGGAAAGTCTCACACCTTGATATATGGCATGGAGGATCAGTTTACTGGTCCCAACAGATCGGATGCACTGAATCTAAGTGACTCTGAAATTTTTAGTGATTCTTTTAGTGACAATAGCTCTGAGACTAGCTTGAAGGATGGCAATCCTGAAATGACAGTGGACTTTCTGGAAGATGAGGTTGATTTTTGTAAGAATGGGGATGATCTGGATGGTAGTTTTCTATCTTTTATCAATGTTCTGCTTTTAATGATGAATTTTAAATTATAATTTGAAAAAAATGTGAAGGTTTTCATGCCTAACTCCAATGGTTTTCTGCTCATAGTTTCTTGTGCTGAGTTCGATGCCAATTGCCCTTTCAAAGACTGTGATCTGTCTCAATCATGTGAGAGACCAGCTTCTTCTGTTCAACATGAACAACTGTTGGAAGCTCAGGGGTCTGTTGGTCAAGGCCCAACTATTATTTACATGCCTACAAGAAAAGAAACAGTGACACTAGCCAATTATCTTTCTAGAGCGGGTGTAAAGGCTGCTGCCTATCATGCAAAGGTTTGCCTTTTTAATCTCATGATTCAAACTTTTGCTGACATGAAATATTGTTTTAATCTTTTATTCAGTGTTTGATAAACTATTGCTGGAAGCCACTGATTCAGTTTGGTTTTCTATTCATTTGAGTTAATATGGAACTTGAATTGTTTACGAAAACACTTGAATGGGTCTTCATTGGATTAAATAGTAAATTGTCCAATAAGTAAGTGTTTTCTGGGACCAGGCAATAGTGTGCCCTCAGATGCACCATTAAAGGGAGAAACTAAAGTTACAACTTCATAATACCAAATTTCCCCTTATTCCTCAGTTTTTTTTTTTTTGAGGAATTTGCTGTTTATTGAATATATGAGAAATTAGTTTACGAAGGGTGGGGTCACTCTCACAATAGGAGCCGAGAGTTGAGTCCCCTCTTTAGCTAAAGAGTCCGCCAAGGAATTGGTAGATCTAGGAGTACAATGCCACTCATGAACAAATGTGGAAGTCAAAAATGAGATTTCTCTAAATATATATAGGAACCTCCACGGGGGAGCCGAGGTTTGCTTGCACCAGCCAATGACATTGCTAGAGTCACCTTCAATCAGTAAGGTACCGGAGAAGCGATTTTGGAAATGCCTTAGTGCATGAAGCACACCATGCACTTCAGCCGAGGTGGAGTCTTCAATCCCAATAGGACCAGCATAGGAATGAGAATATCACCTTCTGAATTCTGGAACACCCCCCCATAACCAGCTAGGCCGGGGTTACCTAGTGAAGATCCATCGAAGTTGACTTTGATAGTACCTGCCGGTGGAGGAATCCATGTTGCTGGTGTGTTGGGGGGGATGGAAGCTACGTGCAGAAGCGATCACTCCCCAAGCAGGCCTTGCAACTTTGCTGTCCTTCAACTTCCCTTGCACGATCAGCCATTGGATGACGAACGTTTGGACCGAATGGGCCACTTCCTCCCACTGCTTGGACTTCGTTTGAAAATTTTTTTTGTTTCTTTCTCCCCAAATGGCCCATGGAAGGAAGGCGGTTAAACATCTCCACATCAACAAACCCATAGTGGACAAATGTGGGGGAGGGGGACGCAGTGAGAAGAGAAGCAAGGGAGTTTGGAACCACCCATGAGCAGTTGAACTGCTCCACGAACCAAGTCTAAATCTTCCATGTATACTCGCAATGCAATAACAAGTGATCTGCCGTCTCCAACCAAGTATCACATAAGGGACAAAACAAGGAATTGCGCTGCTGACCTCTCCTTGCCAGCACATCCCGAGTAAGTATCTTACCATGAAGTGCACTCCAAATGAAGAATTGGACTTTGGGTGGGGCTGGAAGCTGCCAAGCCCGTCGGCTTACATGGGCATTACTTGAGGGTAGTAAGACACTATAAGCAGAAGCCACTGTAAAACTACCATCCGTGGATGGAGACCAGATGAGTGAATCTAGTCTATCGTCGTCCTTGTAAAAACTCCCAATTAAGCTTTCCAAGGAGCTCAGGGCGCTTACTTCATCTTCCCTTAGTGCTCTTCTAAACACACTTGTCCAATCCGTACTATGGGATTGATTACTTCCCAAAGTATCCAAGACCGTGGCATCAGGGAAAGCTGCCACCCGATAAAGAGAAGGATGACTGATTCTTAACGGGGCTGATCCCAACCACATGTCTCTCCAAAACAGGGTATGCTGCCCATTGCCTACTGCCCACCTAATGTGATTTCTGAATTCATCAAAAAGCTTGAAAATATACCTCCATGTGACTGAGAACTTCCTTGGGGAGTGCCACCCCATAAACCATGTGTCACCTTCCACCCCGAAGTTGAATGTTACTAACATGAACCAACTGGCCGATCTGTCCATGTTAATCCTCCAACACCACTTTAGCATAAAGGCTTTGTTTACCAAAGCGATTCTATGGATGCCCAACCCGCCTTTACTCTTTGGTAAACAAACCTTCCTCCAATTCACTAGATGGTACTTGAAGTCTTCTGTAGCTCCCTTCCATAGGAAGTTTCTGTAAATGCGTTCGAGTTCTTTCACCACACTGGAAGGGCAATGCACGAATGACAAGTAGTGCATTGGGATGCCTCTCAAACACGCCCTAATGAGGATCAACCTCCCAGCCTTAGACAACATTTTGCCTTTCCATATAGAAAGGCGTTTATGAACCTTCTCAATTACCGGACACCAGAGGGATTTGGAAATCCTGCTGTGGAATAGCGGGAGACCCAAGTACGTACTCGGCAATGTCCAGACTGAGCATCCAAGCGTGGTTGCGAATTGCTGCAATACCTCGCTGTCCATATTGAACCCAAACACTTCAATCTTACTCCAATTGACCTTCTGGCCGGAACCCAATTCAAACAACGTGATAACAGCTTTCCATTTCTCCACCTGATCTAGCGTGCCCTCCCTAAAGATAATGGTGTCATCTGCAAACTGGGACAAGGGTATGAGGCCTTCCCGTAGAACATTTGTTAGCCACCCCACCTCTAATGCCGCCTTGACCAAGCTGGTTAAACCTTCCCCCGTGATATTAAACAAAAGGGGGGATAGGGGATCCCCTTGCCGCAGCCCCCACGAACTGCCAAAGCGTCCAAACACTCCCCCATTCACCAACAATGAGAACGAAGCATTCTCTACACATGATCGAATCCACCCAATCCATCTCTCCCCAAAACTCATCTGTCTTATCATGGCCTCTATAAAGTCCCAATCCACCCTGTCAAAAGTCTTCTCCATGTCCGGATTCAGAATGATCCGAGGTTGTTCAGCCTTGGCAAAACGGTCTGCAACTTCGTGAGTGACCATGGCAGCGTCCAGGATTTGACGGGATGATATGAAGCCATTATGTTCCTTACTAATAAGATCTGGGAGGACTGTCTTCAATCGGCTTGCTAATATCCTTGCTAATATCTTGTATGGCCCAAAGATCAAGCCGATTGGTCTGAAGTCCCGAATGTTCTCCACTTGTTCCTTCTTTGGCAGTAGGGAAATCAATGAAGCCCCCAGACTTCTATACACTATCCCCTTGTAGTCGAAGTCATTGAGCATGTCAATGACGTCCGTTTTCATAAACTCCCAAGAGGCCCTGAAGAATTCCCCATTGAAGACGTCTGGCCCCGGTGCCTTGTCCATTGGAAGGGTCTTCACCGCAGCTTCTATTTCCTCCAAGGAGAAGTGTGCTTCTAACCACATAGCCTTGTCCGGACTGAGAGAGACTATTGGCATGCCTTCCATAGAATGTCTAGGACCCGGTTCTGCTGTGTATAAACCTGCATAAAACTCCACAAGCGCATTAGTAATCGCCTCTCTATCCGAGGTGAGCTCCCCATTGACTATGAGAGAATTCACCCGGTTAGAGCGACGGCAAGCGGACGCAATGGCATGAAAAAAACGGGAGTTGGCATCCCCTTCTTTTAGCCATTTGTATCTAGCTCGTTGTTTCCATACAATACGCTCTCGAGCAACTAGGTCCCGCAGGTCACTAGCAGCCCTTGAACGATCCGACAACTCACAATCAGTTAAGTGTCTACCTTCCTCCAGAGCGTCAAGAGCATCAACTTGCAAACGGAGAAGAGACCTTTGAGCAGCAGTGACAGCCTTCTTCAACTTTACCCAGTCTATCAACTTCTTTTTCAACAATTTAAGCTTCATTGCCACCCGACCCCCTACTGGGCCCTGGACTGTAAGCTCCTCCCACCATGTCTTTAACAAATCTTGGAACCCATCCTCCTTCAACCACCAATTCTCAAAACGGAAGGGCTTGTGACCCCAACTACCAGACCGCGTGTCCAGGAAAATGGGCCAATGATCCGACACTACTTTCCCTCCAATTGTGCCAGAGATCTCTGGGTACATCCTCAACCAACTCCCTGAAGCAAAAAACCTATCCAAGCCGGATAGCGTGGGTTGGCTCTGACCATTACTCCAAGTGAATGCTTTTCCAGATGTGGGGATCTCTTCCAGTTCGTAAGCGTCCACAAAATCATTGAATTTTCTCATGGTACTAGTAATAGTTCTAGAGGGAGGCGTCTTTTCATGCCTGTAACGGATGGCATTGAAATCCCCTGCTAGGAGCCAGGGGATGTCCCATCTACACAGTAAGTCACCCATCTCCTCCCAGAAGCTATCCCTCTCACCATTTCTACACGGTCCATATATCCCCACGTTTGATCTTCAGTTATATCTCGTATTTTAACTCCCAAGCAAAACTGCCCTACTTCTTGGCTTTCAAATGAAACAACTATTGTATCCCACACAATCAAGATTCCACCTGCAGTTCCACTTGCTTCTAGAAGCGCCCATTGTGGGTTGTGAAATGGTACCAAGTCTCGCACTAGACTCTCATCAACTTCCTCTACTTTGGTTTCTTGAAAACCACTAGCTTCACTTTCTTCTCCTGTAGCACTTTCCTAACATTGGCCTGTTGAACCGGGTTCCTTATTCCTCTTATGTTCCAAGAAGCAATAATCATGGGGCTTGATCGTTGCTGCTTCCAACTCCCTTTCCTTTCCTAACCTCATCCAACTTCCTCCCTAACTCCAAGACCTTCTGCAGTTCTTTTGCATCACATTTGCCTTTGTGTTGGCTCAACAACTCCACCCAAGAGTGAGTGGTGTTCCTACCTGTGGACTTCTTGCTGTTATTGTCCAATAGACTCGGACATGGAACTACGGATTTTGCCTTGAGAGCAACCCTTCTTGCATAACATTCTTCCCGGTCGTATGACTGAGAGGATTCATTGCTGGCCATAGAGTCAGGTGTAAGTGTGGGAGAATCAGAGGTCGGTTTCTGTCTATGGTAAGTGATAGGCTGATGTGGGGGAGAGAGTATGACTGGGGATGTGGTGGGTCTGATGATATCTAAGGGCTCGGGGGAAGGTACAATCAAATCAAGGTGTTGTCGGGAGTTTGTGGGGGTAGTGTTGGGTTCAAAGTAGGGGGACAAACGAGTTGCAGATGTGGGAGATTTGGTTGCGGTGAGTAGGGAGGCTGGAGTGGATATTAAGGCTTGTTTGAATGTTTGGGCTGGGGATGGATGGTGGGGTGGCTCAGCAAATGAATCCCCTAAGCTATCCTCTGACCTGACCCCTTCAAGAACAAATCCTCCAAATTGAGCGTCTTCACCATCCCCTCTATCAAAAGTGGGAACGGACTCCTCACTACCCTTTGACTCCCTTTCCTCACATCGTATTAGAACGTCATAATTATAGCCTCCTGCTTTTACTATTAATGACTTCTCCTGCGGCAGCCAGTCTTTGCTTTTCACTCGAATCCGAGCGTAGTCAACTCTGACCAAGTTGACCGTCTCCTGGTCAACTTCCTCCACTACTCCCATCAACTATCCTATTGCTTCAAGACTGGCTTTCCTCCATAATTCTAGGGGAAGCCCATAAATGCGCATCCAAGTAGACTTGGACCCCTGTTACCCGCCATTTCTCCATGCTTCAAATGTCCAAAGCTGACTGGGCTTGTCTTGTAATGCCTTCTTCATCTCCGCATCCTCTTTGAACCAAACTAACCACCTGCCTTGCCCCATGAAGGAGGTCTTGGGGGCTGCAACGAGTCCCCATTTCTGCTGCAACAGTAGGCTCAGTTGCTCATTCTCTCCCTGTGCACTGGAATTAGCTAACACCAATGTTCTACTCACCTCATTTGCCCCGGTGTCCCACCAGAGATGAGAGAACGCAACACAGCGATCCAAAAGAATCGGATTTTGAATCTCCGGCGAAGTTGCCGGCGCTCCAGCCATCTTCTCCGGCGCCGATGATGCTCCGGTCATCTTCTCCGGCGCCGACGACCTCTGAAAACTCGTCGGAATGCTGCATTTTTCCGTCAAAAGACCAAAACCAACTTCGAATAGGATTTCCCTCACCAATTCGCATGCTGATATAGGTATATGGATGCGTGCAAGAACCCGACCTGCTCTGAGCTGTACAATCTTGAAGAAAGGACGCCTCCCGACCACCAGCCCCATCACAAACTGCGCATCCTCCACCCAAACTTCCCTATCCTTCGGTCCAATGCTGGACGACTGAAGGAGAAACCCGAGTTGGGTACAAAAATTTTCCTTGACCTTCGCAGGGACTCGTATATACGAGCTTTTCTCCCCTTGCGACGACGTGAGCTTTTGATCCCCTTCCTCCAGGCCTGTGCAGCCTTCTCCTTCACTTCCTCCACCCTCAACCGTGGCTTGCTCCATTCTCAGATCCTTGGACCGCAGTCTCCATGGCCTATTTTTGGGTTTTCGAACTACTTCCCGTCCACGTTTTCCTTCACCAGCGACTTCGTCAGAGCCACTGCTGCTTGCCGGCGCAACTCCCTTCGCCGTCTCAGCTACCTGAAGCTTGGAGAGGTGGACAGGTTCGTCTGCGATCCTTTCCCCAGTCACGCGATGAACCAACACCTCGACCCGCTGCTCTCCACTACGACCAGCGTCGTGACCCCCTTCAGCAGCGTCGCCACTGCTGCTCGCCGGAATCACCTTCGCCGTTGCAGTTGCCTGGAGCGTGGAGGAGAGGGAAGGGTCGACTGCGACCCTTTCCCCAGACACGCAATGAGCCAACACCTCGACCCGCTGCTCTCCACTACGACCTATGTCGTGACCCCCTTCAGCAGCGTCGCCACTGCTGCTCGCCAGAATCACTTGAGCCGTTGCAGTTGCCTGAAGCGTGGAGGAGTGGGAAGGGTCGTCGGCGACCCTTTCCCCAGCCTCACGACACGCCATTCGCCAACTCAATTTTTTTTTTGTTCCTTATTCCTCAGTTTTGATTTCCACTCATTTTCCATTCATGACACCAGGGTAAAAGAGGAATGTAATAGTCAAATGACAATTGAGTGCAGAATCCAAAATTAGTCTTCTATGTAATTTGTCCTCTACTTTTGCTCTAGGAGAAGATTCTCTTCATTCTTTGGTAATTCTATCAGGTATGCCAATGGTCAATTAGTGCTAATTGACTATTAGGAGTCTTACTGTCAATTCAAATTGCTGTTGTACTTGAATTGATGATAGTTGCTAAAGTCAATTAAATTGATATTAGGAGAATGATTGGTTAACATTGGTTAAGTCAACTAGCGTCTAATTGACTTGCGAAATTGGAGATGAGAAAGAGAAAAGAGTGAAAAAGGAAGAGAAAAATGGAAAAGATCCCAGACCCTGACTGCAGCCGTCTGGTCGTTTTTGGGGTTAACACCCTCCCTAACCTCTTTATTAATCACTTAAGTAAGAGTTTATATAATGACAAAATTGCCCCTATACATCATATGACTGTTAGGGAAGTAAATAAATACCGGAATAAACTAAAAATTACATCAATTAACTCCTAATACCAAGCTCTATGCACCCATGTTATCTGAACAATACACATCATAGGCTATACCAGAATTACCCAACTGCCCCTGATGCATTATTTTTAATGTGATTATTAGGAGTTTATAAGAGTTTCTCTGTGAATTCAATTGGCTATACTAACTTGATGGATAGCTTAAAAGGCGATGAAATAAATTGATTTATAGGGGTTTAATCTTTTGGGTTTAAGGTCAGCTAATGATCAATTATTGTTTGATTGACTATTAGGAGCCTCTGTCAATTCAGTTAGTTGCTATACTTGAAATGATAAATAGGTTCTTGAAAGTTAATTGAATTAATTGTTAATCGTTTAACTATAAATTACTATTGACTAATGGTTAGCCAATGAACTATTAGTGTTTGTTTGGCTATTAGGAGTCTATCTTTCAATTCAATCGATTGTTGCTCCTGAATCGATAGATGGTTCATAAAAGTTAGCTGAATTGTATCTTAAGATTTTTGTCAATTAAATTGATTGTTGCTCCTGAATCGATAGATGGTTCATTAGAGTTAGTTGAATTGTTTCTTAAGATTTTAATCATAAATACCTTTTGATTAATGGTCAATTAATGGCCATTTAATATCTAATTGATGGTTTGGAGTCAACTTGAGTGTGACTACCAATTAAATTGACTGATAGACTCCTATAGTCAATTAAGTACTAGTAGAACATGGCTGACCTTATTAATGGTATTAAGTCATTAGACTGCTAATTATTACTTCTACTGAATTACAAGAACCTATTTGTTAATACTTTGCAACAACCAATTAACTAGATAGATAGAGTCTTAATACTTAATTAGATAGTAATTGATCTTTGGCTGACCCTAATGCAACAACCAATTGAATTGATAGATAGAGTCTTAATACTTAATTAGATAGTAATTGATCTTTGGCTGACCTTAATCAGCTATTACGACTTATGACAATCAATTACATTGACTTTTGGAAAGCTATCTATCAATCCAAGTGCAACAACTAATTGAATTGATAGATAGACTTCAATTACTAAATTAGACAATAGTTGATCATTGGTTTACCACCATTAGTCAATAGTTTAATCAATTTAATTCTCCTAATAGTTTAATAAATGATTACTATAGTTGGTTAGTTGACGATCTATTATTGTATAAATGACTATTAAGAGTTTTCTTCTTTGTCATTGCATATGGGCAAAATATTTGACTGAATCTGAACTCCTAGTCTTACTAACATACCCCGAATACATAAGTCTATTCCATGGAGCACTAGCTAAAGAACTGTTGTTTTTTTGCACAAGAAAGAGACCAAACAGCAGCAGCATCATGTTGTTGGTTGCTTTCCCTATTTCTATTGTAAGAATAGGCTGAGCTTTCAGAGTAGAGTCCTCTAGGGTAGGGTTTCCAAATGATCTCATCCTCTTGGCTCCTTCTAACATTAGCCAGCTTCTCTATTATTTGGCTATGTGTAAAGCATCCTTGTCGTTCAATCTCCTTGGTAGATGAGTCCCAAGTGATGTCTGTTAACTGTTACTGTGGTGCCATATCATCAACGCTACAATTCTGTTCTCTTGCTAGGAGGAACAGACAGGGGAAACAAGTCTTTAAAGTAGCATCCCCAAACTGCAAATCCTTCCAAAGGGATACCCCATTCCAGGTTGGAAGAAAATCCTCTCAAGAAAAGGAAGAAATTTTATAATTCTTCTCCATATTGGGTAAATCCCTCTACTTGTATTTCCAATCCACCAATGTCTACTTCTATTGCCTATTCTCTTGGTCCCTATTCCTTTCCATGTCAAATTTCCTGTCAAATTTAATTAATCAATGCTATTTGTTGACTTAGTCAACAACTAGGTACTGTCCAGTCAGAATTAAGGATATTTGTGAATTCTGTTGTCATAGGGATGTAGAAGAAAAAGAGGTAAATAAAGAAGAAGGGTATTTTTGAAATTCAAAAAAATTATGAGAGGATAACATTTGACCACCAACCACAGCCATGTTGGAAAGAAGAGGCATTCAAATTTATGTGCTTCCCATCCTCACCCCCCTTGTTGGTGTCCCAAGTAATTCCATGGGAGAAGGACATATGGTGGCTGACTGTAGCGGCAATTGCTTGGAATGTTTGGTTAGAGCATAATAGAAATGTCTTTGAAGGCAGAGCATTATCCATGGGAGGAATCACTGAGAAGACCATTCACAGCATCCTCTTTTGGGCAAGCAAGCTGAGAGACTTATCGCACTTGGAAAGTGTAATCATCTAAAGAAGCTAGAGATCAGTTATTCACCTTACCTCCTACAACATTACCCAGCATACGGCCTGGACTCCCCTGCAGGAGACTTGGCTTAAACTCAATTTTTACAACAACTCACTAGAGAACCCCAACCTTGCAAGGGCAGTAGTGGTAGTTAGGGACAACAAGGGGACAACAAGGGGACAATACTGCTTGTATTCTTTGCTGCACTTGGTTGTTGTTATTCTATGATAGCAGAGCTAGGCACTTTGACAGGGACTCATGTTGTACTTCATCAGCTTTTGTGCCCCCTCGGGCAGTTGACGGAGATAGTGGTAGTCATTACCTAGGCAATGGGGCACAAGCTCCCTCCCCGCCAACATTTGGGGACTTTGAATGAGCTAGAGGACCTCTACATTTGAGGCAGATTAGATGGGTATGCACACTTAGGGATGCAAATTCATTGGCAGATAGACTCGCTGGAGACGATGCGACATTCCAGCACCTTACTTTCGGACCAGCTCTTTTGCTCTAGCAGGATCTACTAGGATTATCTACATGACACACCCTTTTCATATTTGTATTTAGTTGTATACTCCTTTTCATGGTGGCAACCTAACTCTCCCTCATCTTATAAATTTTTGGGCATTAAGCCAACTTTGTGGTACCTTAACCCTTAATGAATCTTATTTCTTGCCTTTGTGTCAAACGATAGGGCAGATGTATTAGCAAAGAGGGGGGTCATTGAACAACACCTACTTCTCAGGACACCCTAAGAGAAGTGTAGTATTTCATAACCATTTTGGTTTATGATGTATATTGTATTTCTATTGCCTTTTGGCCAGTGACAAACAAAACTTAAAAAAAAAAATTACAAGATGATACATTGACTATTAGTAGCATTACTATTTATGGTAAAATCACGACACCTCATTTTTTTTTTTTTTTTTTTTTTTTTGAGGAACATGGAATTTTATTAATGCCCAATTGAAATTATTGTTTGCTTTTAATAATTCACAGACTCGAAGAGAGACTGTTTGTCACTACAATGATAGTATAACCTTAAGTGATTGTAAAGAAATTCCCTCCCTAGCCAAAGTGTCTGCAATGGAGTTTGCAGACCTTGGCATGTGGATCCAATCTACCACTCGGGCTGCTAGGGCTCATCTCTCTCATCTTTGTTTCAAGTGTCCATGGAACAATGGATGCTCGGCTGCACCATTTGATTGTGTTCATTGAATCGCCCTCGACCTGCAAATTCTCCGAGAAATAGCATCAGAAGATTCTCAAACCCTGTAGGACTCCTACCTCTGCCATCGTTGAATCAACAATTCCCATTGGGCCTCTATAGGATAGCAAGATGTTGCTCGGAAGAGTCTCTAAAACCCCCCTGTAGCCGGATGCCCCTGGGTTACCTAGTGAAGAGCCATCAATATTCAGCTCTATTATCATCTGTGGGGGAGGCTTCCATTGGGCCAGAATGGGGCCAATGTTGATGGAGCTTAGCGATGCAATCTCTCCCTAATTATATCTTAAATCTTCTCTTCTTATACCATGAAACTCCTTGGTAGTTCGAAGGCACACAACGGTGGTGTGTATGATGCTTTGAGCGACTGCTTTCCAACTTCTTGCTCTCTGGCTGAATATCCGCCTGTTCCTCTCGTTCCATATGGCCCATGCAACATTTATGCTGCAGGATCCCGCCATGATTCTCCCCTTCTTTCCAGTCGTAATCTGCTTCCACTGCTTTACCATCTGAAGTATTGACATTGGAGTGCGGAAAAGGATCCCAAATAGGCGTGCCATTGTAATCCAAATCTTCCACGCGTAAGGGCTATGTAGGAGGACATGGTCGATTGTCTCCAGGTCTTGACTGCACAATGGGTATGTTTCTGAAGGAATGTTCATCCCACGCCTAACCAGTGTCTCTCTAGTTAGAATCTTTCCCCTCAGTGCTGTCCAAAGAAAAAACTGCACTTTGGAGTGCATCATCCCACTTAACAAGGTGGTGTTTACAACCCTCAAAGGACACCTTTTATAGGAATCTAGCCATTAACTTTCTCCATCTCCTTTCCTCCACCTTTTGGATAGCTGATGAATGAGGGGAAGTGAGTGGGATCCCCATAAGGTATGACTTAAAGGCAGATATAAATACCTACCTGGCAGTGGGTTCCCGAAACCGGGGAACCTGTGCCGATCCGACCCGCATAAAGCAGGTCCGCATTTGGTATTTTTCCCTTTTGGTGGGGATGGTATTTTTTTTCAAACCCGTCATGGGTTCGGGGTGGGGAGGGGTTTTGCCCAAAAAACCTGACCTGACCTGCTTAATATTTAAGTAAATTAGGAAAAGAAAGAGGGGTATAATTGAGGCTGACAAGCTTGCAGGAGCTGGAGTAAACAAAATTCACCTAGTAGTTGGAGAACAAATTGATGTGGTAACTGCTTGCTAGAGTGTCGGTCAGTATAGACAGTGTGACAGCTGAAGATTGTTACAACAGTGTAATCTTTTTTGTACCCTTTAATGCTGAATGAATAAAAGGTTTTGCTGTTACAAAAAGAAAAGTTCCAAGATCTGCCAATTCAGTGGCAGATAGTCTTGGTAAAGAGGGAGTTCATAAAGCTTATCTTTGGGCTCTCTGCTCTAATTCTGTGTTTTCTGTGCTTCCTTTCCTATCGTATACTTTTTCCTTGAGCAATGAAGTAATTATTATTTCCGAAAAAGAGTTAATTAAAGAAGACGAAAGCACACATGAAATTTTGCATTTCTATTAAAGAAAATGTTCTTTCTGTTTTCTGTGTTAATTCAGATAGTGTGGTTTTACTTTGAGACCTGTAAACATTAGGAATCTGTAAACGTTTTACAACAATTTGCTACATTTTGTGATTTGCAAATGCTTGTAGTGTTTATCAATTGATAATACTTTGCTAGTCTTATGTATTTTGTGCCTCTATTTATCATTTTGTTGTGAACTCCAGCTCCCAAAAGCTCATCTGCGGCAGGTTCATAAGGAATTCCATCAAAATGTTTTACAGGTAATGAGGATTTAGTTATAATAGGTACACTTTTAAGAAATTAAATGATTATTATAAGATTTCGTTGGAACCATTTACTTAACTATGTTTTGCATTTACAGACTCCCTTATTACCATATGTATTGAGATCCTTAATGTATATTTTCTGCTTTTTCGTACTGGTTTTCTCCAAGAAAACAAAGAAGTAAAATTTTGATTCCAGAGCATGCCTTTGGGTCTATCTATGCTCTTGCTATCTGTTAGATCCCCTGTCCTTAAGGTGTATTACAAACGGTCCAAAGGGACCACGGAGACAGCTGGCAGCCAACCCAGTCAGTAAATCAGCAACTAGTTAGAGTGGGAAGAGTGGGAGCACGAGAAGCATGACAAGGAGTAATCTGTTAGGAGTTAGTTAGAGGGCAGATGTGGGGAGAATGAGGTAGTGATTGTTGGGAAAGATAAAGAGGGGAAAAGAGGGGGAAGAAGGGCATTGGGAAGAACTTGTGTAAGGGATTAGGGAAGATTGAAGAAGGGGGTGACCTTGGGGTCTACCATTTTGGTATCAGAGCGATAAGACTCTGGGAATGGGGAAACGATTATCAGATGTGGAGCTCCAATCAAAGATTGAAAAGGGATTGTGTTTCCGGTGCGACGAAAAATTTGGACCCAACCACTGCTGTAGAAGCCGAACAGAGATTTTGCTTGTCAATAAGTAGAAGAGGACTCAGCAACCTCTGTTTCCATGGCCGAGACTGAAGAAGCCTATCAAATCGAACTGTCCCTTCAATCTGTGGCGGGCATTAACTCAGCACACACAATGAAGATTCACGGGTGGTTGGCACACAATGAAGATTCGCGGGTGGTTGGCACACAAAGAAGTGGTAATCCTGATCGACAGCGGAGCAAGCCATAATTTCCTCTCACAGTGGTTAGTCGACGAACTCAGCTTGTCTATTTCTCCCACGAAGGCATTTGGGGTTATGGTGGGTGATGGATTTGAAGTTAGGGGCTCCGGTGTGTGTCGCAAGGTTGTCCTCTGCATTCAGAATATGGAAGAGGTTGTGGATTTATTACCATTCCCTCTTAGGGGAGTCGATCTGGTGCTGGGCTGTGAATGGCTGAAGAGACGGGGTGACATCTCGGCAAATTGGGAGTCATTAACTATCAAATTCCTCTGGAACGGCGTGCCGATGATTCTCCAGGGCAATAAATCCTTGAGCAAACACCAGGTATCTTAAAACTCTTCTACAGACTGTTAAAATGGAGCATGGTGGTCTTTTGGGTTGATTTCCAGCACCTATCAGCCTCACCATCTACCAGTACGGTTGATGTCCCAAATTGTATTTCCAGCATCCTTCAACAGTATAGCTCTCTTCAAGTTACCTAAGTCCCTTCCTCCAGCAAGACCCCATGATCACGCTATCAGATTGCAGCATGGGGCAACTCCTCCAAATTTTCACCCATATCGTTACCCCCATTACCAAAAAAAAGAAATTGAACAAATTGTGGATGATATGTTAGCTGATGGAATAATTAAGCCCAGTACCAGTCCCTATGCCAGCCCCGTATGCTGGAGATTTTGTGTCGACTACAGCGCTCTAAACAAACTAACAGTGCCTAATAAATTCCTGATCCCCACCATTGATGAGCTGCTTGATGAATTGGCTGGCTCCAATATTTTTCTAAGCTGGATTTGAAATCAGGAAGGGGAAACTACTATCAAAGGCGGGAAGGCTAATCCTCATCAAAGCATGTTTATATGGTATTCCGGCACACTACCTTTCCTTCATGCATTGCCCGGCCAGCGTAGCAAAGGAAATGGAGCGGCTCTTCAGACGATTCTTGTGGAGAGGGTCAAGTGAGGCTTTCAAGTATCACCTAGTGAATTGGAAAAAGGTATGCTTACCAAAAGACATGGGGGGCCTCGGCATCCCGAAGGTTTCAGCAGTTAACAAGGCTTTCATATTGAAGTGGTGTTGGAGATTAAACATTGACAAGAAGGCTCATTGGAGTAAGTTGGTCAGAGCAAACTTCGGGGTGGATGATGACTCTTGGATAATGGGTTGGGACTCTCTTAGAAAGCTCTCTGTAATCTGGAGATACATATTTAAATGCTTTGGAGACTTCAGATTATATGTGAGGTGGGCGGTGGGGAATGGGAGACGTACATCCTTTTGGGGGGATCCTTGGATAGGCTCAGCTGCGCTCAAATGCAGTCACCCATTACTCTACAATGTAGCCAGGGATCAAGAGGCAACGGTAAGTGGTGTCATAGGATATAACCATCCTGGGTCCATGAACTGGAGCACTATTTTCAGGAGGGACCTAAGGGATGAGGAAGCAGTAGCCCTTAGTTCTCTGGATTTACTGATGGGCAGCTTCTTTGGGGATGAAGAAAAACCAGATAGTCTCATTTGGACCCTATCCACCGATGGGGAGTTTTCTGTGGCGTCCAGTTACAGAGCTTTAGCTTCACAGGGACATGACCTACATCACAACAGGCAGTCGTTGTCCCTCTTAGCTCCCCCGAAGATTCAGTTTTATATCTGGAGTACTCTACACGGCAAAATCCTTACTCGAGACGTCTTAGCGAGGAGAGGGCAGATCCTTCCGTCATTGTGTTGCTCCTTGTGCGCCACACATCCGGAGACAACAGATCACCTGTTGCTCCATTGTGATTACTCTTGGAGGATATGGAGTTGGTTCATAGATCAATTTGGATGCTCATGGGTGATTCCGAGATCATTGGAGAGTCTCATTGGGTTCCAAATAAATCATCTCACTCCATCAGGAAGGAAAATGTGGAAAACTCTTTTCGCATATCTTCCATGGTCCATTTGGGAAGAAAGAAACAAGAAGGTTTTTCAAAACAAGTTCATACAGTGGGAGTCAGTAGTACTCACAATCCGTAACCGGTCATCCAAAGGTTAGCAATTCAGGGCAAGTTGAGTGATGCAAAGGGTTATTACAAAGAAGATCAGCATGGTTAGAAGTTGCTTCCACCCCTAGCACCCCAGCACCCTCCCCGATTGTAGATGGGTTCCTCCGCCACCGGGATGATCAAGGTTAATTTTGATGGGTCATCCCTGGGTAATCCAGGCCCAGCAGGGTTTGGAGGGGTGTTTAGGAATTCGGAGGGGGTAGTCCTGTTGTCATTTGCAGGACCATTGGGGATTGAGGATTCAACCTATGCTGAGGTCCATGGA
Source organism: Aristolochia fimbriata (assembly GCA_019845555.1). NCBI lineage: Eukaryota > Viridiplantae > Streptophyta > Magnoliopsida > Piperales > Aristolochiaceae > Aristolochia > Aristolochia fimbriata. Next base: position 19,769,984 of record CM034082.1, read on the forward strand.
GTCCTCCACGCGCTCCGATGTTTTCGTTCTCAATTCACAAGGCCTTTGCTGGTAGAAGGCGATTCAAGCAATGTCATAGGATGGTGCAGATAGACCTCTGCCCCTCCATGGAGGTTTCTTTACATTTTTCGAGAGGTTTTTCACCTTGCCTCCACACTCGTTCAGGAGTGGATATGTGTTCCCCGGTCTGCCAATTCCTTGGCAGATAGCTTGGCTAAAGAAGGGGTTCAACTCTCTTCATTAGATGTGAGAGTGTCCCCATCACTTGTACCTTAATTATTATCAATCAATAAAAATCAGCACTTTCCTCAAAAAAAAAAAAAATCAGTATACCATCAGATCAGGGTGAAGGCAGCAGATACTGAGAAGACAGCATTTCGGACCCATGAAGGGCACTATGAATTCTTGGTCATACCATTCGGCCTTTGCAATGCACCGGCGACCTTTCAAGCCCTCATGAATGACATATTCTGCCACTGCCTCCATCGGTTTGTCTTAGTATTTTTTTATGACACTTTGATTTACAGTCAGGACTTGGACTGAAGTACAACATCTTAATCATGTTTTTCAAGTTTTGCAGCAACACTCTCTCTACATGAATCCGAAAAAGTGTTAGTGGCCACAACGTCAATTGAAGTATTTGGGACACATAATTTCCGCACCTTGCATGATAGGCTGGCTGAGTACAAGAGAGGCAGGAATTGAGGGGCTTCTTTGGTTTGACTGGATATTATCGTCGCTTCGTGAAGGACAATGGTAAAATTGCAGCACCTTTGACTTCATTGCTCAAAAATGATTCCTTTGTGTGGAATGTAGAGGCCCAAAATGCTTTTAACCATCTGAAGAAAGTGCTAACATCAGTCCTTGTTTTGGCTCTCCCCGAATTTTCTAAAAAATTTGTGGTGGAAACGGATGCTTCGGACACCGGTTCAGGGGCGGTCCTCATGCAGGAAGGGAGACCCATAGCGTAGCCAGGCCTTGTCAGTTCGGGGTTGAGCAAAATCTGTTTATGAGAGGGAACTCGTGGCTGTGTCCATAGCTGTTAAAAAATGGCACCATTATCTCTTGGGGCATAAGTTTTTCATTCGGATTGATCAGTGCAGCCTCGGGTTCCTAATGGAGCAGAAAAATTTGGCCCCCGAACAAAAAAAGTGGGTCCTCAAAATCCTTGGGTACGACTTTGAAATTCAATACAAACCGGGGGTTGATAATAGGGTAGTTGATGCTCTATCACGTAAGCCAGGATTCTATACATTGCCAATCACTTCCAAGATACGCTTATTTAGGTCTGGACACAATTGATGATGAAGTAGGCAAGGATCCCAAACTCTCTGCCATCGTATATGATTTGCTACGGGGAACTAGCAGTCACCCAGGTTACTCACTCAAGAAAGGAAGCTTATTGTATAAAGGCCGTTTGGTGCTGGCGAAAAATTTTCAACTAATTCACCAAATGTTGAAGGAGTTCCATTCCTCTCCTTTTGGTGGCCATTTCGGGTATTTCTGTACATACAAACAAATTGCAGCACTTTTACATTGGGAGGGCCTCAAAAGGGATGTTCAGCAATTGGTGGCCGGTTGTGCCACATGCCAACAGAATCAATACGAAGCGATGAGTCCAGCCGGCTTGCTCCAACCTCTGCCCTTACCTTCATGGGGTAGATACTATACTCGTGGTAGTGGACAGATTCACTAAATTCAGTCATTTCCTACTGCTCAGCCATGCTTACACCGCCAAGCAAGTAGCAGATTTATTCACCAAGAAAATTGTGAGACTTCATGGTTTTCCAAACTCGAGAGTATCAGACAGAGATAAGAGTTTTCCTCAGCCAATTCTGGTCTGAACTATTCCGCCTCTCTAGTACTACCTTGCGACACAACTCGGCTTATCATCCCCAAACAGAAGGGCAGACCGAGGTCGTTAATCGCAGCATTGAAGCTTACTTAAGGTGTTTTCTAACCATGAAGTCCCCATAGCTCAAGAGGAATACCATATATTTCTAACCATCCTTCCGCCGATAATTGCATGGCTAGGTTCTCCCAGTCCGAAAGCCGGGTGTTAGCACAATCTCTGCTCTCGGACCAGGCTCCATTGAAATCCGCTTTATCTTGCTTGTTCGTGCACCAGATAATCCATCTATCCTCACCAAATGTTGAGAGTTGGGGCTGGTACTGTAGGGGGTTAACTCTCTCCACCATGGCTTTAACTTCCCCAGCGGCTATCCCTTTCTTCTCCACCATTAGAATCATTGCGCTTTCCAGCTTCTCCTCTCCTATTCTCCTAAGGTCCAATGGAAGTTCGATATCCCCTTTCTCCTTCCAAGCTGTCCTCCGAGCCTCTCAATGTCAGTATAGGCCATTGAGAGGCATTCTCTTGTTGGGTTTGCACCATTCCTCCTCCTGGATATGTCTTGGATCACTTCCTTTAGCTTCCTCAAGCTAAAATCCTTTCCATCATCTACTGAAATGTGCAGTCTGGCTAGTAAGCTTCTTTTCCTCCATCGAATAATCCAGCACATTCTCCGGTATCCCTGCGATGTAGAGAAAACGAACGAGTCATCTTCAATCTTAATCACCAACTTTTTATTTCTCTTCTCTTTTTCCTCCAGGCATTCCATGATTGCTCTGATGCAGGCCGGTAAGATTGCTGCCTTGAACTTCACGAACGATTTCTTCTCCCCTTTCGAAATTGTGAGTCTAAGGCTGCGTTTCCCTTCCTGCACAACTTTATCGACCCATTCCTCCACTTGAATCATGGAGTTATCAAACCATAGAGCGCGAGATTTTAACGTTTCTTTTTGATGCTTCCTCCTGGTAACTAAGGTCCAGCCCTCTTCCTCTGGTCTAATCTCTTTTCCGCTCTCTCGCAATGATCGGCCATCAAGGCATCCTTGGTCTTGCCACTCCGTTCGCTCGCCGCCTACCTCGCTCTCACTCCGCTCTCGCTTCGCCATCCCGCGAGAACTGTGTCCACTTTAAGTTCTTAGTGATGCCATTCAGACTTTCTAATACAACATCAACATTCCAAGCACTTATGCACAAGGTATTTAAACCACACTTGTGCCAAGTTTTATTGGTTTTTTTTTATGACATTTAATATATAGCGAGTCTTGGGAAAATCACCTCTTTCATACCCGTGTAGTTTTAAAATTGTTGTGTTCATAATCTCTCTCATGAAATCTAAGTGCTCTTTTGGGGAGACCCCAGTAGCATATCTTGGCCAGGTTGTCTCTGAAGCAGGAGTGGAAGTGGATGCAAGTCCAAGCCATTATTGACTGGCCTCAACTGCAAACCATTACTACATTAAGAGGGTCCTTTGGGCTCTCAGGTTGCTACCGCAAATTTATCAAGAATGTTGGGCCATTGCCAGCTCCTTTAACTAATATGCTTCAATGGAACTCCTTTCAATGGGATGAGACTGCTCTAGCCTCCTTTGACAAGCTGAAGAGGGCACTTGTAGCTGCTCCAATTTCACAATTGCCTAATTTTGTGGATACTTTAGTAGTTGAAATTGACGAATAGGAGTTGTGTTGCAGCAACAAGGCCACCACATTCCTTTTTTCTGTTGACAGCATGCGGGCCGATACTCCAAGTTGGCAGCATATGAACGAGAGCTAATAGGGTTGGCCAAGGCAGTGCAACATTTTTTTTTGAGGAAAAGGCAGTGCAACATTTTTTTTTGAGGAAAAGGCAGTGCAACATTGGCGCCCTTATCTATGGGGTAGACAATTTCTAATTTGTACAGACCACTACAGCACTTGTTGGAATTGAGGCTTACTACTTCTCCCCAACAACATTGGATTAGCAAGCTTATGGGTTTTGATTTTAGTATGGAATACAAGGCGAGTCACTTGAATAAGGCTGTAGATGCGTTGTCACCTTGCCCTGTTGAGGAGATTCAACTATATGCCATCAGCCAGCCACGTGCACCATTGCTGGATACAGTTTGAGAAGAGCTCAAAAATGATGTTGTATTGAAAGAGCTGGTCCAAAAGGTGCTCCATCATTAATTAGATACTTCTTGGTCAGTTAATGACAATCTTCTTTTTGATAAAGATCGTATCTACTTGTTGCCTTCTTCCCCATTCGTTACCACAATATTGTTAGGTTATCATGATAATTCGGGTCCAAAAGACATTGCACTGTATACCAACAGACTTCGATTGGAAAAGGCATGAAATCAGCCATTAAAGAATTTGTGGCTGCTTGTCTAGTATACCAACACAACAGGGCTAACGGGTAGTTTTGAACCTGACTACAATAGCTTAAAGCTTGCTCCTGCACCTAAAAGAGGACATGCTTTATGTGGCCATGACTTCTCTTCTGAGAGGCTAGTCTAGCATCATAAAAAATTGTCCAGTCAGAGAGTCATGTTTCTAGCTTTTACTTGAGACTCACCGAGGATCCTGCTGATCCATTGTATTGTGGTTGTCCTATTTTTTTGACTTGCAACAGTTTGTAGGTAACTCAAGTGCCAAGTTGAATGCTTCTCAGTCATTTTGAAGACCAATAAGGGGATATGAAAGAATGCATGGACAAATACCAAGCATGCGTAGACAGAGGAAGAATCATTGAGAGTTGTTGATGCCAAGTATATGTAGATATATTTTCTCTATCTAAAAAACAGTGTAGATTCATAGGCTTGTCAAGTACAAAATGCCGGTCCACGAAACTACATGACTTTTGGGTTCAATTTCAGGGAAGTATAGGGGTGTCAAACTTACCCTATTATCTGCTTTACCATATGCCATTTATAAAATGGAGCAAGTACGGAATGAACTCTTTCATTCCGTTTGGTAATTGGATAATTTTACCCGATTATCCTATTACCAAATGTTCTTTGGAAGGTTACCTGATTATTTGGTTAATGAATCTATTTTCAGTTTCTTACAAAACCATATGATCTATCTCGAGTAAAATTATGATTTAACCTTTTTAATTATTCATAAATTTAAATGTAGTTCTACTTTAACATATCATGATCCTAACGTTCTATGCAAAAAAGATAATTTGGTTATCTATATATTTTGTTGTTTTATAGCTTTATAATTTCTTCTTACTATTTATATTTATTTCCTGATTATCTGATCTACTTTTTTTGATAAATAAATGGATAAACGGTAGACAAAATAATTTCTTGATTATGCCATTTGCACCTTATACCGCTCTATCACATTAATTGGGCAATATATGAAATAACCCTATTCTATTCCATTCATATACAACTCTTACACCCCAATTGAAACATTAAAATTTTACAAGTATTTGAGGGTCGTATCTTCCTTGCTCCTTTGATTCGATCTCTAAAAGACTTGAACAAAAAATATAGATCAACTATGTAGGCTTCGACACGGTTGATCGGCCCTCACTTGATATTCATGTGAGCATTTAATCTCATGTGCATGTACTGAGTCCACTTGGTGGAAGAACGATGACAGGATGATTTTTTGCTTGTTGTATTCTCCCTATGAGGTGGTCAAGTGTCGAGGCTCGATGCTTGTTGAATCATTGACACATCTGCAAACTTGCATACGAACAAAAGCTCCCTAAAACTCACAAATAAGTACTATAGCAGTGGAGGCGTAACCTCCCACCTCTTCCTTCTCTCTTTATCATCCAATGGCATGTGGCAGCCTCAAATCTCCATTTGTTTACATTGTGCCACATGTCAAGACTTTCTCTGCCCTCTCTAGGTAACGACACTTGTCATTGGCTACGTTCATACTGAGATTTTTACTTTCGCGACATGTGTTATTTGATTGATGTGCTCTGCGCATGTGTCTTCCACGTGTCACATGTGTCACCCAAGTGTTTCAAGGCCATCCAATTCATTGCTTTCTAGAACGAGACTTGCACCATTTATTAGCTTAATCTGCGAATGATTTGACCGCCAATGCCAATACAATTGATCATGTAATCTCGATTTGCCGATCTGATTTCAAATGATTGTGATCTTGATCATTGACCTTAATTTGCATAATCATATGTCAAAAAAGGCTCGATTCATGGAAAGGACAACTACTATCTCAAGCGGCAGAACGGTACTAATCAAATCAACCTTAGCTGGCATACCTAACTACTACCCCTTAGTAAAGTGGCAGCAAACATGCAAACCAAAAGAGATGGGCGGTCTAGGAATAAAGAAAATGCACGAAATGAACAGAGCATTACTAGCAAAATGGATTTGGAGGTACACAACAGAGAGAAAACCCCTCTAGAGAACTCATTATAGCCAAATACAAAGCACCAACCCATGAGTGGCTTCCAAATATGTTACCTGGTCACTGGTTCTCACATTTATGGAAAGCCATCATGAAAGAAAGAGAAACCTTTGAGATGCACATTAGATACCACATTAGAAATGGCTCTCAAGTCTTATTCTGGGAGGATTGTTGGATAGATGAACTTCCACTCAAAGAACAATATCCCAATATCTACCACATGACCAGGAATAAATATACCAAGATCCAACAAATGTACCAAGAAGATGGTGGTAGATGGAACCTCCAATTAAGAAAAAGACTAAGCACAACACAACACCAAGAAGCAAATTCCCTACACGCCCTCTTAGCATCAAAATACGTCTCAAGGATTGGAGAAGATGAAATTGTTTGGACCCAAACCACCTCGGGTTTCTACACGGTCTCCTCCTACTATAATGTAATAGCCAACCCAAATCCCACCACACCCACTGCCTCCAAACACCCAGCAAGATTAGCTTGGACTCTCCCAGCTCCCAACAAAGTCAAGCATTTCTTGTGGCTAGTAGCTCATGATAAAATATTGACATGTGATGAGCTAGCCAAAAGGGGGCAAATGATCATTAACTCATTATGCAAATTTTGTATGCAGGAAGAGGAAACCAGCAGCCATATCCTACTACACTGCCCATTCAGCAGACAAATCTGGTCAACTATCCTGCAAAAGTTCAACATCTCTTTCCCAATGCCCAGCACCTATGCACAATTAATCCAATCAACATCCTCTTGGCCCCTCCCTAAAATAGGCAAAACCCTATGGGAAGCCTCCATGGCTGGTATTCTTTGGAGTATATGGTTTGAAAGAAACAAAAGAACCTTTAATAGCACAACTAACACCATCACCATTAACCGACTAGCAAATGCATCCATTCAACAGACCTTCCTTTGGGCTACAACCTTCGGTAGAATGCCCAACCTACCTAGAGCTATACTCAGGAAACACTGGAGGGTGATCATCCTCTTCCAAACGTACAAACCTCCCACCATGGTAGAATGGACCCCACCACCACCAAACTGGATCAAGTTGAATTTTGACGGATCATCCAAAGGCAACCCGGGAATTGCCGGTTATGGTGGGATCATAAGAGATTACAATGGCGGCATCATTGTGGTATATTCTGGCCCTCTCGGTTGTGCCACATCTAATGAAGCAGAAGTTAATGCCCTACTAGAAGGGATCAAACTATTAAAACCATTTTCAGCAAGGCAAATAATCATTGAAGGTGATTCACTCCTGACTATCAACTGGGCAAAGAGAGCGGCCAACATTCCATGGAAGATCAAGCACATTTTCGATGAAATAGAAGAAATCTCAGCACATTGGAGTATAACATGGAGCTCAATACCAAGATCAGCAAATTCTGAAGCAGATCAACTAGCAAGAGAAGGAGCTGAAAGACCTATACAAGCAACTGGACAACTACCACTCCACTAGTTGACTATAGATGATAAACTGTACTATCTACAACGTATTCCTGAATACTTCCAAAGAAACAGCAACATGCTGGCTGCTGTAAAAATGAGATTGGGACATTTAACAGCAACATGCTGGCTGCTGTAAAAATGAGATTGAGACATTTAACAGCAACATGCTTGCTGATGTAAAAATGAGATTGTAACATTCTGTATTAAATGACAATGAAAAACAGAGCATTATTCTAAAAAAAAAAAAAATAATCTTGATAGTGGATGTAATCCTTTATTTGTCACGACATTTTTTTAAAAATTGGCAATTTTATTGCTGACAATCAAATTTATCACAACTTTGTCCGTTTGATTGAATCACAATTGACGACCTAGACCGCCAATCCTAAAAAATTTCAATGCCTACAATAGGAAGAGAACTTCCATCCCTACATATGGATGCTATTAAGAAATTGCAAAACTAAGAAATGAAGTAGAAGAACTCCAACTTGCGAATGTTTAACAGGTCTGGCTGAGTTTTCAATGAGAAGATTGTTCTAGTAATTGTGGTTTCCATTTTTTTTTAATCAAGTTTGGCAATAAAGCCTTGCATAATATGTAGCTCTTTTCTGATTTTCTTGGTGTTTTGTTGGACTCTTTCAGTATCTGAAGTTTAATTTCTATAATATTGTTGCTAAATATATTTTTGAAAAATATTTAAAAATTTTATATACGTATGTAATTTTTAATTTCAGGTAGTTGTTGCAACAATTGCGTTTGGAATGGGAATAGACAAATCAAATGTTCGAAGGATTATTCATTATGGTTGGCCTCAGGTTCTTCTTGATCCTTCTCAAAATCTGTGATTTCAATCAGGGTATGTTTCTTGTTAATGATCCTGATTTGTTTTATTGTTGTAACTAATCTCCAAGCTGACATCAAGTGCAGAGTTTGGAAGCATATTACCAAGAAGCTGGTCGAGCTGGACGAGATGGAAAATTAGCAGATTGCAGTGAGTGTTTTCTCCTCATTTTCATTTCCTCCCTAAAAAGTAAATTTTACAACTATGGATGATATCAGTCACTGATCAGAGCAACGTGTATCCTACCCTCAGCCTCTTGGCTTTTGCTGCTATCAACAGTTTGCTTGTAATATTTGTTGTTCTGTACTCTCATCTGGACCTATTTGATTCGTCCAGTCCAGTGGTTATTCTTTTTTTCTGGATAAGCAATAATCTGATTAGAGTTGGGAAGTGCAGTGGCACAACTGTTATGCTAATCACTTATTTTTGTTCTTTAACTGTATCATTTATTTTTGTTCTTTAGTTTGCTTTTTGTTCGAAAAGGTTTATAACATGTTTCCTTTATTTCGGATTTGTCCATCAGCTCTATATGCTGATCTATCAAAAATTCCAACTCTGCTACCCAGTCAAAGAAGTGCGGAACAGACTAGACATGCCTACAAATTATTAAGGGATTGCTTCAGGTATTTCTTCAGATACAACTACATGATCTGTAAAAACATTTATTTTGTCATTTTTCTAGGAAAATTTATTTGTCATTTTAGGACTAGAAACATGCATTGGGGATTTGCCAGTTCCAAAAAATCATGGGGCTTCATATTCAAATGCCAAAGTTTCAAGAAGATACATGAAGAAAGTAAAAGAATTCTCAAAGAGGAAGAAACTTTCGTGGAATGGTAAAATGGAGGCTACAAGGGTGGAGAGCCAAAAATAGCTCATCAAATAAAAAAATTTAAGGGGTATTGATGCAACAATGTTGGTTTAGATTTTTCAAATACAAGTTGAATTCTTTCTTTACTCAGGTAACCTAGATTTCAGCAACAACTTGGAAAACCTACAATCTGAATTCAAGTTTAATGGGTAAAAGTTGAAGGACAGAAAGTAGTGTTTCTACAGCTATTAAGGAAATAGGGATTAGAGAAAAAACAAAATCAAAGGATGGCTTTATCCAAGAGATAAAAAAACAGAGTTTAATTGAATAGCAAAAGGCTCATTTCTAGGTTACATTTGGTGGCCTCACATAGGTATACAAATCAGAAACAACGGAAATTCATATCTTGTTCACTCTAGGAAATTTATCCTAATTAGCACTTGTATAATCTATCTTTACTTGCTAAGAAAGAATTTTCAGTATAAACTTTTTTTTTTTGAGGAAAATGCTTTGCTCAGTTTAAACAATTTGTAATCTAGAGAGCTGCCAACTCTATTCTTTCCTAATTTAGAAACAAACTCTTACTTAAAAGAAGAAACTACCACTAGAGAAGAATTTTCAAATTGAAGCTTCTTATTAAAATGTCAAGTTGTTGTTGTTTACAGAGAAAAAGGAAATTCAGATTTCTTAAGTCGACTCTCCTTCGAGTGCCCTAGACTTTAAATACCTTTGAGCTAGACCTTCCTCATTGTTCTCTGGTACATTAGGTCTGCTATTCCCTGAAAAAATATGTTAGTTCCGCAATTAGGTTGCCTGTTCAAAGTGCATAATTCTAACCAATCTGACAGTCTAGTTAATGTCTAAATCTTCATCAAAAGAATGTTACAAGTTTAGGGTGGACTCTAGCCTCATCCACTTTATAGCCAGGAGCTATGAGTCACTTTCTTACTCCACAAGTGCATGAAAAATGCTCCTTACAAAGATTCAGTCTTTGTAGCATAATGATGCCTTGAGCCTCCAGATGGGGATGGTGACAGGTTGGGTTGTGTTGAATTTCTGAAAATCAACCCCGTCTTGCTACCTGAATCACAATCCAACATGCCACTCCATCATCAACATATTCTTTTCCAGTACCGAACTTATGCTTTTTGGAGAAAACCCATCGGGTTTTGAAACCCATCCTTTTTTCAAGTGGGTCAGGTTCAAGGAATTGTACTATGTTGGTTGGATACATGAATCTTTTTCATGTATTTAAAGGTTTTACACCTTTGAAGATCGTCTGGTTCTATCTCTTTTATTGTTTTTGATGAGTCAAGGAGTCTTGTTAATGTTATCTTTTCAGGTATGGTATGACTACAACTTGCTGCAGAGCAAAGACACTGGTAAACTATTTTGGTGAGGATTTATCTTGTGAGAAGTGTCTCCTGTAAGTAGTTATCAGATTCTATCCTTTTTTTTTTTATTACCGTTAACAACTGCACAAAAGTGAAATATTTACATGTCTTAGAAGAAATTAGTATGCTTGTGTTTGTATCCTTTCACATATATGACACATAAAACAAAAGAAGGTTTGATATATATATATATATATATATATATATATATATATATAGGAATTTATTTTCCTATAGTTAATATAAATTGTTTGTTAGTTATAAATATAAAAATGAACAGGTGTTGTGAGAGCCTTCAGGTTGGAGTCTTTTTCTAGTCATACATGTGATATCTTGTCTCAAGACCATGTGCTCTGTAATTTAATCTGTTCTGTTTTGGATAGATTTGTAGTACAAATGGAAAGCTAAAGTGGCTAGTTTGATGTTCCAACTTTTAATAGATTTCTCAATGGAATAAGAGGAGACTTATATAATGGAATAAAGGGAGAAAATAATGTAAAAAGCTTTTCTTCTCAGTGGTAGCAATTGTAGCTTTATGCATTTAGAAGTCATGCAGATACATTAGCTACAAAATTTTCTTCTTCACTCTTAAATTTTAAGTAATAATATTCTTTTCTTTTAAATATTATCATCTTCACAGCACCAAAACTCTGTTGCCTCTCTGCTTCCAGTTTTTTGGCTAATTTACTTTCTTTCAAAATCAATGCATACTTTTAAAGATTCCATCCTGCTGTTTCTTGTGGAATAAAATCTAGTATTTGTCTCCTGTTAGAATTTCTTCTTTATTTTGAGCTTTTAACTTTAGTTTGTTTTCAAGCCAGGTGTGATGTCTGTGTTAGTGGGCCCCCTCATCTGCAGGATATGAAGGCTGAGGCAGATGTCTTCATGCGAGTTATTGCATCCTATGCTGTTAGTGATGTAATTTCTGATTTTCCTATTATCATCGCACGAGCATGAATTCTGTGCTTCTCAATGGAACATGTGCATTGCTTGAGCATAGTTACATAGCTTGTTGCCTTTCTAAGTTTGAATCATGGAACCTTTTTTGCAGGGACCCACATTTTATGGTGGCTCTTTTTATGAGAGGCCCCACTTGAGCAATGGTAGACATGGGAGACCCATGGGCACACCGAACTTCAGGATGGTTGTTAGCAGAATTAGAGAACAGGTTGCTTCTTAAAGAAACTTCCACTTTATAATCTTCTTCTGTTTCTTCATTTTTTTTCTGTAAGATCAAAATTCAAAGTTTTATGTCTCTGTTTCTCTAGCCCTCTGAGTTCTTCAGGTTATATGAGAGATTTCCAGTGAGGCATTGTTCAGAGAACTTCATCTTAAAAATCCTTAAGCTACTATAATATCATTTCTTTCTGACCATGTCTGCACTGATGATGGGTAGCTTCTGTATATTCATCATCCTTCACGCTCGTTAAAACAATAATAATGATGTTAGCCAACTAGTCATGTGAGCTAGTTAAAACAATGTGGCATTTCAGTTTCTTTTGTTTCTAATATAGAAGCAAGTGTGTTCTTATTTTGGGTCTATTGTATTGATGACCTCCTAACCACTGGGACCAAAGCAGTCTTTTTGGGATGGTTTATACTGATGCTGGAAAACTTGGAAGTCATAAAGTTTTTTGATATGAAGGGAAGAATAATTGCTGGTAAATGAAAAATAAGTGGGGCTAACCTTCTTGCAAGTGTGTGAGGTTTTCTATGTGAGCTTAGTTCCACTATAGTCTGGAAAAGATTCCATTTTTTTTAGTAGAGGGAAGCCGTTAGAGTTGTAATAATTGTAACACTACAAAGTGCGCCTTACCCAGAAAGTAGAGAACACCATGGAACTACCAAACTTTTAGGGTCCCAAAGTTCCCCAGTAATTCTAAGAAGGTGGTAGGTATGCAATTTTCCTTAGTTAAGGACAAAGTGGTCTTTTCCATCATAAACAGCTATGCAAATTAATTACCAAAATTTCCATTATTTTGGACAGACTGAAAGTTTGTCAAGTTGAGTTCTATACCTAGTTTTTCAGATGGAAGGTAAATGATATTGGGCCTGAGAATATGTTAGTGAGGAGAAAGGGAGATCCAAGATTTGCATGTTCATTTATTTCACATATTTAAGTGTGCAAAATGTTAATCCGTGTTGTTTAATATTTTTTGATTCTATGAACAGTATAAGGAATTTGCAACTACTGATCGGTTATGGTGGCAAGGTCTTGCACGAATATTAGAAGAGAGGGGATATATAAGGGAAGGGGGTGAAATGGTATGTGAAATTGTCACTATTATTATTTATTTATTATCAGCATTGCTCTTGTTGTAATCTTTATTACTCTTTTGTCAACAATTAATAATCATATGACTCTTATTCATTGTGTGCCTGAACTGCAGATCCAAGTTTCAATGAAATACCCTGAAGTGTCGGAACTAGGGCTGAAGTTTATCTCTGAACCTGAGAATAATTTTTATGCATATCTTGAGGCAGATATGCTGCTCTCAAAACAAATACAGAAGCCCTTTTCTAGCTTCGCTGAATGGGGAAGGGGTTGGGCAGATCCCCAAATTCGTCGTCAGCGGCTTGAAAGAATGAAGGGCAGAAGAAAAACTAAAAGAAATAAATTCTCAAAGAATCGCGACAGGGATCTTAAGACAGTGAGAGGGAGAATTACTGCAAAATTGTCAAAATGAACAGACTAATGGAAAACTTGTTCATGTAGTTGTTGTTGTTGTTGTTTTTTAAATAATTTTGTACTGTTTTCCTGTTCAATTTATTATCTTATTCAATTTCATCTCTGTAACATGTTTCTTGAGAGGCATTCCGTTTAGCTGAGCCGTTCGCTTAATAAGAACATACTATTATAACACCTAGACTTACCGAGCGTGTCCTGGTCCTAATATTTGGGTTATTGACTTACCAAGTATGTCCTGGAGAAAGATTAAAAATTTTAAACCACACTATGACTTAGGTTGGCTGCATTTGCTGGTAAACAGGGTGAGTCATTGGTCATATGGGTTTGTGGTCATGCGGAAGAAAGGGGAGGCCAAGAGCAGGGTCGCAGGGCAGCAAACAGCCAGGTAGTCGTGACCAATGTCTGAGTCAAAGAAAAAGACTAAGGTTGGCCACTCTTCTACCTTCCATTTCTTGTCGAGGAGGGCGCTTCTTAGCTGGCAATGGAAGTAGGGAGGGTGAGGGACGGAGGTGGCTCTTTCACGCTGCCCTTTTGTTCTAGGAAGGGGAGGTAGTCTTATCTGTAGAGGTGCCAATGGGGAGGGGCGAAACAGGTTTTTGGAAATCCATCCCCGCCCTGCAAAATATCCGGAGAACCCATCCCTGCAAAAACCCAACCTACAGGTTTTAATCTAAAACCTGAACATTCCTTGCAGGGGAAAATGTCCGCCTTGAACCCGCAAAAACCTGACCCGATCTTTTGCCAATGGTTTCAAGCTTTCAGTAGTAAGAGAGGATTGCAGTAGTACTTCGAACCTAGGGCTCAAGAGAAGATTTTAGAGTCTGAAATCTCTGCAAATAGTCTGAAATCTTTGCAACTAGATTTTGAAATCTCTGCAACATAGTATGAAATCTCTACAACTTCCTTTCTCCTTTTTGTGTGATCGTTCCTCATTGAGGAAGTCTAGAGAAGAAAAAGCTCGAGAGGGAAGCAGAGGTGAGAGATTTGAGGAGCTTTTGGGAGATTTGAGATAGGGGACAAAGAAGATATAGGTTGCCGGAGAGTTGAAAGAGGAAGCAAACTTTTTAGGGTTTGATATGTTTTTGATTATACCCTTTAAGTTTTTGTATATTACCTACATACTTAAGAGGGTTGGGTCAGTTTTTTTCGTCGAAATTCGTCTCCGCCCCAAACTAGCAATGAGTTTTGCTAAAAAAATCCATACCCACCCCCAACGACTGATTGTACAAGATACAAAAAAAAATTACAACTTTAGGATTTTGGGGAATTTTGCAGGTGTGTCTTCTATGGTTCCTCTGATTTGATTTTCGTGTACGGGTGAAATTTAGGCCTCCTGGCGATCTGGCGGCGAATCACGAATTCTGAAATAGTGTACACGAACCAGCTGAGAATTTAGTCGGCTGGAAGAAGAATTTCATACTCTGTTTGATCAGCTTGATGACGTTTCTGCGGTTGTGTAGAGCTTATCAACGAATTGACTATGATTCGTTAGGACCTTCAGCAGGCGGAGCTTCTGGCGTGAAAGCTTTTCTAGACTGAGAATTTCTAAACTCCAAAGCCTAAACCCTTCTTCTTTTTTACAACTGTTTGAAGTCGTCTCCTTCTCTTTTCTCCCCATCGATCCTCAAAAAGAGGATCGATCTTTTGACTTGCTTCCTTCTCTCCACTGATCCTTAGAAAGAGGATCGATCTTCTGACTTTCTCTTTATGATGGAGCCTTGATCAAGACTTGGTCAATCCAAGTGGCGGATGGGTGGTAACGATGTGGCGGCGATGACGTGACGAGGTAGGCCAGGCGATAATTGCTGTTGTGCCGATGAGGTGTAGGCCGACGATGGGCCTGTGATAGATGGTAGACGGGCCGATGACTGGCCTGTGATGAATTGGTGGTGGGCCAATGAATGGACCAATGTTGGATGAATTGTGGATGGACTGGCGGATGGGCTCGTGGTAGATGGGCCATTAATTTTTGGCATCTACATTTTGCCCACCTTGAGACTTATTTATTTTGAGAATAAGCAAGTCTCCAGTACACATACACACATTTTTTTTGGACCCTCTTACTCTTTTAGGGCCATTTATATTTTCATATGTACATATTCTTTGCCGTCTTGCTTTTTTAGGACATTGTATATATATATTTCATCATTTTCATTTTTTTTAGGGCAATTTATATTTTTTTATTTTTTTTCAAATATGCATTTTTTTGCCCTCTTATTTTTTTAGGGCTGTTTGCTTTTTTACTTTTAATTTTTTTTTTTTTTTAATATACATATACATATATAGATATATGTACATGTATACAGGTAGTATATGTGTAACTGTTTGGAAGATTGACTCGGTTGAGTCCAAATTGAGTTGTGACGAGTTGAGGTTAGTCGCAGTGTTTGATCTGGGCTATTTCTGAGTTGACCTGGCGTGTCCAAGTTGTGGTGAGTCAGACTGTCTGGGTTAGAGAAGGGATTTTGGTTCGGTTAAGTCACAAGAATTCGAGTCCTTACATGACTTGGCTTCGAAAGATCTTCTCACAGGATTCTCTGCATGGCAATGTGAAGTTACGATCAAGTTAGGTTTCTTGCTTATCTTTCAATGGAAGGACTCCTGATTTGAGGCAATCTTGTTCGGTCTTCTTCAAATTTCCTTCTGCATGCATGGTCTTTGCCTTCTATCTTCTCTATCTTCGTTGTAACGAAGAAAGTCTACCCAACTTCCTCTGCGTATGTGCTTTGGTCTGGTCCTGCTGAGCTCGTCGAGTTCCTCGAATTCTACTTCGAAACTAAATTCTTTGGTTCGAACTCCATTGATTCGTTCCGGTTGATTCGAACTCCATTGATTCGTTCCGGTTGATTCGAACTCCATTGATTCGTTCCGGTTGATTCGATTTTGCTACTCCACTTTGTCAACTTGAATTAGGTATGTGTGTTTTGTCCTTCATTCCTCTTCTCTTCCATTTTTTCTTTCTTTTTCGGAGACTTCTGGTCTAGCCATAGTTATGACCAACTCGAGGTCCTGGGGGCTTATTTCATTTTCCCACTCTCATCGATTCTTCCCTCTTCACTCTCTTTTTTTTTCTACTCTTTCTTTCATTTTCTCTCTTCCTTGCTTTCTTTCTCATTCGTTTTCTCTCTCTCTCTCTCTCTTGCTTTCTTTCTTTCTCATTCATTTTCTCTCTCTCTCTCTCTCTCTCTCTCTCTCTCTCTCTTCTCTTTTTATTTCATCCTCACCTTACCTTGTGGGGACCCAAAATTCTTGTGGATTTCTGGTCGCTGATGTCCTTTTAGAGAAGGCTCACGATGATATTTTGATTTCGATCACAACCTTTCGTCTTTTGGTTGTCTTTTTGTTTTCTTCCTGTCGAGTTTGATGTGGCTATCGAACTATGAAGTGTTAGTGTCCCTTTCCATAGCTCATCGATGCAAGTGGTGGTGCGACGGAGTTGGACTGTTTAATTTTGTGTACACTTTGTGTAGAATTTGGCTTGGCTACCGAACTATGGAGCATCGTTGTCCTCTTCTGTAGTCACCGGTGCAGGTGGTGGTGTGACGGAGTCATACAATTTGGTTTTGTGTACTCCTTATGTCAAATTCGGCTTGGCTGCCGAACTGTGGAGCATCAGTGTCCTTTTTGGTAGCTTGCCTGTGCGGGCGACGGTGTGACGGAGTCGGACAAT
The DNA here is from genome assembly GCA_019845555.1 of Aristolochia fimbriata. NCBI lineage: Eukaryota > Viridiplantae > Streptophyta > Magnoliopsida > Piperales > Aristolochiaceae > Aristolochia > Aristolochia fimbriata. Next base: position 19,787,074 of record CM034082.1, read on the forward strand.
TTGGTTATGTGAACTCCCTCTGTCGAATTCCGCTTGACTGCCGAACTGTGGAGAGTCGGTGTCCTTTTTCGTAGCTTGCCTGTGTGGGCGGTGGTGCGGTGAAGTCGGATAATTAGCCATTTTTACCTCTCTCTTTTTGTTTCGATTCTTCTTTCATTTTTTTTTCGATTCTTTCTTCATCCTCCATTTCGATTTTGACTTCTTTTTTTTCCTAATTCAGATTTGATTTTTTTTTTTGAATTTTCTATTTTCTCTTGAATTTTGAATTTTTCTCTCGAAAGAAAGAAAAGAGTTACATACATGTCTTTGTTTCACTGATTTGCTCACATTTTGCATACATGTCTGAAAGTCCCAGTAAACTTAAGACATGTACTCAAGAGTGTACTTACAAAATTCCCTGTAAACTTAAGACGTGTACGCAGGAGTGTACTTACACCCGAGGACTGGTGTAATGACACTTAATGTTATACTTATAGATCATAGGCACATAAGTGATTTGTTATCGCAATTCAAAACCAGTCGTTCCTAATCTGCGGGGTCATTCAGCCCAGGGTATCAAAATCCACTAGTAAGAGTATTACAGAAGTTCAACAGCAAGACTTACAGTAATAAGTTCTCCTCCTCTCAAGGACTCGAACAACAACCTCTTCCTAGACAAACTTCCTGTCTACTCACTTCAACAGAAGCCCTTCGATACCCACACACTAAGTCTCCCCCTTAGTGTGTTCCCTATCACGAGGGAGTTTCTTCACGCAGTCTTCTCAGGATGAGAACACTATTACGATGGTCAATAGCTTATTGATAAGCTCGTAGACCTCTTGATTAGCTTCAGCAATTACATATAAAATCGAGGATGTAAGCATATCGATCTTCTCCTCTAGCTCCCCCTCAAACTTATCCTTGCTAGATAATCTTCAGTTTCTGTGTAACCCTAACCCAGCACATACTGTGCTATATATATCTTTAGGGTTAAGCATGTCCTTTTCTGTCTTTAGTCACATCACATCCTGTGCTGATTTCTTTCCTATCTCAAGTAGGAAACTCAATCACTCCAGACTTCTCGTCTGTTCCATATTTAGCCTCAAACATATCCTGTGCTGATTTCTTTCCTATATAAAATATAAAACACAATCACTCTATACTTCTCGTCTCTGATTTGGACCAGAATTATAAATCAGCACGAGTTCCTAGAACTCTTAACCACAATTTGTTCTGTCATAAATAGCCAACTGAACATCCATGCGCTAACAATGTCTCCTCTTGATAGCTTTTTTGATGATATCTTTCTTGGGGTTGGAAGTTTTCGACGCTTGCACAGAGTTGGACGGCATCACCTGGACCCTTCTAAGGCTTCGAGACTCGTGTGTTTTGCCAAGTTCCATTTTGTGTCCTAGAAAGGAGTCTGCGCTAGGAGGGTATGTTGCCGAAACCCCTGTTGGGATGAATTCACATCCTCTCAGCCTTTGGAGTAGACCATTAGCAGCCGACGACCGAGCCTGCTTTTGCCTGGATATTAGCAATTCAACACTGCGCCCTTGTGAAGAGATTAGGAATGGAATCCTTCTGAGTTGGTTGCACTGCCCAACAGAGTTTGAGATTTCGAGGTTGCTGATTAATCAACCTCTTCTGGCCAAGACGCCATGGAGTCTAGCGTCTTATCCGTCCAATCCGAGTCTTCCTCCCGCGCAATTCTTTTACGAATGGGCTTCTCTGCTTGCTGGTCGTTGCTGAGAGAGACTCACTAGTGATAGTGTGCTTGATGCAGTCCATGCGTCGATGTTCTGCTACCACTGCAACGATAGTGTCCGTCGTGCCTTCCAGGAGCTTTGGTGCCTAACGACCAACACCTTCTTTACGAGACAGGAGGAATTTTCCATCTCTCTAGGACATTGTCTTTGCGGGCTTCCTGCTTCGGGAGCATTTTACCAATCACTTCAGGATTCACCGAAGCTCGTAGCATGCCTTTGCCCGAGAGCCTAAAGTACCTTCTTTTTGCCTTCTACGATATCCAATGTTAGTGAGGGCTGAAGGGTGTGCCTCACTTATCCTTTAAAAAATGGATGTCTTTTTGGTTTCACGCAAAGGCGGGCATTCGTCCGTCGGCCGATGCTTGGGCAGACAGATAAGCAAGTTCAGGATGTTGCCTCCGGGATCATGTGACGGCTCAGGACCAAGTCTTTGTGGATCTCGGCGTTCCTCTTGCTCTCGAGGATGAGGTGCACCTGCCTTCTTCGCGTTGTGGCTCTATCGATGTGAGATACTAGCTACCGGAGATTCTATCCTTGAGGTGTTCAAGGTGGCGTCTTATATGGCGAGTGGCACTAGTAAAAAACCAGGTTTGGGCGATCGGTTTACTATAATCGGTTGTCATAGAAATTTTTTTGCGACTGTTTTAAAAAATGGCTACTGGTTTATATAATCAGTTGGCATAAGTAAGTCTATAGCAACCGATGACCGGTCGCCACAATTTTTTCTAAATAACTACTGGTAACCGGTCAGCATTAACGAACTTATGACAACTGATTATCAGTCGCCACATATTTATGGAGATCATTTTAATTATATAATAGGACAAAATAAGGTAAAACTAATAATATATTTAATACATGTTTGAGGATCTTATTGTCTTGCCATTCAATAGAAAGAAAATATAAATTCCCCCCCTCGAAAATGCCCCCCCCCCCCCACCCCCCCCCGGCGACGAAATTGATTTGCCCTCCCCCCAATGACCAGAAATTGATTTGCCCTCCCCCAAGAAATTGATTTCCCCTCCCCCCCTCGACGAAATTTATTCCCCCCTTCCCCCCCCCCCCCAACCCCCCACCCCCCCCCCCCCTCCCCGATGAAATTAATTCCCCCCACTCTTCTTTCCCTCCCGCTCACTCACGAGACGGGAAAGTTCAGCTTCCCCCTCCCTGCTCCGCATGCGTCATCGGAAAATATTTCAGCTTCCCCCCTCCCTCCCCCGTGGGTTTTGGGTATGATATTTTTAATGGAAATCTCTCTTATATGATTCAACTTTGCCTATATTGATGATAAGCACACCGTCTGCTTTCCCTTTTAACTTCTGTATCTTGGACCACGGATGAAGATTAATGGTGTTGTTTCATAAATTCTATATTTTTGAAACTATAAAACATTTCAGCATTTCAGACTTGTTTTTGTTTACCTTTACAACTAAGTCTATTATTGTTCCATTATTCCTGAAAATTTACTATTATTTTTGCAATAATAAATGCTTTGTTTTAAACTTAGCCTCCTGCAAGAAGTGTAAAATTTGTGTTCAAACCTTGGGATCAGCAATTAAACTCCTCCGATGTAATACTTTCTTTTAGCCAACTTCTATCTTAATTCTTGCATTGGTTTTTATTTCTACGGCAGACAAAACAAATGATTGTACTATCAATGTATACTTTTCCCTGATTCGCTTTAGCTAACTCTGAAGGTATAATCTATCTCATAATGCTTTGAGGAGGATTACTTTCTGTTCTTCAGAGATATACTAATTGGTGACCCTTTTATTTGCTGTAGACATTATCTTGTAAAAGAAGGTATAATGCTATGTAGAGCCACTACTTGTTGTTATATTAGTCAACAATATTGTATGACAGTACTGTATCACATTATTTTGAAAAAAATAAAAAGTTCATCAGTTTTCTAGAGGCTGTGGGTGCTGCCTAAGGTTGATGGTGTACTACCCTTATTGGCCATCCTCATGGATAATGAAAATCAAGCTCCTTATGACATGAAGTTGGGTCTAGCAATCACACTAGCTACAATAAATAAAAAATTCCCTACTGCAGCATCCTTTTCATTCTACTGGGCCAATTTTTATTTGAATGAGTGTTTGCATTTTCTCTTTAAGTTAATATCCATCCTAGCTTTGATTATTTCTGCTTGTTTGTGAAAAATTTTATCTTTATCTTTTTATGTTTGATTTTCACTTGCCTTCAATTTTCTTAGACACATGTTCATCTCTAGAAACTGGTGGATGTATAGATTAGGTGCATAGCATTATCAGGTCCTTGGAAGCAGCAGAGATCTCTAAAATTGCTCTCTTTGGTGTAGTTTGTTCTTAGTGAACTAGGCCTTGTTCATGCAATTTCTTACACTTGGTATAGTTTAGTTGAGATGTAATTGGACCTTGTAAGCGTAAGAATGTGTAAGAGTCTAAAACAACACAAGTGCATGACTAAAACTTTAAATGATCCTTGCCCAACCAAATATTTTTATAAAGATTCGATTATCCTAAGACTGCTTGACTGTTAAGTTGGGTTAATTATGTATTGTTATCCTTGGTTTAACTTCACCTATTAGTGAACTTGAGCAGTACCAATATGCCACCTAAAAAGAAGCAACGTTCGAAAGAATTGACAACCCCATCTAAAAGCACTAGGGGCAACATAGGTTTATATGTTTATAATTGCAGTTAAGGCTTGTAACTACTTTTATATGTCGACTAACGTATTCTATTCTATCCAATGCTAGGGGATACTTCCACTAGGCTGTCACGTATATCGCCTATTGTTGGCAGCGATGATGAGACGCATGAGCCGCAATTTAAAGAGTTGCCTATTGTAGAGAGCAGCAGGCCCAAGCGTGGCAGAGGTCCGACCACAGGAAAATCACTCATTCCCCCCCTAGGGCATAAATGGTTATGTAAGGTTGACAACAATCGTGTCGAGGTTGGAGAAGTAGGCACTCATGGACATCAACTTGGTATTTACTCACGAATGTGGATCTACTTCCCCCTTAATATTAAGTGGGAGAGTCAAGCATCAGGTGTATTTGATGACATATTGAATGTAATGAAGGTACATTATCTTCCATTCTAACAAGTCATGTTTTTTTTGTATTATTACTGTTTTAACTACTTATATGAACATTTTGGTTGCAGGAAAGGTATGTCTTCAAATATGTGGAGGGTGATGCCCTTGTCCCAGATGAGGTGTTGAAGAACATATGCAAGAGAAGCCTTCGACTGATGGTAAAGAATTGGAGGAGAAACCTGAAAGAAAAATATGACAAAAAGGATGAGAAGGCGAGAAAGATTTACCCTGATTCAGGCTTGACACAGGCAGAGTGGGAGTTACTCATGAAGTATTGGGCAAAACCCGAAGTCATTGAATCCTGTAAGAGAAACAAGATAAATCATGCACATCTTCAGATGACGCATACATTGGGCTCTAAGTCCATAGCACGCACTATGTTGAGGAGGTAATACCTATACTTGTATTCACTTTTATTTTGATGCATAATAACTTCATACTGCTTCAAATTCATACGACAAAAAAGATTAGGAGATGATTTCACAGTCCTTGGGTCCGACTTGAGTGCCCATAGGAAGAAGGATGGAAGTTATTCAAATGGCTACACTCGGGAAAATTGCATAAGTCCTTATGATTCATTTGTTTTATCTTAACACTGGCAATGTAATAAGATTATGACTTGAGTTATTAAATGCACATACAGGTCGAGGTTGAAAGATTTTTTCATAAAAATCACCTCCAACAGAGCCAAGAAATCACTGATTTACCTCTGGTCTTGGATGAAGCCTTTGGACGCCATCACGGGGGGTTTGAGAGAGGTATGGGGAGTGGCTGGTCACGAAGGAGTCACTAGTACTCAGGGACATCTGATGGGAGGATTGAGACACTCGCCATATAGGTCAGTTCCATTCAAGAGGAAAAAAGAGTCATGATAGATACAATCAAAAATTTGAAGGAGACACAAAAAGAAAATGTTGAGGACTTCAAGGAGACTCATAGGGAGGAAATCCGTGCCATGGAGTCTAGGATTCAAGCTACTTTCTAGGCACAACTTCAAGCACAAGCCAAGTGATTCATGGACAACATAAAGACCCATCTCTCAGAATTCGACTATTCATCAACCCAAGGTTTAGAAAATAGAAGACCTTTTATTTAAATATTATTTACGATTCATAAATCTGTTCCTAATATTCTATTATGTTCATAGACCCCCCAAACACTAGGAAGTAGGTGTACATGCAACAAAAAATGGGAGATTGTTTTTGCATGGAATAAGGTACAATTTTATGTCTTTGTATATCTGAAACCCTTTTTTTTGTTACTTTTACTAGTGCATCTTATGAGTTATGGATTATGCAGCAGAAGCAGTCAAATGAACATTGCTGTAGATTTTTTTGGAAGGTCTATATGGATACTTTTTTGGGAGTCATTTTGTGGAGTCCACACAATCTTGCTGCAAATTTTTTTGAAAGGTCTATCTGGATTTTTTTTTGGGAGTCTAAACAATCCAATGTGGAAGGTCTATATGAACATTGCTGTAGACTTTTTTTTGTGACCTTTTTTTTTAATTAATTAAAAAAAATAAAAAATTGCAATTTTGACACTGTTCTAAAAAAATGACACTATTTACACTTTGATCGAGTTGGTCAAAGTTGACCAACTCGGTCAAACACACGTGAGGTGACACGCTGGACACAGCGTGTCGCCAAAATTTTTTTTTATAAGACTCAAGTAGGCGGCATTCAAATGCCGCCTACAAAAATGAGAGGCGGCTTTAAAATGCCGCCTACCCTCAAACACGAGGCGGCATTTAGATGCCGCCTCAATCTACACTTAAAGAAAAGTCTATTTTTTTTGCTTTTGAACGAAAACTAGCGAGGCGGCATCTAAATGCCGCCACTTTCGAAAATGCGAGGCGGCATTTACATGCCGCCTCATCTAACACTTAGCGAAATTTCGTGTCGGCAGTGCGATTCGTAGTTTGTCAAGGAGGCGGTCGGCAGTGCGATTCGCAGTTTGTCAAGGAGGCGGCATCGCGATGCCGCCTAACTTAAACATAGGCGGCATCGCGATGCCGCCTCGTCTTCTTTTTTATTCTCCCCGCCCATCTTCTTTCTCTCCTTCCTTCATTCTCCCAAATCGAACCGCGCAGAAAGAGGTCTCCTTCTCTCTTTCTTTTCGTCCCTATTGCCGCCGAATCGAAGCAGCAAATCAGCGATTGGAGGTTGTCGCGAACGATAAACTTATGTTTCTCCAGCGGATCTTTCTCGTTTAGTTGTAAAAGTAAGGTATGTTTTTCATTTTTAGAGTGAGTTAGAATGTTTGGGCGTCGTTTTGATGACTTGATGCATGTTTTTACTTGAAATTGCTCTTATTGTAGCGTATTAACCATGATTATGCTACAAATTTCATGTTTGTTGGTTGATTTAGGGTTAAATTTCTTGTATTACGTGGATTTGGGATTTTTTGGGTTTAGGGTTTAGGGTTTTTTAGGCTAATTTCGGGGTTTTGTTGCTAATTTAGGGTTTTGATGTTAATTTAGGCGTTTTGAAGCTTATTTAGGGATTTTTATGTTAATTTTGATTTTATGCTATATTTAGGGTTTTTGTGGTAATTAATGGATTTTATGCTTAATTAGGGTTTTTCAGGGGTAATTTGGGAATTGGCATGGTAATGTTGATGTTATGTTAAGATATGGTTTTATATGCTAATGAAGGATTTGTAATCGTAATTCAGTCATATTTTAGGCAAATTGAGGGTTTAGGCTAATTTAGGATTTTATAGACTAATTTAGTATATGAGGCGTTGTAGTTTTCTAGAGGCGTCATCACGTCTAGAGGTGTTGTGGATCTTGGAATAAGTACCTTAAGCGAAGAAGTGGTTTTGCATGAAGAATTTTAATTCCAAGTTGTGTGGTGTATGTGATGAGTTGTGATTTAAATGTATATTGCTTAATTTCAGTTGAAGATGGCAGTCGTACCTGCGTGTTGTTATTTTGGTGGTGAATTTATTTTTGAGCATAGCAATGTGGTCGGCTATTGCGGGGGGACAACCAGACTTATATATATATCTAGAGCCGACGTGTTCGTTTAATACGTTGTGCACTATGATGTATAATGTTCTTGGAGGGAACCCACTCACGGATCACATTTCAATATGGTTGAGTTTTACGTGCAATGGTCGGTTGATGTACACTCCCATACTCGATGACGTGTCACTGGAGAATGGATTAGGTCAGGTGAAGTATGGGTTCCAATCAACGTTGGAGCTGTTTGTGAAGCGGGATACCTACTCCTATGAGATGGATAGTGGAAGAAGTTTAGAAAATGTGGGTGGCACTGACGAAGGGGCTGTTATGGTATATGGGGGGCAAGCTCTGGCCGAAGGGGATGAGAGAGTTGAAAGACCCATTGCGGAGTTCATCCCTGCAGAAAGGTGAGAATTATCAATCTAGCCTAGTTTAAAGTTTTACTTAATTTCTGTTTCGCATTAGTTGTTGATGAAGTTACAATTGAATTCAGGGAACGAAGTGAGAAAGCAAATGATGATTCTAGTAGTGAGGGGGTCGTGGCCGGAACCAGTTACAGAGGATGAAGTTGAGGAAGAAGAAGATGTTGAATTACCCCTTCCTACCATGGGTTTCCCACCTCTAGAGGAGAATGACGAGGCGTATCTCGATCCGTGGATAGGAGTGATGGACAGGGATGTGACATATAAGAACATAATGGTCCCAGGCGTAGATGATGATAATGTACCCCCACCCGTCGGTGTTGGAGTCGGTCAGAGGTTTATTACCAAGGACGCATTAGTGATGTACTTGAAGGACTACTGCATAAGTAGACATCTCCAGTTCAGGGTGCATAAATCGGGTCCGACAGTTTATTCTGTTCGTTGCCCAGGTGATCAGTGTCCATGGCACGTATACGCGTCTTACAGTATGAAGTTGAACATGTGGAAAGTTCGACGATGCAATGATGAACACACGTGTTTGAACGTCGAGCTGCGCATGGACAACCGGTTGTGCACCTCTAGAGTGATATGTAACCTGATTATGCCCAACGTGAGGACGAGTTTCACTCTGCCTCCGTATGAGATCATTCAGCTAGTCAAGGACAAGTATCATATTCAGGTGAGTTATAATAGGGCATGGAGGGCAAGGAACAAAGCACTAGTTGCTGTATTTGGTGGATGAGATGAGTCATACAACTTATTACCTCAGGTTTTTAAGGCAATCAAAGACACAAACCGAGGTACTAAGTACAAGATGATAACCACGGATGATGGTGTGAGAGAAGGAAATTTTGTGTGGTTTGATAGGGTTTTTTGGGCATTTGGACCAGCTATCCATGGATTTCAGTTTTGTAGACCCTTCATCAGTGTAGATGGGACTCATCTGTACGGGAAGTACAAGGGTTGTCTTTTGATAGCTACGTCGTTTGATGGGGATAATCGGTTATTTCCCCTGGCCTTTGCACTTGTGGAGACAGAGAACATCGATACGTGGACTTGGTTTATATCATGTTTGGCGCGTCAGGTGGTTAGGGGGAGGTCTCCGATGTGCATCATCTCTGACCGTCACAGTGGTATCATCAGAGCAGTAAGGGATGTCTTTCCACGCCCCCATAGACACAGGTTCTGTATACGACACATCGTTGCCAATCTGAAGAAGCGGTGCAGTGTCAAGGACTTGAATAAGATGGTATGGAGATGTGAGAGTGCAGAAACAGTGGCTCATTACGATCATGAGATGCAAATACTTGAAGAAGCATGTCCTGGAGCCAAAGCGGAGTTGACTGAGGATATGAGCCCTGAGCAGTGGGCCCTTGCATACGATGGAAACATGTCATTTGGTAAGCTCACGACGAATTCCTTTGAGAGCGTGAATTCTCTTTTGAAGCGGGCACGGAGTTTACCTGTTCAGGCCCTAGCATCGGCGATATTCTATCGGATGAATGCAAGGTTTGTACACAGGCGAGATAAGGCTGCTCAGATTACAACCCATCTTTGTCCTTCAGTAGATGCACATTTACGGACTGTCGTGGATGATTCCAGACATGTGCACGTTGTTAGTTATGGCGATGGGATATTTCAGGCCAGCGAACACAAGGTTAACGTCATGCTTAGGGAGTGTACATGTCGATCATTCCAGATATATCAGGTTCCGTGTGTCCATGCCATTGCAGTGTGCGGGGCAATACACTATGACTTCTATCAGTTGACATCGGAGTATTATTATGCATCTACAAACGCTTGGGTGTATGAACGAGCGTTTGATGTGCTTACACGGAGAAGTACTTGGGTGCAGGAAGGTCAAGTGGTACTCCCACCAAGTCCGAAGAGGACTCCGGGCAGACCAATGTCCACGCGTATCCACAATTCTATGGATTGGAGAGATGACGACAGAGGACGATATTTGTGTAGCAATTGTAAGCAGCCCGGTCACAACAAACGGGCCTGTAAAGCCCCGTCTTCTGACAAATAAGAGAGTTCCCGCGCGGGGTCTAGGCGTCGGTAATGTATTTTGTTAGTTTATGTAAAATGTATAATGACACGAGCCCAGTTGATTAATTCATCTTAGTTAGTTAATGTTACTTTATTTTTTTCTTACAGTCGTGATGGCAGGGCAGCCCTTTTATTGTACAATCAGGACTCCCACAGGAGAGAGGCCATCTGGCATGGGGAGGTTAGTGCGGACTCTTGTACTTGTGGTTATATTTGCTTTTAAACATAGGGTTTAAATATACACTAACAATACCCACTCATTTTCAGGACCCTGGATGCCTGGAATGCACTGAGCATTTCCAGACTCTACGACATTGGCCCATGGACGAGCGGATGTTGCCGTATGTAGAGGCCGCGGGGTTTGGTGCACTACACAGAGTCCAGTGGTTGAGACTGGACAAGCCGCTGATTACCGCACTAGTAAAGAGATGGAGGAGCGAGACGAACACCTTCCACCTTGCGAATGGTGAAATGACTATCACATTAGAGGACGTGGCTGTCTTATTGGGATTACGCGTCGACGTGAGACGCTGTGACCGGGTCGACTCGGGGGGATTGGATGGAGTTGGCCAGAGTACTTCTGGGGGTCGAGCTCCCACCTGGAAGTTTTCAAGGGGGTCGACTATCACTTTCATGGCTTAGAGGCCAATTCTCATTCTGTCCCGACGACGCGACCGAGTTGGTGATACAACAGCACGCTCGTGTGTACCTCCTCCATCTAGTGGGTGCGACGATATTCTCGGATGGTAGTGCCCGAGGAGTTCACATGGCATACCTGACACTATTCGAGGATTTCAAGGAGGCCGGGAGGTACAACTGGGGAGCAGCCACATTAGCCTTCCTCTACCGGGAACTCGCGAAGGCATGTCGCACGGGAGTCGTTGGTATTGCTGGATGCCTCACCCTTATGCAGGTAACCTCTTCTCTCATAAAAATTGCTCTTCTTGAAGGAATATGACTTATCTGTATAGTTTTTGTTTTATGCAGTTGTGGGCGTGGGAACGTCTATATACTGGACGTCCGACACTCCTAGAGGAACCGGAGGTACAAGGTGGCCCTTTAGGTTCCAGGTATGTACCTATACAATTTAATCGTTATTTACACTTCCATAAAATCTTGGGTAACTAACTTATATTGGTTTTTTAGGTGGAACGTCCGACGGACGAATGCCACCAACCCTGGTGGAAACCTGGTGCTATACAAGACAGAGTTGGACCACCAGCGGAGCTATCAGGTAAGTTACTTTACGAACAAACAGTAATGACAATTCCTACCCCAGCAAGTTCCCGTTAGTAATTATTGTATTTTTTCTTAGGTAAACTGGCAGCCGTACCAGGATTTCGTGCAGCGTCTACCTGTTATCTGCGTTGAAGGTAGACGTATCTGGTTGTCTAGGGACACCTCTTATTTGCTTTGAGATCGTCGAGCTGCATGTTCCTGATCGAGTGATGTTACAGTTCGGGCTAGAGCAGGTAATTATTGCAACGCCCAAGTTCAATTTCTATTTATCTTTCAGTGTTTAATTTAATAACTTTGAGCAAGTGACTCCACCGGAGGATGTCGAGCATGTTACTCGCATCTCTCGGAAAGGCCGAGCTGGGGAGGATTGGGCGCTATACCACCGTGATTACATCGCTCGGTGGGAGGCGCGGGCGGAGTATGTTATTATGGGCAGCCGGGCACACACCCCGAGACATGCTCCCAGTGACTATATGAGGTGGTATTTGGGGGCTACTCGACGATTCATAGCACCTCCACCGACTGAGCCAGCCATGGTATACCATCCTAGAGGTTATACCGAGGAGGCATTGGTACGTACTTAACTTTGTGGATTGATAATTTCCTTAGTCATACATTTTTAACTTACGTTTTTATTTCGCAGTTGGGTTGTGTAAGGAACGTGGTTGAGCGCGTCAACCATAGGGCAGACTTATACCCATCATCCACAGACCCACACTGGCTGGAGATTGGACACTACTGTCAGTCGGTCCTGTACAACCTTCCACTCTTGGAGGGAGCGATCGTCGGGGGAGACGAGTCACATGCTGGTGAGCCTTCTCACGTGGTCGAGCCAGCCAAAGATAGAGCTCCGCGGCGACGTCGTGCAAGGCGTCGGCCTACAGCTGAGATGACGACTCGTGTCGAGGACTTTGACGAGGTTCGAGCCATACCGGAGCCTACGTTGCTCGATCTTCCACCTCAGCAGACACCCGACACGGAGCCTGGCCCGCCCCTTGAGCAGCCTCTTGAGCAGCCCATTGAGCAGCCCCAGGAGGAGCCCAACCGCCACCCTCCTATTCGACGGATTTATACAAGAAGGCAGAAAAAGACAATTGGTGCACCAGAGCCCAGTTCTGCCTTATGATTGTTTCTGTAACTGATGATTTGTTGTTTTTCATTATTTTTTATGTATACACATTTGTATAGTTATATTTTATATAGTTTTTATTTATTTGTCATGATAGATGTGTTTATCTATTTTACAATTATGTAGTGTGAGCTGTTTTGGATTATGATTGTTAATAGGTAATGACAGGTAGAGAAACAAACAAGACAAAAACAAAAAAAAAAAATAACAAAAAAATTAAGCAAAGGCGGCATTTAAATGCCGCCTTTAGTTTTAAAAGTGGAGGCGGCTTTTATATGCCACCTACTGAGTAGAATGTAAGGCGGCATCTTCATACCGCCTCCAAATCACGAAATTTCGTTGTGTAGGTCGAGGCGGCATCGAAATGCCGCCTTGTTCTTTTCGCTAGTGGCGGTATTTAGATGCCGCCTCGCTAGTTTCCGTTCTTTAGCCTAATATTTCTCTAAGTCAAGTTTGAGGCGGCATGTTTAGGTAGGCGGCATTTTAAAGCCTCGTCGATTTTTTATTGTAGGCGGCATTTGAATGCCGCCTACGGGATTCTAATAAAAAAAAATTTTGGCGACCGCTGTGTCCAGCGTGTCGCCATAAGTGTGTTTGACCGAGATGGTCAACTTTGACCAACTCGGTCAAAGTGCAAATAGTGCCATTTTGGCAAATTTTTTTAGAACAGTGTCAAAATTGCAATTTTTTATTTATTTTTAATTAATTAAAAAAAAATGTCTTTTTTTGCATGGTAAGCCACTGTTTTATGGTCGGTTCTTTGTCATTGAAATCATGATTTAGTATCATAAAAAGCCATGTCATGATTATGACTTGTTTAATTAGTAACTCACTCAAACGAGTGATAACTGTTGGAGAGAGTGTAACATGCATATGCATAAATTGGTTGGGCTAACACGATGTAACAAGGTGATTTATGCCATGTTTAATTATTAGTTCAGATGAATATTTTACAATGTGTATAAGTTTTTCACAACATGATTTGTTTTCCATGCCATATTTATCTTGTTGATTCTATATTACCTGAGAAAACCTCCTAATAATTATTCTTTTTACATTTTTTGGACACTTGGGAAGCAACAGGATCAACGAACATGATAACAAGAAAATATGATTGCTACTATAATATGTACTGGTTAAATCTATTGGGTGCTTATCTATGTTCCAATGTGGATTAAGTTGCCCTTATTTGAATACATGCAGATAGTGCTTGACCTAGATGAAGCTTTGATTTGTGTTTAGAGGCAGGACTTCAGTGGTTTGTGCATAGAGGCAGAACTTCAGTGGTTTGTGTTGCAGTGCATATCTTTCTTTTGATTTCTCATTAATGACCATTACATACAACCGGAGAAAAGATAGTGGGATTAGACCTGCACAACATCCGAAGTGAGGATGCATTGGATGTCCTATTGGAAGCTCGTACAACTCGTCTTCTCCAAATGGGGAGAGATCGATTAATGCAGGCAGTGGTATTAATTAAATGAAGATAGGAGGGGGGAGGGGGAATTTGTATTTTTTACATACTGTGATTGAGTTTTTTTTTAATGTAGTTATGAAAATGTCGTTGAATCTGTAGTTGTTAACACTTTATAAACTTCATATTAAATACAAATAGCTTCTTTCTATTCTTATCCAAATAATAATAAAAAAAATTATTACTTGCGGCTATTGGCCAACCAGTGCTCATTAGATTTCTGGCTACTGGCCAGCCAATGGCTACATATAGGATTTGTCGCGACTGGCCAGCCAGTAGCCACATATTAGATTTGTGGCCACTGGCTTGCCAATTGTTACATATTGAATTTGTAGCCACTGGCTAGCCAGTGGCCACATATCTAATTTCTGGCGACCGGTAGACAGCGGCCAAAGATAGTATTTGTCTCAACTGGTTTACAGTTGCAAAAGCCGTCGGTATATGGCCTCTGACAATGTCGGTCGCCACAGACAGTCTCGCTACCATATTTGTTTCGACCCAATTATGACGACCAGCAACCGGTCGTTACGACTTTGGCAACTGGCTTGTGGTCTTTGGCGACTGTCATAGCCGGTCGCCATAAACTAGCTTTTTTACTAGTGTGGCATCCGAGTCGGCCTGGCTGGTCCAGCTTTGGCCAACTTATACCGGGATCTCGGCTTTTTCTAGCCTTCTCGCATTGCATGGCCGTATCTTTATGCATGTCTTGTGTACTACTTTGAGACTCACGGTGCGGATGCAAGCAGCGATGATGCTCCTCTTATGTTCCTTTATCGGAAGCCCTCCCTTTCGTGGTCCTTCAACTAGATTCAGGCTCACGGGCTTTTCAGGCAGGATGGAGTGAAGACTTGGTATCACACAAAGTTCCTTAACTTTGGCCCTCTTGTGGACTCTAGTGATCACGAGGCTTAGGCTGTAGAGTACAAAGTCCTTTGCATCTGATCGTGCTTCTTGACTTACCGGAAACTTCACTGGCTAGTCGCGGAGACTAATAGTCCCCATCAATTCTCCAGGCAGTTCGGATTTTGCCAAGACTTGCAGGGGACACTTACGTACCTTCGATAAACGCGGTGTGAGTCTCTTTCGGAGCTACTGGCGCTTTGGGGGGCCAATTTGGCTCGACCTTTTGAACGAGTTGATCTGCCTTATAGGGGCTGAGCGGGAGTCGACCCCTCATTCTTTCTTTTCGGATTTCATCGAGGCAGTGGGTACTCCCAACCTTTGAGGTATGTGTCATTTGTACTTTACTTTCTCTTCTTTTTATTTCTCCTTTCTCCCCCTCCCCCCCCTCTCCCTTTTTTTTAATGGCGGCCGCTTCAACTCTTTCTTTTTGTACAACGCGGGTCGCAACGTTTTATCGCTGAGGCTGCTCCGGCCATCTCGATCCTTGATGTGTCTCTTCTGCCCCCAGCGTTAGTTGCTTCTTCACAACTCACTCGGTCAGCCCCGGTGCTTGACACTTCTTCGCTGCCCACTCAGTTGGCTCTATTGAGAGAGCTCAGTGATGATGACGATAGCAGCAGAGTGAATCCTCGACGCAAGTGGAAGCAGGTCGTGCCTAACAAAGTGAAAGCAGCGCCGCGAAAGTCTCTGGCTGGGGAGATTTCAAACTTTCCGGCGGTTCTGTCATTGTCTGCTCCGCGCCCTCCGAGCATAAAAAATAAGAAGCGAGTAGTTCCCGTGAAGGATCTTGTCGACACAGTTCCTCTTAGTGTTTTGATCCCGACGAGGCAAAAATTGACCGTCCAGAAGAGTGATCTGCTTCCCCTGATCGCCCGATCCTCTGGAAGCGGGGCAGAAGCGGTTTGCCGGCCCAGCCCCAGCGTACTACGTTTGTTATTGTGACAGAGGCCTCTCAAGAGACTCCGCTTGTCATTTCCGATTCTCTTCCAGTGGTTCTTCTTCTGCACCTTCTCCGTCAGGTTTGACACTAGAAGCTCCAATCGATCTCTCCGATTTGGAGCTCCCCGACCATTTGGGTCCTGCTTTTTAAAACCCAGTCACTTCGCAGGAGCTAGCTCAGATGAATTTTAATGGTGACCTTCCCATTCTGGCTGCGGGAACTCTTGAGGCCGTCCCTACCAGAGGGAGTTCTGTGATTGTCCCTAGTGGCGAGTCTTCCCATCCGTCGGTGACCCCCCTGGTGAGTCACCCTTCTTCTACTTCGCAGGAGCCCTCGTCCTGGTCATTGTTGAAATATGAGCTAAGGTCGAGAAAGTTTACATTGGCGCAATGGGTTAATTATGTTGAGACGGAGTTTTTGTGTGCCTCGGACCCTGGCGCGCCCAAGAAGGTCGACGATGCGCGGCTCTACCTCGACAAGCTGAAAGAGGTAGGTTTCGACACTTCTTCCGTTGAGCAATTTATTGATGGCATTTCGTTGGGAGCCAAGGGTCTTCACAAGTTGAGTGATTCCCTTAGAGGGAAGTTCTGCCTTGAGGAGAAGCTTGTTGAGGAGGCAGAATTTACGAAGTCGATTCGGCTTGCAGCGACTCAGAGAGATCATCGAACGGTTGGTTTTGACAACGACTTTTCCGAGCGCAAGCTAGCTGAGGAAGGGGAGAGGAAGCTTCATGGCCGACTCGCATTGGTCTCGAATCGTCTTTCGTCCCTCGACGTCAAGATTGCGGCCACCAAGAAGGACCTTGACGCCGATGACGAGGAGATCCTTGCACTTGAGGGGAAATTGGCTGGAATGCGTGCGCGACCTACTGTTAGCCAAGAAGAGGAGAAGAACCTGGCTACTTTTCGTGTCTACATCTCCAGGCTGAAACTGATTGTCGGGACTTCAATCTTCTTTCGCCTTGAACTTTGTAGTTTTTTTTTTTTTAACTTCTCCACGTAGTAGGAAGCTTATTGTACTCTTTTTATTATTTTTTATTATTTTTATTATTTTTTATTTACATGTAATGGACATTGTCCATCATATATAGAAATTTCAACACGATTTCGTTTGCTTTTTCCTTTTTTTCTTTTGCTTTTTTTTTTCCGATTCATGTGTAGAACAATTTGAGAAATTTTTCGTTCACTATCGGTAGCTCGACACCGTCTTGTTTCACTAGTTTATACACATCATTAGTGTATGCTTCTTTAACGACATAAGGACTCTCCCATTTAGGCGCAGATTTACCCCTGGTCTTGCTAGTGAAGATCATCGGTCGTCACATGGTGAGGATGAAGTTGCCTTTCTTCTGAAAAGAAAGGAGTCTAACCTTTTTGTTGAAGGTTTGGGTCATGCACGCTTAATAGCGCTCAAGCCTTTGTTGGGCTTGGAGTCTTCTTTCGTCGAGCTATTCCAATTCTTCGAGTCAAAGTCTGGTGGTCTCCTCCTGCGTGAGTCCCTCTCTAATGACAACCCAAAGTGGCAAAACCTAGATTTCCAACGGTAACATGGCTTTGGTTCCGTAGACTAGGGAGTAAGGGGTTGACTGTGTGGGGTTCAGAATGTAGTTCTGTATACCCAGAGAGCTTTGCTGAGCATTTCGTCCCAATTGCATTTGTTCCCCAACACCTTTTTTCAAGATTTTGCAGAGAATTGTTGAAGGCTTCTTCCAGACCATTGGCCGTCGGGTTATAGGCTGAGGAAATCTTCTGCTGTATGTGGAATTTATTATAGAATAGGTCCATGGCCTGATTCCAAAAAGGGGTTCCGTTATCCGTCACTATGTAGCGAGACACTCTGTGTCGATAGATGATGTTCTTTCGGATAAAATTGGCCACAGTGTTCACCTTGACTTCTCAAAAAGCAGCAGCTGATGCGATCCCAACTAAGCACTAGCAAGAGGACTAATCAATGTAATATAGACTTAGGTTAAGCCCGAATATCGTCCTACAAGGACCAAGCTAATAGATAATTATTTTTATAGTTTAAAAATCAAAGCTTGAGAAATCAATTGGAAACGAGTTGTAAAAATAGAAAATAAACTAATCTACCTAATCCTATAGAGATCAAGAGACAACTTTTGATAAAATCAGTATGGAAAAGACGTTGGGAATTCAATTCCACCATAGTTACTTTTGAGATTGAATAAAATAAATGATTTAGAAAACAAATTTGACGAGCTTATTATATCCATGGCTACTTCCGCAATGGCATCACCTTCTATCTCCTAGAGACAACCAGTCGACATGATCAACTCTAATTGATAGCGTAAATATAAAGCTTAACTTACCTAGTGCATGAACTCAAAAAGAACTTGCACATCCTATCCAACATATCTCACCTTAAGCCAAACTTCACCTTATAACCTGTACATCGTACGACAACAAGCACGAATCAAGGAATTAACAGCTTATTGCTACTCATTCATACATGAATTTGAAATCTAATAAAGTAACAATCTCATTACATGCCTAAGGAGTTATAGAGTCGTAACTAAGACGACTCCATGCTTTAAATTAAAGCACAAAATAAGGTCTTGAATACAACCATGAAGAAGAAAAGAAAAGATAAACTAAGTACAAACTCCCTTTGAGAAGAATCTACCTGTTGAAGATGGCTTCCAATAGCTGCTGCTCCTCCTTGCCTCAAAAGCTTCAATAGGACGTCTCCTCTTGCCTCTCAAGACTCTCTCTAATTAAAATACTGGAAAAACTAGGCTAAAAGTAGATACTAAAACTAGATCCTAACTCTCAAAATTAGATTCTGAAATTCGATATTTATAGGTGTTCTGCTGTCCAAGCCTTATTATTTGGTCTCTGTCTAGGGGTTGAAATCATGACTTTCTGACCTCAGAATTGTATGAAATTACACACGAACCTTATTTCCATGGTCTTTGACTTGTGTACGAAATTTTAGTTGAATCTGAGTTAGGAAACTGGATATATGATGCTGAAAAGTCGGGTTGGTTTTGCTGCCAATTTCAGCACTTGTTCATCACTTTTGGAAATTTAAAACTCCAAAAGGACGGCTTGAATTGACCTGATATTTTGTGATATGATTCTCAATCCTCTCATGAGTCTGTGGTACAAATTCAGATTCAATTGGAAGTCAGAATCTTCATATATGGCTTCTTCAAACTCGGACTGTAATTTCCTTCTTAAGCAGTCTCCTGATTAGCATTGGACTTCACCTCTTGGAGCATTCAAACCTCTTAGGATTCCAATCAATTTCCTATGGAGTCTTCGTGGACACCTTCCTTATGTAGTTAGGACTCTATCTCCCAAGTTTGAACTTGATTGGTAGTCAGATTCCCGAGATTCTTGCAATTTTTTGCTGCAGAGTCACTGGCGCGGTCGCGCCGTTAAAGTGTCAGATGTTGGTGTGGGCGCGCCACTTGGGCAGCATTTCTTCTAAGTATTCGAACGGAAATGTTGGGTGTCTAGAAAGTGCACTAGGTCAGAAAGTAATATAGACTCAAGAGTCCAGATATCGATCCCACAGAGACCTTGATGAGAACCTAGTCTACGCAAAGATTTTTCTGATGATTGAAGAGAACAATTTTTTATTTTTTGAAAATTGGAAAAGAAAACTGAATTAAACTACTGGATTAGATGACTAAACCTTATGGAGATGAGACGTTGGGAAGAAGTGTCAATCCCTCCTAGTTGTTAGTATGCAAAGTTTTGATTTTATAGCTCAAGTACCTTTACCTTGACTTACCTTTTGAAAACCTGGTTACCCATATACAGGAAATAACTTTCACCTATTCTTTGAACTCCATCATAATTTGGAATATTCAAATCCTAAGTGCAAAAATATAAAAGCTTGAAGATTAACTTTCTCTTATTCAAAATAAGAGCTATAAAAAGTCACATTGTTTTCACTAGTCTCCATTACAATTCGGAACAATCTAGTTAGAAAATTGAGTTATTTTAGACAATGAAGAATCAAACTAATAGTCCATACCTCTATAGAATTATAACTTCTCTATTCGAACCTCGTTAAATTCAGAAAGCAATTCAGACTAGAAGTAGGCAATGAACTTAGATTCTAAAACAAAGGCAAAGTACTATTCTGCTTTAAACATCAAAACAAGGAGTTCATGACTTCCCCAACAGAGAGAGTACTCCATGCAATTACAGCCATAGAAATCAAAATAGACTAAATACAGAAACCCCCTTGAAGGACTGCCTTTAGCTTCACTTGTGCCTTGACTGAAATCTCCACTTCTCCTCTCCAAAGTGCCAAGAGGTCGTGCAAGACTCCCTCTGGACTTCCCCTACTTTAAAAAATAAGTAAAACAGTGAGAAAATAAACTAAAAACTTGATTTAGAACTCAATTCCTTCACTCATCCTTGGACCCCTATTTGTAGCTGGACTTTTGTCAAGGCCTTGTAATTTGGTCTCTGCCCAGGGATTGAAATCATGCCTTAATTACATCAGAATTCCATGAAATTACACACGAACCTTCCTTACATAGTTCTTGACCTATGTACGAAATTTTAAGTAAATATGAGTTGGGAAACTTGAGATATGCTGAAGAGAAGTCGGGTTGGTTCTGTGGCCAATTTTAGCATTGGGTCCACCACTTTGAAAATTTAAAACTCCAGAAGGCCATCTTGGATTGATATGATTTTTCTGTATGTAATTATGAATCCCATCAGGAGTCTGTGTTCCAAATTTGGAGTTGATTGGGAGTCGAAATCTCCCTATATGTCTTCTTCAAACTCGGACTATAGTTTCCTTATTTAGCAGTCTCCTAATCAGCTTTGAATTTTACCACCTTGAGCATTCAAACCTCTTAGGATTCCCATCAATTTTTTCTAGAGTCATCATGGATGTATTCCTGACGTACTTATGACTATTTCTTCCAAGTTTAATCGTTATTTGCTGTCAGAATCCTGAGATTTCCGCTGTTTTGCGTTGCTGAGTCAGTCGCGCGGTCGCGCCTGTTGAGCAGAATCCTTTCTAAGTTCAAAAATGACAACCGTATCTATGCAGCTTTAGGAAACTTCATGGAGCGGTAGCGCCAATTTATGCTGAGATGTGGCGCGGTAGCGCCAGTCCTTAGAATCTTCACCGACATCCCAAAGTGGAAACTTCTGACTTCTGAGGGCACGATCGCGTTGTTTCACTTTCCCGAATTGTCTTCTTTCATTTATTTCTAGCCGTTGGGTATTTTTCTTCCTTAATTTGAATTTTAGCCCATTTTCCCAGCGCAGTGGCGACAGAATCGGCGCGGAGGCGTCATACCCTTTTTGACTCATTTTGCTCATATTTCCTTCAATTTCTTTCCGAATTCAGATTTTCTTCTTCGACCGGGTACCTGAGACACAAAACATGAATTTGAGTCATATTTGTCTTTTTTATGCTAATAATCAAATCAGAATTGGAATTTCTAATCATTAATTCATGCCTAGACAGTGTCTTTCAGACACTTATCAGGAAATAGTTCCGGTCATGTTAGGAAACTCCATAGGCTTAGGGGCACCATCTTTGTATGCTAGAGCCATTCGGATGGTGCGGTAGTGCCTGATTTTGTCCTCCAACTGGTGCGATCGTGCCGGTTCCTGCAACCTTGTACCTTTTTGTACTAAAATCTTCATAGTTTCTTCGTTTTAGCTCCAATTTCAATAATTCTTGTTGCGGTCGAATCTTGAGAGAGAAAAAATAAATTTGAGACATATTTCATGATATTGTGATGAATATTGACTCCAACATATAATTTACAAGTTAAATTGAGGCCTAAAAATAGTGTCATTTAGACACTTATCACAACCCCAAACTTAAACTTTTGCTCGTATCACAACCCCAAACTTAAACTTTTGCTCGTCCTCGAGTAAAACTAAAAAAGAAAGAACTAGAGTTATGACCAATTGACAAAATTTAAGAAAAATTAGTGGGGTTACCCTTTCAAAGAATCAATCAAAGATTACTCATTTAGACCTCTCCTATTCTTGTTTATCCTGCTCTCTACTATTCATACCACTTTCCCATGCACGTGAGCAGTTTATATTGAAAGCCATAAGCCAACCATCAGTATAATCTCCACTAACATAAGGGAATTCAAAATTATAATCATAAGGTCTTCTATAGGTTGTAATTGGGCATGGGTAATGGGTAGGAGAAAATTAAGGATAAATATTTTTAAGGTCAGTCCTCCTCCTTATTTCTATGTCCCATCTTCCTGAGCATGAACCATCTATGATTGTAGTACACCACCCGAAACTTAAAAATTTGCTTTGTCCTCAAAGCAATCAAATAAAAAAAGAGTATGATACTTGCACCTTCTACTTAATCCCAATTACTACGTCATCTCTCAAGGAAAAACTCTCTTTATTTCTTTTTCTTTTTTTCTTTTCTCATTTTTTTCTATTCACCTTTTTTTCTTTTCACATTTTTTTCTTTTCACATTTTTTTCTTTTCACATTTTTTTGTTTTCACATTTTTTTTCTTCAGCTTTTCCTCTCAGATATTCCAGCAACTTTGTCATTCTTTTTATCTTCATCCTGCACCTTTCCTCTTCTTTTCAAAGAAAATTCTATACCCTTCATCCATCCCTCCTTATTTGTCCATAAATTCAGATTTTGGTCCATGCTCATTCAAATAGAACACTTCAATAATTTAGAGAAATAAAGGTCAGTAAAAGACAAGTTTTTAATCACAAAGGCTGGTTTATGTAATGTGAGAATTGAAAACAAAGCAAAGATCTTGTCGGCTCAAAATGTTTGACAAAAGGTGATGCATCTTGTGCATTAAAGTGGGTGGCTCAAAAAGGCTCAAACGGTTTAAAACAGGTGCCTAAATTATTTCAAAATTTTGAAAAACCTGTCTTCGTTTTTCCTCAATCTTCCTTCAGGTTGGTTCTATTATACAAAATAAACATGCTCAATACATTCAACCAATCAAACCACTTCCAAAGATAGTTTTTCTCATGTCAAAACCAAAAATTCAAACAAATATGTTTCACAAGAGAATGAATGAAACCTATCTTCTCAATCCACCAATTAGAGTTCCCACAAAATTCTTCAAAAATATTTTAAGATTTAGAAACATTCTTCTAGTATAGACTCAAAAAAAAATAAAGACTAACTACAAGTCTAACTAAAACAAAGAAAACAAACTAGAATTCAAAATCCGAGTTTCCCACCCCAAACTTAAAATTTTACATTATGCTCAATTCAATCAAATGAGATAGAGGGTAAGAAACTTCCCTAAGAAAGTTGGCTGCTTGAACTTCTAGATTTGTTGAGGCACCTTGAGGAATTTGAACTTGAGCTGCCTTCATGCTTGACCAAAAGCGGTTAGAACCATTCATAGCACAAAATCATTGCAAACGAATTGAGAAATTTATGAAATTTTACCCAAGCCTAGAAATCAGAAAGAAAAAGATGTCATAATTGGAATGGAATGATTCTGAGTTGCAGAGCCTCAGAATGATCAAACATTTGGCGTGGGCACGCCAGAATTTTGCCTGGTCGCGCCACTCTTTTCCTTCATAAATTCTGAAAGTAAAATTTTAAAATTCCACTTGGAACATGTTTTTCAGGTTTAGAGGTGCACAATAAAATAGGTTTCATGCATTTTCATCAAGGGAATTGAAAGATACACAGATTTGAAAACTTGACAGCAAATCTGAAATTCTGGGCAGAATGTGAGTTGGAGGTATTTTGCAAGCATTCTATCTCCCTAACCACTTATCATCTAGAGCTGAAAATCGCTTCTTGGAAAGTACTAAGTATGAAATTTAATTTATTTAAAACCGTTTTCCAAGAATCATTACAGAAAATCAGCTCAAAGATAGCAAGATGGTCATGTTTCCAACCAGAAATTTTGCTAGAAAACAGTTTTAACTACCCAACTTACAACAGTCATAACTCTCTTTCTACTCAATGAAAATTCTTCAAACCAGAATCTATTTTATCTACTAAGTGCCATCTAGAACTACTTACCTTGCCCTGGTGCTTTCCACTTTCAGATTTTTCAGCATTCGGCTCCAAAATTGGTTTCTCGAATAGAGTTGTTATTGCACCGCTTCTCTGCATAGAGTTTACCTGAGTTTTCTGACGGCTTTTTTTTTGAAGGAAGCTACTGTAAATGGTTGGGAATGATAGTCCCAACTTCCTTCTTCTGATCTCTACACTTAGACTTTGAAAAACACATCTAAAAATACATTAAGTATAGTTGTAAAAATGGCTTCATGCAACTCCACTTAGCTTTCAAATTCCAGATTTTTCAAGGACAGGTACCTTGGACAAATTTTTTCTCTCTCCTGTATTTAGTCAAACAAAAAAAATTGAAAAGACTAATCTAACATGAGTAAAACAAAATTAGACCTAAGATTTAAGATTCACACAAAGTGATTATTCAAAGCAAAAGAATAATTGAAATGAGAAACTAAACTAACTTACCTACCATGGGTTGCCTCTCATGAAGTGCTAAGTTTATGGTCCTTAGCTAGACCAGTAGCTTCATTCCTCCTGGATCAAAAGGAAAATTCTTTTCCAATCTATTCATCAAAACCTTTCTTCCTTTGCAATGCTTTATGGTTAAGCAACCAAATTTTGGTGTTGAGCTAAAAATCCTTTCTTTTGACTTTGTGGCTGCTAGGAAGTAGATCTTTACACATATCAGCCACTCATTCATCCTCTTGTCCAGCCCCAATAAAATTTTTAGTTGTATTTCTGGGCTAGATGTATAAGGTGGGATGATGAAAAAGTCTAAGTCATTGGAGAGCCCTATCTCTTCTTCTTTCTCTACCCAAGTCTCTAATGGCTTTTCCTGGAAAGGTTATATGATATGACATATGGTTTCTTCTTCCTCCCCTTCATCTAGTATTTCAACCATGATTTCTTCCTCAGCCTCCAATGATTTTTCTCCTTGCTGGGATTTTTCTTCTACCTCTTTTACATTCGCAGCTATCAACCATGGGGTTTTTCTTCCTTGACCTGATTTGCTTCTGCCATGGTTTGTTCTTCAGCCTCAAACGCTTGTAGTTCTTGCTGGGATTCACCTTCAATTACTTGGAAGAAAAAAAATAGGATGAATTTTTCCTTCACCTCATCTACTACCTCTTTAATTGGTTCTTCCTCATCCTCAAAGGTGTATGACTCTTTTATTTGTTTAAATTTGGGCGTTATC
Organism: Aristolochia fimbriata; assembly: GCA_019845555.1. Classification (NCBI taxonomy): domain Eukaryota; kingdom Viridiplantae; phylum Streptophyta; class Magnoliopsida; order Piperales; family Aristolochiaceae; genus Aristolochia; species Aristolochia fimbriata. The sequence continues at coordinate 19,812,210 of CM034082.1, forward strand.
TCAAACTCATAGGAACACACACACTCTTTACTCTCCAAGGTTTTTTTTGGTTGAGGTTTTTCTATGATTTCTCCACTCGTAAAGGGTATGGACTGTTCTTGCTCTATTGGATTATCTTCAGAATTGTTAGGCATAGTTCCTTCGCATTTTGCACTATTTTTTATGCAAAGATTACTTACTTGATAGTGAAAAAGTGATATGGAGTTTTCCAAAAGTTGCACATCTAATTGCACTTGGTGTATATCCGATTGCATGCGTCGGTTATTCTCTTTTTCAATCTCGAATTTAGCAATCGGCTTGTTGACAATCTGATCTTCTTTATCCATCCTTTCATGATCATAATTGTTACTGCATGAGAATTTTGGTTGGTCCCTCCATCCTTGATTGTATGAAATGCCATATGGGTCTAACCTACAGGAACTAGATTCATAATTAGAAAAATCAGATCTTGAATTTTAAGCATTTACATTCCATACATGACAAGGATGGTTACTTCCACATACATCACAAACAAAATTCACAGGTTTTCTTTGTAGCTGCAAGCTAGCAAGTTGTCTTTCGATTTAATCAAATTGACTTTGAATGCTAAGCATATGATCATGATGGGTCAGAGAATTATATGAGTGATCCAAAGAACTACATGGTTGTCCAAAAGAATCACATGACATATGAAAATTTCTAGAGTGCTGAAAAGAATTTCATGCTTGATTTAGGTAAGGAAAATGATTATGCTCCTTAAGGTGTCTCCTTCCACATGTGGACTTATGCATATGAAAATCCATGCACACAACACATCAGTCCACCAAAAAAAATAAAAATAAAAAGAAAAAGAAAAATAAAAAGAAAACAAAATTTACACTCAAAGCTCTAGTTTTAAACACAAGTAATTACTATTAAAAGATTGGTCCCCGGTAATGGCGCCAAAAACATGATGTGATCCCAGCTAACCAATAGCAAGAGGACTGATCAATGTAATATAGACTTATGTTAAGTCTGAATATCGTCCCACAAGGACCAAGCTAATAGATAATTATTTTTCTAGTTTAAAAACCAAAGTTTGAAAAATCAATTTGAAAGGAGTTTTAAAAACAGAAAATAAACTAATCTACCTAATCCTATAGAAACCAAGAGAGGGCTTTTGATTAAATCAGTATGGAGAAGACATTGGGAATTCAATTCCTCCCTAGCTACTTCTGAGATTGAATAAAATTAATGATTTAAAAAACAAATTTGACGAGCTTATTAAATCCATGACTACTTCCGCAATGACATCACCTTCTATCTCCTAGAGACAACCAGTCGACATGATAAATTCTAATTGATAGCGTAAATATAAAGCTCAGCGACCCTACCTATGGTGGGGAATCAGGTCTTATATCATAGATAAGTCAATCAAATCAAAGGGTATTACTTTAAGGTCGAAGATTAATCCTAAGACAAGCTTAAATTACCTAGTGCATGAACTTAAAAATAACTTGTACATCCTATCCAACATATCTCACCTTAATCCAAACTTCACCTTATAACCAGTACATCGTAAGACAGAAAGCATGAATCAAGGGATTAACAGCTTATTGCTACTCATTCATACACGAATTTGAAATCTAATAAAGTATCAATCTCATTACTTTCCTAGGGAGTCATGGGCTCCCAACTAAGATTGATGTAAATTACAAAACAAGGTCTTGAATACAACCATGAAGATGAAAAAAAAAAATAAACTAAGTACCAATTCCCCTAGAGAAGAATCTACTTGTTGAAGATGGCTTCCAATGTCTACTGCTCCTCCTTACCTCAAAAGCTTCAATAGGACGTCTCCTCTTGCCTCTGAACACTCTCTCGAACCCCTATTTATAGGTGTTCTGCTAATCAAGCCTTGTAATTTGGTCTCCATCTAGTGGTTTAAATCATGCCTTCTCGACCTCAGAATTATTTGAAATTACACACAAACCTTCCTTCCATGGTCCTTGACTTGTGTACGAAATTTTAGTTGAATCTGACTTAGGATACTTGATATATGATGCTGAGAAGTTGGGTTGGTTATGCTACCAATTTTAGCACTGGTTAATCATTTTTGGAAATTTAAAACTCCAAAAGGTCGACTTGAATTGACCTGATTTTTCGTGATATAATTTTAAATTCTCCCAGGAGTCTGTGGTACAAATTTGGATTCAATTGGAAGTCGAAATCTCCAGATATGACCTCTTCAAACTCGGACTGTAATTTCCTTCTTATGCAGTCTCCTTATCAGCATTGGACTTCACCTCTTGGAGCAGTTAAACCTCTCAGGATTCCAATCAATTTCCGCTAGAGTCTTCATGGAAACCTTTCTTATGTACTTAGGACTCTGTCTCCCAAGTTTGAACTTGATTGGTTATCAGAATCCTGAGATTTTTACGATTTTGTGTTGCTGAGTCGCTAGCGTGGTCGTGCCATTAATGTGTCTGGTATTGGCGTGGTCGCGCCACTCGGGCAGCATTTCTTCTAAGTACTCTAACAGAAACAGTCTCGGTCATGTTAGGAAACTCCATAGGTTTAGTGGCGCCATCTTGGTGCGGTAGCGCCGGATTTTGTCCTCCAATTTGTGCGGTCGCGCTGGTTCCTGCAACCTTGTACCTTTATGCACTAAAATCTTCATATTTTCTTCGTTTTAACTCTGATTTCAATAATTTTTATTGCATTAGAATCCTGAGAGAGATAAATGAATTTGAGACATATTTCATGATATTTTGATGAATATTTACTCTAAAATATAATTTACAAGTCAAATTGAGGCATAAAAATAGTGTCATTTAGACTCTTATCAGCAACCTTAGCCTACTTTGAGAATTAGTTTGTAGCAGCCAAGATGTATTGTAGGTCAGAGAAAGACTTCGGCGTGATCGGCCCGATGATGTCCATTCCCATATTTTGAAGGGCCATGAGGTGATTGTCGGATGCACCGTGCATGCGCGTACGAACTCGATAGCATCTCTGAGCATCAACGACCAATAATATTCAAGTTGTTTGTCTTGCATGTGCACTTTCGGTCTGACTTGGAGGCCGTGGTAGATTCCTCCGTGCGTTTCCTTCAATGGTTGACATCCTTCTTTTTTGGTTACATTGTAAAAGAAGGCCTTTGTATGATCTCCTGTATAGAACATGGTTGACGAAGACGAGCTTTAGTGCCGATCTACAAACTTGGACTTTGTCCCTTAGGTATGGTGGGAGTGCATTCATGTCGGAGATAGTTGATGATCGGTTCTCGCCAATCTCTGCATTCTATCTCACATACCAAGATGAGGTAGGTTTTTTCTTTTTCTTCCTCTTCTTCTTCTTCTCGCAGGGAACAAATCACCCACCTTTTGCAGGGAAGGAATCACCCACCTTTCACAGGGAAGGAAACACCCACCTTTCGCAGATGGGTACCTGTCTTGGTTTGTCATCGAACCGTGTCAAGCTGGCCGCGACTCTAGCAAAAGCGTCTGCTTTCCCATTCTTGGTGCAAGGAATATGGTGTAGAGTCACGTAAGGGATTCTCTCTGTCAAGTCTCGAGCATGCTTCCATTATGATAGGAGCTTTGCTTTCTTGACTTAGAATTTTCCCGTCAACTACTTAAGCACCAGTGCGGAATTGCCGAACACTTCGAACTAAGGAATTTGCATTTCCACTGCCATGTTAAGGCCGATGAGTTGTGCTTGATACCGTGTCATATTGTTCAAGCAGCATTGGATTAGCACGAACGAATATGGAAGGTCTTCTTTTGGCGAGATGAAGAGAAATCCAGCCTCGACTTCGTCTCTTCTTGCTGCACCATCGATGTACAATCGCCATGGAGGAAGGATTTCCACAAAGAATATTTCTTCATTGGTAAGCTCTTCTGTCAACTCCCATTCTGCTGGAACCAGGTGGCCTGCGAGAAAGCTTGCCAAGGCTTGGCCTTTGATCACCCTCTTCAGGACGAAGTTGATCTCGAACTCTGACAATAAAAGCGCCCACTACGCCAGACGCTCAGACAACATTGGTTGAGACATAATGTACTTCAGCGGGTTTGCTTGTGAGATGAGATTTGTCGAGTGTGCTGGGAGTAGTGTATTAGCTTTTGAATGACGAATATCAGCGTGAGACATGTCTTCTTGATTGGGGAGTAGTTGACTTTTGTGCCCACCAAGATCAGACTCAGATCGTAAAGCAAGCGTTCTTTGTTGTCCTCATCGTTCTGAGCTAATAAAGCTCCCACCAATTTTTCTTGTGCAGTAATGTACAGGAGCAGGGGTCTACCAGCTAGTGGAGCCATGAGTACAGGTGGGTGGGTCAGATACGCCTTGATACTCTCGAAGGCCTTCCAACACCATGCATCCCATTAGAAGGGCATGTCCTTCTTCACCAGGCGGCTGAATGGTTGACACCTCGTGGCCAGGTTAGAGATAAATTGGCGGATATACGCCAAATGTCCTTGGAAGCTTTTGAGTTCTGGAAGGCTTTTGGGCTCCGACATCTTCTGGATCACGTTGATCTTTGATTGGTCGATTTCGATCCTTCTAGATTCATCTTCAGCTAGAATAGTAACAAACGCTGAAAAACTGCTCGCAGGTCTATTAGGTGGTCAGCTCCCTTTTTGGATTTCACCACGAGATCGTTGACATAGCACTCTACGTTGTTGTGGAGGAACTCATCAAAGATGTATTGCGTGACTCTTTGGTAAGTCGCATCGGTGTTCTTCAGTCCAAATGGCATAACTTGGTAACAGAATATGCCTTTGAGCGTGTGGAACGCTGTGAGCTCCTCGTCTTTCGGGTCCATGCGAATTTGGTTGTATCCTGACGACCCATCGATAAACGATAGTGATTTGTGTTCTGTCATCGCGTCCACCATGATCTTGTGATGGGTAGAGGGAAGTTGTCCTTCGGGAAAGCTTTGTTCAAATCGTGAAAATCGATGCAAACTCTGGTTTGGTTGTTCTTCTTCTTCACCAAGTGGATGTTCGCGATCCTGGTTGGGTACTTGACTTCCCAAATAAAATTGGTGGCAATGAGCTTGTCTACTCCTCTGGATTTCTGGATTTAATTTAGACCGAAAGTGACTCTGAGTCTGCTTGACTGATCGAGCCCCCTACTCGATGGAGAGGTTGTGGACTACTACTTTAGGGTCAAGACCTGACATCTCTGTGTAATTTCATGTGAAGACGTCACAATATTCTCAAAGTAGAGACACGTATTCTTGTTCTTCTTCTTCGGTTAGTGCGGCGCTCAGGAATGTTGACCTCGGATCTTCTTCGCTTCCCAGATTGACATTCTTTAGTTCGTCGATAGTGGCCTGCCCCCCTTCCTAGAAAGTAGTTGGAGCCTCTTTAAGGATGAATTCCTCATCTTCTTTCTCACCCACTTCTGTGACTGATATGTGGTGGACCGCTACGATTTCGTCGGCATCGTCAGCACTTGAAGATTTGACAATTACAACTCTTTGATGACGTTGTGGTTGTCCAGCTTCGGCAAAGGCATCATGACTTCTTTTTTCAGAGCACTCAGACTTTCTTTGCTGCAAGAGACGAAGGGGGATTCACCCTTATTCCTTTGCGATTGAGGGGTGTACCTTAATATGGGTACATCTCTTTTCTGCAGTGCCAACGACCACGACAATATTTCATCGGGAACCTATCGTCGAGGGGATGACAGTCTCTGCGTCTGGTTCCGCTCCGGGACTTGTCATGGATAGGGGACCGTCTTGGTGACCGGTTGCGGCGATGAGTAGAACTTGGCTTTGGCAAATGAGGTTTCTGTCTCGGTAAACAGACTCTCATCCGCGAGCATGGTCTTTTCTTCACCGTCTTTCCAGTTTATGAAACACAAGTGTAGGGTCAATGGCACTACTCCGTTACCGTGTAGCTAGGGCCGACCCAACAACATATTGTAAGATGTTCGGGAATCGATGACTTGAAATGATGTGTTGGAGACCATCTCACTGATGTCCAGCTTGAGCCGAATCATCCCCAGTGTCCTTTGACCTTCTAGGTTGATCCCCTAGATCAGCTAAAAGCTAACAGAGAAGACGCTCGCTGAGATGTCGATATTCTTCATCGTCTAGATTGGGAGAATATTTTCTGCAGAGCCGTAGTCGATGAGGATCCAGCTGGTTGGGAAGTCTCTAATGTAGGTCGATATGAACAACGGTCGGTTGTGCATTTTTCCCCCAAGTTGATAATCTTCTTCTCTGAAGGTGATGCAAGGCGGGCACGATGATATATGGGATTCTGCCTCCTTCGGTTGACTGGAAGAGGCTTCTTCTTCTCTTTTGATGGGAGGCATCAGAGCGACCTTTGGCTCGTTGTGATTCCTCATCTTGAGCTGCTCTTTTACATTTTTGAGCTTTGTCGGATTGGTCAGAATCTTGATGAGTGCTTTCCGGGACTTGATGGGCAGATCCAAGTCGTCCTCGACTTCATTTGTGGGCGAAATCTATTTTAAGGATGTCTCGACGTTGTCCCACTTAGCAATCAGCAGCTTCCCTTTATTCTTTTTTATTGCAGATTCGTCGGGAGATGTGGAACAGGTAACAACCATTGCCGGCGCCGAAGTGAAGAACTCCTCGGAGAAGAATTCTGCCAATGTGACAGGCCTCCTCATTTTATCCGCTCTTTCAATGTTGGCCCTCATGGTTTTTTTTTTGCACTTTGTAGCTTCTTTTGTTGGTCATCGTCCTTTGGTTTTGATGACCACAGACACCTCGATCTCTTTGATCGGCTTCTTTCAGCAGGTGAGCAAGATCCACCCTTCCTCGTCTTCTTTGATGACTTCTTGGGGCGCCGGCTTCAAAGCAACTTTCGCAGGTGCTCCATTGTATGGTTCGAATTTGGAGAGGTATCTTTTACCCTTTGTGACTTGAGGCTTGTTGAGTCTAGTTTTTGGACCAAACTCGGCCTTGATGAACACCGAATTTGCAGTTCCAGTGTTCTCTTCTTTTTTAATGATTATGAGACCTTGAGTCACAAGTTCTAGGATTTTGTCCTGCAGGACGAAACACTTATCGGTGGGATGTCCGAGTAAGCGGTGGTATTTAGAGTAGTTGGGATCTCTAAATTTCCCAACGTCTTTGGGACTTTTGGCATCCGACAGGTAGAGCAGGTTTGTCTCGAGCAACTCTTCAAGCATCACCAATACATCAAACTGTGGGAAGGGGTACGGTTTTGTTTGTGTCTACTTCAACGTCTATTTCTGGAAGATTGCTCTGACAGCTGGCCTCAGGTGTAGCTCAGCCTTGGCTTCCCTCCGACCTTGATCGGCTCGAAGACATTTGTCACGTACAAGCCTTTTGCTGTTTCTTTGGGTTCCGTTTTGACGGCTTACCCTTCTTGTCCGGGTCATTTATCGGAGCGCCGCCCTCACCTTTCTGCTTGATGAGGATCTCCATGTTGTGAGCGTCTGTCGCCAGCTCCTGGAAGTCTTTGGGCTTCTGGCTCTGGAGTAAATAGAGAAGTCCCCAGTTTATGCTGGTAATGCACATCTCTATTTCCATCTTGGTGGTGAGAGATGCACTTTCTTTGCATTTTAGTTTGAGATTCCTTCACCGGTTTATATAATTGATGACTTTCTCGCCCTTCTTTTGCTTAAAGTTTGTTAGCTCCACCAGAGTCACAGTGCATCGGGTGCAGTAGAATCAGCTATGGAACTCATGCTCTCGCTGCTCCTAGTTTTCAATTGACTCTTGCGGGAGCTTGTTAAACCAGTCAAAGGCGTTCTCCTTCTAAGATCATCGAAATTGCTTGATGAGAAGGTCATCGTCCGTGCTAGCATTGTTGCAGGTCTCGATGAAGTTGGCAATGAGCTGCTTCAGGTTGCCATCTCCATTAAACTGCTGGAATTTTGGTAGGTGGTACCGAAGCCGCATGGGCATGACTTGAATCCTCCGAGAGTAAGGTGGTTTGTATGCCTGAGATTGACTTTCTCTGACGTACACATTGTCATGGATGGCTCGGTTGATCATTTTGTTGATGACGTCTATCGTGAGGAAGACAGTCTCTTCGAACCGGAGCTCCCTGGTGATCGGCTGAACTTCGGGCTGCAGCTCCTCTAGGTGTGCTTTGACCGACGTGCTCGTTGCTGCTTGATTTCATTTGGCCTCTTGCGAGACGTCCCCCATGTTGGCTAAGAGGATTTCTAGCTTCTCCATCATCTTTACGATTTGTGTGTCGCGAGCTATTATTTGTTCGTCATTTGCTCGAATTTTCTCGCTCTGCTCTTCGAACGTAGCCTGCATCTCAGTAAGTTGCTCTTCCATTGCCTTGGCTTGTGTCAACATGGCCGCAACTTTTATGATCAGATTTGAGGAGGTGGTTCCCAATGTGAATCGGCATGGAGAGACCAGGATGAGTGACTAGGTCTTTTTGGTGGCGGTAGAAGGAGATGGGTAGCCATGCTGCTCGAAATGCTTGATCATGCCCAAGACGAGCATAACTTTGCATGCTTGCAGTGATTTCGTCGGGCTGACCACCGGGATGTGTGCCAATGGTGTGGTCACTACGGTCAAGTAGCTCGGTTTCACTGGTGTGGCGACGGGTTTTGTTGGTGTCGCGGAGGCTTGCAGCTGAAAGATGGCACTGGGGTGACGTCCCTCTCTTAGGAACAACGGTTGCGCAGGCCACAATTCCTTTTTCGTGGCTCGCGACAATGGGCCAACACGGGCTGGTGGTGGTGGCGAGGTTGGGGACACATTCTTAGGAGACGAGCTAGTAGGTGAGCCTCAACCTCCGAACGTGGCTGTCGAGCTTGGTCCTGCGATGGGTCCTAGGTAGATGGGGCTGCCCGGAATGGTTTTCTTGGTGGGGTTTCCAGAGTTGTTGCCTGCCATTTTTTGTTTTTAGTGTTTGAAAAGGATTGACAAAGAAGGAGATGAGAGGTAGAAGAGGTCCCACTAGGCGTGCCAAATCTATTTCGTCGAAAATCATTTGGTCTGTGAAGCATCGCGACCGATTGTACAAGATACATAGAAAATTTACAAGTTTGGAATTTTGGGGAATTTTGTGGGCGCGTCTACTATGGTTTCTCTCATTCGATCTCCACGTACGGGTGAGATTCAAGCCTCCTGGTGATCTGGCGGTAAATCATGAATTCCGAGTGTACACAAACTAGCTGCGAATTTAGTCAGCTGGACGGAGAATTTTTTACTTTGTTTGATCAGCTTGATGACATTTCTGCAGTTGTGTAGAGCTTCTCGATGAACCGGTTATGATTCGACAGGACCTTCAATAGGCGAAGCTTCGAGTCTGAAAGCTTCTCTGGAGTAAGAATTTCTGAAATCCAAAGTCTGAACCCTTCTTTCTTCTTTCTTACACCTATTTGTAGCTGTGTCCTTCCTCTTTTCTCTCTGTTAATCCTCAGAAAGAGGATCGATCTTCTGACTTGCTTCCTTCTCTCCATCGATCCTTAGAAAGAGGATCGATCTTCTGAGTTTCCTTTTCTGATGGAGCCTTCACTAGGACCTGGTCAACCAAAGTGGCAGATAGGTGGCAAAGACATGGCAACTTCGTGGCAATGGTGGCGTTGATGTGGCAGCGAGTACGTGTCGAGGCGGGCCCATTGATGAACTGCCGATGGGCTGATGATGTGCAGATTGGCGTTGTGCTTGTGATAGATTGTAGACGGGCTGATGACAAACCTGTGATGAATTAGTGGTGGGCCGATGAATGGGCCAATGTCGGATGGACTGTGGATGGATTGGCAGATGGGCTCGCGATAGATGGGCCATTAATTTTTGGCGTCTACACATATGTTATTCAAATAATATATGCTTAAGCTCAAATATTATTAAGTGCTCCAATAAATAAGTTGTTGGCTAATTTGTTATGAGCAATTAGTATATTTATTGGGTTGAATCTTGTGGGGCAAACTTTTAGGTAAATGGACTACTGGTGGAAATGAAGAATTTTCTAGATTTTCATTGAGAATGCTTCACACAATCAAAACCTCAATCACTACTATTATTTCACGGAACTTTTACCAGAAAAATATGTTATTATTCATAAATTATCCAAAAAATATTGCATTCTTATAAATTATCGGGGCAATATGAGCTGATAAAAATTCCCTTATGTATGTCTTTCATGAAGTAACCCAAATAGACTTTAAACCAATTTTTGTCAAATATTTTGAGCCAACCCCGACAACTATTAAACAATCTAACCCAACCATTTTTAACAAAAATTACAATATATTACACTGTACGTTGCCAAAGAAAAATTTTCACTGTTTTTTCTGTTGTCCAAATACAAAATATTTCCCATCAAACTTTTCCTCTTTTTCTTCTTCTAAAGTTATTACAAGTGTTGCATATTATTCCTTGTAAGTTTATTAGTTAATCCTTGTATTTTATATTGATTTGTCTCCTGTAATAAGTTAGAGCCTATGTTAAAGTTTATGTTTTAGAGTAGGAATTCAAAACAGTACAATTGATGTATATAATTGAATGAGAATCACTTTATAAAAACAAAAATTGACAAATTTGAGAGTTCTATTAATGGTTCACTGATGGTACTGCATGTAGTTTTTACTTGATGTAAAAATTTGTTAACATATTACCGTACTTGATGTTAAGTTATTACGTCTTAGCTCAATAACATAACTAGTTAACTTGTTACTTTATTTAATGTTAACATTATCTTTTAGCGTAATAATATATTAGTGGTCATCTATTGTATGTAGTTCTCATCCAATCGAATAGTATGTTAATATTACGCAAAATAATATGTTAGTGACCAACGACTAATATGCTGGCCCAGAACGAAAGGAGTTTCTATAACTTTAACAAATGCTTGTAATTACAATATTGTATAATATGTTACTAGTAGCCAAATAGTATATTAGTCTTAAGCAAGATAATATATTAGAGACCAAGACTAATATGTTAGCCTAAAATGAAAGGTTCTAAAACTTTTAAAAATGTTGTGCAATTACAATATTGTATAATATATTAACAACGATCGAATAGTATGTTAGAGTTGTCCAAAATAATATCATGGTGACCATTTACTGATATGTTAGCCCATCATGAAAGGTGTGTCTATAACTTTCAGTATTACATGTGAAATTATAATATTGACTAATATATTAACTAAAATCCAATAATATGTTAAGCTTATGTAAAATAATATGTTAGTAATCAATCACTAATATGTTAAACTAGTATGAAAGGTGTTTCTACAATTTCACAAATATTTTGTAATTACAATATCGGATGACATGTTAACAACAACCGAATAATATGTTACACTTATATGAAATAATTTGTTAGTGACCATTGATCAATATGTTAGCTCAGAATTCTAGTGGTTTTGGTTTGAGATATCTTCGAGTTGGTTTTCGGTTCAACAAAAACAAACCCGAAACACACATATCAGCAATTTTTTCAGCTCATTTTGTCGCGGTAATTTACACGATTACTATATTATTGGGATAATTTGTGAAAAATAATGTACTTTTCAGGTTAAAGTTCCATGTTAGAGTTCCTTCAAAAAAATGAAGTATGCATTTTGATAAGAAAGCAAGAGAACAAAAATACTACCCCTAACTTATTTGTTTACATGTGTCACCATACGAAATACATAAATTTTGATATGATTCATGGGTTGGCAATCGTTGAAAGTCAGTTGGGAATCGTTGAAAGTCAAGAGGGTCAGGTAAAATATAAAAAACCAAAAAATAGATAATTTCCCAATATAACAAATAATTATGTTGAGAATGGGATTTGAACCCCATGCCCTTTCAGACCAGAACCTTAATCTAGCGCCTTAGACCAACTCGGCCATCTCAACACAGATATAATAATCTATTAAACAAATTTCTCATAGAATATAACACGAGTAAAGTATCACAATGTTCACAAAAATTTCATTAATTTGTGTTTGAAATAGATTTATTACCGCAATCAATTTAAGTAGTAAATTTTACATAATTTATGTATTAAAGGTAGGCGTAAATGTAGTTTAAAGTTTAATAAATTTATGAATTTTAATTTATGATGATTATTATGTTTTGAACAAAATTCCAGTTTGCAAAATAATGTGACCATTAGCACAATTCATGAAAGATTTAAAATTTTACTAGTAGTTGATGACCTTTTCTTCTAATGGTCCTTTCATTTGACAACTACAAGGCATGGAGCTCGATATCGGCTTTGACGAAATTGATCAATCTTCAATTAACGTTTGCGCCATAGTTTGGCCTTGAGACATGCAGTGAAATCACTTGGTGGAAGAACAAAGGAAGAATGATTTCTTGTGTGTTGTGCTTTCCTAGTGAATTAGTTGTGGAGCAAGGTAGGCAGTAGTTGTGCCACTTGGATCTCCTCGAAAGCTCTTTTCTCCCTTGAACAAAAAGCCCCAAACGGAATGAGGGGGTATTTATAGGTAAGGAAGGAGGCCCAATTTCTCTCATTTCTAACAAATAGGGATTTGACACGTGAGAGATCCAAGCTCAAATTCCTCAAATTCCGCCACATATGCAGGGTTAACTTTAAATCCTTGAATTTCAAAATGTGTTAACAGACTTGGTTCAAACATGTAATATCATGACATTTTTCATCTAACTGGGTGTGCTCTACTTACATGTCAACCACATGTTTTCCATGTGTCGCTCGCCTTTGCATTGATGAAGTTATCTAATTAGTTGATTTTTCTTGGTAGGTAGAATGATCCGCTCTATTGGTTAACTCCATTTGAGGACATTCTTGGTTGTAGTTTTCAATGCCATCGGTCAGGTGACCTTGATCTTCGATCTGACTTCAAATGATCGCAATCTTGACCATTTATATTAATTAGAATGATAACACAATATTGATCGCAAATTAGAACATTAATTGATTGCAATCTCTAACGACTAATCAAATTGCAATAAACAATTTGGATCTTTGATCATGTAAAAATTATATGCCTACAATTACTTATAATTAACGTTGGTACATGTATTCAATCAAAGTGGCCTATAAAATAAGGTTTTATTATTAATAAATTTTATTTTGGGTGACGCCAAGAGGAACAAATAACCTTTGGTTTAAGGGTTTTTTTACTAAAATAAAATATAGAAAAAGAATAACAAAAATAGAATAGAGACAAAAATATTTCTCAAAATAAAATATTATGCGCTAACCCTACTCGGTCAACATCCACGTAGGCGACACGTTGTCACACTTTGCCTTGCATGTGCCTACATGTCGCTATTTTATTTTTAAAGAAAAAATAGCATGTCATGATGCTTCCTAACACTTTAGTTAAGCAGCTTCATTATGCCGCCTCTTTTATTTCATGGAACAATAGAAGGCGGCATGAAGGAACCGATTTCATTAAAAGTTGGGTGGCATTTCAGTGCCTCCTCCTTTTATTATAGTCTGTCTATCGTCCTCATTTCTTCCCTCCCCCGACCTCTCAAACTCAGAAACCCTACAGCGGAAAACCGAAAAACACTTATTTTCTCTTTGTTTTGCGTTATCTCTACAATAAATAGTCGATTTTATGCCATTTCAACCTGCATTGAAGGTCAATATCGACGAATTACATCAATTAGAGGTTAATTTACAAGCATTTTGAAGAATATTGTTCGGTTGACAAGTAGTTTGACTTTATCTCTTCCAAGGTATGTTTTATTTAATCTTTTGCTTTATTTGCTCTCTATTACACTTATTTTGAATGTATTTCTTTTTTCCCCATCACCAATTAGTTTTGCTTATTTTTCCTTTTATTTTTTATTTATTTCATTTTTTTGTATTTATTCTGTTATGAAATATTATTTAGCATCAATTGTTATTGTAAATTATCATGTAATAGTTGTTTATTTGTAATTTATTATTGTAGATTTATCATACTTCTATGCCTAGATTTGGGTAGAATCAATTGAGTATTGTAAATTTCTATTAAAATGTAGTTTATATTCTTCCCATTTGTTTATGTAAATTATTTTAGGTCGTCTTTATCTCCCATTGGTACACGTGATGTGCTACTTCGGTGGTTAACTTGCAATTGAGGGTAATACCTTAGACTACCATTGCGGTGACACACACCTATTAAATGTCAACTACGAGTAGCCATTTCATATATTGTGTTAGAAAATGTATGAAGTAACTAGATGGAGGCCACATTGAGATGAAAAATTATATGCCTACAATTACTTATAATTAACGTTGGTACATGTATTCAATCAAAGTGGCCTATAAATAAGGTTTTATTATTAATGAATTTTATTTTGGGTGATGCCAAGAGGAACAAATAACCTCTGGTTTAAGGGGTTTTTACTAAAATAAAATATGGAAAAAGAATTACCAAAACAGAATAGAGACAAAAATATTTCTCAAATTAAAACATTCTGCCCTAAACCTACTCGGTCAACATCCACGGAGGCGACACGTTGGCACGCTTTGCCACGTATGCGCCAACATGTTGCTATTTTATTTTTAAAGAAAAAATAGCATGTCATGATGCTTCCTAACACTTTAGTTAAGCAGCTTCATAATGCCACCTCTTTTATTTCATGGAACAATAGAAGGTAGCATGAATGAACCGCTTTCGTTAAAAGTTGGGCAGCATTCCAGTGCCTCCTCCTTTTCTTATAAATTGTCTGTCCTCATTTTTTCCCTCCCCCACCTCTCAAACTCAGAAACCCTACAGCAGAAAACCAAAAAACACTTCGTTTCTCTTTGTTTTGTTTATCTCTACAATAAATAGTCGATTTTATGCCATTTCAACCTGCATTGAAGGTCCATATCGACGAATTACATCAATTAGAGGTTAATTTATTTTGAAGAATATCGTTCGATTGACAAGTAGTTTGACTTTATCTCTTCCAAGGTACGTTTTATTTAATCTTTTGCTTTATTTGCTCTCTCTTACACTTATTTTGAATGTATTTCTTTTTTCCCATCACCAATAAGTTTTGCTTATTTTTCCTTTTATTTTCGATTTATTTCATTTTTTTGTATGTATTCTATTATGAAATATTATTTAGCATCAATTGTTATTGTAAATGATCATGTAATAGTTGTTTATTTATAATTTATTATTGTAGATTTATCATACTTGTATGCCTAGATTTGGGTAGAATCAATTGAGTATTGTAAATTTCTATTAAAAAGTAGTTTATATTCATCCCATTTGTTAATGTAAATTATTTTATGTCGTCTTTATTTAATTTGAAAAGCTCCCATTGGTACACGTGATGTGCTACTTTGGTGGTTAACTTGCAATTGAGGGTAATACCTTAGACTACCATGGCGGTGACACACACCTATGAAATGTCGACTGCGAGTGGCCATTTCATACATTGTGTTAGAAAATGTAACTAGATGGAGGCCACATAGAGATGACTTAACAATGTGGTAGAGAATTCTTGTATTCTCTTGTTTAATGCATTTCACCCATATACTAAATAATGAATCGTTGCAGTCTGCTCTTATTATGGTCACAATAGGTTGAGCAAATTATTGGAAATTTTTGTGAAGCAGGAGACTCTTCAAATATTGGAAATTCCTGTACATGTGAAAGAAGTTGATAGATATGAAGCATGTGGGTAGTTTACATCAGTAGTACACCAAGTCAAAGAGAGTCTGACTATGAATTGTGAGGTTAATGAACAAGATCACATAAGATGGAAGAAATTGAGCTAATGGAATATATAGGACCAAAGTGATGGTCACTCGCACATTATGGGAATGTGCAGTTCAGTATTCTTACCACAAACTTGTCCAAAAGCATCAATGAGCTTCTAGGGGGTGCTAAGCCTTTACCTGTACAAGCCCTTGAATCATTTACCTTTCAACGCTTAAATCAATTTTTTGTGCTGAGGTGGGAGGATGCAAGACATATTACCATAGAGTGTAATCCAAAGACAGATGCCCGATTATGGAAAAGTGTGCATAGTGCTAGACACTTTAATATAACACCATATGACAATTGTATATGTGAAGTGAGTGAGCAACAGGTTGATAAATGTTAGAGACTATGTAGTTGCAATTCGTTTCAGATGCTTCAGATTCCATGTAATCACATTTTGGCAATGTGTGGTAAAATACAATATGATTATCACTAGTTATGTGAATTATAGTACGCTGCAAGAACCTACCAATATGTGTATAAATGCTCTTTCAATCCTCTTGTAGAAAAAAGTCTTTGGAGACAAGATGGCTTTATAGTGAAACCATTGAATGCAAAGAGGCAACCCCATCAACCTCGTTCAATCCATTAGACACAAAAGGTCCTAACAATTATGTGTATGCTAAAGGTCATACAAGATATATCCGTTTGTTCTGCACAATCCAAAGCAAAATGCTCAATCACTTCTATTATTTCAAATAAATGAAGCATTCGTTTGATGACAAAAGAAAGAGAATGAAAACACCACCCATAACTTACTTGATTACATGTGTTGCCATACAAAATACATGAATTTTCACATGATTCATGGGTGAAAAGATTTTATGATTTAAAAATAATGCAACCCACAATATTCAGGGATCTTGCGATCTCCCGACTCAACCTAATCCATTTGCAACCCAGTTTAGAATGGTTAATCCATTTGCAACCCTATTCAGAATGGTTGAAAAGTGAATATAATTTATGATTTAAAAATTATCTAACCTACAATATTAGTCTTGTCCTTCAATTCAGAATGTTTGAAAGTCAAGAGAGTCTGCCAAAATATAAAAACAAGGAAATTTATAATTAACTAAGGTGCATTAAAAAACTGGTGTTGAGAGTGGGATTTGAACCTACACACTTTACAATTTAAAAATAATGCAACCTACAGTATTCAAGGATCTTATGATCTCCCTACTCAACCTAATCCATTTGAAACCCAGTTCAGAATGGTTAATTCATTTGCAACCCTATTCAGAATGGTTAATCCATTTGCAATCCTGTTCAAAATGGTTGAAAAGTGAATAAAATATATGATTTCAAAATGATTTAACCTACAATATTAGTCTTGTCTTCCAGTTCAGAATGGTTGAAAGTCAAGAGAGTGCCAAAATATAAAAACTAGGAAATCAATAATTAACCAAGGTGCATTAAAAAAATTGCGTTGAGAGAGAGATTTGAACCTACAAACTTTAAAACTAGAACCTTAATTTGGTGCCTTAGACCAACTATGATACGTATGTATTACGGTTAATTAGGATTATGGACTCTAAGTGGGCCTAATTATGGGCATCCTTAGCTTTGAGACTTTATTATGACTTATCAGTCTTTTGGGATTTATTTGTCAGTCCATGTTGGGATGGACTAAACCACAATATTGTATCTTTTGGTTTATTATAAATAAGAGGTCTCTCCCTAGACCCGTTAGGCCAAAATAATCAAAACCCTAATATCTTTCTCTTTCTATCTCTTCCTAATTCCTACAAGTGGTATCAAAGCAATGGCAAAAAAAATTTTGTGTGATATAATTACTTCCAGATTCGTGTGAAGAAGTTTCAACAATGTGTCTTTCTCCTTAAACAATAGAGAAAATCTATTCACATCGATCCTCTGAATGTCTTGTGGATCTCTCTTCTCCTTCAACAAGACATCTAGATCTTGTGTGTACTGATTTGTGCATAACATCCCCGCGTACACCTTTAAATGCAGCGACGAACGTAGTCCCTTCCCATCCCTTTTATCGGCCACAACCATTAATTAATTGGCAACATCTTGCACGATCGAGAGCTTCTTCAGCAAGTCCCTTCTTTTCAGCGAGGTCCTCCCCATGTAGCCGATAAACTCTGACAAGTGCTGATCTTCTGCAATCTCATGAAGCTTTTTAGATCGACCAGACTGGGTTTTTGCCAACCAAAGAAACTGTTCATCAAAATATTCCTTTCCCTCGACACAGGAGGTAATAAGCGCCAGAATTCGATCTTCCATGGAATCAGAGGCAAAGGTGCATAAGGCGTTCAAGTTTTGGACGAATTTCCCCAAACAAAAGGCCTTTCGGCTGACTCCAGCACTCGATCGAAAGATTTGAGATGGCGGTAGATAGGGGTGGCTTGAACCGAGCCAGCTCATGAACAGTTCGAGCTTAGCTCAGTAAAAGCTCAAGTCAGCTCGAATTATTTCGAGCTCAAATCAAACTTGAGCCTTGAGTAAGGCTCGTTTAGTTAAATGAGCCAAGCTTGAGCTTTAGGCAGTTCAACTCGAAGGTCGACGAGCCGGCTTGTTTGTATTTTGAGTTATATATTTTTAAAATGGGGTGTAATATTTTAGCTTTTTGAAGAAGTGGGATCGTCAAGTTCTTTCAGCAATTGTATTTAGAATTGTGTTTTTAAATTTCTATCAATGATTCTACTAACCAAAAATAATAATTAACTAAAAAATTATGAAGTTCTATGAATATTTGTTTTAGCACAATTGGGTACGTAATCAGCTTATAATCACTAATCTAGATCTATTATTGTAGATAATTTTAACTAGAATAATTAAAAAGCCCGAATTGGCAGACCCGTTGGGCATGGGCTGGAGCTCACGCTAGGCTTTTATGGCCTAGAGCTCAACCTGGGCTCGACCTGGGCATGGGCGGGATCTCGAGCTGGACTCGAGCTTGGGCTCGATTAGGAAGATTGAGCCCACTCGAATCAAGCTTGAGTTCTTTCGAGTCGCTCGAGCTCGAACTTGAGCCTAGCCATGGGCTCGAGCCCGAGCTCGAGCTCATGTATTATGGGCTGAGCCGAGCACGAGCCATCATAGGTTCAGCTCGGCTCGGCTCGGCTCATTGCCAGCCCTGGTGGTGGAGGTCATGGTTCTCGGATAGGAGCGAGGACCAGAGTCGAGATAGTTTGAGGAGGCGTATATTCGCAAGAAGACGATTGCGAATGAGGAAATCAAGGCTCATCAAAATAGAGGAGGCAAAGAAGACTATTTTTCTGTGTGTTTGTTTTCTTTTGGGGTCCAGCCTATGAGAGGGCCACACCACTTAACCCCTTTCTCTCTCTTAGCCCACATGAGTGTGAGAGGAAGATAAAAGGGAACTTAGGGTTTTTATGAAGAGGACTCTTTCAAGGGGAAGAAAAAGAGAGATTCGAAGAGTGAGGAACCGGGGGAAGAAAAAGGAGAAACAGAGAACAGAAGAAGAGAGAAAAGAGAAAAGGAGAA
The DNA here is from genome assembly GCA_019845555.1 of Aristolochia fimbriata. Taxonomy (NCBI): domain Eukaryota; kingdom Viridiplantae; phylum Streptophyta; class Magnoliopsida; order Piperales; family Aristolochiaceae; genus Aristolochia; species Aristolochia fimbriata. Next base: position 19,831,289 of record CM034082.1, read on the forward strand.
AAGAAGAAGAGAAGAAGGAAGAAAGAGAGAAGTGTTTACCATCTTCGTCCAAGCTACAAGAAGTTTTCTTTGTCTCAAGATCTTTCATAAGAACCCTTTCTATATGGTGTTTGATGAAATGCTTCCATGAAGTAGTGATTTAACACACGTCTGACAGCCACCAACTTTCCGTAACAAGAGGTATTAGAGCAAGGTAATTTTTCTTGTGGTTTATCCAATGGAAAATTCAAATATGTCTACTAGAATGGTTAATTTGAACGGAGAAAATTGGATGATATGGAAAGCAAAGATGGAAGATTATTTATTTTACAGCGACTTGTATGCACCTATTGGAGGAATTAGACCCATACAAATATCAGATGATGATTGGAAAATACTTGACAGGAAAGCCGTTGGACATATACGTCAATGGGTAGATGATAGTATTTTTCATCATGTTTCAAGTGAAGTTTCAGCCAATTCATTATTGTGGAAGAAATTAGAGAAATTGTATGAGAGAAAGATGGCTAGAAACAAGACTTTTCTTATTAGAAAGCTAGTAAACTTGAAGTAAAATGGGAATGGTTCTATTACACAATACCTAAATGAGGTTAAGAGCATAGTTCACCAGTGGCAGCTATGAAGATGACACTTAATGATGAGCTTCAACCACACTTATTATTGAGTTCTCTACCAAATAGTTGGGAAACCTTAGTGGTGTCTTTAAGCAACTCAACTCCGGATGGTGTTTTGAGTATGAGTATTGTCACTAGTTGCTTGTTGAATGAAGAAACAAGAACAAAAACATAATATTCATCCCACCCTCAAGCATATGTGTTTGAGAATAGAGGTAGAAGCAAAAGTAGAAAACCTCAAGAGAGAAGAAAGTCTAGAGCAAAGTCAAAGTCAAGAAAAGACCTTGAGTGCTATTTTTGTCGCAAGAAAGGACACATCAGTAGTGAGTGTCGGTTCTATAAGAAAGCACAAAATGAAGGAAAAGATACTACTGAAGGAAAAGAGATTGAAAAAGTAGATAACACTACAGTGTTAGCTAGGGATGTTCCTACCTTGACTTGTGAGGTAGATTGTTTTCTATCTTGTGACTTTGAAACAAGTTGGATAGTTGACAGTGGTGCTTCTTTTCATGATACCCTTCATGCAGAGTATTTTTCCATGATTAAGTCAGGCTACTATGGAACTGTGAAATTGGGGAACACAGGTTGTTCAAAAATTAAAGGAAAGGGGGACATAGTTATTAAAACTAATCTTGGGTGCAAGATGACTCTCCATGATGTAAGGTATGTTCCAGATCTTGGCTTCAACATTATCTCTACAGGTGTACTAGATGATGAAGGATTTGAGAGCCATTTTGGCAATGGCAAGTGAAATCTTTGCAAGGGATCTCTTGTACTGGCAAGAGGAATCAAATCATGTATCCTTTATATGACTCAAATGACTGCTGCCCCAGAAGGAAACTCATCAAGTCTATGGGACAAGAGACTTGGACACATGAGTGAGAAAGAGTTTAAAATTCTAGCAAAGAAGGACCTTTCACCAAAAGGTATGAAAATTTCTCCTTGTGATCATTGTTTGTTTGGTAAATGATAAGTGACAGTTGTTGGACAGGTGGCCATCTTTTATGGATGGCGTAGGTTAACAAACCACAACTATTGTGGTTTCCCCACAACCATATCATGGTAGTATTTTTAGCTATCTCTCATCTAGAATTATGGATCACGATCTCTGGCATCTATATAAGACAAGGTAATCAATCGATCAGATAAACAAGCAGAAACAGAAAAGAGAGGAGTAGAGTGATCGAGGGTTCACGAGTAAAAGTAACCGGTCAAACTCTCAGGAGGAGAGTATATACCAAGGGGGAGCCTTGGTGTGTTCAAAGGGAGTCTTAGAGTCTACGGTTGTAAGTTTGTTGTTTTTATTTGCTACTGTAATTTTGGTTCTTACAGACGTTGTAGTTTAATTCCCTAAAAGGGCTAGTCAGCCCCGTAATACATATGTGTCGACATTGTATTTCGTTAATTTTACCAAGTACTTTTCACTTCTGAATTACTGTTATTTGTTGTTCCGAATATTACGGGTGTTGAAAACACCCTGGTGTTATAATACATTTGTGTCGTGTTGAAAATCCAGAAACAGGGACCAACAATAAGTGTCTAAATGACACTATTTTTAGCCCTTAATTTGAATTGGAAATTATATTTTTGAGTAAATATTCATAATAATATTATAAAATGTATCTAAAATTCATTTTCTCTTTCTCAGGAGTCCAACGCAGCAAGAATTATTGAAATCGGAGCTAAAATGAGGAAAATACGAAGATTTTAGTGCAAAATGGTACCAGGTTGCGGGAACCAGCGTGACCGCACCAGTTGGAGGACAAAATCTGGCGCCATCAGAATGGCGCTACAGCACCAAGATAGCGCCACTAGGCCTATGAAGTTTCCTAACATGACCAGGACTCATTCCATTCGAGTACTTAGAAAAGATTTTGCCCGAGTGGCGCAACCGCGCCAATATCAGACACATTAACGACGCGACCGCGCCAGTGACTCATCAATGAAAAATACAAAAATCTCGGGATTCTTACAAGTAATCAAGGTCAAATGTGGGAGGTAGAGTCCGTAGTATATAAGGAAGGTGTCCACAAAGTCTTTAGAGGAAATTTATAGGAATCCTAAGAGGTTTGAATCCTCAAAGAGGTGAAGTCCAATGCTGATTTGGAGACTGCTAAAGAAGGAAATTACAGTCCGAGTTTTAAGAGGTCATATATGGAGATTCTGACTCCCAATTAATTCCAAATTTGGACCACAGACTCCTGGGAATATTTAGAATCATATCACAAAAAAAATGGACAATTCAAGTCGTCCTTTTGGAGGTTTAAATTTCCGAAGTGGTGGACCCAGTGCTGAAATTGGCAGCAGAACCAACGCGACTTCTTAGCATCATATCTCAAGTTTCCTAATTCAGATTCAACTCAAATTTCGTACACAAGTCAAGGACCATGGAGGGAAGATTATTATATAATTTTATGTAATTCAGAGGTCAGTACGGGATGATTTCAACCCGTGGACAGAGACCAAGTTACAAGGCCTGGACAGCAGAACAACTATAAATAGGGGTCTGAGGGAAAGGCTTAAGGAGGGGGGAATGAAGAGGGAATTGGAGGATCAAATTTCATAGTTTTAGCCTCCACTCTTAGCCTAGGTTTTCCAGAGAGAGTTTTGAGAGGAGAGGAAGTCCAGAGGAAGTATTGCACAACCTCCTGATGCATTGAGGAAGAAAGGTGGAGATTTCAGCCAAAGAGCGAGGGTGACTAGGAGCAGTCTTCCAAGGGAGTTTCTTTATTTATTTGTTATTTTTCATTAATGGTTGTTCTTGAAACCTTGATGTGTGTTTATACTTTCAGTATGGAGTAGTCATTTTTTGTTGAGAGTCCAGGACTCCCTAGGCATGTAATGAGATTGATACATTATGCTTTACATGGTTTTCAATTTGGTGTATGAATGAGCATTCTTAAGTTGTTAATTCCTTGTTTCATACTTGTTGTCTTACAATGTACTGGTTATATGGTGAAGTTAGACTAAAGGTAAGATATGTTTGATAGGATGTACATGTTCTTGAGTTCATACACTAGGTAGGTCAACTGGTCTTAGGGTTAATCCTCGACCTTAAAGTAATACCCTTTTGATCTGATTGATGTATGTATGGCATAAGGCCTGATTCCCAACCATAGGTAGGGTCGCTGAGCTTTATAGTTATGCTATCAAGTAGAGTTGACCATGCCGGCTGGTTTACTCTAGGAGATAGAAGGTGATGCCGATGCAGAAGTAACCATGGGTTTCATAAGCTCGTTGAAAATTGAATTCCAAAACTCAATTTCCATTCAATATAAAAAATGGCTAGGGAGCCAATTGGATTCCCAACATCTTTTCTCCTTACTGAAATTCCTCAAAAGCTCTCTCTCAACTTGATTTGAGTAGTTGTTTAGTTTAAATTGTTGTTTTTCAATCAGGATACTCAAACTTTAAATTTTTATTCAGAAAGTGATTAACTATTGGCTTCGTCCTTGTGGGACGATATTCAGACTTAACCTAAGTCTATATTATATTGATTAGTCCTCTTACTAGTGACTAGCTGGGATCGCAACAGTAAACAACATAGAGTTGCCTTTGTTAGTAATGCTCAAAAGAAAGATACAAGGATTCTTGACCTTGTTTACTCTGATGTGTTCTATATGGATGTTAAGTCTCTTGGTAGTGCAGAGTACTTTGTTACTTTTATAGATGATGTTTCCAAGAAGGTATGAGTTTACACTATGAAATTCAAAGGAGAAGTATTTGAGATATTTCAAAGATTTTATGTCATGGTTTAAAGGGAGACAGGTAAGAAACTTAAATGCTTATGTAGTGATAATGGTGGTGAATACATTTCTAAAGCATTTAAAGATTATTGTGCTAAACATGGAATTAGGCATGAGTTGACAGTTCCTATAACCACTCAACATAATGGTGTAGCTGAAAGGATGAAGCACACCATTGTGGAAAGAGTACGGTGTTTGTTCTCTACAACTAAACTATCAAAGTTTTATAGCGGGAAGTAGTAAGAACTACAGTGTATTTGATTAACTTATCTTCTTCATACCCTTTGGGAGAGGATATTTTTCAAAGAGTATGGACAGGTAAAAAATATTTTATGCTCATTTACGTGTTTTTGGGTGTAAAGTTTTCATGCATATGCCTAAAGAAAGTAGGTCAAAGCTTGATTTGACGTCTATTTCATGTATTTTTGTTGGATATGGAGATGATGAATTTGGATACTGATTATGTGATCTAAAGAATAAGAAGTTGTACAAAAGCGGAAATGTGGTCTTTCATGAAGACAAGACCATATAAAGCTTTTATAAAGTTGAAAGAAATCAAAGTGTTACAGAAACTTCATGTTTGCCTCTAGTGTCTCTCTCTCCACCAGTTATTGAAGAGAGTGTAAAATCCCATGATGATGATGGTGAGGATGTTATCCATAATGATGACGATGAGGGTGTTATCCATGAAGATGAGGCCCCTAATGAAATTGAGGTGGGGGAGGAAGCAAATGAACTATTTGAAGAAGTTGAAGAAGAGACTCCTAGTGAATTTCCAGTGGCTGAATCAGAATTGAGAGGATCTCAAAGAGGTAAAATTCCTTCTCAAAAATACCCTTCTAATGAGTATGTTACTCTCACTGATGCAGGTGAACCTAAAAATTTTCCAGAAGCTCTGAAAGATAAGAACAAGAACATGTGGGTGAAAGCTATGAAAGAGGAGATAGAGTCTTTGAATAAGAACCACACATTTGAGTTGGTAAAATTGTCTAAGGGAAAGAAAACCTTGAAAAATAAATGAGTTTACAAATTGAAGCAATAAGGGAAGAATCAAATGAAGTACAAAGCTATATTGGTTGTGAAAGGCTTCAGCAAAAAGAAGGGAGTTGATTTTAAAGAAATCTTTTCACCTGTTGTGAAGATACCATCAATTAGATTGGTTCTAAGTCTAGCTGCTAGTCTAGACTTAGAGGTTCAACAAATGGATGTCAAAATAGCATTTCTCTATGGTGATTTGGAAAAGGAGACATATATAGAACAACCAGAAGGATTCAAAGTGAAATGTAAAGAAGATATGGTTTGTAAGTTGAAAAAGAGCCTTTACGGGTAGAAACAATCTCTGAGACAATGGTATAAGAAGTTTGACTTCTTTATGATGGGTCAAGGTTATAAAAGAACATCTACAGATCATTGTGTTTACTTCAAGAGGTCTCCTAACGGTTGCTTTATAATTTTTTTGTTGTATGTTGATGATATGCTAATTGTTGGACAAGAAATGAATTTGATTGACAGGTTAAAAAAGGCTCTCAACAAGTCCTTTGATATGAAGGACTTATGGGCAGCCAAACAAATCTTGGGGATAAAGATCTTTCGTGATAGAGGAAAGAAGAAAATTTGGTTGTCACAACAAAGGTACATTGAGAAAGTACTTGAGAGGTTCAACATGAAAGATGCAAAACCGGTAAGCACGCTACTTGCAAAACATTTCAAGTTAAATTCTCAATAGTGTCCTTCAAGTGAGAAGGAAAATTAAGCAATGGAAAAGATTCCCTACTCCTCTGCAGTAGGCAGTTTGATGTATGCCATGGTATGTACTAGACCAGACATTTCTTTTGATGTCGGTGTTGTTAGAAGATTTCTAAAAAATCTAGGCAAAGAACATTGGGCTACTGTTAAATGGATCATTAGGTATCTCAAGTACACTAGTAGATTAAGTTTGTGTTTTTGAAGCTCAAAACTTATAGTAGAAGGTTTTATAGATGCGGATTAGGCAGGTGACCTAGATGGGAGAAAGTCTACTTCTAGTTACTTGTTTACTTTTGTAGGGGGAGCCATATCTTGGCAAACTAAACTTCAGAAATGCATTACTCTTTCTACTACAGAGGCTGAATATATTGAAGCAACTGAAGCTAGTAAGGAAGTGTTGTGGCATAAAAGGTCGATGGGTGAGATAGGCATTAAGCAAAAGATGTATGCAATTTATTGTGAGAGTCAAAGTGGTTTAGACTTGAGTAAGAATGCTACTTTTCATAGCAGGACAAAACACATTAATTTGAGGTATCATTGGATTAGAGATGAGTTAAAAAATGATTTATTATGACTTGAGAAGATTCACACTGACAAGAATCCATCAGATATGATGACTAAAATGGTGAACAAGGAAAAACATGAGTTGTGCACAGATCTAACCGCTATGAAGTATTATGGTGAGCCCTTCTCATGGTCTGGAGGGGGAGATTTTTTATTATAAAGGAGAGGTGGGGTCCAGCCCATGAGTGGGCCCACCACTTAAGCCCTTTCTCTCTTAGCCCACGTGAGAGAGACAGGTAGATAAAAGGGAACTTAGGGTTCTTATGAAGAGGACTTTTTCAAGGGGGAGAAAAAGAGAGAGCAAGAGAGTGAGGAACCGCGGGAAGAAAAAGGAGAAAGAGAGAAGAGAAGAAGAGAAAAGAGAAAAGAGATAAAGGAAGGAAAAAGAGAAAAGGACAAAAGAAGAAGAGAAGAAGGAAGAAAGAGAGAAGTGTTTACCATCTTCGTTCAAGCTTCAAGAAGCCTTCTTTGTCTCAAGATCTTTCTCAATAACCCTTTCTATATCTCAAATCTCATATTTGGTGAACTCTAACCTTTGTTGATTGTTGAAAATGGTTAGAATGATATTGTATATTCATGATAGATGTCTCCTTCCTATATTGTAAGTGTAATCCTTAAGTTTAGGCAAAACTTGAGAGACATTAATGTTTGTAAGCCCATTTTTCATAGTAGAAGATTACTCTGAGTTGCCACATGGTTTTTCCCTTCACATCGAAGGGTTTTCCACGTAAATTTATCTATTCTTGTGTCCTTGAATGTGCTTGGTAGATTGTCTTATGTTTCTTTGATGTGGGTTTTAATTTCTGCATATATGATGTTAGGTGAAATGCTTCCATGAAATAGTGTGTTGATTTAACACATGTTTGACAGCTCACCAGCTTTCTGCAACAGTGATCCGATTTGGAAGGAGAGGCGGAGACGCTGCTCAAAGCTTTTCAAAATCTCTGCTCCTTTGGTTTATTGATTTCAGACCATCAACAGCTAAATTTGTCTCCACCACCTCCCTTCTCGCCAAAAGTCGTAGTTTTTTTTTGTTTGGAATCAATATTCTTTGTTGGGAATAGATTTTAAGTATCTTGCGATGTTGCGGGATCAGAATATGGTGGCCTATACGATGAGCTTCAGAAGTCAAATTTACTCCTGACTTTCACATACAGCGTTTGTGTCTCTCAGTTAGTTTTGGAGGAATTATACACGGTGATTTTTTGCCATGTATAAAGACAAACCCATTTCAGAAATTTTGGAGCTACTCATGATAAAGCCTTGATGCACATATCATTCAAGTAATGCTGTCATCAATAATTCTTGAGCACTGCCATTATTTGGGCTTCTTCGGTGGAACAGAGGATTTGGTTGACCGATCGGTGAAGACTTTGAAGTGTTTGCTCCTTCTGGTCGTGCATTATTCGATGTTGTCTCTTGAGTTGATTAAGGAGAAGTGTGACGCGGTTCAGTGCTGGCAAGGGGACTTGGTGGAGATGATGAAGGATTGGGCATCCTTCGTAGAGGTCTTCATTCCTCGCTTGCTTTGGGGGTCTAGCTCGATCAGATCTTTGAAGTTCTTGTGGATCAGTGTTTGCCCATTTCCAGAGTGATGGGGCGTCATATACAGTGGTGCAAGATCATTGAGCAGCAGCAACAACAACATTCTTGTAAGTGCATGAATGTTTGATTGGCTATTTATGACAAAACATATCTTGACCACGAATTTTAGGAATCTATTGTGATTTAAAATCCTTGTCCAAGTAAACGATATGAACCATAAATCGTGGATAATTGAGTTTCCTAGTTGATATAGGAAAGGAATCAGCACAGGATATGATTGAGGCTAAATATGGAATAGACGAGAAGTCTAGAGTGGTTGAGTTTCCTAGTTGATATAGGAAAGAAATCAGCACATGATATGATATGGCTAAAGACAGAAAAGGACATGGTTAACCCTAAAGATACATGTAGCACAACGTGTGCTGGATTAGGGTACGCAGAAACTGAAGATTATCTGACAAGGATGAGTTTGAGGGCGAGCTAGAGGAGAAGATCGACATGCTTACATCCTGGTGTTATTATATGTAATTGGTGAAGCTAATCAAGAGGTCTACAAGCTTTTCAAGAAGCTATTGACCATTGTAATAGTGTTCTCATCCTGAGAAGACTGCGTGAAGAAACTTCCTGGTGATAGGGAACACACTAAGGGGGAGACTTAGTGCGTGGGTATCGAAGGGCTTCTGTCGAAGTGAGTAGATAGGAAGCTTATCTAGGAAGAGGTTGTTGTTCGAGTCCTTGAGAGGAGGAGAACTTATTACTGTAAGTCTTGCTGCTGAACTTCTGTAATACTCTGACTAGTGGATTTTGATACCCTAGGCCGAATGCCCCGCAGATTAGGAACGATTGGTTCCAAACTGCGATAACAAATTGCTTTTGTGTCTATGATCTAAAAGTATAACTTTAAGTGTCATTACATCAGTCCTCGGGTGTAAGTACACTCCTGCGTACACGTCTTAAGTTTATAGGGAATTCTGTAAGAACACTCCTGAGTACACGTCTTAAGTTTACTGGGACTTTCAATTCTGACCTGTGTAGGCATCGTTTTCCACCGTTCCATGCACAGCTCAATCGCAAAGTCGTCTCTATTTTCTTTGCGGGGGATCTTAAATCAACACTATTCGTGCATTGTGCTGCATCCTCCTCAGTCCAAGTACATACATTATGTTCATGCGAATTTAGCTCTTAGTGTGTGCAGAATTAATAGTCGGCACCTACTGGTTGAGAAATTGGGCACGTTCATGCGAAATCACAAAATCACGGTCATCTCTCCTCAACTCTCTCTCTCTCGTTCTCATTCCTCTTTCCCCTCCTCTCCCAACCTTTTCTCCTCTCTATCCCACTCAAACTCCATTGATCCTTGCTGCGTGCACTCACCAAGTTCATGAATTCACTAGAAATTAACCAAGGTATTCGAATTGCGACAAGAAGCGTAACAAGTGGTATCAAAGCAGGTCAATTCCTGCCAAAATATTTTTTTGGATTCGTGAATGCAATTGCACAGTGGCAGATAGACACGGGGCGTCGTGCTGCAGCCTTCAGTAACTTTTGCACCATGCGTGGCCTCCCCTATTGCTAGAGCAACACTTTCACCCAGACCACCTCCCTTCGACTTTCACATCCGCCCTCATGGCCAATTATGTCCCACTAGCTCAGAGCGAAGCAAACATCCCTACAGACGAACGCATGATGACTGCACCGGGGCCGTCGAAACAAAAGGGACTCCTTACATCACCAGACAAGGAACCAGATGATCCTTACCGAGCAGATATGGCAGATAGCATGACAGAGTTGCGATGTTCTGTGGCTGAGATCGGTGCCTCCCAAAATATCATAATGTGCCTGAAACAGCCAGTGCCGACCCGCAGACTGTTTGCACCCAAGGTGTTCAGCAGTATTCCTCTCCACCATATGATGAAGAGTTTGATTATTACCAGCCCCCTCTCCGCCGCCAACATGTTTCACACACACCCCCTCTACAACAAAAAATGTTGTGTATCGATTGTCCGTGGTATGTGGACTATGATGACCCAACCATGTGGGTTGCTAAGGTCGAGCAATTCTTTGTTTACCATGTTGTGGAAGAGCATCGCAAGGTCTCTCTTGCAAGTTTCTACCTAGATGGTGAGGCATGGCAGTGGTATGCCAGACTCAAAGCCGAAGGGTCCAGATTATCTTGGACAGGCTTCACAGATGCCTTTTGTGCTTGTTTTGTACTGAGTTCGAGGACTTCCATGGGGCATTAAGAAAATTACGACAAAAGACGTCTGTCCAAGAGTACATAGTCGAGTTTGAGCGACTGTCCAATAGAGATCGTGGCTAGCCAACATACGCTAGGATTAGTTGCTTTGTCAGCAGATTGTGTCGGGACATACAAGCAGAGGTGAAGTCTTTCCAACCTAATTCTCTATGTCAAGCCAAGTCACTAGCTTTGATTCAAGAGGAGAAATTGTAAATTCTGTGCACCTCTACTTGGAAACCGCGTTGGCCCCTATCTCAGCCATCGACCACACCCGCCACACCATCTCCGCCAGCAGGTCCTCCGGCTACCTCAGCAACCTGTGCACCGGCTCTCTCATCAAAGTCAATTCCAAGCCTATCTCAAGAGGAGATGAATGCTAAATGAACCAAGGAGTTGAGTTTCTGATAAGTGTCTGAAAGACACTATCTTTAGGCATGAAAATTGATTGAAAAATGTAATTCTGAGTTAATTCCGTGTATAAAATCAACATATATGACTCAGTTTTATGTTATGTGCCTCAGGTACCCAGTGGAAGAAGAAAAACAGGATTTGGAGCACAAACAGAGGAAAAAAGGAGCAAAAGACGCCAAAAAGAAGGATGGCGCGTCCGCGCCAGAATCGGCGCCACCGCTCTAGATAAATATGCGAAAATTCAAAATAATGAACAAAAATGCCCAACGACTTAACGATCATGAAAGCCAATGGTCGGGGAATGTGACTTAGCGCGACCGCGCCACAGGAGGGCGCTACCTCACAGTGAGACAACGTGAACGCGCCAAAGAGCTGCTGAAGAAGGAAAGAGAAGTTGTCGTTCTGGGGAGCAAAGAAAAGTCTGAGTGGCGCTACCGTGCCACTTCTACAGCAAAATATGGCGCGACCGCGCCAAGAAGTCTCCTAACTCAGCTTGGGTTTGTAGGCCATTTCCATACTTAGAAAGATCTCTGCTCCAGTGTCGCGACTGCGCCAGATTCAGGCTTATTTTCGGCGCGACCGCGCCGATGACTCAGCAACACAAAGTCGCAAAAATCTCGGGATCCTGACATCCAATCAAGCCTAAACTTGGGAAACGAAGTCCTAAGTGTCTAAGGAAGGTATCCACGAAGATTTTAAGGAATTATATTCGAGTTTTAAGTGCTTTGAATGACCAAGAAGTGAAGATCAATTCAAAGAAGGAAACTGCTGCTAGGAGAAGAAGTTGAGTCCGAAATTTAAGAAGAACATATATGGAGTTTGTGTGTTACAATTGAAGCCAAATTTTGACTAAAGATCCTGAGGATACTAAGGATCCTATCACGAAAATTCAGGCAAGTCCAAGTCGTGTTTCTCAAGTTCTATACTTCCAAAGGTGTGGACCCAAGCTGGAATTGGCAGCAGAATCAAGCAACTTCTTCACATCATATCTCGATTTTCCCAATTCAGATTGAACTCAAATTTCGTGAGCATGGCAAGGACAATAGAAGGACGGTTCGTATGTAATTTCAGCTAATTCTGATGTTGGGAAGGCATAATTTGTACCCCTGGACAGAGACCAATTTACAAGGCCTCGGCAGCAGGACAAGTATAAATAGGGGTCCGAGGCAGAGCACTGATCATCCAATTTTTATCATTCAGTTCTTAGTTTAATTTCCAGTTTTGTAGTTAGTTTAGAGAGAGGAGAAGGTCCAGAGGGAGTCTTACACGACCTCTGGCCACTTTGAGGGAGAAAGGTGGAGATTTCAGCCTAAGGAGCAAAAGTGACCAAGAGCAGCCTTCCAAAGAGAGTTTCTGTACTTAGTTGTTTTTCTTTCATGGCTGTTTTCAAAATCTTGTTGTGTGTTTTTAATACCAGTATGGAGTAGTCATTTTTAGTTGGGAGTCCATGACTCCCTGGGCATGTAATGAGATTGATACTTTATAATCTATATGGTTTTCAATTTGGTGCATGAATGAGTTTTCCAAAGTGTATAATTCTTGATTCATACTTGTTGTCTGCTATGTACTGGTTGTAAGTTGACGCTAGACTTAAGGTCAGATATGCTGATAGGGTTGTACAAGTCTTTTTGAATTCATACACTAGGCAGATTAATTGGTCCTTGGGTTAATCCTCGACCTTAAAGTAATACCCTATTGGATTAGTTGATTTGTCTATGACATAAGAGCTTCTTGTTTATGCTATCAAGTAGAGTAGATTATGCCGGCTAGTTTGCTCTAGGAGATAGAAATAGGTGATGCCGATGCGGATTATAGCCATGGTTTTATAAGCTCGTCAGAAATTGATTTCCAAAACATAACTTTATTCAATATCAGAAGTGTCTAGGGAGGGAATTGGATTCCCAACTTCTTCTTTCATCATTGAAATTCCTCAAAGCCTTTTCTCAACAGTTTTCAATTACTGGTTTAGTTTAACTTTCTGTCTCTCAAAACAGAATTCTCAAACTTTAGGTTTTTATTCGGAAAGCAATTAACAGCTGGCTTGGTCCTTGTGGGACGATATTCGGACTTGCATAAAGTCTATATTACATTGATTAGTCCTCTTTCTAGTGATTAGCTAGGATCGCATCAAGTTTTTGGCACCGTTGCGGAGGACCAAAGTTTCTAGTAGTAATTGCTTAGAGTTTAAGAATTTAGAGATTTGAGTTTTTTTTTTTTCTTTTTATTTTGCTGGAGGTTCATGACCAGATCTCGAGTGGAATCACCCAAAGAGATTGATCCTGAACCAGAAAGAGCTTTAAGGCAAAGGTTGAAGGAAAATCAGAACCAGAGCACTCCCAAGGATCAAGAAGACTTGGAGAACATAGAAGGTACTCATGAAGAACAAGCACAAAGACCAAGGAGAACCATGGAGGATTATTTCACACAAAGCCCAAATACAAACAGGACAAGTATCGTCACTCCCACTGTTCAAGCTAATAATTTTGATCTTTAACCTCAGCTTATTGTTATGTTGCAGACTCATTATCAGTTTAGTGGGTTGGCTAATGAAGATGCTAATGACCATCTTGAAAGATTTTTGGACTTGTGTACTACTTTTAAGTACAATAGTGTGTCAGATGATGCAGCCAGATTGAGGCTTTTTAAGTTCACCTTGGCTGGACGACCTAAGACATGGCTGAACACTCTACCAGCCGGTTCTATTGCCACTTGGGAAGACTTGCAGAAAAAATTTTTAGGTAAGTATTTTCCACCAACAAAGACCATTAAATTAAGGAATGAAATTTTCAATTCATGCAGGAACAAGAAGAACATCTTTCAGAAGCATGGGAGAGGATCAATGGACTACTCAAAAGATGCCCAAATCATAAAATGGAACTCTGGAGCCTGATCGAGATTTTTTACAATGGGCTGAACATTAACACAAGAAGCATGGTGGATGCTGCATCTGGAGGATCGATCAGTAAAAAGACTCCTGAAGAGGTTCATGAGCTAATCGAGGAGATGACAGCCAACATGTATCAATATCCAGTAGAGCGATCAGGAAAGAAAGCTGCTGGAATTTACAAACTGGACTCCTCAACCACCACACAAGCACAATTAGAAGCACTTCAGAATCAATTCACAAACTTTCAGCAACAATCAAATTTTGTGGTAGCTTCTATCTGCGAAATATGTGGAGGAGGACATACTGATTATGAATGTCAAGGTAATGTATATGCTCTGAGTTCCACACCTGAACAAACTAATTTTGTTGAAAATTCTCGCAGGATAGACCTATACAAAAATACATACAACCCTGGTAGGAGAAATCATCCAAACCTCTCATGGAACAACACAAATCAGACGAGGCAGCAACCTCCTGGATTCAAACCATTACAAGCCAATGCACAGCAAAAGGAGGAGCCACAATGGGAGGAAGAAAGAAAAATGATACGAGCCATGTATGCAAAAATTCAGTCAATGAAGACAATGTAAACAGATGTTCAGTCAGTAAAGCAATCAGTCACACTTCTGACCACTCAAGTGAATCAACTTACCACTCAAGTGAATCAACTTAATAAAGATGTATATGAGAGGCCGAGAGGAGCTCTACCTAGCAACTCGAAAGTAAATCCAAAAGAGCAAGTCAAGGCCATAACACTTAGAAGTGGGAAGACTCTCGAGGAGCTCCAACCAAAAGAACAACCAGCCATAGAAGAAGAGCAAAATCATAAAAGAGACGAAGAGCAAGAAAGGGAAAAGGTAAGTCCACCAGCTTCTCCAAGAAAGAAAAAAGGTAAGGATGCACTTCCTATTACTGATATTGATGTAAGACATCTACCTTACCCAAGTAGAGCTAAAACGGACATTCTAGAAAGTAGCTTTGCTAGGTTTCTAGAAACCTTTAAGAATTTGAAGATTAACATCCCATTTCTTGAGGCAGTGAAGCAAATGCCCCTTCATGGCAAGTTTCTTAAAGAGATCCTATCCGAAAAAAGGAAGATGGAGGTGCAAGGTACGGTTTTACTGAATGAAAATTGCAGTGCAATCTTGAAGAATGAGCTTCCAACAAAATTGAAAGATCCAGGGAGTTTTACAATACCTTGTGAAATTGGTTCAAATAAATTTGTAAATGCTTTATGTGATTTAGGGGCAAGTGTTAATTTAATGTCATTGTCCCTTTGCAGGTATTTAAAACTTGGAGAACCTCAAGAGATTGGAATCACTCTTCAATTTACAGATAGATCAACCAAAATACCAGAAGGAGTGATGGAGGATGTGTTGGTAAAAATTCAAGATTTTATATATCCTTGCGATTTTGTAGTTTTAGACATGGAAGTAGACAAAAACCTGCCTATAATTCTTGGTAGACCATTCTTAGCTACTGCTGGTGCTATAATTGATTGCAAGCAAGGGAATCTAACCTTAAGGCTTAATAATGATACAATAAGTTTTAATATAAAAGAAGCCATGAAACAACCAGCCATCCCACATGATGATTTTTGTTTGATCATTGATGTGATTGATTCTTGTATAGCGGAATTTGAAGAAGAAGAGAGGATTGAAGCAGCAAAAGAAGGAGGCCTAATCAATTCAGAGGAGAAGGAAGATGAAGATCCCATCATGACAGGAGAGGTTGACGAATTGGAGGCTGAAAGCAAGTAGGAGTTGGAAGAAGAAATAAAGAAACAAGGGGCTCAAGAAGCTCCCAAACCTGAACTCAAACCCCTTCCTAATAATTTGAAATATCTTTTCCTAGAAAATAATGTTAAACCAATGATTATTTCTTCATGTTTGACAGGTTTGGAGGAGAAAATGCTCATTGAGGTGTTGTCCAAACACAAGAAGGCAATAGGCTGGTCATTATCAGACATTGAAGGAATCAGCCCCACAATTTGCACACACCGAATTCTGATGGAAGACAATTACAAGCCCAACATTCAACCACAAAGAAATCTGAATCCTACATTGCAAGAGGTAGTGAAAAAGGAGGTGATCAAACTCTTGGACGCAGGTATTATCTATCCTATTTTTGATAGCGCATGGGTAAGTCCAGTTCAAGTTGTTCCAAAAAAGGGGGTTACCACTGTTATTCATAATGAAAATAATGAACTGATCCCCACTAGGACGGTCACGGGTTGGAGGGTATGCATAGACTATAGGAAATTGAACACAACCACTAGGAAAGATCATTTTCCTTTACCATTCATTGATCAAATGATTGAAAGACTGGCTGGATTTAAATTTTATTGTTTCCTAGATGGTTATTCAGGATACTTTCAGATCCCCATAGCACCCGAGGACCAGGAAAAGACCACCTTCACCTGCCCATATGGAACATTTGCATATAGGAGAATGCCCTTTGGCTTGTGCAATGCACCAGCCACTTTTCAAAGATGCATGATGGCTTTATTTCATGATATGATAGGCAAGATGATGGAGATCTTTATGGATGATTTTACAATCTATGGACTAACATTTGAAACTTGTTTGCAGCACTTAGAGCTTGTGCTCGAAAGGTGTGAAGAAAAGAAACTAGTCCTAAATTAGGAAAAGTGTCACTTCATGGTAAGAGAGGGGATTGTTCATGGCCACAAAATCTCAAAAAAGGGGATAGAGGTAGACAAGGCAAAAATAGAAGTGATTGAAAAGCTACCTCCACCCACTTCAGTCAAGGCCATTAGGAGTTTTCTAGGCCATGTAGGTTTTTATAGAAGGTTTATAAAAGATTTTTCCAAAATTGCAAAACCTTTGTCAAACTTGCTTTTGAAACATGTCAAATTTGTTTTCAATAATGATTGCTTGCATGCCTTTAATCTTCTGAAACAAAAATTAATCTCTGCCCCCATCATTGTCTCACCTGATTGGAACCTACCTTTTGAACTCATGTGTGATGCAAGTAGTTTTGCTTTAGGGGCAGCCCTTGGTCAAAGAAAAGAAAAAGTTTTCCACACCATTTCTTATGCTAGTCACACACTCACTGGTCCTCAATTGAATTATACCACCACTGAGAAAGAACTTATGGCTGTGGTTTTTGCATTCAAAAAATTTAGAACATATCTCATTGGGTCAAAGGTTATTTTTGGACTAACCATGCAGCCCTTAGATATTTATTTGCAAAGAAGGATTCCAAACCAAGACTGGTCAGATGGATCCTTCTTCTCCAAGAATTTGATATTGAAATCAAGGACAAGAAAGGAGCTGAAAATGTGGTAGCAGATCACCTCTCAAGGCTAGAGGCAGAAAATAAAGAAGGGGAAATTTCAGAACTCTTTCCAGCTGAACTGATTTGCCAGGTAAATATTTCAAAAGTACCATGGTTTGCTGATATTGCTAATTTTGTTTGCAGCAAATGGGTAGCGAAGCACTTCCCATACCAGCAAAGGAAGAAACTGATGGCAGATTCAAAGCACTACTATTGGGAGGATCCATTCCTCTACAAAACATGCCCGGATCAAGTCATTAGATGGTGTGTAAAAGAGGAAGAAGCTCCACTCATTCTCAGCCATTGTCATGACAAGGAGGTTGGTGGCCATCACAGTGCAACCCGAACAGCAGCAAAGGTATTACAATCTGGATTCTTTTGGCCAACACTTTTTGGAGATGCAAAGAGGTATGTCCAAGCATGTGATAGGTGTCAAAGGACAGGTAATTTCTCTAGAAGGAATGAAATGCCTTTAAATAATATTCTTGAATGTAAATGTTTTGATGTTTGGGGCATTGACTTCATGGGACCCTTTCCACCTTCTTTTGGGTATGAGTACATTTTGGTGGCAGTGGATTACGTAACCAGATGGGTAGAGGCCATAGCAACCAGAACTAATGATGCCAAGGTTGTCATTGAATTTTTGAAAAATAATATTTTCTGTCGTTTTGGCACTCCTAGAGCTATCATTAGTGATGGGGGAAAGTATTTTTGCAACACTCCTTTCAAAAATCTGTTGAAAAAATATGGAGTCACCCACAAAGTAGCCACCCCATACCAAGCCCAAACAAGTGGGCAAGTAGAAGTGTCCAATAGAGAGATCAAGAGAATTCTGGAAAAAACTATTAACACTTCAAAAAGATATTGGAAAACAAAGCTAGATGATGCATTGTGGGCCTATAGGACAGCTTTCAAAACACCAATAGGCATGACCCCCTATAGGTTGGTTTATGGAAAGGCATGCCATCTCCCTTTGGAATTAGAGTATAAAGCATATTGGGCAACCAAGTACTTGAATTTTGATATCAAGGCTACTAGAGAGAATAGATTGCTGCAACTAAATGCACTAGATGAGTTTAGGTACTAGTCCTATGAGAATGCCAAGATAATAAAGAAAAAACTAAGAAATGGCATGATGAGCACATCTTACCCAAGAAATTTAAACCTGGTCAACTTGTCCTCTTGTTTAACAACAAACTTAGGTTATTTCCTGGAAAGCTAAGATCAAAATGGATTGTTCCTTTTTCAGTGGAAAGAGTGTTAAAATCAGGGGCAGTGGAAATTAGAAACCCAAAAGATCAATCCACCTTTATTGTGAATGGACAAAGGCTGAAAAGATACATCTCTCTTGTTTTCCATCAGGAAAGAACCTTCACAATCCTATCTGACTAGAAAGAGTCACAAAGTCGAGCTGGGACTATAAACCAAAACTCATTTACTTGTAGGATTGCATTGAAATTTCATGGATTTTGTCTATATTTCTCCTCTGGTAGAATATGCTTTGGTGTCTATATATCAGATGTTTTAGAGTGATTTTTGTCTGTATTGTCCATTAATATGTACTCAATCTCCATTCATATTGATGACATGATATTTTGCACTCTCACTATGTGTCCCAAAGCATGATTTCTCTATTGAAAATGTGTGGTAACCGAATCAGCATCTGTATCTAACTGATAAAACTCTGTTCAAAGTAGAAATTTTCAAAAACACATTCAGGAGGCTGATATTTGATTGAATTACATGGCGCCTCCACGCCATATTCTGGCGCTACCGCGCCACGGTTTCATTGAGTTATAACCAATCCAGAGCTCAAAAACAAAAAATTCCACTGCAGATTTCAATTCAAGAGCAAACAAGGAGAAATCCCATTCCACTTCAGGCACACCCAGATTCATCAGGGAAGTATTCATCCTACTTCTTATTTCTTTTTATGCTTTGAGGACAAAGCATGTTTTCAAGTTTGGGGTGGGATATTCTTTCTTCATGTTTTCAAAATTTCTGTTTTCAAAAACCTTCACACTAGCAATAGACCTTAAATTGGGAAACATCAGTGAAAACCCTGAGTAAAGAGAAAGCATGATTCAGTTTCTAGAGAGATAACTTATTTCAAATTGCTTAGTCCTAACAGGAGGAGAATTTTCTTTAAAACAGTTTTTGGAAAACAAAGTATAAGTGAGCAAGTGGATGTAAACCACTGGAACCGACCTGAGGGAAGCTTGAGGCGGAACAGAGAAAGATTTCCAAATATCCTGAAGTGATTTAGGCACCTGTTTTCAATCGTTTGAGCCTTTTTCAAGCTACCCACTTGAATGCACGAGATGCATCACTTTTTGTCAAACACCTTGAGCCAACAAGATCCTTGTTTTATTTCAAAACCCACATTACATGAACCAGCCTTTGTGAAAAACTAACTTGTTTCTTACTGACCTATATCTCTCCAAATTATTGAAGTGTTCTGTTTGAATGAGCATGGACAAAAATCTGAAGTTATAAGGAGGGATGAAAGAAAGGTATAGAGTTTTTCTTTGAAAGAAAAAAAAAAAGAAAAAAAAGGTTGAGGGTTAGTTAGGAGAAAGGCCACCTCGTGTGTGCACCGGGTCTCGGGCCTCAGCAAGCTTAGGGACTCTGAGTCAACCGGCGAGGTAAGCTAGACGCTGGACAAACCCAAGAAAAAGAATATATGTGAAGGAAAGGAAGAAGAAAAGAATATGGGATCAATGCAAGGAAATAATTTTGGTGTGGAAAAAACTTGGAGAAGGATCATAAAAATTCATGCTCAGAAATGATGGAACATGGATATGAAGAGGAGGATAAACCCAAAAGAAATGCTTACAACTTTCATCATACCCATTACCCATGCCCCATTACAACTTAGAAAAGACTTATTGACCAGGATTATGGAGTCCTTCAGGTTAGTGGAGAGTGGACTGAGGGCTGGCTTATAGAGTCAACTGAGACTTCTCACTTGTATAGGGATAAGAATCATTAAAAATTTTAAAGAAAAAAATTGAATTCTGTTTTGACTTAAGCAAGGAGAACCATCACTAGGAAATGAGTGAATCATCCACGTTGAAAGAGGGAGTGCCAGTGACATTTTCTCAATCTTTGCACATTTATCTGGTTGTTTCTTTCGAAGTTTGCAAAAGGACGAGCAAAGATTTAAGTTTGGGCTTGTGATAAGTGTCTGAAAGACACTATCTTTAGGCATTAAAATTGATGGAAAATTTTAATTCTGAGTTAATTCCGTGTATAAAATCAACATATAAGACTTAGTTTTATGTTTTGTGCCTCAGGTACCCAGTGGAACAAGAAAAATTGGATTTGGAGCAAAAACAGAGGAAAAAAGGAGCAGAAGACGCCAAAAAGAAGGATGGCGCGTCCGCGCCAGATAAATATGCGAAAATTCAAAATAATGAAGAAAAATGTCCAACGACTTAACGGTCATGAAAGCCAACGGTTGGGGAATGTGAATTAGCGCGACCGCGCCACAGGAGGGCGCTACCGCGCCAAGAAGTTGGCGTTACCTCACAGTGAGACAACATGAACGCGCCAAAGAGCTGCTGAAGAAGGAAAGAGAAGTTGTCATTCTAGGGAGCAAACAAAAGTCTAAGGAGTGGCGTTGTTGCGCCACTTCTTCAGCAAAATATGGCACGACCGCGCCAAGAAGTCTTCTAACTCAGCTTGGGTTCGTAGGCCGTTTCCAAACTTAGAAAGATCTCTGCTCCAATGGCGTGACCACGCCAGATTCAGGCTTATTTTCGGCGCGACCGCGCCAATGACTCAGCAACACAAAGTCGCAAAAATCTCGGGATCCTGACATCCAATCAAGCCTAAACATGGGAAACGAAGTCCTAAGTGTCTAAGGAAGGTATCCACAATGATTTTAAGGAATTATATTCGTGTTTTAAGTTCTTTGAATGACCAAGAAGTGAAGATCAATTCAAAGAAGGAAACTGCTGCCAGGAGAAGAAGTTGAGTCCAAAATTTATGAAGAACATATATGGAGTTCCTGTGTTCCAATTGAAGCCAAATTTGGACTGAATATTCCTAAGGATACTAAGGATCATATCAAGAAAATTCAGGTAAGTCCAAGTAGGGTTTCTCAAGTTCTATACTTCCAAAGTGGTGGACCCAGTGCTAGAATTCGCTGCAGAATCAAGCAACTTCTTCACATCATATCTCGAGTTTACCAACTCAGATTGAACTCAAATTTCGTGAGTAAGGCAAGGACCATATAAGGAAGGTTCTTATGTAATTTCAACCAATTCTGAGGTCGGGAAGCCATAATTCATTCCCCTGGACAGAGACCAATTTACAAGGCCTCGGCAGCAGGACAAGTATAAATAGGGGTCCGAGGCAGAGCACTGATCATCCAGTTTTAATCATTCAGTTCTTAGTTTAATTTCCAGCTTTGTAATTAGTTTAGAGAGAGGAGAAGGTCCAGAGGGAGTCTTACACAACCTCTGGCCACTTTGAGGGAGAAAGGTGGAGATTTCAGCCTAAGGAGCAAGAGTGACCAAGAGCAGCCTTCCAAAGGGAGTTTTTGTACTTAGTTGTTTTTCTTTCATGGCTGTTATCAAAATCTTGTTATGTGTTTTTAATACCAGTATGGAGTAGTCATTTTTAGTTGGGAGTCCATGACTCCCTGGGCATGTAATGAGATTGATACTTTATAATCTATATGGTTTTCAATTTGGTGCGTGAATGAGTTTTCTAAAGTGTATAATTCTTGATTCACACTTGTTGTCTGCTATGTACTGGTTATAAGGTGACGCTAGACTTAAGGTAAGATATGTTGGTAGGGTTGTACAAGTCTTTTTGAATTCATACACTAGGCTGATTAATTGATCCTTGGGTTAATCCTCGACCTTAAAGTAATACCATGTTGGATTAGTTGATTTGTCTATGACATAAGAACTTAATGTTTATGCTATCAAGTAGAGTAGATTATGCCGGCTAGTTTGCTCTAGGAGATAGAAATAGGTGATGCCGATGCGGATTGTAGCCATGGTTTTATAAGCTCGTGAGAAATTGATTTCCAAAACATAACTTTATTCAATCTCAGAAGTGTCTAGGGAGGGAATTAGATTCCCAACATCTTCTTTCATCATTGAAATTCCTCAAAGGCTTTTTATCAACAGTTTTCAATTACTGGTTTAGTTTAACTTTTTGTCTCTCAAATTAGAATTCTCAAACTTTAGATTTTTATTCAGAAAGCAAATAACTGCTGGCTTGGTCCTTGTGGGACGTTATTCGGACTTGCATAAAGTCTATATTACATTGATTAGTCCTCTTGCTAGTGATTAGCTAGGATCTCATTAGTTTCAATTGCGACGAACGATTTCTGCCTGGCCATCGTTGCAAATGCTTCCAAATCGATCTATTGGAGGAGGATGGCAGCACAGATACAATTCGCCTTGACCAGACTCTGGACGAGGTTGTGTACTTGATTTTGACAGTATCCTTGCATGCTATTGCAGACATGGACTCTGTGACAAAACCATGAAATTATGGGGTTCTATTCACACTTTCTCGTTTATTATTTTATTGGATAGTGGTAGCACGCATAATTTTATGTGTGCAAAATTAGCATATCAATTGGGAATCCCCATATTTCAAACTACGGGATTCAAAGTCATGGTGGGCAAAGGAGAGTTCTTACATTGTTCGGCTGTCTGTTGAAAAGTACCTATCTTTGTGCAAGGGACAACAGTAGTAGTGGATCTTTATATTCTGCCCATTCATGGGGCGGATGTGGTATTTGGCTTGCAATGATTCCAGGAATTGGGACCTGTTAATTGGAATTTCACTACTGCGACCTTTTCCTTTGACTATAAGGGGGCGCCAATTGTTTGGTGCAATGGGGTCGACTCACAACCTACTATAGCTGCTGAAGGTGAAATCGTTTACCAAATACTCGACGGCTACAACCTTCCTCATGTGGCTGCAACCAACGATTCAGACACCTCCCACACATGTATGTTCTACTGCACTGACCCCTTGTTTGGAGGATTTTGCCTCACTTTTTCAAGAATCGTCATAGTTTCCCCTGCGTCGCCATGACGACCATCGGATTGAGTTATTACTGGGGTTCCAGCAAGTCAATGTCCGACCGTACCAGTACCCGCATGCGCAAAAGGAGGAGATTGAAATATTGGTGCGAGAGATGCTCCGTTCGGGAATTATACGGCCCAGAACGAGTCCTTTTTCGTCCCCAGTCCTGCTAATTCGAAAGATGGGTCCTGGCGTTTTTGTGTGGACTATCGCACACTTAATTTGGTAACCGAAGGACAAATTCTCGATGACGACTATCGACGAGCTGCTCCATGAATAACATAGTGCCCGTGTCTTTTCTAAGCTAGCCCTTCGGTTTGGTTACCACCAAATCCGCATGGCTGAGGAGGACATTCCAAAGACGGCTTTCCACACACAAAATGGTCATTACAAGTTTCTGGTAATGCCATTCGGCCTTACCAACGCGCCATCAACTTTTCTGAGCATATGAACGATATCGTCATACCATAATTACGGCGCTTCATACTCGTCTTGTTTCATAACATCCTAGTATACAGCCATTCGATGGTTCTAGCAACATCGCTTATTTAGGTCATGTCATCGACCCCACCGGCCTGGCTACCATCCTCAGAAGCTCGAGACCATTTCCATATGACCGCCCCCTTCAACACCGAAATAGTTGCGAGGATCCTTGGTCCTTGCCGGGTATTACAGACATTTTATTCACAATTTCGGCACCATTTCACGTCCCTTAACAGATCTTTTGAAAAAAGGGACCTTCGAATGGAGCAATATTGCCAGCACATCATTCAAAGCATTGAAGGAGGTGCTTCTATCAGCTCAAGCGCTCATCTTACCAGATTTCTCTCAATCGTTCACAATTGAGTGCGATGCATCCAGCAAGGAGTGGGCGCAGTCCTGCAACAACAGGGTCACCCTATCTCTTTCTTTAGCAAGCCATTCAGAGGTCGACAAGAGGGTTTCTCCACCTACGAGAAAGGTATTTTAGCGTGGTCCTCGCAGTACAGCATTGACGGCACTATCTTATTGGTCGCCGGTTCACTATCTTTGATTGATCACTAATCTCTCAAATATCTAGTTGATCAGCAGCTCCTTACTCCGCAACAGCAGCGCAAGCTTGTCAAGCTCTTGGGATTTGATTTTGCTATTTCCTTCTGCAAGGGCACCGACAATAGTCCAGCAGATTCTTTGTCTCGTCGCCCAGCCCTCTCTCAACTGGTGCTCACATCGTCGATTCCCTTACACGGATATGACAAGTTTTTTATACGGATGTTGCATCTCAACAGTTCTTGGCCCATGTTCGCAAGAGATCACAGACAGACACAACCTTATTTTTTTCAAAGACCGTTTATTATTCCTGCAGTGGAGGATTTGCGCATGTCGTTGGTTATTGAAGTTCACCATTCTCCTATGGGAGGACATGAAGGAGCATTTCCAACATTCTGGTGCGTAAACGGTAATTTCTTTGGGCCGCACATGTTTTCCGATGTCAAGTAGGTCGTAGCCAGCTATGATATTTTTCAGCGCGTCGAAGTTGATCAGTCTGCCCCGGCTGGCCTTTTACTTCCCTTACCTATTCCAGCACATATTTGGGAAGACATCTCCATGGACTTCATCGATGGCTTACCGTTATCTAGGGGGCACTCAATTATTTGGGTAGTTCTTGATTGTCTAAGCTAGTATGCACACTTCTTGCCATTCACCACCCACACACATCTATAGAACTTGACGAGTTGTTCATTCAAGAGATAGTGCAGCTCCATGGCATTCCATGCAGTATTGTTTTTTATCGTGAGCCGGTCTTCCTTTCGACTTTTTGGTCAGAACTATTTAGTCTCTCACAGACTAAGCTGCAGCGCACCACTGCCTACCATCCACAGACGGACGACCAGACTAAAGTGGTGAATCAGGAGTTAGAAACATACTTACGATGCTTTGTCGAAGACTACCCCCACATGTGGGCGAAATTTCTATCTTAGGCTGAATGATCCTATAATTCTGCCTTCCAATCAGCTATTCGCATGACACCATTCTAGGCCGTTTATGGGAGGCCTCCACCCACATTCCCTCATTATATCCATGGGACAACAACAGCACCCGATCTCAAGAAACTTTTATTGGCACAAGATGATCTTTTGCGTTTTTTACAGCGCATGTTGGCTCAGACTCGAAACAGGATGAAGCAACAGAGTGACAAACATCGTACCGACAGGGAATTTCAGGTGGGCGACATGGTTTACTTAAAGCTCCAACCATATCGCCAACAGACTATAGTCCGCCGTTGGAACCGGAAGTTGGCCTATCGTTATTTCGGGCCCTTCAAGATATTAGAACGGGTGGGTAAGCTTGCATACAATTGAAGTTACCGGCCAACTCCAATATTCATCCCATCTTTCATGTCTTCATATTGAAAGCCCGCATTGGCGATAATATTATGGCCTCCCCGACGCTTCCTTCATGGTCTATTGATGGGACCATCATGCATGAGCCTGACTTCATTGTCGTCGTGTTCGAATTCGCGGGCGCCTCTAGTTGGAAGTGTTGGTCATATGGGCTAGCACCCATAGCCCAGGTGGGATTCCAATGGAGCACAGCCATTGGTCTTCCTTATGTGATCATGTAGGTTACACAAAATTAAAAGAGATCAAGGTGTGATTCTTTTATTAATGGCTGAAATTAACTCCTCATATTAGGAGGTTATAATATTTAATCATTTTAATATTAAGGAGTTATAGAATATTTACTCCTTTTATTATAAGGATGTTATGAAATTAACTCCCCTTATGGGAGTTATAATTTCATTCACCTATAAATAGGTGGAGTAGAGAAGACACAAAACAACAATTTAAAAATTCAGAATTCCGATTTCTTTCTTCTCTCAATTCTCCTTTTCTCTCTAGAGAAAGAAAAGCTCATACTCTCTAAGTTGTTGAAGAGTAGTGCTTCTTTTTCAGCCAAATCAAAGAATGATTGTGCGGACGGTAAAAAGGTGATCTCTATTACTTTTTCTTTATTTTTATTTAAGTTGATAATTTCAGAATACAAAGGAGGTTCAATTGCATAGAGGAAAAGCATCAAAAGAGGTTAGTAAGTTCATTTCATCCATTGCATGCTAAATTGAGTTAAGTTATTGAGTTTACACACAATTTTTTCCAATACTGGTATCAGAGCTTCGCTATTTCCAGTATGTGTGGATGAATTTTTTAAAAAACCGAATTTACATAATTATTCGGTGCTTTTATATGAGTTAGAATGCAATTGTTTTGAATATTTAGAAATTTGTGCATGAATTGCAAAAAGGTTATAGATATGTTGTATTTTTCAGAAATATTGTAGTAAAATATCATCTATTTGTTAAAATAGAGTTATTTCGATTTTCTAGAAATTTTTTCTATTCAGGAAAATTTATTTTTGGGAAAAGACTATTTTTCGCTTGGGACATATTGGGCATAAAATAATATTTTTGAGCATCAAAAAATTTTTACAGAAGGTTTAAGTTGATATAAGTTTATATTCACCGCATTTTATATCCTGAAAAAAAAAATCTAGTATTCTAGAATTTTTAAAAATTCCTTCAAATTTATTATTGTGAAAAGACAATTTTACCCTTTTGAACCTATTTGTGGAAATTAGGGAAAGTTGACAAATTCTACTGTATAATCCTATTTTACAGCAATTATTAAGTTTATTATAGGGCTTTTTTGGTATTTAAACTAAGGTTCATTTCAATATTACATTTGTAAGTTTTGTTGCTCTTAATTGCTTATTGGAATTAAAATTAAATGGCTTCTAAAGCTGCTGCTGCTGAGTTAAGTAAAACTGAGAAACTCAATGGGAATAACTTTTTGACTTGGAAGAGGCGTATTCGTCACATCCTACTACAAGATGGAATTGATCATGTCTTGGATAAGGCAGTGGCTAGTCCTCCAGAAGGAGCTGAAGAGTCAGTTAAAGTAGCTAATGATAAATTAGTTCTAGAGGACAAGAAGGCTAGGTCCATCATGTTAACATTCATGGAACCATATGTGAAAATTTTATTTGAGGACCAACTTACTGCCCATGCCATGTTTAAGGCTGTTGGAGCTACTTATGGAGAAACGTCACAGGCACATGTTAGGATGCTTGTTGCACAATATAATGGTATGAAAATGCAAGAAACTGATAATGTTGTTGAGCATATTAATGCCATGACTGTTGTTTCTAAAGAATTAGCAAGTTTAGGCCATCCTATCACTGATGAACTTCAAGTAGAAACAATAATTAACATCTTACCACTTTCTTGGGACTCCGCTGTTGTATCATTGAATATGTCAGATGTTGCTCTTAATGTGAAAACCTTAACTGCTAAATTGACAATTGAGGCACAGAGGAGAAAGAAGAAATCTACGACGGACTCAATGGTTAATATAGCTAGTGGTGCAGGAGCTCCTACTTCAAAACCAAGAAATGTCCCTCAAAAGAAGCAAGACTTCAATAAACAAGGGAAGAAACCCCAGTTCAAGGAAAACAATTCTGGTAAGAAGATAGGGCCTTGTTACAATTGAGGTAAGATGGGTCACATTAAAGCCCATTGTAGAGCTAATGGCAAAGGTGAAGGTAAGTTCCAAAATAAGGATAATAGAAATAACAATGATATTGTATGTGTTATTTCTGAGGTCCTTCTGGTTGATGTTGGAGAAAATACATGGTGGCCAGATTCTGCTGCATCTAGACATGTGGCTAAATCAAGAGAATTTTTCTCTGATTTTAAAGAAATGAAGACTGGTGAACATAGAGTATATATGGGGAACAATACTTATTATGATGTGATTGGCACAGGGACAGTTCGGTTGAAGTTACCAAGTGGTAACTATTTGGTGTTGACTGAGGTTTTATGTGCTTCTAACATTAGAAGAAACCTAATCTCTATCCCTTGCTTAGATAAGAAGGGATTAGAAACTCGTTTTAAATCAAGAAAGCCCACTGTGGGTCGAAATAATAGTATACTTTTTTCTGATACTCTGATTGATGGATTGTATTCACTTGACTTATACTCTAGATACACTAGTAATGTGAAAGTTGATTTTGAGTATGCTTGTTTGTCTCTTGATGATTCTTTATTATGGCATTTACGCTTAGGTCATGTGAATGTAAACAAACTACATCGCATGGTTAGTAGTGGTTTGTTACCTAAGTTACATAATGAATTACATACATGTGAAAATTGTTTATCTGGTAAAATGACAAGGTTACCCTTTGATAAAGGGGATAGAGTCCAAAATCTTTTAGAGGTAATACATTTAGATATATGTGGCCCTTTTAATGTAAACACCCATAGAGGAATGTCTTACTTTATTACATTTATTGATGATTACTCTAGGTATGGTTATATTTATTTCATTTCTAAGAAGTCTGAAGCCTTAGATAAATTTAAAGAATTCAAAGTTGAGGTAGAAAATCAATTAGGACGAACTATTAAGATCCTCAAATCAGATAGAGGTGGAGAATATACTTCTGATCTATTTGATGAGTTTTACAAGGCAAATGGCATACGTCACCAATTTACTTTGCCTTATACACCTCAACAAAATGGGGTTGCAGAGAGAAGGAATAGAACTTTATTAGAGATGGTACGGTGTATGCTAAACCACTCAATGCTAGGAACTCAATTTTGGGGTGAAACATTTGATACTGCAACATATATTCTTAACAGAGTTTTATGTAAAACTACTAAGACTACCCCTTATGGGTTATGGACTGGTAGAAGTCCAGACTTAAGTCACCTTAGAGTTTGGGGTTCTCGGGCACATGTGAAAGTGACAGATCAAAATAGAGGCAAACTTGATCTTAAAACCATAAAATGTAATTTTATAGGTTATAGTAGTCATTCAAAAGGTGGTTATAGATTTGTTGTGCACCATTCTAA
This sequence comes from Aristolochia fimbriata, assembly GCA_019845555.1. Taxonomy (NCBI): domain Eukaryota; kingdom Viridiplantae; phylum Streptophyta; class Magnoliopsida; order Piperales; family Aristolochiaceae; genus Aristolochia; species Aristolochia fimbriata. Next base: position 19,860,285 of record CM034082.1, read on the forward strand.
TGGCTCAGTGGGAGTTATTGAAAGTCGAGATGCTTATTTTTTAGAAGAAAATCTTGACCCAAGAAACCCAATAAAGAAGGTTGAGTTATTTGAAATACAAAAACTAAAAGACTCTTCTATTGATCAAGAAAAATTTTTAGAAACCCCAAAACAAGTTGATCCTGTCACCCGCATAGTACGAGATAGAAGGCCTCCTTTGGCATTGAAGGACTTCTATGTTATGACGAGTGATGTAAGTGATCCAAATGAAGAAGTCCTTCTTGATGACCCTCAAACTTATGAACAAGCTTATAAGTTGGGTTTATACCCAACTTATATGACCCTTGTGTTTACACTCAAGTTAGTGGGGGTAAATTTGTCATTCTGTCTCTTTATGTTGATGATATATTATTGATGGGGAATGATCTAGATATGGTTTTAAGGATTAAAGAGTGGCTCAAAACCCAGTTTGATATGAAAGACATAGGAGAAGCTTCATTTATCCTTGGTATAAAAATTGAAAGAGATAGAAAAGTCAAGAAACTTTCACTCCCTCAAGAAAAATATCTGGATAGCATGTTAAAACGCTTTGGTGTAGTCGGGTGAAAGACCATAGATTCCCCAATTTATAAAAGGACAAGTTTATCAAAGAAAATGGCACCATCAAGTGATGAGGAAAGACTAAAGATGCAGTCTATTCCATACGCCTAAGTTGTGGATAGTTTGATGTAGGCCATGTTATGCACTCGCCCTGATTTAGGCTTTGTAGTAAGTCTAGTGAGTAGATATCAAAGTGACCCTGGTACTTTGCATTGGCAAGCGGTTAAAAGAATACTTCGGTATTTGTTGGGCACTAAGGATTACAAGCTCACGTTTCAGGCCGATGAGTTGATTCCTATTGGGTATACAGATTCAGATTATGCTGGTGATCCTGACGATAGGAAATCAACTTCGGGGTTTGTTTTTGCGCTTGGCGGTGCAGCAATTTCTTGGGCTAGTAAGAAACAAAAATGTGTTCCTGGGTCCACTATGGAAGCTGAGTTTGTAGCTTGCAGTTTGGCAAGTACTGAAGCTGTGTGGATCAAAGGTTTCTTAGAATACTTGAAATTAAGTTGTTGGGATGGTAGTCCAATACAACTATTTTGTGATAATCAAGCAACTGTGACAACATTGAAAAATGGTGAAATCAGTTCAAAAGGTAAACACATAGAAGTACATTATCACTATGTGTTTGACATTCAACAGAAGGAGAAAGTGGTTGTAAGGCATATTCCCACTTCTGAGATGTTGGCTGATCCGTTGACAAAAGCGTTAACAACGGATTATTTTATGGGGCATGTCCATAGTGTGGGACTAAGGAGAGTCTAGTATGTGTCTCTTAAGGCCTCACGGTGCATTGCCCAAGTGGGGGATGTTGGTCATATGGGCTAGCACCCATAGGCCAAGTGGGATTCCAATGGAGCACAGCCATTAGTCTTCCTTGTGGGACCATGTAGGTTACACAAAATTAAAAGAGATCAAGGTGGGATTCTTTGATTAATGGCTGAAATTAACTTCTCATAATATGAGGGAGGTTATAATATTTAATCATTTTAATATTAAGGAGTTATAGAATATTTACTCCTTTTATTATAAGGATGTTATGAAATTAACTCCCCTTATGGGAGTTATAATTTCATTCACCTATAAATAGGTGGAGTAGAGAAGACACAAAACAACAATTTAAAAATTCAGAATTCCGATTTCTTTCTTCTCTCAATTCTCCTTTTCTCTCTAGAGAAAGAAAAACTCATACTCTCTAAGTTGTTGAAGAGTAGTGTTTGTTTTTCAGCCAAATCAATGAAGGACTGTTCGGGTGGTAAAAAGGTGATCTCTTTTACTTTTTCTTTGTTTTTATCTAAGTGGATAATTTCATAATACAAAGGAGGTTCAATTGCATAGAGGAAAAGCATCAAAAGAGGTTAGTAAGTTTATATCATCCATTGCATGCTAAATTGAGTTAAATTATTGAGTTTATACTCAATTTTTTCCAACAGGAAGTTTTCGTTCACTGGTGCAGCATGCCTCCTGCTTATGACACTTTGGAAATCGAAGCAAAGCTCGTTTGTCGATTTTCGGATTTTCAGCCTTGAGGTCAAAGTTGTTTTCAAGGGGGACGGGATGTTACGACTCTCCCTTAGTTATTGCTTTTGCTATATTTTTATTCAGTACAGTCGCTCTACATCAATATAAGGGGCATTATGGTCATTTGTAATAACTCAGTCTGAATAAATTGGAGGGTGAACCCTACTCAAGGCAGAACCAATTAAGCTAAATTATCTCCTTTCTCTCCCCACGACCCCTTCTCTCTCTCTCTCTCTCTGTCTCTCTCGTTCTCATTCCTCTTTCCCCTCCTCTCCCAATCTTTTCTCCTCTCTATCTAACTCGAACTCCATTGATCCTCGCTGTGCGCACTCACTAAGTTCACCAATTCGCTACAAATTAACCAAGGTATTCAAATTGCGACTGAGAAGCGTAACATAATAACGCAGTAAAATCATCGTATACAAACCAAGAACAAAGTATGTTAACTAAACAAATAATTTATAGCCAAATGCAATTAGAGAACATATAATGGGGATAAACTCTTTGTAATTATTTTAAAATGGACATATTTTTTATATAAAAAATATAAAAATGTACATAGTTTTTATACAAAAAATATAAGGTTTTTAATTTAAAACCTATTTGGGTTTTAAATAAGAATAGGCTTTAGTGTTTTGATAAATTTATATGAAATGGAATTACGATATTTTACTTGCATTACTACAAAGTGCATTTACCATAAATTTATCTTTATACTAATATATGCCATTTATATTTTTATATTTAAATATTTATTAAAAAATTTCACTTTTTTTATTAAAACCAATATGAGGCATTTAATAAATTTTTTTCTTTTATAATTAATTTCTAGTTTTTCTCCCGTGCTATGCACAAGAATTATGCTAGTTGAGATTAATCTAAAAAGTAGGTTTTATTACCCTAACACAAATATTTTTGTAATAACCGCTTTTTCACAAAAAAAGAGTTTCTAACCTCTAAATTACTACTTGGAACTGACAACTAAACTGAGCCAAGTTTAGCAGTTAGATGAGAACCAACAAAGGGCTTTACTTAGCTTAATTATTGGTGGCCCATTAATATTTGTCAAACCATCCTTTCCACTTTATCACCAGGAAGAAGCCGCCACTCTTTATGGGACTATTGCAGTAACTTTTTATAAAATATATATAAGACTAAGTTTTGAGATGCTAATTCTTTTATCTTTTATCTCTTGAATTCTGAACCAAACATAAGATAAGATTTGTCCTGAATCTCCTCATTAGTTTGTGAAGAAGGGAAAAACACATGTCAAGAAAAAGAATAGAAATAATGGTAGCAAAAATATTCCTAGCATTACTTGAGAAGACTTATCCTTCCTTTTAAAATGGGAAACCAATCTAAAAATAGTACTTATTAATTTTAGAAATTATCACAAGAGCATTTTAAAACTAACCTAAAATAGGTTAATTAACATGTTAAGGGAGGCATGTCCCGTCTTTTAATTTCTCACCAAATCCTCACTAATACTCCCCACTAAGTAAGCAAAGTTGGGCAATTCCTAGGACTCCTAAAATAGCTAATCCTTTACCAGCTGGTTACCCATTGATAGTCAAATAACGTTAGAAATTAACATTGTTGAAACATTGAGATATATAACACCTGGAAGTTTAAAGAATACTGCATAACATATTAAAGGAAGTGTGAAATCCTTGATTAAAGGAATCAAATTTCCTCTCAATGTCCATATATATGTTTCAACTTAGTGTTAAATGTTAGGAAATCACAGATTTACACGAAAAATGAAAACTAGTAAATACTAAATACCAGTGTTTTAAATTAAAACCGGATTAGACTTGCTTTTTTTTACCCAGCCGGTTGAACCAGAATTGGAGGCCAGTCCATTTCTTAATTGACTCTGTCCAGTTCATTATAACAGGTGACTTCATTTGTTTTGTTACCTATTGTATGCACAAAAATGTGAACGGCCCAAGTGCGACTAGTCCAAACGCCCACCGATCCAACAACTGATCGTCGTGGGTGGGCTTTGTCGATTTCCAAAGTCTCTCATCGTAGCCCATTTGCGTCACCGCGTCATCGGCACAATCGTCGCCCCCGTCAGCAAGAAACTACCGCATCAGCAACCAAGTTACAAGTCAGCTTCTCTAGCAGTTAAACGACCAAGTCTGGTCGCCAACCGAAGAAGTCGAGAAAGAATGCACCCACAATCCTCATTCGTGGGATCCAGGAGGGTAACTCCCCGGTCTTCCTCCCATGTCAACAACAATAGCAAAAAGGGGATTGTGATCCCCATTCCAAGGATCGACCCCCAAGAACTGCACGGAGTCAGCTACAAATTGCCAGAAAAGCTCTGCCGCAAGGGTTCGAAAACTGGTGTTCGAAAAACCTTTTTGAAGAGAAATCTTGTGTCGAGCAACACTCTCGCGCACAGAGACTCTTTCGAGCCAAAGAAGTTCAGCAACTTGCAGTTCGTCGGAATTCACCAATTCGATTGGAGCAGCTCTACACGTTCGCCGGCAACGTCAACAAGTCGATACACGCGGAATACAAATACTTCCGTTCGACCGACCAAAGTCGTCACCGTTCGTGCACACTCGTTCCAGAACTCATATTTTGACGTCCTCGCCAGAAGCCGAAACTTCATCAAATTACACGGAGATCGAATCAGAGGAAGCCTAGGAGATTGTACTCGCATTTCCTGACATTCAAATACAATTCTAACACAAAATATTTGATATAATCGAATTACTCTCTCAGTCGCGCCTCTTCGCGGACCGGTGGATTTTCGGTGAAACAGATTTGGCATGCCCGGTGGGACATTTCCTACCTCTCATCTCCTTCTCCGTTCAAAAAAAAAAAAATTCTCTTAGCCATGCCCAGCAACGGCAACAACGGTAACATTAACAACAACGACAACAAAGGCGAGCAAATTGCCAGTTTGCTTGTCCGCGCCCTGCCGCGGGCGCAAGCTCGACCGCAGCAATAGGAGCTCGTGGACTAGCAGCCACTTCTCCGGCCAACATCTGTGCTCCATCTCCTCCACCAGCCAGTCGCTCAGTGACAAGGGCGTTGTCCTTTCATGCTAGATGTGCATCGTCCGAGTGTCGTCTACCAACCACAGGGTACCGCGGCCTCCACCAAAACGGTCGTCGCACCGGTCAAAATGATCCTGGCAGCAAATAGGCCGACCTACCTGCCCGTCGACACCACACCACTAGTGCACAGTCCGGTGGTCAGTCCAACTCAATCGCCACCCTCACCCAGGGACTCGATATGAGCAACAAGGAGACGCAACCTCTTCTTCCGCAGCAGGAAGGAACCCAACATCGACTTCAGCCTTGCCTAGAACAACGGCAGGGGGAGAGTCGCCGATTGTGACGGTTTCTCACGATCTCTTGGCAGCATTGACCGCCGCAGCCAATAAGTCACCCGTGTCTTCCCCACGCCGACAAACACTGACGGCCAGCTCGCCAGCATGGTCGCCAATTAAGTCATCTCCACTTCGTTTCGAGACAACAACTTCTCCCGCGGCTCCAACCGACAGAGTAGCCGCAATGGCCACCTCGGCCAAAACAATTGAGGAACAACTTTATAGAAATTCAGGTTGCGTTAAAAGAACAAAGCGAGCAGTTGCGCATCAAAGACGCGCAGATCGCAGCCCGCGACCTTCAAATCACTAGGATACTAGAGCGATTGGAGATTGGCACACCCAACACCAACTCCGGCGATGTCTATCAAGAAGTCGACCGGAATCAGGCGACCACAAGCGCCATGGCCGAACCTCATCAGGAGGAACCCGCTACCGACGAGCAGCGGCCAACGACTCCCGTGATCATTCGAAAGTCACTAAATGAAGAGGAGTCGAACTCTCTTACCCTCTACGCGGTGACTGAACTCATCAACCGCGCCTTGCGAAACGGCTTCGGCGAAAGCAAGTCGGTGGCCTACCGAAGGTCATAAACGCAGAGGATACTGAACTTCCCCATGCCGTTCGGCTATCATCCGCCGAAGTTCCAGCAATTCAACGGCGACGGACACCCCAAACAGTATGTCGCCCATTTCATTGACACCTGTAACAACACCGGCACAAACGGCGACTTGCTGGTCAAATAGTTCGGCCGGTTGTTGAAGGGAAATGCCTTCGACTGGTACATCGAGCTGCCCCATGAGTCAATTGATAGCTGGGAACAACTGGAGCGCGAATTCCTCGGCCGGTTCTATAGTACCCGGCGCACCGTCACTCTGGTCGAAATTGCCAATCTAAAACAAAAGAAGGGCAGAAGGTCATCGACTTCATCAACTGGTGGAGGAACCTGAGCCTCAATTGCAAGGAGAGTTCAAACTTATCCCTCGAAGCAGAAATCGAAATGTGCGTTCGAGGGATGCAATGGGAACTCTTATGCTACATCCAAAGTCGGAGGGCAACAGACTTTCAGGAACTCGCGATCGAGGCCCACAACATGGAGAACCTCATGGAGGAGCGAGGGGAGGAAGTTTCATCATCTGCCGCTGCGACCGTACCCAAAGACGCGAAGGAGAAAACTAAAGCATCCTTCATGATGAATGCTCTCGAACCAATAAAAGTCGGGAGGAAGGTCAAGACAAGCTACGTTCCACGGCAGCCAGCCTGAGGCACGTACCAGAGGCCTTCACTGGAGGAACGATAGGCCAAAACGTATCCGTTCGCCGACGCGGACGTTCCTGTCATGCTCGAGCAGCTCCTTGACAACCATCTACTCAAATTGCCAGAAGTCAAAAGACCCAACGACTTGTCTAGTAGCAAAGATCCAAACTTCTGCAAGTACCATCGATTGGTCGGGCATTCGACCGAGAAGTGCTTCATGTTGAAGGACAGGATCATGGAGCTCACGGCTCAAGGCCGCATTGAAATTGAAGGAGCCAAAAACACGACCTCCTCATATATCATCTCCATTCAAGTTGAGCTAAACCGGCGAGCTCGGCCAAATAAACAACAGGTCGCAAGGAAGGAGTACCGTCCAAAATCCGGTCCCTCCAACCGACCGCATCATCACAGACAACCACCAGCTAAGGTCGCACCAAAACCGGCACCCCAAAAAGTTCCTACAGCAGATCAAGAGGGGTGGATATTGGTCACCCGACGAAAGAAACCCGTTCGAGAAATTGAACCGCCAGCGACCACCAAAACAAAGGCGAAGTGGCCAACAAAAGAGTCGTGAAGCGCCAAAAGAAAGCTCCTAAGACCCACATCCAAGGAGCAAACAAAAGAAAAAGAAGACCCGTCACACTGGCGGAGTTCTTCTTTTAGGAATTCTTCGCGCCACCGTCGATGGTAGCGACATGCTCGGCGACTCCTCCCAAACAGGCCAGTCGGGAAGAAAAAGGCAAGCTGCCAATAGTCGAGTGTGATGACCTGACTCCTCCATGCAGAAAAGAGGAAGACGCATCTTCATCGCAGAAAGTGTCTCAACCAGAAGAGGCACTCGTCATCTCCTTCCCACCGTGCATTATGTTCCGAGAGAAGGATGCACAACTAGGGGCAAGAAACCATAATTAGCCGTTGTACGTCATCGGCTACATAAAAAACCATCGCGTCAATCACATTCTCATTGATTGTGGTTCCGCGGTCAACATCTTGCCGATTCGAACGATGAAGAGTTTCGGCATCTCTGTTGGTGACTTATCTGCGAGGTATTTGCTCATTCAAGGATTCAACCAGGAAAGCCAGCGCACACTCGGCATGATCTGATTGAAGCTGCACATCGGGGACATGGTAGCTGAGACCCCATTCCAAGTAATCGATTCCAGGACATCCTACAACCTACTCTTGGGTCGACATATCTCCACGCCAACAGGGTTGTACCTTCGACGCTCCACCAGTGCTTCAAGTACTGGAATGATGGCGAACAGAAGACGGTGTACGCCAATGAGAGTCCATTCACCGAGGCCGAAGCTCCACTTGTCGATGCCAAGTTCTATCTAACGACAAGGTTGACCGTCAAAGCGTCGTCCTAGCGGGGTCAAGCACCCAATGCCAAAATTGTCGTTCTGACGAAACAAAAGCCAAAGAATAACTTGGTGCTAAAAGTCGCGATGTCCAAACAATTGGCGCACAGCAACCAGGCGACTTCATCGACGTCAATGGTGCCGATGAAGCGCAATGTGCCTTTACTTAGGTACATTCTGCAGTCGCAGAGAAAAGAGGGAGAAGCCCCTCTCGTCATTTGCCGCAACGTCAAACCAACTCCGCTCAAAGGAGTCGCCCAACCTCTGCCAAAGCTCAAGGACCGGAGTGCCATAAAAAAGTGCTCGAGCCCTAAATGGCTGCCAATGACCCGGACGATGGAAGGCTTCGACCCGACTGTTTACCGGCTGGTGGCCAAAGCAGGGGGCAACCTCTCCAAAGAGCAGTTGCACATGAAGTCGCCAGGTGCTCTTCCGGTTCTGACTCCGGCGCAGAAAAAGCTAAGGAAAGAAGGGTGTCGGATTCCACAAAATGGACACAACCTCGGCTATCAAAGGAAAAAGCCGATTTGAATCACTGGTCGATCCGCAGATGTCCATCAAGTCTCAGTCAGCCAAGGCTCGCCGCAAAAAAAGTAGAGCTCTGGTGACCATTTACACGAAAGCTTCCATTGACCAGAGTTCGCAAAAGAAAATCAGAGCCCCAGTGATCATTTATACATTGAGAACGGCCATCGCTAAAGGTCGTGACGGCAGACGATTTGGAGCTGCCAATGACAAATGGTAAGTTTCTTAAACGCTTCTACGCATGAGGGGGCATCGAAAAAGTGCTCGAGCCCCTAATGGCTACCAAAGACCCGAACGACGGAAGGCTTCGACCCGAATGTTTACCGGCTGGTGGCCAAAGCAGGGGGCAACCTCTCTAAAGAGCAGTTGCACATGAAGTCGCCAAGTGCTCTTCCGGTTCTGACTCCGGCGCAGAAAAAGCTAAGGAAAGAAGGGTGCCGGATTCCACAAAATCGACACAACCTCGGCTATTAGAGGAAAAAGCCTATTCGAATCACTAGTCGATCCGCAGATGTCCGTCAAGTCTCAGTCAGCCAAGGCTCGCCGCAAAAAAAGCAGAGCTCCGGTGACCATTTACACAAAAGCTGCCATTGACCAGAGTTCGCAAAAGAAAATCAGAGCCCCAATGATCATTTATACATTGAGAACGGCCATTGCTAAAGGTCGTGACGGCAGACGGTTTGGAGCTGCCAATGACAAACGGTAAGTTTCTTAAATGTTTCTACGCATGAGGGGTCGATCCAAAGATGTCCATCAAATCTCAGTCAGCCAAGGCTCGCCGCAAAAAAAGCAGAGCTCCGGTGACCATTTACACGAAAGCTGCCATTGACCAGAGTTCGTAAAAGAAAATTAGAGCCCCAGTGATCATTTATACATTGAGAATGGCCATCGCTAAAGGTCATGACGGCAGACGGTTTGGAGCTGCCAATGACAAACGGTAAGTTTCTTAAACGCTTCTATGCATGAGGGGGCATCGAAAAAAAAAAAAGAGAGAGAAAGATTTCGAATAAAGTGAGTCAACGTTTCTCATTCCAAAAAAAAAAAAGGTGCGAACAGCGTATGCCTCGCAAACAAAAAAAGAGAGAGGCTACAAGTCAAAAAAAAAGTTCAAAGAAAACATCAAAGCTGTGGAAGCTCGAAGTCGCCCACCTGTCGCTGTAGCCGAACGACTTTGGCACGAACCTCGAACAGTTCCCGTGTCTCGGCCTCGCTGAGAGTTGGGCGCGAACGAACAGAAGCTAGTTGGTCCTGAAGAGTAGAGGTCTCCTCCTCGCTGGCGTCAATTCCCCTCCGAATGGTCGCAAGCTCGACATTTATGGATTCGAGTTGAGACGATACGAACGTCAGGCGCTCGCAAAGGGTCTTTTGTTCAGCCTCCACAGCTTCGCGCTCCACCTGATGCCTATCCAAGTCCACTGTCAAGTCGTCGCGCCGACGGCTCGCCCGCTAGACAGACTGAACGAGTTCAGCCTCGGCAGCGAACCGTTCAGCCAAACTAAGCTTCCTCGCCAAGGAGTTGTGCAACTGCTGAAAGTGATCCACCTCCGAGGCAAAGTCCTCCACCCACTACGACAGAACAGGAAAAGTCAGGTACGCAATCCTCTCTCATAACGACAAAAACAATCAGTCGCAAAAGAAAAAAGTTCTTTCGGCAATCCAGCCGAGCCCACACAACTCAAAACGACAACTCGCACCCTGCGACCAAGCCGGCTACGACCACAGTCAACTCGCACCCGGCGACCAAGCCAGCTGCGACCACAGAACAACTCGCACCCAGCGACCAAGCCGTCTGCGACCACAGAACAACTCGCACCAGGCGACCAAGCCGGCTGCAACCACATAACAACTCGCACCCGACGACCAAGCTGGCTGCCACCACAGAACAACTCACACCCGGCGACCAAGCCGGCTGCCACCACAGAACCACTCGCACCCGTCGACCAAGCCGGCTGTGACCACAGAACAACTCACACCCGGCGACCAAGCTGGCTGCGACCACAGAACAACTCGCACCCAACGATAGAGCCAGTTGCGACAACAGCACCCGGTGACCAAGCCGGGTGCACCAGTACAGAAATTCAGCCTCCCGGCGACCCAGCCGGGCTTAGTCGAATCGAAATCTTGGCACCTGGCGACCAAGCAGGAGTCAAAACAAAAGCTTCGCACCCGGCAACCAAGCCGGACGCGACCAAAGCATAAGTTCAACCTCCCAGTACCGAGCTGGCCAAAGCTAAAACAAAAAAATCAGCATCCGGCGACCAAGCCGGATGCGACAGCATGGGAATCCAACACCCCGGTGACCCAGCCGGGCTCTCTCGAAGCAAAATTCAGAGCTCGGCGACTGAGCCGGACGCGACTGAAAATAAGAACTGTACTCCCAGTGACCGAGCTGGGAGCAATTGAAGTAAACTCGCAGCTCTCGGTGACCAAGCCGGACGCGATCGAAACAGAATTTCAGCGTCCGGTGACCGAGCCGGACTCAAAACAAAAGTCCCGCGCCCGGCGATCGAGCTGGACGCAGCCGAAACATAACTGCAGCACCGGCGACCGAACCAGGTACGACACAAGATCACTATGTTTGGTTTTTGGTCCAAACGACGCACCAAAAGTCGTCATTCTATCACATTGATGGACTGAAGAACACCTGAGTGCGAAAGAGAGAAAATTCGAGAGAGATCGAACGAGAAAAGAAAAAGAGAGAAAATTTGAGGGAGAATAAAAAAAATGTAGAGAGAGCGACTGAGGTACAAGTCGAAAATGAGAGGAGAGGAAAAGAAGAAGAAAGATGGAGGAAGGAAAGGAGAAAAGAAAAGAGAGTGGGACCCCGACAAACTCGAATTCAACCAGAGACTGCCGGGAGAAAAAGAAATACTTTTACAGTACCTCTAAATTCTGATTCGCGAAGAACCTCTGACGTGAACCGGAACTTGAAGAGGATGTAGAGCGGAGCCATAAAAGAGTCGCAGACACACAAGTCGCAAACACACAAGTTACCGACACGCAAGTCGCAGACACACAAGTTCGCTGGGAGCCAAATAGAGAAGAAGCCTAAGGAAAAAAAAAAAAAAAAAAAAAAAAAGAAATACAATACAATATTTTGAGATTGCAATTTGTGTTGGTCTTGGGTATGACAAGAACGTAATTAGTCAAAAAAGTTCACGAATGGCAAGATCAATATAAGAAAAGTTTGGAGTAAGGGTCATCGCAACACAAAGGAAGGCAGCCCACGATTTGGTTGAAAAAGGAGGGGAAGAAAACAATTATTTATTAAGTAAGCCTAAAGGTCTTCCTTTATCTTGGGAGATCGACAATCCCCTCCAAGAGTGATTTGATCAAAGCTTCTATGCAGAATTCCACTCACGCTGGAATACTGCATGAAGACTCGGTCAAGAGCAGCGCTGGAATTGTCAATAGGGCAAGAGCAGGTCCCACCATGCTGAGTCCATCTCGGTTTACTCAAACCCAACTATAAGGCAAGGTGAATCCGGGAGAAGAAGAGGGAGCCCAATACGAAGCCCCTCCAAAGCTGCGCAGTTCAAGTGAAGGCAACTGAGCCCTATTCATTCACATCGACATCTTAATGTGACGCAATTCTCAAGCACTGTGGCATTACGAAGTTCGCCGAAACTAATCCGAGGAAGCCATCGAACACAGGTGAAATTCATGCGCCCCTTTTCAGTTCGAATTTTCTCTTGTTCGGCACGACGGTCAGCACCGACGAAGTCATCGCACCAAAGATTTTGCAACTCGTCAATCCTTTGACGCAACGTGAAGGAGGGTCACTAAAATCAGGTTAACAAAAATTCGTCGAAACGAAGCTACACTTCTCTTCGGCGCAACCGGCTCTATTCCTCGACACCATCTGCCTCCTTCTTTCAATCCAAAATTCAACAGGAAGCGGGTCATTTGGTCTCAAAATTCAATCAAGCCAAAGCAGAGGAGTTATTGTCTACTTTAGTTCACGACACCTTTCCCATGGCACAATACCCAAAGTTGCCAAAACTTGCAAAAGTCATCAAAATTCGTCATGACTGCCTTCTCTGAGGTACCGAAGCAACATTCAACTACAACATTCGAGCAGACTGCAGCAAGTCGCTTAGTCGACTTCAACTCGACGTCGCTGCTGAAACCTAAACAACACTTCTGCTCAGGTACTTTGTCTCTCTCCATACCGTACATCTTACATATGTGCGCGTATACAAAAAAATAAAGAAAATCGAAAAAAGCAAATAGCTCTAAAACAGCAAGAGAGCCAAAAAAAAAAGAAGAAACGAAAAGAAAAAAAATATATACATCCAAGTGTACAGAAATATACATTGTCCTAAAACAGTAAGAGGACAGAAAAGGATACGTACACGAAAAAATAAGCAACCCTAAAAGAGTAAGAGGGTCCAAAAAAAAGTGTTGAGTGCGTGCGTGTGTGTGTGTTTTTGTTCACATTTGAAACTTGTTCATTCTCTCAGAACAATCAAGTCTCGAAGGGGGCAATCTGTATGCACCAAAATGTGAACGGCCCCAAGTGTGACGAGTCCAAACGCCCACCGATCCAACAACCGATCTTCGTGGGTAGGCTTTGTCGATTTCCAAAGTCTCTCGTCGCAGCCCATTCGCGTCGTCGCGTCATCGGTACAATTGTCGCCCCCATCAGCAAGAAACTACCTCGTTAGTGCTAGTCAGCTTCTCCAGCAGTTAAACGACCAAGTCTGGTCACCAATCGAAGAAGTCGAGAAAGAATGTACCCACGATCCTCATTCATGGGATCCAGGAGATTAACTCCCCGGTCTTCCTCCCATCTCAACAGCAATAGAAAAAAGGGGATTGTAATCCCCATTCCAAGGATCGACCCCCAAGAACTGAACGGAGTCGGCTACAAATAGCCAGAAAAGCTCTGTCGCAGGGGTTCAAAAACTGGAGTTCGAAAAACCTTTGTGAAGAGAAATCTTGTGTCGAGCAACACTCTCGCGCATAGAGACTCTTTCGAGCCAAAGAAGTTCAGCAATTTGCAGTTCGTAAGAATTCACCAGTTCGACCGGAGCAGCTCTAAACGTTCGCCGGCAACGTCAACAAGTCGATACATACGGATTACAAATACTTCCGTCCGACCGACCAAAGTCGTCACCGTTCGTGCACACTCGTTCGAGAAATCATATTTCGACATCCTCGCCAGAAGCCGAAACTTCATCAAATTACACGGAGATCGAATCAGAGGAAGCCTAGGAGATTGTACTCGCATTCCTTGATATTCAAACACAATTGTAACACAAAATATTCTGATATAATCGAATTACTCTCTCGGTCGCGCCTCTTCGCAGACCTGTGGATTTTCGGTGAAACACCTATAAAATATTAGTTATATACAAATTATAGTGTATAATATCTTTTGATTGAACCATGGTCCAATACGGTCTAACTGGGTTCAATCAAAATCGGACATACTATAGATTTGGTGGCTGGTCCGGTTTTAAAACATTAGGAAATACATGCAAACAAAAGAATAAATAATTGTGTATATATGTGTGTGTGTGTGTGTGTGTGTGTGTGTGTGTGTGTGTGTGTGTGTGTGTGTGTGTGTGTGTGTGTGTGTGTGTGTGTGTGTGTGTGTGTGTGTGTGTGTGTGTGCGTGTGTGTGTGTGTAGACGCCAAAAATGCGGCTAGCCCAAATACAATAAGCCCAGTCAGCCACTACTCCATTAGATAGTCATCACGGGCTCGTCTACCGGTTGTTAGAAGCAGCCCACCGTCAAGATCCATCACCTCACCACATCATCGCCGATATATCACAGCCACGTCAACACTCCAAGCCAACCAAGCATCAGAGACACATCAAGCCTCCATCGACCAAGTCTGGTCGACCCCCCCATTTGATGGATTGATGGAAGAGGAGAAGCGATATTCCCACTCTACCGAGTCATCCTTCAACCAAATACAATTAAGTCTCTACCCACTTCCCTCACTCTGAGGATCACCAGAGAGAAAGAGGAAGCGTTACAGTCTTCCCCCTTCTCACTTTGCCATCAAAAGATGATCGATCTCCCTCTTTTTAAATCGACCTCCTCTAAAACAGCAACTTGGCCAACTATAAATAGCCGAGATCACAACATCAGAAGGGTTGAGGAAAAAATCTATTTCTCAAGAAAAGTAGAGAAGTTCCCGATTGTGAAATTTACTCCACCAAAAGCACAGAGTCGAGATCCCCTTTTCTGGGATCGAACTCCGACAACACAACAGTCAACGGGCTACAAATAGCCAAAAGCGCGACATAAGAAAGGTCAAAAATCATTCTCTCAAAAAAAAGCAGAGACATTCTCGATCAAGAAGTTCACTCGCTCAATTGTTACAAAAATTCCCTAACCCAGGAAATCTTCCACAACAACACAGACAATAATCCAAGACGGGATAATCTGGCACTCGAGAAATTAAATAAGCCAAACTCAACCGGAACACAAAGATTTAACGTGGAAAACCCTCTTTCAATAGAGAGTAAAAAACCATGGGATGCGACGAACAAATCCACTATTTTTAGAAAAATAGTACAAGAGGTCTTTCAGATGAACAAGAGAATAGAAAGAGAAACTTTACCCAACCCTTACAAATTTATTCCGAGATCGTTCATCTCCCAATTTGTTTCCAAGGATTTTTTCCGGTTTCTCCCGTTCTGCCTTTCTATTCCTTCTCTCAGTTCTTTTCCACCTCTCTTTTTTTCTTTTTCACGCACACCCTCCTCTTTTACCCTAATCCACTAAAGGACAAAATAGAAGAAGAAATGATGATTTTGACCCTCACACTTGAGAGATACAGGTGGGCTCCACACACTTGACAATCTCCCACTTGGAGACCATCTGAAGCACAACTATTCCAACCTCTGACCTTCCTCTACCTTGTTCGTCGCATATGTCCATCACTTGTCAATTAGTGCAAGTTCACCATAGTTGAGCAAAGACTCAACTTTTGGCCCTCCACCGGCTTTGTCAACATATCCGTCAGATTCTTCTTTCCATCTATCTTCTCCAGCTTCAATTGTCCTTCCTCAAGTAAAGTTCGAATGAAGTGGTACCGAAGATATGTTTGGTTCTCGAATGAAATGCCGAGTTCTTGGCTAGATGGATTGCACTCTGACTGTCACTGTATAACCTGCAATCAGCATTATCAAACCCCAACTCATTCATAAGAGATTTCAGCCATATATACACCTTGCTAGCTTCTGTCGCAGCCACATATTCAGCTTCTGTTGAAGATAGAGCAACAACTTTCTGCAGTTTAGAAACCCAACTGATCATGGGTTCCACCAATCAGAACACATACCCAGAAGTGCTTCTGTCATTATCTCTATCACCCGCATGATCAAAGTCTACAAAACCTTTCACATCAATGTTATTTTCTCCAAAACACAAACAGTAATCAGAAGTACCTTTCAAATACCTGAATATCCACTTCACTGCTTCCCAATGTTCTTTGCCTGGATTTTTCATGAATCTGCTCACAACTCCCACTGCATGTGCTATATCCGGTCTTGTACTCACCATTGCATACGTAAGACTCCCAATAGATGAAGCATAAGACACCGTCTTCATGTGAGCTATCTCCTCATCACTCTTGGCACCTTGTTCCTTAGACAATTTAAATTGACTACCCAAAGTAGTAGTCACCGCCTTGGATTCATGCATGTTGAACCTTTCCAAGACTTTCTTCACATATCCCTCTTGGGACAGCCACAACTTCTTCTTCTTCTTGTCTCGGATAATTTGCATCCCAAGAAGTTGTTTCGCTTCACCTAGGTCCTTCATGGAAAATTGATTTGCCAACCTCTTCTTGAGATCATCAATTTTCTTCATTTTAGTCCCTGCAACAAGCATATCATCTACATACAATGTTAAGATAATATAATCTCCATCATTGAACCTTTTTAGATATACACAGTGGTCCGCATTGCTCCTAGCAAATCCAATGTCCAACATAAACCTGTCAAACTTTAAGTATCACTGCCTCGGTGCTTGTTTGAGTCCATATAGACTCCTCTTCAATTTGCACACCCAACTCTCTTTTCCTATGACTTCAAAACCAGCTGGTTGTCTCATGTAGATTTCCTCCTCCAAGTCACCATGAAGAAAAGTTGTTTTGACGTCAAGCTGCTCTAAATACAATCCTTTCACAGCAACTATACTCAAAATAGTTCGAATTGAAGTCATTTTTACTACCGGTGCAAATATATCATGAAAATCTATACCTTCCCTTTGTCCAAACCCCTTCACCACAAGTCTTGCCTTGTACCTCTGTACACCACCGGCTTCTTGCTTGACCTGGAATATCCACTTGTTTTGTAATACCTTCTTCTTTGCAGGCATCTTCACCAATTCCCATGTTTGGTTCTCCTCCAATGACAACATCTTATCTTTCATAGCAAGCTCCCACTTAAGATGAGCTTCATCTGCCATGGCCTCATCAAAGGATTCTGGCTCTCCTGCATCAGTATACAAAACATGTTGTACAATTAAATTTAACTTTTGTACAGGCTTTCTTACCCTTGTACTCCTCCTCAACCCGGAAGTAACAATTTCCTCTTGTGGTATTTCTGAGTCATCAAAATCAGTTTGAGCATTTGAATACTCATGTGATTCACCGTCATCAATACTTGATTGTTCACCCTGTGACTCATTCTCTTGTTCAGTTTCAATTTGTTGTTCTCCTTCACTTGGAACAACCTGTTCATTTGTTGCTTGAGGTAGATTTTCATCAGTCTTATCTCTCTTTATGTACTCTTTCTCCTTAGGCTCAATCTTCTTTTCTTCTTTTCTGTCTTTGTACATTTGCTCCTCATTGAATACAACATTTCGGCATCGAAACACCTTGTTGTTATCAAAATCCCATAGTCGGTAACCATACTCGTCACCTCCGTATCCAAGAAACACACACTTGGTAGATTTAGGATCAAGCTTCTTCCTAACTTCCCTGCCAATGTGATCATAGGAAATACAATCAAAAATTTTCAAAAAAGAATAATCCACATTCTTACCAGCCCATACCTCTTCTGGTATTCTGCCATCTAGAGCACTTGATGGGCTGTATCCACAGTAGCTCCCCAAAGATGCAAGGGGAGACCCGCATGAATTCTCATGCTCCTAGCTCGTTCAAGGATGGTTCGATTCATTCTCTCTACCACCCCGTTCTACTGTGGTGTTCTAGGCACAGTCTTAATCCTCCTAATCCCCCCTTTTGGCACAATAGGAGTCAAACTCCTTATTACAAAATTCTCCGTCATTATCAGACAATAGACATTTCAGCCTTGATCCTGTCTCATTCTCAACACGAGCTAACCAATACTTGAACACGTTAAAGACATTTGATTTTTCTTTCAAAGTATAAATCCATGTCTTCCTACAATAGTCATCAATAAAGATAACAAAATAGAGATTACCTCCAAAACATTTACCTTGGGCTGGTCCCCAAACATCTGTGTGAACCAAGTCCAATCTGTTGGACTTTTTCTCTCTACCATCTTTGTTGAAGCTCACCCGCTTTTGTTTTCGTAAGAACAGTCTTCACAAAAGTCAAAGCAAATATTAGTAATACCTGTCAAAACCTTCTTTGAATGTAGGATCCTCATCCCATTCTCACTCAAGTGACCAAGCCGGCGATGCCATAATGATGCTTTATCATCCTTCTCAGCCGCCAAGGAAACAATTTGATCTACCTTGGTGCACAATGGGTAAAGTATGCCCATTGCCTTCCCCTTGATCAAAATCAATGCTCCACGGCTAACCTTCCATGAGCTGTTCTCAAATGTGATCTTATAGCACTCCTGGTCTAACTTGTTGACAGATATAAGATTTTTCTACAAATCTGGTATATGCCTTACCTCTTTTAGAATCAGTTTACCTTCATCATTCATCTTCAAGTGAATTATACCTCTTCCCTCAATTTTGCACTTCTGACCATTTCCAACAATTACATGACCAAACTCACCCTTGATGTAGTCACAAAACCACTCTTTGTGAGATGTGTAATGGAAAGAAGCTCCGGAGTCAATATACCAATTCTCCACCTTGTATTCGTCATAAACTGACAAACATAGTTTTTCCTCATGTCCATCTACAACATTTGCAGTATTCTTTACTCTCTCTGGACAATCTCTCTTAACATGTCCTTCCTTATCACAAACCCAACACTTGAACTTACCCTTAGATTTACCTTTTGACTTAGATCGATCCCTATTATTGGGACCCCTGCTTTGATTTAATCCCCGGTCTCTGCCCTTCCCCTTATCAACTGACAAAGCTGTGTCAGAAGTGGACGATGTATTGCTCACCATGCACCTCTTCATCATCTCCTGATTCAGAATAGCACTCAGCACCTCATCAAACTTCAACTTCTCCTTAGTAGCATTACTAATTGAAGTGATCACTGTATCCCAACTTTCAGGCAAAGAACACATAAACATTAAAGCTTTCACATCATCATCAAATTTCAAATCAACTGCTTCAATTTGTGCCCACAGTTTGTTAAAATCATTTAAATGATTTGCAATAGGAGTTCCTTCAGACATTCTCAAATAAACAAGTGTTCTCAAAAGAAATAACCTGTTTGAGGCTGATGACTTCTCATAGACTCCCGCCAATGCTGTCAGTAATCCTTGACAGTCTTCTCCGTAGAGACATTAAACGCTATCGATTGAGTCAAACTCATCCGGACTACAGCCAATGCCCTTCGATCCAATAGCGCCCACTCGTCAGCCTTCATCTCTGCCGGCTTCACCCCTATGAGTGACAAATGTAATTGCTTCTCATATAAGTGGTCCTCTATCTGCATTCTCCACCACCGATAATTTGATCCATCAAATTTCTCAATCTTCCCTGGTCTTGAAGATTTCTCGCCCATAACTCCCACTCAATTTAATAACCAATTGAATGAAACCGCTTCTCGTTCCCACAGACGGCGCCAATTGTTACAAAATTTCCCTAACCCAGGAAATCCTCCACAACAACACAGACAATAATCCAAGACGGGATAATCTGGCACTCGAGAAATTAAATAAGCCAAACTCAACCGGAACACAAAGATTTAACGTGGAAAACCCTCTTTCAATAGAGAGTAAAAAACTACGGGACGCGGCTAACAAATCCACTATTTTCAGAGAAATAGTACAAGAAGTCTTTCAGATGAACAAGAGAAGAGAAAGAGAAACTTTACCCAACCCTTACAAATTTATTCCGGGATCGTTCATCTCCCAATTTGTTTCCAAGGATTTTTTCCGGTTTCTCCCGTTTTGCCTTTCTATTCCTTCTCTCAGTTCTTTTCCACCTCTCTTTCTTTCTTTTTCACGCACACCCTCCCCTTTTACCCTAATCCACTAAAGGACAAAATAGAAGAAAAAATGACGATTTTGACCCTCACACTTGAGAGATACAGGTGGGCTCCACATTCGTCGAAGCTCAAGCAGTTCGTCCGTAAGTACTTTGTGCGTTCACTGGTGACGTTAAGAATGCCGAAAACACATGGAAAACATATAGTTCCATTTGGCCGATTACAACCGTCATCATTCATGCACACTCGCTCAGAGGCTTGCAGCTCGTCATCAACTTACAGGAGTAAGTAACTTCGCCAAAAACACATGGAGATCTAATCACATGAAGGCTAGGAGATCGCATCCCCATAATTTCCTACTTTAAAAATATCAAATTGTAAATTTCAGTGTATTCTTGTCAAATTAATTAATAAGGAACACAAGAATTAATGTATCTAAATCGGATAAACGGGTCCTTACGAATATAAGTTTTTTTTTAAAAAAAGAACTCCTAATATTGTTTATTGACCAGACTACTTGGCTGGCGGATATGTTTGAAATTTGAAAAGGCGTGTAAGACTAGTGAAGGTAATTGGTTTCCACATTAATTTGTGTCTGCTTCGTGCATGGTCAGCCACGGAAGAGCTGGATTTCCACAAACAGAGGATGAGCTTTTGAAAGTGGTGGGACTGGAGAGGAGAGAGTCGTCCTTTAATTTGAGAAATCACGGGCTCTTGTCTGCTTCCTCAATGATTGAACCCGTTTAATTAATGTGATCAGTACTGATAATCAAACACCTCATCAGACGTCTTCCTGCTCTTTCAATTCTCCCGGCCGGTCTCCCCTCCCCACCTTATTATAATTAAATTTCCTGCATATATGCTCATTAATATCAATTCTGAATATCGTTGACGTTTTATACATCCTTAATTAATTTCCTTCCACTCGTTTACACTATCTATTTCTCTTACACCTGCATACATGCAAGCTCTTGATCTTCTATACATATATATATATATATATATATATATATATATATATATATATTCTTGCGATGAGATTAATTCGATCGATGAGCATTAATCCCCAACAATTAAATGAATTTGATTACATGTCTTCTGATTAACTTCTTCAATTAATATTTCGTGATCGATCTCTACTAGCTAGTGATCATGAAGTCAGAAAGTAGCTCAAAGTTGGTGCCATGCAGTGCAGTGGGTGGTCTATTTAAAGTGGAATGAATCTGGAATTTTACAGTAGTGTTATTTGTTAATCTACGAATCCTCATCCGACACAGACAAACAAATATGAAAGCTCTTGACCTTTTTTCAATTCACTTTTTAAGTTTCCATGTTCAAACAGTGACATTTGTCGACCCAAAAGACCAAAACTATATATCCGGCGGGACAGCAAGTAGCTAGTAGGAGTCATAAATTGGAGGCTTCTCAATAATTAACATTGCAGCGACCTACACGTACGCCAAAGAAAGAATTCATTCACGTCAAAAACAGTATTAACTATTATCCTGACAGTACGTAGTCTTCAAAAAACTTCAAACTTCAAATATTACAGAAAATTAAGATAGAGATTCGAAAGAAAGGAAAGAAAGAAAAGACTGGATCGGGTGCAGGCAGCTAGCTAAGCTAGCTTGCTTTAATTTATATTATTAATGTGCAGGTTTCCCCACATCGGCCTTCAAATGCCGTCAATTTAGTCGGGCAATAATATATATTGTTTGAAAAGGAAATATATTAATCTATACGTAGGTACCAAACTTATATATATATCGATCGCCTTCACATATGACCCGCAAACCCATATTCCAAAACCACGTCGCTTTCCTCGGTTCGACATCAAGATGACAAACTTCACGCGGCAACGACTCGCACGAGAACAGATATTAATAATCAATTAGTTAATATTTGTTTAATTAATCTCCAGCGGCCGACTCTGTTGATGCTTGGATCGGAGCCACCCCCGGGCCTTAATATATATATATATGCTCTTTAATTTGTCCCTCTTGTCATTACCTATTTGTCTTAATTACTACTCTTAATTAGTTTAATTAATTAATTTGGATCCATCATCCAGAAACCAACACCCATAAATACATTAATTAATTAAGACTTATCCTAATTAATTAATTAAGTTAATGAATTAATTAACTAAATAATTAACCCAGTTGCAGATAATTAATGAGCTCGATCGATCGAACACACAATTAGTTCAGAATATATATATATATATATATATATATATACTGGTACGTACGTACCCAAGTTTCTTTCTTATTATCCATCGTCCCTTTCTTAATTGTACTATATTATATCCATATATAATCAAAATATGCGTGGAGGAATTGATGATCTATACATGTACTATAGCAGCTGCTAGCTGCTGCTTGTTCCATCAGAATCATCGATCCTTCAGCATATATGCATATATATCTATCGATGAAACCCACAAATTAACCTTTCTCGTCTTCATCGAAACGCAACTGATCAACGATCGATGATGCAATTAGACGCCACTTTCAAGATCCTCCTCAGCTCGCTACCGAACAACATATATAAATATATATGTATATATGCTCCTCATCTGGGAACATTTTTTCAATTTCAATGTCTTCCTACCTTCTTGACGGTCTGGTCGATCGGTTCTTTAACTGCAGTATATATAGTAGTAGTGTTTCGGACGATCAACGATCGAGTTTAAAATTGTTTTTGCATTATATATTTAGAATTTAATCAACATGCATATATGGACGTCTAATATTAATGAAAGAAATATTAATTAAAGATGATTTTTAGTCACGTCACGTACCATGGCGGGAATAGCTTATCTTATAATATAAAGAAGGTAGAAGATAATTAGATGCCTTCGTTGTATGGATTAATATGTGGGATTAATTGTAGATTAATATGACACGAAGACAAGTACTATAGGAATCTATAATAATATCGATATAAATATATTAAAAGACACCGACACGATTACGCAAACCTCTCATAAACCCTTGGATTGTCTTCACCAAACAAGACAAATAAAGATCTGAACCGTTGTTTCATCCGTCGAATATAATTAGCTAGTTTGCCACAGGTAGAAACTATATATATTATCAGCTTTTATATATATGAGGGCAACTAGTCTACATGTATCGTGTAGAGAAGATCTTTTCTCTATATTATATATACATATATTAGGAGAAGATATTATATATTTACTAACTTGGCTAGTTATGTTAGCCAGGATATATATATATATATAGAATATAATTTTAAATAAGCAAGGCTACCCTTGTTTAATATATATACATACAGTACTCTTGTAGAACAAATACAAGGGTACGTAGAATTAATTAAAACTATACATATATAACGCCAATAATTTGGCTGCCACGGCAGCAACGACCGTCCATATATATTTTGACTAACTGTTGTCTGCATATATATCCAAGGCCGCGGCCACATAATTTCTGAGTATTATAACTAGTTAGTGGGACAGAAACCCACAACATGCATTAAAATGCGAGAAATTTTAATTAAATGCCACCATAACCGGCTCACGCAGTACTGTTATATATCATGAATTAAACGAAATTGGTTACTTGTTGTTTTATTCATAATCTTCAGTATAAATCCCAACACATGCATTTTGGTCGTTGCCTGAATGTTAGTTCAAGCTTCAAAGACAACTCAATTTTCCAAAAAGAATTTACTTCTTTTGTCTTATAATTAATTACTAATGAAAATATTAAATGTATTCAAATTATTAATTGGTCGAACTATTGGTTCAACCCGGCCTGTCGGTCTAATGGGGATTTCGACTAAAATCAGACGTATATACGATTGATTTGATGACTCATGATCTGGTTATTAATTAAAACATTAGATACATATATACCCTTGCTAATAGAATGTGACACTGCTTCGTGCATCACGTTTTGTATAGTAATCAATATGAGGAGTCAGTTATTTCTTGGTCATATTGTTCAACTCGAAGTCTTATTATTAATTAAGTGCATTAATTAAAGCATGAAGCATGAGAGAATCAGGAAGCAAGCTAGAGATAATTAATTAATTTAAATAAGCAAATTGGAAAAGCTTACAAGGACGAAACAAAAATGAACAAAAATGCCTTTTTGCAGGCCAAAACCAGTCAATTATAATACTATATACTATAGGTTCGTCTCCTTGCAGATTTGTCATTATTATAGTTAAAACATATATATATACGCGCGTCCCGACTTTATCGATAATTAATCCATGAGGCAAAGTCGCCATCTTCTTCCCAAGGCTAGCTCTTATAATAAATAAATAAGACTCTTACCAACCATTCATATTTGACTCTTATCCTTGATCATCGATCATCCACGTATTTTCCAAACTGCCATTGTTCTTAATTACGGATTAATTATCTGATCAGCACATTAATATAGAATATTAATCATCATCTGGATTGTATATATGTATATATGATCCTCATTTCTGTCTTACGTACATATTATTTTGGGAGAATTAAACAGTACTTTAATTTGTCCTACTTATAATATATGGCGCCCTTCCTAACAAGAAAACAATTGCTGGAGATATTTTCTCATATAATTAAGAAGATATCAGTTTAATTAATGCAGTAAAATTAATCAAAGTAAAAAAACATATACAGATTACAGACAAATGTTTAACTGCAAATGTCACATGTCTTCTAACTAGTAAAAAGCAAATGGTCCTACCACGTGACTTCATATTCGTTCCTGCCATTGCTCCTATGTTCAACTAAAATAGGTCACTACAGCTTGGGCCAATATGTTGGTGTTAAATTGGAAACAACACCATGGAATAATAAATTTAGTCATATATATTTTCTTTCTATGTATATCATTCGCTTCAAAATTGATAATATATCTATATATACTGCTAATTATAATATTGGGTTTAAAGTATATCCTATAACTATAAAATTATTCCCTACCGTACTGATCTAATATACATTATTACAATGCTTTATAAATTAAAACCAATTAAGTACGTATACATAGCAATACATATCTAATTAAGTGCGTTCCTTGGAGTACGTACTCTTGAGTCAACTTGTAGTACCGAATAGATATATAGTCAAGCCTTTAGCCTCCGGATTTAAAACCGATTGAATAGCTAGCTTAGGTATGGAAAAAATTTCCTCCAAAGTCTAATCTTGCTATTAATTAAAATATACCTTGGAAAACGACTTCTTTTAATTAAGAAAATGAAGAAGATTTGTTTTTTTATAAATTTAGGTATTCGATTATTGATCTGAACTATAAAGCTAATGATGACAATTATATATATGTAACCAGCTGCAAGACTTTGGAGAAAAGAGAGAGAGATGACTCTAGGTAGCTACTTGAGTTTGAAAGAGAAATTATATATCAAGGTTGGTTTGGGTATTTTACATTAATTGAACACACACACACACATATATATATATATATATATATATATATATATATATCAGTGTTTTAAAACCAAACCGAACTGGCCGGTAATGACCCAGTTGAACCAGAATCGAGGCCAGTCTGGTTCTTGTTGACTTAGCCTGGTACACTGTAAACGGCATTATTTTTGTTTTTTTCTTATAAAAATATTAAATATGTGTAACATATGGTGTATAATGTTCAACTGTCTAACCCGGTCTAACCGGGTTCAGCACATATTGCGGGTTGAATGGCCGGTTCGGTTTTTAAAACATTGATATATATATATATACATATATATATCCTTTTCCATAGATCGAGCTGCTTAGGGTGGTGATTGCGTAATAAGTTTGGAATGAAAGTGCCTTTTGTAGGTGTGGGGTTTGTTTATAATAAATAGGAGGGAGGGATTTAAGGGTACTGGATTGAGAAGGTAGCAAGCTGGTTCCATTAGCAGATAGATAGATCAGGAGCAGAAATGAAGGAGAATTCCCTCTTCTTTGTCTTCCTCTACCCAGCACAAATCCCGTCTTTCATGCATTTATGAGAAAACAAACCGCTAGCTTTTGCCATCAGCACCCACAAAAAGAGCAACGAGAAGAAGAAGAAGAAGATCTAAGAAGAAGAAGGCGAAAGGAGAAATATTTAAGCTCGATCCCTTTCTCTATCTGATCTCTTAATTTCTCTTTCTCACCATGTCAAACGTCTCCGGAGAAGACGGAAGCTTTTCTTCAGGGAACACCGGGGAAGAAGTCCAACAGCACCAGAGTATCTTCCATGGATCCAATTCGGGACTCTCAACCACCACAACCTCTACTACCAACAGTAATGGCTCCACTTCGGAACCCCAACCCGCGAAGAAGAAGAGAAATCTCCCGGGAACTCCAGGCAATTGATCTACTACCCACTACTCTTATTTTCCTCATTTCTATCAACTCATATATATTGCAATAATGTTCAATATTCTCTACTAGCAGTAGTAGTACTATATATACAGATCATATTCGATCAAATGCCGAGTCAGGATGAATACTGCTTAATTTGGTTGATTTCATGAAGAGGGGTGAGAGGGTTTTATTTATTAGCAACTTAAGCAATACTACGATTCATCCAAATCATCGATCGACCCTTCTAATAATTAGTTGCCGTGGCGGCGGCGGCGCCCGGCCGGATCGAAGGCAATATTATTAATTTCTGGAGATGAAAATTAATTAAAAAGGGTGAAAGACTATTGAAGTAGTCGATCTTTTGGTTGTTGGAGAGGTTCAATTATTGGATTGATGAGATGAGAGAGCATATATATAATTGTCCGATACAGTACTGTGTAGCTAGCCTTTTGATCAGAGCCTTTAAAAGTTATATTGTCCTCATCTCTTTAATTAATTACTGCGATATATATCTCCTTTTCCCTTTTTTTTTTTCTCTTTCTACTACTCAAAGCATATATATATAAATATATATCATTTTTACAAGGTAGCTCCAGGTTTAAGTATTGCTGGATTATTTCAGGATTTGTCTCTTCTACGTACTCAAATCATCCTTATATTGTCGACTACTGTAACAGATCCGACGGCAGAAGTGATTGCTCTATCGCCGAAGACGCTAATGGCGACAAACAGGTTCGTGTGCGAGATTTGCAACAAGGGGTTTCAAAGGGACCAGAACCTGCAACTGCACCGGAGAGGGCACA
This sequence comes from Aristolochia fimbriata, assembly GCA_019845555.1. NCBI lineage: Eukaryota > Viridiplantae > Streptophyta > Magnoliopsida > Piperales > Aristolochiaceae > Aristolochia > Aristolochia fimbriata. The sequence goes on from CM034082.1 coordinate 19,887,297, forward strand.
ATCTTCCGTGGAAGCTGAGGCAACGGACGAGTACGGAGGTAAGGAAGCGGGTGTACATATGCCCGGAGACCACCTGCGTTCACCACAACCCGACTCGGGCTTTGGGGGATCTCACCGGAATCAAGAAGCATTTTTGCCGGAAACACGGCGAGAAGAAGTGGAAGTGCGACAAGTGTTCAAAAAAGTACGCGGTGCAGTCGGACTGGAAGGCACACTCCAAGACGTGCGGTACGAGAGAGTATAAGTGCGACTGTGGCACCATCTTCTCCAGGTATTTTATATATGTATATACTGAATTCCAATTTTATGAACAATTTATCCTTTAATATTAAAAATTCTAATTCAAATAACAAAAAATGGTTAAAAATAGTATTGGAGATGCGGGGTATCGATCCCCGTGCCTCTCGCATGCTAAGCGAGCGCTCTACCATCTGAGCTACATCCCCGTGATGATGTGTAGGAGGGATAGTTTTATCACACACAGAGCCTTCTGCGATGCACTGGCGGAAGAAAACAGCAAGGTATGCCAACTAGGAGGAGTGATGAGCGGCAGCGGCGGCGGCATTGAAGGAGGTCTACGAGGAGGTCACGTCGTCTCTCATCATCAGCTCATCTCAAGTACCGTGCCTTTGAGCAACCAAATTATCAACCCCTCCTCCAATGTGCAGGGATCAATGTCGGATCAGGAATATTCGTTGACGAAATCCCTGCAGGCCGTCGGCGGCATGTTTTCCACGACCTCTTCCGGCAGTACTACCCTCTTCGGCCCCAGACGCCTCTCCACCGCTACTGCCTCTTCGCCGGCCTCCTGCACCCTCGACGCACGCAGTGCTGAGCCCCCTCACGACGGCGACGCCCAAAAGATCATTAATATTAATGGGCGTCATCATCAACATCATCATCGTCATCAACATCAGATCATGAGTAATATGGGTAATAATTCCGCCCATATGTCCGCCACGGCGCTGTTACAAAAGGCGGCTCAAATGGGTGCAACCGCGAGTAACAGCATGATCAGTACTATGAGCCCCCCAAATATTGGTTTGAACAATATGCCCCGCAGCGGCGGATTTGTTATGCCCGGGATGGCGCCGCCCTATGCTCTCGGAATCAGCTACGATTCTTCTTCGGTGCAACCAGCTGCTCCTAATCAATTACCGGAGCAGCAGCAGTCGTCACAGATGGTGGGGATCGATGGCTTCTTCGAGGCCTCCACCACCAATATTATTGACGAGGACATAAACGAGAGCAATAATATTATCTTCAACCATCATCAGTCGCCGCCGGGTTTGTTCATGGGGAGCGACCAAAATCACGGGTTCGTCAAGCACAATATTACTATGGATGATCATCAGCATGATCAGAATTGCAGCAGCAGCAGTACTACTACTACTACTACTACTACTTCTACTACGAGTACGAATCTTTTACAGGGAAGAACCTTCAGCACAAGCTCGAACACGATGGGGATGGGAATACTGGGGATGATGGCCGGGATTCCCATAAGCGGAAGGGCGTCCAATTATGGAAGCGGAACTAGTACTACTGGTGGGGATATGATGACACTGGACTTCTTGGGTGTGGGTCCAACGAGATCCATGAGCTTTCACGAGCAGCAGCAGCAGCAGCAGCAGCAGCAGCAGCAGCAGCATGGCCGGGGGACGTCGACGACGGCGATGGAGATTGATCAGGGAGTGAGACAACAGATCAGACTGCAACCCATGCATCTCCACTTCCCCGCTGGAATCGAGAAACCTGCCGCAACATGGGACGTCTAAGGATCGATCCAACACGGAAGCGTACATTTACTTGTATGTATGTACGTACTACTTGTTCCTCATCAGTACTCTTACAATTCATCAACATATATCACCTCCATATATATATATACCTGCCCTCTCTCTCACGCATCGATCTTAAATATTCCTTTCTTCGATCTTCCTCTTAATTACCTACATTACATTTTTCTTCTTCTTCCACACTTGTTAGTTAATGTTAGTCCACGATAATTAATCTCATACTTAATCTCAAAATAGAAAGTTTACAAGCTTTTCATGATTTGGGCGCCGCCTTCCAACGACTTCCCCTGCATGTTCTTATTCTGAACCGGAGGGAATAAATTAAATGGCATACTTTTAGGGTCGACACTTTCTCGGTTCTAATCTGGGCTTGACCGTCGGCCCGGGCATAGCTTAAATTTAAGATTGGCTCATTACAGGAACAGAACCGAGCTCATCTTTGGGCTAACCTGGCCTCTCTTGGTTCTGGGGTAGCTCGGCTTCAATTCTGGCTAGGCCCTTTTTTATAGTTCAGTGATAATTAAGCTCATTCGCAGTTGCTTAATGGGCTGGGCTCGTCAACAACTGGGCTGGGTGATTATTGATTTTGGGGTTGATCGGATACATTTTGGGCTGCTGGCTTCCTCGTCTTGAGTTCTATGATACGAAGCCACGATGCTGGTCTACTGCTAATTTCTCATGTATGGACTGGGCTTATTCTTAGACTAGGCTGTGCAGCTCTTGGTAGCAGTGGGTAGACCGGCAAAGGCGAGCCCTATCCAATGTAACAACAATGGTTACAAGAGCAAGCTCAAATATTACTATATAGCAAGGAAAGGGGAGTCAAATTTTTAGGGGGGTTACAACATATTTTAATTAATATTTATATTATAAAAAATTTAAACAAAAATAAATTTAATTTAATTTTTACATTTAATCATTTATAAATATATAAAATTAAATTATTATTATCACATTAAAATATGTGCATGACACTATTATTTAAAATAATTATTATAATTCTCAATTAAAATTTTAATAATATAAAAATAAAAATTTAGATATGCAAAAGTTTTCTTCAATATTAGTAAATATACATCAAATTTAGTAGTGATTTTATTGTATAAATGTATTTTTAACATCCATAAAATACTGAAGTACAATGTGATGAATTTTTAATATTTGAGAAAGAATATCGTATGTTTTTAAACATTGTAAATATATTCTTATAGCAGGTTTGAAACTATAATCTAATTGTCAATTTTTATATTTTAATAACTGTAAAACTCAGTGTTTTAAAAATCAAACCAATCGGTCAGTCCGACCATGCCGAACCTGAATTGGAGGTCAGTCCGGTTCTTATTGACATAGCCTAGTTCACTATAATCTACACTATTTTTATTTTTCCTATAGAAATATTAAATGTATATAAAGTGTAGAGTATAATATTCAACGATTGACCCAATGTGAGTCTTACCAAGCTGCATGGAAGCTCATAAAAGATGACATATGCCGGTATGTTAAATACTTCTTACACATGGTTTTATTTTTAACAAATTAGGCGCTACTAGCATTGTTCTAATCCCAAAGAAAGAAGGAGCAAGAACTATAAAAGAATATCAACTCATCAGCTTAGGCTCAAGCCCATACAAGCTACTAGCAAAAATCCTTTCTGGAAGATTAAGAGTGGTAATGGAGTCAATTATCAGTGTAAAGCAGGCAACATTCGTTCCCAAAAGATAGATCTTGGATGCAACGATGACAATGCATGAAATATTAGATTGTCTCCGCAAGTCGAACTCTCCTTGTATTGCTTTAAAGCTTGATCTTCAAAAGGCTTTTGATAGAGCCAATTGGAGCTTCTTAAACTGGGTAATGGATATCATGTGTTTCTCAGAGAAATGGAGAAGATGGATTATGAGTTGTATCACCAGATACATAATAAACATCAATGGTGGCTGCTTAGTTTTTCTCAATGGTAAAAGAGGCCTAAGGCAGAGAGATCCATTATCTCCCTTGCTCTTCAACATAATAGCAGAAAGGTTAAACGCTTTGATCAAGTGGGCATGCAACACGGAGCGCATCAGGAATATCATGCCATGGGGAATCAAATCAATATCTCAGTTTGCCGACGATAAGATACTCTTTAAGGAGGCTGATAGGGAGCAGATTGCTAGTTTTAAATGTCTGATACATGCGTTTGAACTATGTTCGGGGTAGAGAATAAATTGGAATAAGTCTATGTTGTTCGGAATAAATGTGGATGGGTAACAAGCTTCAAGAGTTAGCATCCCATATGAGCTACAAAGTTGGGCAATTGCAACCAACCTACTTGGGACTACCGCTCTTCCACAACATAATACAAAAGAATCTTTGGGACTCAGTGATAGAGAAGATGCAATATAGACTTGCTACTTGGAGAGGTAAGCTGCTCTCAAGAGCAGGGAGATTGACACTCATAAAGTCTTGCTTTGCCGGAATTCCGACTTATTACCTATCGTATCTGCACTGCCTGAGTTCGATTACGAAAGCCATTGAAAGGATCATGAGGAATTTTTTATGAAAAGGAAATGTAGAAACATCGAAGATGTCTCTGATGAATTGGGATCAAGTCTATTATAGCAAGGAACAGGAGGTTTGGATATTCGAAGAATTAGGCTGGTTAATCAAGCGTTGATGTTAAAATGGAAATCGAAGGTAAACAAAGAGCAGGATAAAACATGGGTTCCAATAGTTCGAAGCAAATTAGGAAGAGCTAGGAGGAATTGGTTTCTAGATCAGAAGACCAATCAGAATTTTTTGCCAATATGGAGGAAAATTATTCCACTATTTCAGTTTTTCAAGAAGCTAACTAAATTCATCCCTGGGAAGGTTGATATGATTGATTTGGGTCGACAATGAATCATTGGAAGAAGTTTACCCAGCTCTATTTGTTGATGCTAGGCTTAAGAACATCTTGCCAGACTGGTCATACGGGTGATCCGCATGACCAGCTTCAGTCATTCAGATACTGAATTTCAGGATCTAACTGTCCCATAACTGTTGGCTTAATTTAAAAACCAAAGGTCCCCAGGACACACTCAACCGGTGATATCCTATAAGACACTTTTTGATAAAAAAAAATCCGCTGTTGCGTACGCTTTTTACAGAAATGAAAAGCTTCTGGTTCAGACAATCCTTCATCAACAAACGATGGCAAGAGGTACAACTTTCAATTTGTTATTTCTAATGATGATTTATGGAATGAATGTCTAACATATGGTATCAGAGCGAATAATCTCTTGCCTCATCCATGAAATTGGAGAAAATTTGAGTCGCGTCCGACCGGTGATGGTTCATCGGCGACCGACGAACAAGGAAGTCGTGACAATTGTCACAGCTGAACCTTCAAAGACACGCCGCAACCTGGGGAATAAAACCCCAAAAACAGCCGGCCGTGGCGACGCCGGACGACGCCGGAATTTAAAATTTGGCGTCGTGTCGTAAAGGTTTTGCGACGGAATTCCGGAGTCAACCGTTACCTTCCGGCGACGGGACTGGTCTGACTTCGGTCACTACAGCAAGAGAAACAAATGCCCCAAGGTATTAAGCCGCGGTGACGGCCAGAAGTCACCGGACGCAGAATTAGGGTTTCTGCGTCCGGCGGCTGGCTGGAGGTTGAAGACGACCTCCAGCCGGCCCTGTCCAAAACAAAATTTTTTTTACCCGGACCATAGGCGCGATCTGGACCATGGGCGCGGCCGGGACCATGGGTGCGACCCGGATCATAGGTACGACCCAAACCATGGGCGCCGCCCGAACCCTTTTGACTCGAACTGATTCGGTTTACATAAATATATTTGGTTCAACCGGTTCGGGGGTCAATATTTGTCCGTTTTGGACTAAATTTGTACCTAAATTTTTAGAAAATGATGCTTTATTGTTTTATAATAATTTTATTGCATGTTGAATTCGCAGTAATTTTAATTTAATGTTGAAGTGATAAAATAATATTATTTTATTAAGGTATAGCCACAACAACCTTAATTTTATAATATTATTTTATTAAAAATCACATAAGGGACATTAAATAATATCCATAAAACATTAGTATCATGTCTAGTGATCTAATTGATTAACTTAATAAAAGATTAGCCACAACATCTTTAGTTAAGTATTTCATGCAGTAGATCACATGAAGTTATAAACATAAATATTGTAGAATTATTAAATGCCTTTTAGTAACATACCCACAGGAATTATGAAATTGAGTTTGATATTCTTACAATACGTTAGAATTTGTCTAAACAAATTCTGTAATGAATCTAATATAATTAAAAATTTTGCCCACACGCAATTTTTATGTCATAGATTCATATAATGATTTTTATTCGTTAATCATGAATAAAGTTATATGCCTCAATTTAAGTTAAGCATGTTTCTATTTTTTCAACTTTGCAGCTATCTCGACTCTGAGTATGTCTGAATCCTGAATTGAAATCCCTGCACAGTGTAATGAGAATTTCAAAATTTGGAAGGAGAGAATTCTTCTTCACCTAGGGTGCTTGGACATAGACTATGCAATTAGGAAGGATGAACCAAAAATTATGAACACTAGTACCCCGAAAGAAAAGAAGCTCTACGACCATTGGGAAAGGTCCAACCAACTAAGTACCATGTTCATTAAGACTAAGCTTCCAGAGGATGTACGGAGTACTGTTGAAAAAGTAGAAAAGGTTCAAGATTTGCTTAAAGCAATTGAGAAACAATTTCAATCTTCCAAGAAATCATTGGCCAGCACACTGATAATGAAGTTCACATTTATGAAGCTCACCAGTGTTCAAGGTGTTCGAGAACACATAAATAAACTTAGGGACTTAGCAGCTCGCCTAAAAGCATTGGAATGTGACATGTCTGACACCTTTCAAGTGCATTATATCTTAACGACTCTCCCAAATCAATATACACCATTTAAGATTTCCTATAACACACATAAAGAGAAATGGTCAATTGACGATCTTTTAACCCTGTGTGCTCAAGAGGAAGCAAGGTTGCTTTTAGAGGTGGGAGAAACTGCACTTACAGTCACTCAAGAAAAAAGTTTCACTTAAGCAAATCAGAAGGGGAAACATAAACTTCATCCCCAAGCTGATATAAAGAAACAGTCCAAGTGTTTTTTCTGTAAAAAGAAGGGACATATGAAGAAGGATTGCACCAAGCATATACTTTGGCTTGAGAAGAAAGGTACATTTCATTCCCTTGTCTGATATGAAACTAATATGGTTGAAACAAATTATAACACATGGTGAATTGATTCTGATTCTACAATCCATGTCTATAATTCCATGCAAGGATTAAGAAACCTGAGAAAACCAGTGGGAAATGAACAATTCATATATTTGGGGAGCAAAATTTAGTCGCATGTAGAAGCTATTGGAAGCTGCGATTTGACGCTGGAGAGCGGTTTTGTTTTAACATTAGAGAAAATATTCTACATTCCCAGTTTTAAGAGAAATTTAATTTCTATATCTAAACTTGTAACTCTGGGATTTAGTTTCACATTTCAAAACACTGAGTTCAATTTATTATATAAATCTGGGCTAGTAGGTAACGGTGTTCTATGTGATGGACTTTATTCTCTAAATTTGAAAATAATACCCCTCATGAGGTTATGAATGTTCATTCTGGTCTCAAGCGATGTGTTATAAATGAGGACTCCTCAACCCTGTGGCATAGGAGATTAGGACACATCTCCATAGATAGAATCAAAAGATTAGTGAAAGACGAAGTACTTGGTACCTTAGATTTCACTGATTTTGAAACTTGTGTAGACTTATAAAGGGCAAACAGACTAACAAGTACAAGAAAGGTGCCACTCGGAGTTCGACCATATTAGAAATCATCCATTATGATATATGTTGTCCAAATATGGATGCTCAAGGTTGAAATATTTCATCACCTTTATTGATGACTACTCACGATACATGTATTTATATGCTCCATACAAAGAATGAAGCACTAGATGCCTTTAAGGTCTTTAAGGCTGAAGTAGAGAAACAAAACGGTAAACAAATCAAAATAGTGAGAACAGATAGAGGTGGGGAATACTATGGCAGATACACTGAGTCTGGACAAGCACAAGGTTTATTCGCCAAGTTTCTTCAACAAAACAGTATAGTTCCCCAATATACCATGACTTGTTCTCCAGATCAAAATGGTGTTGCAGAAAGAAGAAACCGAACATTATTGGACATGGTGCAAAGTATAATAAGTAGCTCTAAGCTACCTAAATCATTATGGGTAGATGCTCTTATGACAACGATGTATATCTTAAACAGAGTTCCAACCAAGGCTATTCCCAAGACATCATTCGAATTATTCAAAGGTTGGAAACCAAGTTTGCAACATATACGTGTATGGGGATGTCCATCTAAGGTAAGAGTTTACATCCCATAAGAAAAGAAGTTGGATCCTCGGACCATTAGTGGTTATTTCATTGGATATCCAAAAAGGTCTAAAGGATATAGATTCTATTGTCCAACTCATAGCACTAGGATTGTGGAATCGAGAAATGCAAATTTTTTGAATTAAACTCAATCAGTGGGAGTAATCAATTTCATGACACATTTTCTGAAAGAGATAAAATTGCTACATCTAGTGAGCAAATGGTTGTTATTCATAGAACTCCTCCAGTCGAACCGAGTTTTGAACAACCAATCAATGAAATTCCACAAGTAGAGGCTAAAACAGTTCTAGTAGATCAAACTGTTCAAGAAGATCCGGTAACTTCAAAATAGCCAGTTGAACAACAAGTTCTTCAAGAAGAAGTTGTTCATACATTATGACGATCTACAAGAACGAAAAGACCAGCAATCCCTAGTGACTATCAAGTGTATCTACAAGATTCTGACAATAACCAAGGAGCTGATAATGACCCCACTTCCTTTTTACAAGTCATCAATAGCAAAGAGTCAGAGTTATGATATAATGCCATGAAGGAAGAAATGGATTCCATGAGTAGCAATAAAGTGTGGGATCTTGTTCAATTACCCAAAGGGTTTAAACCCATAGGTTGCAAATGGATCTACAAAACCAAACGAGATTCATCGGGTAATATTGAAAGATATAAAGCCTGCCTTGTTGCAAAAGGATTCACTCAACGAGAAGGAATCGATTACATAGAAACATTTAGTCTTGTATCAAAGAAAGATTCCTTACGAATTATTTTGGCATTAGTAGCTCAATTTGACTTAGAATTGCATCAAATGGATGTGAAAATAACATTTCTTAATGGTGAACTAGAGGAGGAGGTTTATATGAAACAACCTGAAGGATTCCCCTCTACTGAAGGTGAACAACTGGTATGCAAGTTACAGAAATCCATATATGGTTTAAAGCAACCATCCCGCCAATGGTATCTTAAATTTCATGACGTTATTCTTCATTCGGATTTGTTGAAAGCGTTATGGATCATTGTATATACCAGAAGGTTAGTGGGAGTAAAATTTGTTTTCTTGTTTTACAGGTGGATGACATTTTACTTGCAACCAATGATAAAAGGATTTTACATGAGGTGAAACAATTTCTATCTAAAAATTTTGACATGAAAGATATGAGAGATGCATCTTATGTCATTGGTATTAAGATCCATCGAGATAGACATCAAGGTATTTTAGGTTTATCTCAAGAAACTTATATCAACAAAATTTTAGAAAGATTTCGGATGAAGGATTGTTCACCAAGTGTAGCTCCTATATTGAAGGGTGACACGTTCAGCATGAACCAATTCCTGCAGAACAACTTGGAAAAGGAGCAAATGAAAATTCCATATGCTTCTATTGTTGGAAGCTTGATATACGCTCAGGTATGTACCATATCGGACATCGCATTTGCAGTTGGAATGTTAGGGAGATACCAGAGTAATCCAGGACTTGATCATTGGAGAGCTGCAAAGAAAGTATTACGATACCTTCAAGGAACAAAAAATTACATGCTTACATACAGACGATCAAATAATTTAGAAGTGATTGGCTACTCCGATTCAGACTTCGCTGATAGCGTTGATTCTCGCAAATCAACATCAGGTTACATTTTTATGTTAGCTGGTGGAGCCATTTCATGGAGGAGTGCAAAACAGATAATAATAGCCGCTTCTACAATGGAGGTTGAGTTTGTATCGTGCTTTGAGGCTACTTCACAAGCAGTGTGGTTAAAGAGTTTCATTGCTGGGCTTAGACTAGTGGATACAATTTCTAGGTCATTGAAGGTGTATTGTGACAACTTAGTAGTTGTGTTCATGGCTAAGAATAATAAAAGTGGGAGTTGAAGTAAACACATCGACATAAAGTACTTAGCCATCAGGGAACGTGTTAAAGATCAAAAAATGATCATCGAGCATATTAACACTGGGCTGATGTTAGCTGATCCTTTGACAAAGGGCATGCCACCTCACAAATTCAAGGATCATGTTGTCACTATGAGATTGAGACCCATTTAGTCATTTTAAGGTATGACTATTATTGTGAAACTCTAATTTCTTGATTTTTTCTATTATATGTGAACAACAGTTTTACATGAAAAAATCAATAAAGAAGGGACCAAGAATAATTACGGGATTTATTCATAAAGTTATAAGGAATTGATTTAAAATCTTGATCATGTAATACTTGGAAGATACTACTATTATTTATTTACAAGGAAATGTTGCCATGATTCATGTTTCTAGATTTTAAATTGGATTGCTTGGCCATACGGATCGAGTGGGAGATTGTGAGACTGGTCATATTGGTGATCCGCATGACCAGCTTCAGTCAGTCAGATCCTGAATTTCAGGATCTAACTGTCCCATAACTGTTGGCTTAATTTAAAAACCAAAGGTCCCCAAGACACACTCAACCGGTGATATCCTGTAAGACCCTTTTTGATAAAGAATCCTGCTGCTGCGTATGCTTTTTACATAAACGTAAAGCTTCTGGTTCAAACAATCCTTCACCAACAAACGATGGCAGGAGGTACGACTTTCAATTTGTTATTTCCAATCATGATTTATGGAATGAATGTCTAACACATCTCAATGGAAAAAACTTTTTAAACGAGACAGAGCAATCAGTTTAACAGGCAATGTTTGTTTGGTAGGAGATTTAATGATGAAGCAGCTATTAAATTACATTTGTTGGATGTCAGATTACAATCTTTTTGGTTAAATCCATCTTATGTTGATGATCTCATTTGGATTGGGAAAGCCAATGGAATCTTCATGGTGAAATCAGCATTCAAGGAATTATCTGCTCCAACATCCAAGCATATAGCAAGTTATGCTTGGAAACTCTCGGCACCACCTAAGGTTTTGATTCACGACTGGCTTGTGCTACATGGGATATACCTACGAAGGATTTTCTTACTCGGAGAAAGGTGCATATTGCATCGTTACTCTGCCCATTGTGTTCGGAGTTGGAAGAGTCGATTGATCACACTATAATTCACTGTAGCTACTCTTTGCAAATATGGATGTACTTCTTTAGAATGTTTAAAAAAGTCATGGTCATCCCGAATTCATATGCAGAGCTGGTGCAACAAGCTACAAATTGGTCAGTAGGTTCCAGAGAGAAAACCATAATTCGGGTAATATTGGCTTTTGTTCCTTGGGTGCTATAGAAAGAGACGAATAATAGGGTAGTAAGGAAACAAGGAGAAACGAGTTAACCTCCCACACTGAGAAGCGTATAGCAGAATGGGTGGTCACCTTAAAGGGATCTAATTCTATTACATCCTCTCAGTTGCAGTCAGCCTGATATGATTTGGCAATGACTTCTGCATTGAGAAAGGAAAAACCTGTTATTGGTTGGAGGCCGTCGAAGGAGCCACACTTCAAACTTAATTTTGATAGTGCTTCCAAGGGCAATCCGGGGCCATCAGGTGTAGGAGGTGTTTTTCAGAATTGGGAAGGAGTCACCCTGGTGGAGTTCTCAATCGGTGACACTAACTCTTCAGTAGCAGAAGTATTAGCCCTATATCAGCACATATAAGTGATGAAGGACAGAGGCATAATGGTGGATGTTATTGAAGGTGATTCCTTGAACGTAATTGAATGGGTCCAGAAGGATGTGCAGCCTCCATGGCGGTTTATTTAATTCTTTAGAACAATTTAGGAAGATACAAAGCAATGTAATATTGTATGGCAGCATGTACCTAGAACTGCAAATTATTATGCTGATAACCTTGAAAATGAAGGGGTATCTATGCAATAACTTGTTGTTAGAGCCCTTTAGTTGCTGATGTATTATTATCATTATCAATAATGCATCTCTCATTGTTTAAAAAAAAATAAAAAATGATTGAACCAATGGCCTTGGACATATTGTTGGTTTGATGGTTGCTTTGGTTTTTAAAACATTGGTCAAAGTGTATCTGTTAAATCCAAACAATTTTTTTAATTCTTTGTATTTCTTATTTGAACTTTATTTTAATTATTTAATTTTAAAATAATTAAAAAAAAGTTGCGAAAGGATATCATATTTTTTTAATTAAATTACATTCCAGGTTTTAAACTATAATTCAAAAGAAATTTTGTCATGTCGTATTCTTATTTCTATTCTAATTTGAGTTTTATTTATAATATTTTGTACACATTTTAAAAATCTGTTATAAATATTTTTAAAATATCTACATTTATACCATAACCATGTTGTTATATAGGCATTTTGATTTTCAAGTCAAGGATATGTTTTTATGGAAGGTGATAAGAATATGTTGAGTGTAAAATGGATCTTAAAAACCAAAATGATAACATTAGTCACAAATCTGAAGGGATTCAAGAGAGGGAGATACAAAAACTCCACAGTTGATGTAAACGTCTGTCTACGGCAGCGTTTGGCATTGCTCTTTGGTAAAGGGTTCTTTGAGATATCTTTTTGAAGGAGTCAAGCTTCATTTTAGAACTCTTTGAAAGATGTAAAAACTCCTGTTTCAAATAAAGATTTATCCAAAAGGATGTTTACAAAGTACTAATATTTTTATTATAACCACTTTTTTTCACAAAAAAGGAGCTTTTACCCTCAAAAGAGTTGTGCCAAATGGAGCATATGTTAAGGTAGTGCTCCTTAATTGCTAAAATATTCAATCTTAGTGAATTTCTCTTCTTTCTTGCTCTGTGGTGTATGTCACTAGGACCAAACCATGTAAGCCTTTGTATTCTTGTAAGTCATTAATGTTTCACATAATATCAGAGTGACATAAGAAATTTTTTGTGATCAAAGGATTTTGATAAAATCGATGTTTTTGCTCAATGGTTGTTTGATAGGAAGGTTTTCTATAATTTGATCATTGTGATCATTTCCTCTCTATATTTTCCTCTGAAAATCAACTCAAATTGGGGATTTTGCCGCTTATGTAGTTAGATCTTTTGTGATCCATTTATTGGTATCCCATGAAAGTTGAAGATGACTCAAGATCTGAATTGCTACTCTACCAATGTGATACTTGTCACGTTATCTAATTTGTCATTTTGCATTCAACGCGATATCCACCGTGACATCCAAATCATTCTTCTGCATATATTGCAATACTTGTCTCGACATCTAACTCATTGTTCCAGATATCTTTCGTGATCCATTTGCTGATATTCTATGGAAGTTGAAGACGATTCAAGATCAGACTCACTATTCTACATTCAATGTGATACTTATCACATAATCCGAAACATTGCTTTACATCCAACCGCTACCTGTTGTGACATCCAAATTATTTTTTTTCATCCGATGCAATACCTGTCCCAGCATTCATCAAATCGTTGTTCCACTTACAGTGGAATACACGTTCATTTTCAAAAAATTGACTTATGTGTATTTCAAATTATGCGAAATATCGACTTTCACAACAGTTTGTATCTTGCTTACACAACCTTTGACATCTCAATTCCATGCCTTTTTTGCTTAAATGACCCAAAATCTTCATCTAACCGACCTACAATAGATCTAACACTACACAATCCTTTTGAGTAAGTATATTTTGAATTTTTTGTAGTGAAATTTTCTTAAAAGCTTCTCTAGTATTTATCCTCTTTGTCTCTATGTGACAACTTGCAAAGTTTTACATATCAATTATTTTACTATTTTAAGTGGAATGGCTTTTGCGGAGACATCGTTGAACCCTAATTCCAAACTGAAAATTACCCTAGACCACTAAATGGGACCAATTACTTAGGGGTGTCAATTTCACCCAATTACCTCAACTTCCGAATACTAATGGGACGGATAAGGAATAACTTCCTTTTATTTTGATTACCCAATTACGTATTTACTTGTTCACTATCTAAAATTGATACCAAATATGTTTATTTTGTACCCAATTACATGATTACCCGAACGACAACCTAGTAATTTCTTTAGAACTTTTACTCTTATTATTTTAAAATTTACTTACCCTCTCTTATTCCCTAATCCTTTTCTTCAACCTCCTCTCTCGCCATTAGCTTTCCAACACGGCTCAAGAACCACTCTCCTCCATTTTCAAATCTTTGGTTGTTGCTGCTCAATGTAATGGCAATCAAAAGGAGAAGACCCTGAAATTTAAGTGACATATGTCAGTGTACAAGTGAGAGTAATTACACTTGAGGATTGGCGTAGTTACACTATGAATTACACGATAAGTTACGCTAGTGATACAAACACTTGTTATCGCAGTTGGAACCAACTGTTCCTAATATGCAAGGCATTCGGTCTAGGGTGTAAAAAATCACTAGAGAGATTCATGGTAACTTACAAGTTACAATTTTAGTTGAATTTCTCCTCCTAGAGAGGATGAACTACACAATCTCTCTTCTTTTGTCTTCCTGCTGCAACGATTCAGCAGAAGCACTCCAACACCCTTAACACTAAGCATCCCCCTTAGTGTAATCCTTTCAATCAAGGGATCTTCTTCTTGTTTACTTCTCAATATACTAGACAACCATTCCAACAATCAATGGCTTCTTGTTATCAAGCCTGAAGACTTCTTGATATGCATAATTTGCTTGCTCATAAGATGTTCGATTTCACATGTATCTCTACAGCAAGCTCCCAATCAACACCACGAACAACTGTATATTTTTTTCATTTTTAGTGCTCGCCTACTTGGTATAGTTTCACGTCATTTATACATGTTGGACTCAACTTGCTTTGAATCCTTATTCATTATCATGAACCATATCTTGTTGACAATTGCTACTTGCTTTGTGATCGTCTTGATAAGATACTTCATATCTTGATAAGAGAATCTAGCATATCTCTTTTAACAACTTCACAATATACAACTTTGTGTCACTTAGAACTCTTCTCCTTTATTTTTAATCCAACAACTAATCCTTATCACACTCTTTGTCAAAACTAGCCAATCAACCACACTTGTATTAACAATCTCCCCCTTTGGCTATTTTTGAAAAAAAACACTATTTTGTTTCTCATACTGATGATACTAATACTATCAATCACAAGTATAGGCAAACACACATTCATATAGCCATCCATATTCATACCCCAACCAACGCATAAACCATGGAAAGAGTCATCTCATCCCGTGCGCATTCATCATAATCCCACCCACATAACAAACATCTTATCTCCCCTTTTTTGTTAAAAAAAATAGCAAATATACACCAAAATTCACATCAATTAGAAAGACTTATGAGCTTGTTCAATTTCTTGAGTGAGATGTTGCAACATATCCAACTCTCGGTACAGTGCTTGCAGAACATTTTCATGATTTCTCATCTCAACTTTTATCACACCCATCTGATACTTGAAATAGTCATATGTCTTATGATCAAGTGACTACCCCTTTGTCCATGGACCTCTGTATATGGGTAAACCTTGGAAGCCTACACTAACAGTCACAATCCGCACAACAAAGGGTGGATATGACAGATGAACCAACTTCTGAGACAACACCAAATGTAGATGAACTTATAGAAGACACAATAGGAATACTCACGGGAAGATATGCATCTACAGGGAATACAGGAAGGCATGATATTACAGGTTCATTGACTAAAACAGGTGTAGATATGTTGAACACAAATGTAGTAACCAATGAAATAGATATGAGGAGTGGTTGCTCACAAAGTATAAGGAACAAGTACAGGTATGGCTTCTTTCAAGGACCCTGATGTCAAGACAGGAATATGTAGTGGCAGACTAACGATCACCTCGGTAGTTTCAGTAGACATGACACTAGTTTGTAGAGTTTCAAAAATAGGAACACTAACAACAGCATTATCAGTGAGAATTTCAGTACACATGTTAGTAGAGAATGCAAAGGTACTTACAAATCAGTGGTGTCCATCAGTCTCCAGTGACCCATGCTCTCATTCAGTTGCAATGGATTTAGACACGCATAACACTAAAACATTCCTCTTTACTTTAGGAACGGTGGTAGACTCATTCTGGATAATTTCATCACTTTTTGTCAACTCAAATTTTGAAAGACCAAAAGATTTTTGTTCTTCAAGAACAATATAGATCAAAGATGGAAAAATAATGCGACCTTTCTTAGCAGATTGCTCTGGAACTCTAACAATCTGATCAAATATTCTCTTTCCCATATTTTCTTTATGTGTAGTCCCCAATCAACCATACCCTTATGTACCGAACTTCTGTGCGTGTGATGTGATCCCAGCTAATCACTAGCAAGAGGACTAATCAATGTAATATAGACTTATGTAAGTTCGAATATCGTCCCACAAGGACCATGCCAGTAGTTAATTGCTTTCTGAGTAACAATTCAAAGTTTTAGTATCTTGGATAAAACACTTATCAAAAACAAAAATTTAAACTAAACAATTACTTGAAACAAATTGAGAAAAAGCTTTAGAGGGATTTTAATAAGGAGAGAAGACGTTGGGAATCCAATTCCCTCCCTAGACACTTCTGAGATTGAATAGAATTTTAGTTTTGAAAATCAATTTCTGAAACCATGGCTACAATTCACATCGGCATCACCTTCTATCTCCTAGAGTAAACTAGCCGGCATAATCGACTCTGCTTGATAACATAAACATGAAGCTCATTGACCCTACCTATGGTCGGGAATCAGGTCTTGTGTCATAGGTAAATCAATCCAATCCATCAGGGTATTACTTTAAGGTCGAGGATTAACCCTAGGATCAGTTGATCTACCTAGTGCATGAACTCAAAAATATATTGTATATCCTATCAACATATCTTACCTTAAGTCTAGCTTCACCTTATAACTAGTACATAGCAGGACAACAAGTATGAATCAAGAATAAACAACTTAAGAATACTCATTCATGTACCAAATTGAAACCAAATAAAACATAATGTATCAATCTCATTACATGCCTAGGGAGTCATGGACTCCCAACTACTGACGACTACTCCATACTGGAAATATAAACACAAATTATGGTTTTAATAACAACCATAAAAGAATAAAGACAACTAAGCACAGAAACTCCCCGAAGAGGATTGCTCCTGGTCACCCTTGCTCCTTGGCTGAAATCTCCACCTTTCTTCCTCAATGCACCCAGAGGTCGTGTAAGACTCCCTCTGGACCTTCTCCTCTCTCTAAAATTAAGAATAAAGCTGGAAATTGAACAGAAAACTCAATGCCTTACACCCTTCTTCGGACTTCTATTTATAGTTGTTCTGCTTCCCTGGCATTGTAATTTGGTCTCTGTCCAGGGGTATAAAGTATCCCATCCTGACCTCATAATTGGATGAAATTACACAAGAACCTTCCTTCCATGGTCCTTTCCTTGTGTACGAAATTTGAGTTTAATCTGAATTAGGCAACTTGAGATATGCTGTTGAGAAGTCGAATTGCTTCTGCTGCCAATTTTTGCACTGGGTCCACCACTTTGAAAATATAAAACTTGAAAAACACGTATTGGATTGACCTAAATTTTTGTGATATGATCTTCAATCTCCTTAGGAATCTCCAGTCCAAATTTGGGTTCAATTGGGAATCAGGAACTCCAGATATACTCTTTTTCAAACTCGGATTTATCTTCTCTTCTGGCAGCAGTTTCCTTTTTTGTATTGAACTTCACTTCTTGGTCATTCAAAACACTTAGGACTCGAGCAGATTTCCTTAGAATCTTCGTGGATACCTTCCTTAGGCACTTAGGACTTCTTTTCCCAAGTTTGGGCTTGATTGGTTGTCAGGATCCCGAGATTTTTGTGACTTTGTGTTGTTAAGTCATCGGCGCGGTTGCGCCAATAATGTGCCTGATTCTGGCGCGGTCGCGCCACTGGAGCAGAGTTCTTTCTAAGTCTGGAAACGGTCATCGAATCCGTGCCGAGTAAGGAGACTTCTTGGCGCGGTAGCGCCATATTTTGTTGTAGTAGTGGCGCGGCAGCGCCATATTTTGCTGTAGTAGTGGTGCGGCAGCGCCACTCCTTAGACTTTTCATTGGTCCCCAGAACGACAACTCTTCTCTCTGTGTTCATCAGCTCTTTGGCGTGTCCATGCTATCTCTGTGTGAGGCAGCGCCAGTTCTTTGGCGCGGTAGCGCTCTTCGAAGGCGTGGTCGCGCTACTTCACATTCCCCAACCGTTGGCTTTCATGTCCGTTAAGTCGTTGGGAATTTTTCTCCTTTATTTTGAATTTTTGAATATTTTCCCGGCGCGGTGGCGCCGATTATGGCGCGGACGCGCCATCCTTCTTTTTGGCTTCTTTTGCTTTGTTTTCCTCTATTTTTGCTCCAAATTGAGTTTTTCTTCTTCCACTAGGTACCTGAGGCACAAAACATGAAATTAAGTAATATTTATTGATTTTATACTTAGAATTGACTCGAAATTAGATTTTTCACTCAATGTTCATGCCTAAAGATAGTGTCTTTTAGACACTTATTAGCGTGGAAGGCAGCCAATTCCATATAGCAATTTTATGCAAAGCTGAATACTAAGTCATAAGTGTTGAAGCAGAAATTGCATATGTCTCTGGCTATGCTAATATCTTGTGGCCTGTGAGCTCATTCAACATAAACTCACCATCTTCCTCATCCAGTTCCCCATCATATATCGGAATTCAAAGACAGTTATTGATGAACATTGAATCAAAGGTAAACCAATGACTTCGAACATATACTCGATTTCCAACCTCCCTCTTTGGCTTTTCCAAATTTTGCATAAAATTCTCTAATAAGTTCTTTGGAATATGGTTGAACATGAGATACAGTTCCCATCAACTACAATTTTTCCAGAAATGAAATAATCATTCTTGAACTCCTTAGTAACCAAGGTAGTTTCTACTCAGAATTGCTTCATGAAGATCTCTTTAAATCTTTCCACTACTTCTTCATTCACAAGTCTCTGAGTTGTGGCTGGCTGTTCCTTACTTAAACTACCACTCGGAACTGTAGCACCTACTGCAACTACAGGTGCACCTTCTATTCTCTTACCTTTTTTTTTCCTGAAGTCTCATGAAACTTCTTTTCCTTTCTTCACACACCTTCCTTCTTTTCTCTCTTTTTTTTTCTTACACCTATAGGTACACTTCCAAGTTTGGACGTCTTCCTCTAATCTTAATCCCTTCAGTCAAATCACCAATACCACATCAGTAAGATGATTCTTCTGAACCCAAATGGGAGATACTTTTTTTGCGTGCACAGGTATTTTTCCGACTACTGTTCCATCCTCTCCACTCATGAGTGTACCAGTATCTACTCCATCATTTGCACTCGTGTGTGTAACTATGTCTGTTACTTCAAGTGGCTTTTGACATTGCACTTGAAGTTACAATATGAGTCCGAGAAATAAATTCAAAACATTCATCATCCTCCCTTTGTATACTTTCCTCTTGATCATCTACTTTCACTTTAACAGACTCATCCATCGAGTCTAATTGCTGGACAAGAGTGACTTTAAGAAATGAATGAGCCGCAAACATGCATACACCTTTTCCTACACAAATGAATTTGGATTCTGACTTTTTGATCTTTCGAGACCCACTCCATCTCCAATCTCTCAATAATTTATAGATGTAAGATTGAATATGTCCATGTTTGCCATAGTAGTAGCAAGTAGACTTGATGATTTCTCTACTTCTTCCAGGCGAAATTGCCACATTGTCTTCAACATAACCTAGACCATGCTTGTCTCCATTCCGTGTTCCTTGAGACAATATATCATCAAGCTATTGTGTACCTTTATCAAATTTTGCAGACAACCCTTGAGATTTTTTAGCTCTTCTTTTAGACTCAAAATTCTAGAGCTCTTTTCCTGTAAATCATGTTTTAATTTTACATTTTATTCCTCTAGCGAGATGATACGACTCTTTAAAACTTAAGTACTCTCAAGTACTTCTGACCACCTTTTAATTATATAATTTACTATGCTCTCGATTCATCATCAGATTCACTATCAAATTCACAAATAGAACTTGAAATGTTAGGTAAACTGACCTTTGTCAAGTAACTCTCCTTGACACTAGTTGTCAAGGCGACAAAGTTACACTCTTCATTGTCTGATCCGTTACTGTCATCATTGCTCCAGGATGCAACAGAAGACTTCTTCTTTCTCAAATAAGTAGGACATTCAAACTGTATATGTCCTCGACCACCACACTCATAGCACTTAATAACTTTCTTACAGTTAGCCACTTTAGAATCTGTGGTACTAGAACAACTACCAACTTGTTTGGTTTCTCCCAGCTTAACAAACTTCTTCTTACTTCTCTTAATAAATTTATTCAGTCCTTGAGCCAAGAGTTCCACCCTTTCTTCTAATTCAGCCAAGGTAGTAGCAGTCTGGGGGTTGTCAATATTCTGAGCAATATCCTCCCTGACCAGTAACTGTAATGCAACGTTGGCTTTCTTGTTGCCTCCTATTGAGTCAGTCTCCTCTTCATTCATCTCAAATGGTTTGAGTGAGGCATTCAGTTCATCCATGCTCATCTTATCAACAATTTTATTTTCTTCAATTGCAACTCTCTTCATTTTGAACTTTGAAGAGAGAGACCTTAGAATGTTTCTTACAAGTTGGTTTTTTGGAATTTTATCACCCAAAGTTTCAGCTTGATTAGCTATATCTCTATTACGTCTTAATGCTCCAAAAGACCTTCTTTGTTGGATAATTATGAATTTGAATGGTTTAGTTACGGTTTCTGGTAGGAAATAATGGATTTTTAGGGAGTTTGGGAAGAAGATAGGAGAATAAGAAGAAAGGGAAAGGAGAAATAGAAGAACGAGGAAGAGGAAATTGAATAGTCTCTAATTCCTTGCTGCCCTCCAGCTTGGGCATAGGGTTTCTTATTGTTATATTTTTCAAAATGACAAGTTTACCCCTCATAAGTCGAGTAGGTAATTACAATCTTTAAATCATAATAAGTAAATACTAGTGAATAATTAAGAAAATTAAACCAACATAAATAGAACCACTAAAACTAGTGGGTACATTTCCACCTCACTTGGGAGGATTTGCAGAAAGCATCAAGTTTTTGGCGCCGTTGCCGGGGACCAAAGTTTCTTGTAGTAATTGCAAAAAGTTTAAAAATTTAGAGATTTGAGTTTTTGTTTTTTTTTATTTTGCAGGAGGTTTATGACCAGATCTCGAGGGACACCAGCCCAAGAGATTGATTCAGAACCTGAAAGGACTTTAAGGCAAAGGCTGAAGGAAAAGCAGAACCAGAGCAATCCCAAGTTTCAAGAAGACATGGAGAACATAGAAGGCACTCATGATGAGCAAGCACTAAGACCAAGGAGAACCATGGAGGATTTTGTCACACAAAGCCCAAATACAAACAGGACAAGTATCATCACTCCATCTATTCAAGCTAATAATTTTGATTTTAAACCTCAGCTTCTTGTTATGTTGCAGACTCATTATCAGTTTAGTGGGTTGGCTAATGAAGATCCTAATGACCACCTTGAGAGATTCTTGGATTTATGTGCTACTTTTAAATACAATGGTGTGTCAGATGATGCTGCCAGATTGAGGCTTTTTAAGTTCACATTGGGAGGAAGAGCTAAGACATGGTTGAACACATTACCAGCTGGTTCTATAGCCACTTGGGAGGATCTGCAGAAAAAATTCTTGGGTAAGTATTTTCCACCAGCAAAGACTATCAAATTAAGGAATGAAATTTTTCAATTCTCGCAAGAACCAGAAGAGCATCTTTTAGAGGTATGGGAGAGGTTCAATGGACTTCTCAAAAGATGCCCAAATCACAAAATAGAGCTCTAGAGCCAGATTGAGATTTTCTACAATGGGCTGAACATCAACACCAGAAG
Organism: Aristolochia fimbriata; assembly: GCA_019845555.1. Lineage (NCBI taxonomy): Eukaryota > Viridiplantae > Streptophyta > Magnoliopsida > Piperales > Aristolochiaceae > Aristolochia > Aristolochia fimbriata. The sequence goes on from CM034082.1 coordinate 19,909,281, forward strand.
TATGATAGATGCTGCAGCAGGTGGATCAATCAACAAAAAGTCTCCAGAAGAAGTTCATGAGCTGATAGAGGAGATGACAGCCAACATGTATTCATACCCGTTGGGGAGATCAAGCAAAAAGCTTGCTGGAATTTACAAACTGGACTCCTCAACAGCCACACAAGCACAATTAGAAGCACTGCAGCAACAATTTGCGAATTTCCAGCAACAATCAAACCCTGTGGTAGCCTCAATATGCGGAATATGTGGAGGAGGACATGCTGATTTTGAATGCCAAGGTAATGTATATGTTTTAAATTCCACGCCTGAACAAACTAACTTTGTTGGAAATTCTCGCAGGATGGATCCATACAGCAACACATACAACACTGGCTGGAAAAACCATCCAAACTTCTCCTGGAATAATGCAAATCAAGCAAGGCAGCACCCTCCTGGATTCAAACCACCACAACCCAATGCACAACAAAAGGAGGAGCCACAACGGGAGGAAGATAGTAAACTGATCCGAGCAATATATGCTTAACTTCAGTCAATGAAGACACTGCAAACCGAAGTCCAGTCAATTAAGCAATCAGTAACACTCCTGACCACTCAAGTGAATCAACTTAACAGAGATGTGTATGAGAGGCCGAGAGGAGCTCTACCTAGTAACTCAGAAATAAACCCTAAAGCGCAAGTCAAGGCCATAACACTTAGGAGTAGGAAGACCCTAGAGGAGCACCAACCACAAGAACAACCAACCATGGAGGCAGAGAAAATTCAGAAAGGAGAAGAAAAGAAAGAAAAAGAAAAGGTAAGTCCACCATCTTCTCCAAGGAGGAAAAAAGATAAGGATGCACTTCCCATTACTGATATTGATATAAGACATCTTCCTTATCCAAGTAGAGCTAAATTTGACATTCTCGAAAGTAGCTTTGCTAGATTTCTAGAAACCTTTCAGAAATTGCAGATTAACATTCCACTTCTGGAAGCATTGAGGCAAATACCTCTTTATGACAAGTTTCTTAAAGAAGTCCTATCCAAAAAAGGAAGACAGAGGAGAAGGGAACAGTACTGTTGAATGAGAATTGCAGTGCAATATTGAAGAATGAGCTGCCAACGAAATTAAAGGATCCAGGGAGTTTTACAATACCTTGTGAAATTGGTTCAAATAAAGTTGCTAATGCTTTATGTGATTTAGGGGCAAGTGTTAATTTAATGCCATTGTCCCTTTGCAGTTATTTAAAACTTGGAGAACCTCAAGAGGTTGGAATCACTATTCAATTTGCTGATAGATCAACCAAGATACCAGAAGGAGTAATGGAGGATGTGTTGGTAAAAATTCAGGATTTCATTTATCCTTATGATTTTGTAGTTTTGGACATGGAAGTAGACAAGAACCTGCCTATAATTCTTGGCAGACCATTCTTGGCTACTGCTGGTGCTATAATTGATTGCAAACAGGGAAATCTGACTCTAAGGCTTAATAATGACACAATCAATTTTAATATAAAAGAAGCCATGAAACAACCAGCCATTCCACATGATGATTTCTGTTTGAGTATTGATGTGATTGATTCTTGTATAGCATAAATAGAAGAAGAGGAGAGGAATGAAGCAGCAGAAGAAGGAGGTCAGATCCATTCAGAGAATGAAGATCCCATCATGAAAGAAGAATTTGGTGAACTGGAGGCTGGAAGCAAGGAAGAGTTAGCAGCTGAAATAAAGGAACAAGGAGCTCCAGAAGCTCCCAAACCTGAACTCAAACCGCTTCCTAGTAATTTGAAATATGTTTTTCTTGAAAAGAATGATAAACTAGTAATTATTTCTTCGTGTTTGACAGGTTTGGAGGAGAAAATGCTCATTGAGGTGCTGTCCAAACACAAGAAGGCAATAGGCTGGTCATTATCGGACATTGAAGGAATCAGCCCCGCAATTTGCACACACCGAATTCTAATGGAGGACAATTACAAACCCAACATCCAACCACAAAGAAGGCTGAACCCCACATTGCAAGAGGTAGTGAAAAAGGAGGTGATTCAACTCTTGGATGCAGATATTATCTATCCTATTTCTGATAGTGCATGGGTAAGTCCTGTTCAAGTTGTTCCTAAAAAGGGGGTACTACTATCATTCATAATGAAAATAATGAACTGATCCCCACTAAGACAGTCACAGGTTGGAGGGTATGCATAGACTATAGGAAATTAAATGCAGCCACTAGGAAGGATCATTTTCCTTTACCATTCATTGATCAAATGCTTGAAAGGCTTGCTGGAAATAAATTTTATTTCTTCCTGGATGGATATTCAGGATTTTTACAGATACCTATAGCACCTGAAGATAAGGAAAAGACCACCTTCACTTGCCCTTATGGCACCTTTGCATATAGGAGAATGCCCTTTGGCTTGTGCAATGCATCAACCACTTTTTAAAGAAGCATGATGGCTTTATTCCATGATATGATAGGGAAGATGATGGAAATTTTTATGGATGATTTTACAGTTTATGGACTCACATTTGAAACATGTTTGCAGCACTTGGAGCTTGTACTCAAAAGGTGTGAATAAAAGAAGCTAGTCCTAAATTGGGAAAAATGCCACTTCATGGTAAGAGAGGGGATTGTGTTTGGACATAAAATCTCAGAAAAGGGGATTGAAGTTGACAAAGAAAAAATTGAAGTGATTGAAAAGCTACCTCCACCCACTTCAGTCAAGGGTATTAGAAGTTTTTTAGGCCATGCGGGTTTTTATAGAAGGTTTATAAAAGATTTTTCCAAAGTTGCAAAACCTTTGTCAAATCTGCTTTCAAAAGATGTGAAATTTGATTTCAATAATGAATGCTTGCATGCTTTTAATCTTTTGAAACAAAAATTGATCTCTGCCCCCATCATTGTGTCACCTGATTGAAACCTACCTTTTGAACTCATGTGTGATGCAAGTAATTTTGCTTTAGGGGCAGCCCTTGGCCAAAGAAAAGAAAAAGTTTTTCACACAATATCATATGCTAGTCACACACTCACTGGTCCTCAAATGAATTACACAACTACTGAGAAAGAGCTTATGGCTGTGGTTTTAGCATTTGAGAAATTCAGATCATATCTCATTGGTTCAAAGGTTGTTGTTTAGACTGACCATGTAGCACTTAGATACTTATTTGCAAAGAAGGATTCCAAACCAAGGCTGATCAGGTGGATCCTTCTTCTTCAAGAATTTGATATTGAAATCAAGGACAAGAAAGGTGCTGAAAATGTGGTGGCCGATCACCTGTCAAGGCTGGAGGCAGAAAATAAAGATGGAGAAGTTTCAGAACTCTTTCCAGATGAGATGATTTGCCAGGTAAGTACTTCAAAGGTCTCATGGTATGCTGATATTGCTAATTTTGTTTGCAGCAAATGGGTACCAAAGCACTTTACTTACCAGCAAAGGAAGAAACTGATGGCAGACTCTAAGCACTATTACTAGGAGGATCCTTTCCTCTACAAAATATGCCCAAATCAAGTCATCAGAAGGTGTGTGAAAGAGGAAGAAGCCACACTCATTCTCAGCCATTGCCATGACAAGGAGGTTGGTGGTCATCACAGTGCAAACCGAATAGCAGCCAAGGTATTGCAATCTGGATTCTTTTGGCCAACACTTTTCAGAGATGCAAAGAGGTATGTCCAATCATGTGATCGATGCTAACGAACAGGTAATATCTCTAGAAGGAATGAAATGCCTTTAAATAATATTCTGGAATGTGAATGCTTTGATATTTGGGATATTGATTTCATGGGTCCCTTTCCACCTTCTTTTGGGTATGTGTACATTCTGGTGGCAGTGGATTATGTAACCAGATGGGTAGAGACCATAGCAACCAGAACTAATGATGCCAAGGTTGTCATTGAATTTTTGAAAAAGAATATTTTCTGTCGATTTGGCACCCCTAGAGCTATCATCAGTGATGGGCGAAAGCATTTTTGCAACTCTTCTTTCAAAAATCTGTTGAAAAAATATGGAGTCATCCACAAAGTAGCCACCCCATACCATGCTCAAACCAGTGGTCAAGTAGAAGTGTCTAATCGAGAGCTCAAGAGAATTCTGGAAAAAACCGTTAGCACTTCAAGGAGAGATTGGAAAACCAAGCTAGATGATGCACTGTGGGCATATAGGACAACATTCAAAACCCCAATAGGCATGACCCCCTATTGGTTGGTTTATGGTAAGGCATGTCATCTTCCCTTGGAATTAGAGTATAAGGCATATTGGGCAACCAAATTTTTGAATTTTGATCTCAAGGCTGCTGGAGAGAGTAGATTGCTGCAATTAAATGCACTTGATGAGCTGAGGTACTGGTCCTATGAGAATGCCAAGATGTACAAAGAAAAAACAAAAAAATGGCATGATGAGCACATCTTACCCAAAGAATTTCAACCTAGTCAACTTGTCCTTTTGTTTAACAGCAGACTTAGGTTGTTCCCTGGTAAACTAAGATCCAAATGGACTGGTCCTATTGCAGTGGAAAGAGTGTTAAAATCAGGGGCTGTGGAAATCAGAAATCCAAAAGATCATTCCACTTTCATTGTGAATGGCCAAAGGCTGAAAAGATACATCTCCCCTGATTTCAATCAGGAAAGAACCTTCACAATCCTATCTGACTGAAACAGAGTCATAAAGTCGAGCTGGGACTATAAACCAGAACTCCTTTGCTTATTTTTAGAATAGGATTGAATTACATTGGATTTTGCATAAATTTTTGAATTCTTAGGACTTGCATGATTAGTTGATTGATTTTGCATGATTAGGATAGACTTAGGCTAGAAAGAGCTTTTAATTTTCCATAAAACAGAAAAAAAAAAATCCATAAAATAAAAACCAAAAATCATTTTGAAACTGGCACTACCGCGCCAAATATTGGCGCGGCCGCGCCAATCTGGAATGCAATTCTGAGCCTACTGTCTGATTTCGGCTTTCCTCTGGGAAAATATGCTTTGGTGCCTGTGCATGAGATGTTGTAGAGTGATTTTTGTATGCAATGTCCATTAATATGTACTCAATCTCCATTCATATTGATGATATAATATTTTGCACTCTCATTATGTTTCCCAAAGCATGATTTCCCCAATGAAAATGTGTGTTTACTAATTCAGCATCTATATCTAACTGTTCAATTCCTGTTCAAAGTGGAAATTTGCAAAAACACATTCAGGTTGCTGAAATATGAAGTTCTCATTCGGCGCGTCCGCGTCAATTTCTGGCGCGACCGCGCCACTGCCTCATTAAGTGCTTACCAACCCAGAGCCTAGAAAAGGACAATTCCACTGCAGAGCATTCAAGGACAAGCCCCATTCCACTTCGGGCACACCCAGACTGATCAGGGCAGTATTCATCCTACCTATTATTCTTTTGTTTTATGCTTTGAGGACAAAGCTTGTTTTTAAGTTTGGGGTGGGATTCCTATCTTTATGCTTTCAAAACTCTCTGATTTCAAAAAATTTCACCAAAAACAGACCCTGAATTGGGAAACATCAGTGGAAGCCATGACAAAAGAGAAAAGCATGATTCACTTTCTGGAAAAATATCTTATTTCAATCTGCTTAGTCTTAACAGGAGGAGAATTTTCTTTAAAACAGTTTGTGAAAAAGTATAAGTGAGCAAGTGGATGTAAACCACTAGAACCAACCTGAGGAAAGCTTGAGGCGAAACAAAGAAAGATTTCCAAATATCCTGAAGTGATTTAGGCACTTGTTTTCAATCGTTTGAGCCTGTTTCAAGCCACCCACTTGAATGCACAAGATGCATCACTTTTTTGTCAAACACCTTGAGCCAACAAGATCCCTGTTTTGTTCTAATCCCACATTACATGAACCAGCCTTTGTGAAAAACCAACTTGTTTCTTACTGACCTATATCTCTCCAACTTATTGAAGTGTTCTATTTAAAATGAGCATGGACGAAAATCTAAAGATATAAGGAGGGATGAAAGAAAGATATTGAGTTGTTTTGAAAAAAAAAAGAGAAACAAGATGAAGGCTAAGTCAGGAGAAAGACCACCTTGTGTGTGCACCGGGTCTCGGGCCTCAGCAAGCTTAGGGACTCTGAGTCAACCAGCAAGGTAAGCTGGACTCCAGACAAAGCCAAAAAGAAAAGGTTGTGGGTTAGTAAGGAGAAAGGCCACCTCGTGTGTGCACCGGGTCTCGGGCCTCAGCAAGCTTAGGGACTCTGAGTCAACCGGTGAGGTAAGCTAGACTCTGAACAAACCCAAGGAAGAGAATATATGTGGAAGAGAGAGAGAAGAAAAGATTATGGGATCAATGCAAGAAAAAAGTTTGGGGTGGAAAAATTTGGAGAAAAATCATAAAAACTAATGCTCAGTAATAATGGAACATGGATATGAGGAGGAGGATGAACCCAATGCTTACAACTTTCATCATACCCATTACCCATGCCCCATTACAACCTAGAAATGACCTATTGATCAGGATTATGGATTTCTTCAGGTTAGTGGAGAGTAGACTGAGGGTTGGCATATGGTATTTACTGAGACTTCTCACTTGAATAAGGTTAATGATCTTTGAAAAATTTAAAGAAAATTTTGAATTCTGTTTTGACTTAAGCAAGGAGAATCATCACTAAGAAAGAAATGAATCATCCATGCTGAAACTCATAAAGGGGAATGCCGCTGATCGTTTCTCAATCTCTGTATGTGTATCTGGTTACTTCTTTCAGAGTTTGGTCGAGGACGAACAAAGATCTAAGTTTGGGGTTGTGATAAGTGTCTAAAAGACACTATCTTTGGGCATATAAATTGATTGAAAAACTTAATTCTGAGTTAATTTCGAGCATAAAATCAACAAATATGACTCAGTTTTATGTTTTATGTCTCAGGTAGCCAGTGGAAGAAGAAAAACGGGATTTGGAGCAAAAACACAAGAAAAATGAGCAAAAGAGGCCAAAAAGAAGAACGGCGCGATCGCGCCAGAATCGGCGCGACTGCGCAAGATAAATCCGCAAAAATTCAAATTAATAAGCAAAAATGTCCAACGACCCAACGGTCATGAAAGCCAACAGTTGGGGAATGTGAATTGGCGCGACCGCGCCACAAGAGGGCACTACCACCCCAAACAACCGGCGCGACCTCAAGCAAAGCCAGAATGGACGTGCCAAAGTGAGCTAAAAGCCGAAAGAGAAGTTGTTGTTCAGGGACCAAGGAAATGTCCAAGTACTGAAGCGACCACGCCACCTCCACTGCATAATTCGGGCGACCTCGCCGAGTGGTCTCCCCGACTTAGACGGATATCGGCCCCAGTGGCGCGTCCGCGCCAGAATTCGGCACGACCGCGCCAAAGACTCAGCAGCAGAAAATCACGAAAATCTCAAAAACCTGCAATCAAATCAAATCCAAACTTGGGAGAAGGAGTCTCAAACGTCTAAGGAAGGTACCCACGAAGAGTTTAAGGTAATGTACTTGAGTCCAGGTGCATTGAATGGTCAAAGAGAAAAGTTAATTAAAAAAAGGAATCTGCTGTCAAAAGAAGGAGATAAATCCGAAATTTGGGGAGAGCATACATGGAGTTCCCGAACTCCAATTGAAGCCAAACTTGGAACGAAGCTTCCTGGTGCTACAGAGGATCTTGTCACGAAAAAATTCAGGCAATCCAAGCCACGTTTCTCGAGTTTCACATCTCCAAAGTGGTGGACCGTGTGCAAAAATTGGCAGCAAAAACCAGGCAACTTCCTCTCATAATATCTCGAGTTTCCCAACTCAGAATGGATTTAAATTTCGTGAGAAATGAAAGGACTACAAAAGGAAGGTCCTGATGTAATTTCATCTAATTCTGAGGTCGGGAAGACACAATTCACACCCCTGGACATAAGCTAAAATTACAAGGTCTGGACAGAGTTTCAAGTATAAATAGGGATCCGAGGCAGAGCTCAAGGCATCCAGTTTTTAGCTTTAGTTCTTGTGTCAAATATTCAATTTTGTATTCAGTTTTGCTTTCTAGTTTAGTTTAGGGAGAGAGGAGAAGGTCCAAAGGGAGTTCACATGAACTCTGGTCACTTTGAGGAAGAAAGGTGGAGCATTCAGACAAGGAGCAAGAGTGGTTAAGAGAATTTTTCCCAAGGGAGTTTTCTTTACTTAGTCTTTCTTAATTCATGGCTGTTGTACAAACCTTGTTGTGTGCTTTCAATTTTAGCATGGAGTAGTCATTTTTAGCTGGGAGTCCAGTAGTCGTTTTTAGTTGGGAGTCCATGACTCCCTAGGCATGTAATGAGATTGATCTTTATAATCTATTCGGTTTTCAGTTTGGTGCATAAATGAGTTTCCCATGTTGTAATTTCTTGATTCATACTTGTTGTTTGGCTATGTACTGGTTATAAGGTGACGCTGGGCTTAAGGTAAGACATGTTGATAAGAGTTTACAATCTTTTTGAGTTAATGCACTAGATAGATCACTAATCCTTGGGTTAATCATCGACCTTAAAGTAATACCCTGTTGGATTAGTTGATCTGCCTATGACATATAAGCTTCATGTTTATGCTGTCAAGTAGAGTAGATTATGCCGGTTAGTTTACTCTAGGAGATAGAAAAAGGTGATGCCGATGCGGATTGTAGCCATGGTTTTATAAGCTTGTCAAAAACTGATTTCCAAAACTATTTTCTATTCAATCTCAAAAAGTGTCTAGGGAGGGAATTGGATTCCCAACGTCTTCTCTCATCATTAAATTTCCTCAAAGGCTTTTACTAACTATTTTCAAGTGTTGGTTTAGTTTAAAACTCTGTTTCAAAATCAGATTCCTCAAACTTTAGATTTTTATTCACAAAGCAATTAACTACTGGCTTGGTCCTTGTGGGACGATATTCGGACTTGCATAAAAGTCTATATTACATTGATTAGTTCTCTTGCTCGTGATTAGCAACCTTGAGCTCCCAAGTTGTGTTGCTAGGTGGCAGGTGGAGCCACTGAACCAGCAGTTCTGACTATAAATGGCCTCGAACCCGACTCGGCGATGCTGTAGAATAGTCCCCAATTCGTGCACGAAGCAGCCCTTATAGTCCCATGGCGGGAATGAAGTGGCACAACTTGGGAGTCTCCAATACGCAACTTCAATTGAGACACATTAAATCCCATATGAATGTTCGTTCTTGTCGGAAGCTGGAGTTTATAAGTGACCTTCCCAATTTTCTAAGTAACAGGGAATGGCTCAAAATATCTGTGCACCTGTTTCTGATTGCGATGATGAATAAGATATTGTTGTCGATATGGTTACAACTTCAAATAAACAAGGTCACCTACTTGAAATTTTGGATCCATCAGATATTTGTTTCTCTGTTATTTCATCCGACTTTTCGACAAGGCCAATGTACCCTTCAGAAAGCACAACGAATCATCTCTGTAATAGTGTCTCCTCCAAGTCCGCAACACCTGTGGACCCATGGATATAACAAGGTGCAGTTGGTGGCAGCCAACCATAAATTGCTTGGAACGAAAATATGTCTCCAGCCCCCTATTGACAACCTCTGTTTGGTCGTTCATCAGTGGATGGTAAGTTGTGCTCTTGATCAAAGTTGTACTAGTGAGGCAGAATAGTTCAGTCCAGAAGGTAGAGAGGAAAATAGAATCTCTGTCTGCAACAATGGTTCGAGGCAGGCCATGTAGACGAACCACCTCCTTCAGAAAGATGGCAGCAAGTGACACCGCTATATAAGGATGTTTCAACGCGATAAAATGTTTGCATTTACTAAGCCGATCCACCACAACCCAGATAGTCGAGAAGCCCTCGAACAATGAGAGACCGTGTATAAAATCCGTGGTTAGATCCTCCCAGATCTGTTCTGGCACCGGTAATGGTTGTAATAATCCTGCCGGAGCTGCAAAGTTGGATTTCACCCGCTGAAAATATCACACGAAGCCACAAAATGCTTAACCTCTGTGTTAATGCGGGTTTTGGTGATTATATTATGATTGGCTACATTTTGACAAATCTCAGGATAACAGTTATGTGTACAGGTGTCATGGGTTTAGGATCTGGATAAGTGCTTGAGATCAGTATGGATCTCAGGATAAGAGCAAAGCCACGATGGTAGTTATCTTATTTTGACGAGACTATTTGGGTGAAGGTTTAGGGTTATTTTGAGTACGCTGTACATTGAGAAAGAATATCACCCAGAGTGGAGTTGAGGGGGAGCATTGAAGGTTATCTCATATGGTGAGAGTTGATGTATGCTAAACGAAGTCTTCAGGCTTGATTATTGAGCAGCCACTGACAGTCTCTGTGTTTGTCTCATACTGAGAAAACACACACTTGACCAGTCCCTGTGCGAAGGGATACATTGATGGGGAGCCTCAGTGTGAGGGAGTCACGACAATCTAACTGTTGAGGATTTGCCAATAGTTATCTGAAGGTGAACAGTTTGTTCGAATCTTGGATTGAAGAGGAGAACACCTTAAGTGTAACGTGTAAGTTACTCTATATCTTTCACTAGTAAATTCGTGCTCCCAGGCTGAAAGCCCCGCAGATTAGGAATGGGTTATTCCGAACTGCGATAACAAACCTCTGTGTGTTTCTTTGTGTCCTGCGTAATCTTAGACATAACTCATAGTGCAACTTCAAGTGTAAGTACACCAGTGTTCGGGTGTAGTTACACTCCCACGTACCACGAGCTAGCATTATCGATTTTCAATCTGAAAATAAACGAGGCCAGAAAAATTTTGCTACCACCCTCTTGAAGGTACGCAGGGTGCCCTCATGCCTACCTGATGGAGAATTATGCATCTCCAAAATACTGGAATGGTGCATATTTCCTGTAGAAGGGACAAATCAGTGACCTTAGAAAAAGATTAAGTTGTCGTGTACCTTGTACCGTGTGTCTACTAGTGATTGCTCCTTGGCCTTGACCAATGCTTATTGTGCAACTACATCTAAATCCATGAGAGAACGAATGTTGGCAGCAATCGTTGGGTATGCCCGCAACACTATCGCTAGAGAAGGATGCAAGATAGAGAATAACCACACTTGTATTAACGGACCTCATCGACATTTCTGTTGAGCCCTTTTCTTTCTTCCCTCAAAGCTAAATATTTGAAACAAAAAAGCTTTCTCTTTTGCTCTTCCAACTTTAGGAACAATATTTGTTGGAGCATCGCCTAACGGGGCTCTCCAGTTCCAAGTATGTGTCATATCTCTTTTGAAAGGTGATCTCTATTCACTCTAGAACCTCGTTGTTGATCTATATATCATGGTCCTTTCCTCTAACAGGTTTTCTCTCTTCAAAATATTCTTCTCTTAATTATCTTTATTTGGTTGAAGTTCTCTCTTTTCGTTGCATGAGAGAGGATAGTTCAAGAAAGACCTTTTAGTCTGAAAAAGTCAACACTAAAAATGAGGACTTTTTATATGTAGCCTCCTTTCTATTGTTGTTGACTTGGTGCATTTTATTTCAGTTTTATAATTAGCCATTATATTTTTACTTCGTTGGTAATTGTTTACCTGTGGAAATATTGGTCTTTGATATTTTATTTTCCCTTGTTCTTCTGTACTCTTTTCAAATACTAAATCAAATGGTTCATTTCATTTTTCACTTTTAGTTGTAGTGTATTCTAGTGACTTTGAAATACTGTAGTTTTTTATATCGGTTCTGATTTTATTAGACTTGAGAGATAGATATTAACCCATATAGTTGTAATTGTGAATTATGTTATTTAATGTAGATTACTGTGTACTAACTTTGTCTATTATTTTATTTGAAGTAGTATTTTGAAATATGTGCCTTGGTAGATTAATTTTATACTTTTTGTATAGATGTGCTTAATTTGTTCGTTATCTTCATAATATTTGGTTATCATTTTGAAGGTTATTATTATTTTCATGGCAATTTTTTTGAAGCTTAAAATAGTCTACCAATGTTAGTGGTGTTGGGAATGGTACTCAAAATCCTTCTATTATGGAAGAAGTAACACAATCTAAGAAAAGACGATTGACTTCAAAGGGTGGGAAGTTTTTAATACTAACTGAAGATAAAAAAGTTTTGTCGAAAAAATTTTAAGTTAAATCTCTGGTGGCACTAGTCATTTAAGTTGCCACATGAAAAGGTATGTTCCTTATAAGAGAACCATAAAACCAATTCATGAAGTTAGTCAAATGCTTTTGAGTATCAGTGAAAAGAACAAAGGGGAAGTTCACTTGGAAAATTTTAAGTTTGATCATGACTCCATTCCATTTTTCGTAGTCAACCATGTAGGTTTTAGAGACCATTCCGATAGCCTTAATCCCTCATTCAAGATGGTTTCTAGATATACCATAAGAAAGCAATGCATGAAAATATTAAACAATGAAAAATAAAAGTTGTAGAATACCTTAGATCAAGTTTGCCTATTTTGGATTTCTGATACATATTAGCTTGTCCTAAATCCGATACTTATTGGGCATATTGGGTAATGTTGTAGTCCATATCGGCCGTGTAACGTAAGAAACAACAATTACCAGCCAATAAGGTATTTAAATTAAAAAAAGTAATTTTTAATAAGTTATTTCACTTAATTTTATCTAAATTCTTATAAATATTTTTTAAAATAATGAAAATTAGACAAATAATTTATTTTTGAGTATTCGTTGATTGTTCTTTTATACTTGTTACCTAGTTATCTTTTCATTAATTACTTATTCAAATTTTATGCATTTAATAACTAAAACTAGTATAACTGATGTGATCCCAGCTATCACTAGAAAGTTGACTAATCAAAGTAATATAAACTCAAGTGGAGTCTGAATATCATCCCACAAGTACTCATGTTTAGCGAGCAATGGTAGGAAAGTTTTTTTAAAAAAAATGCTAAAGATGTATTTATTTATGATAAAAAAATACATCTTTTTAGGGTACTCTAACAACAATGAGTTGAGAAGAGATCCCCTGGTTTGCTAAAAGATCAGCTGATGAATTCACTGGTACATGTCGCCATATCACATTATGAAATTGCATATCCCCCCAAATTTCCCAAAAAATATGTAAAAAGCGCTAGCCTTAGCCCACTTAATCACATTTAGTGAGTCTCCCTCCACAACATTGGGATGAGTCCTCTGCTTTTTTATAATCTAATACCTTGCAGTAGGGCCTGAACCTCAACTTTCGATGAATCTATGGGAGATAAGGAAACAAAAAATTCAGATAAGATTTGGCCTTCATGATCCCTTATTAATAATCCTCCTCCTATACTTGAAGGTCTAGGGTTGCCTCTCAACGCGCCATCTATATTGAGCTTTAAAGAACCAGGATCAATCAGGGTCCAAATGACCAAAATTTTCTGCTTTGGCGCCTTAGATGATCTGGAAATATTTTCAAACCAACTTGGTTGCAGTTGATTAGGAGAGAAAGTTGCAAAATGTTTATGTTTCATTACCCATTCAACAATCTTTTGTTCCAAGTCACAAGCCAGCCGAGTCCCATCTCTCTGCCGTCCATGGAATGTAGGCAAATTGCGCTCGTGCCATATTATCCAAGGGATAATAGCAAAGCAAGCCTTCATCGTTAGGTGACCTCTATTTACAATTTCCACTCCCAATAGTAAATGTAATAAACCTTCAAAGTTCTTCGGCGTTGCCATTGGTACTCCGAAAAGAAAGAAGAAATACAACCATATGGGCCACGAGAATCAATGGAATCACCTTTCCCTGGCTCCAAATATGTGACATTGCATGATTTGGTTTCATTCCCAACTTTAGTTTTACCAAGGGGAGCCATGGTGCATCATTAGGCTTGTTCATGTTCCAAATCCACTTCATCACCAAAGCTTGATTAACCAAGCGTACCCTCCGAACACACCCAGGCCTCCTTCACATTTCGGCTTGCAAACCTGGTCCCATTTGACAAACGACATTCTTGATTTACCATTGTTACCATTCCAAAGAAAGTTACACATGATTTGCTCCATGATTTTAGCAACTAAAGCCGAACAAAGGGACAAAGATACCTGCAAGACAAGATTTTAAAAGTACCAGACAACCTATGCGAGACAGCATTCTGCCCTTCCATATTCATAATTTGTGCTATATTTTCTCAACCACTTCATCCCATAATGATTTAGTAATTCTGATATGGAATAATGGAAGGTCTAAGTAGGTATCCAGAAAATTTGCAACAGAACATCCCAACAAGCTAGCAAACCTATCCATATTGAAATTGAAGATTTTCCCCTGTTCACCTTGTGACCCGTGCTAATCTCATAAGCGTAAATGAGACATTTCATACTGATAACATGCTCATCATTAGCTTTCATAAACAAAATGGTGTCGTCAGCAAATTGGGAAAGAGACTGCAGACCCCCTGTCATCATCACATTATTCAACCTTCCATTACTGGACGCCCACTTGATTAATTAGCACATTCAAACCTTCAGTCACAATATGAAAAAGAGTAGGTGATAACTAACTGGTCACCTTGCCTTAACTCCATTGTACCTTTAATAAACCCGAAATTGCCCTTACCGAATATCATTAGGGTATGTCATCTAATCCCAATGCACTAATAATATCATTAGGGTTTTGATAATACAATTGAGTGTCTGCAGCATATCAATGTGGGTCATAAAGTTACTATGGAAGTAATCAAGACACAGGGAGACGATCAGGGCATTAATTGCATTGTATAGGAAAGAACACTTATGATGGAAAGAAATACTTGAACTTTTTTGTGTTGGATAGGAAAAAATATTTTTGGAACATTTTTCTGTTGTATATACTTTTGGATAGTTATTTTTAGTACATTTTTGGAGTATAGTACACTTTTGGGAATATAGTTTTAAACACTTTTGGAGTATAGTTGTATGCACTTTTGGATTTCATTTTATTAAAAAAGAATACATTAGTAGAAAACAGCCTTCTTGCCACGGTTTAGAACCGTGGCAATAAGTGCAAAAAACCGTGGCTAATACTTTTAGCCACGGTTAACCGTGGTTAATACTTTTAGCCACGGTTAACCGTGGCTAATAAAGCGTTGCTAATAAAAGCGTCGCTAAAAGTTTTTAGCCACGGTTTTAAACTGTGGCTAAAAAAACTTATTGCCACGCTACTACTCATTTTTGCCACAGTTATAATCCGTGGCTAAAGATCAATATTAGCCACGGTCCACTCGTGGCTAAAGATCAATATTAGCCACGGTCCATCCGTGGCTAAAGATTAATATTAGCCACGATCCATCCGTGGCTAAAGATCAATATTAGCCACGGTCTATCCATGGCTAAAGATCAATATTAGTCACAGTCCATCCGTGGCTAAAGATGAATATTAACCACAGTCCATTCCTGGCTAAAGATTAATATTAGCCACGGTCCATCTGTGGCTAAAGATTAATATTAGCTACGGTCCATCCGTGGCTAATGATCAATATTAGCCACGGTCCATCCGTGGCTAAAGATTAATATTAGCCACGGTCCATCCGTGGCTAAAAATTACTATTACCCATGATCCATCAGTGCTGTTAACCGTGGCTAAAAATTATTATTATGGACAATCCAATAGAATTTGTGCCTTTATCAAACCTATTTGGAAAAAACACAACAAAAAATATAAAATTCTAATGTCATATAATATAAATATTCACAAAAAAATGTAGTTTAATACTACATCAAGATCTACATATGAACAATGTACATCAAAATATTGTCCAATACTTCATAAAGTTTGCACAAAAAATATGTAATACAAAATATGGGCAATGTATATCAAAATAAGAACTACACAAAATACCACAACTTGAACTGCACAAAATACCACAACTTGAACTGAACAAAATACCACAACTTGAACTGCACAAAATATCTGCCTTCTCATAATAGTGTATATCCTGATAAATAAGGAAAAAAAAATTTTAATTAGTGAAGAGTCCATTACCTAATTTTTCTATAGTGACATTGAAAGACAATGATTACAAAAATCTCCTATAAATGAAGCAAAAAATAGAAAATACAACTTTTAATAAACTTACAACATAGAGGCAAAGATGATGGTCCACATCCTGAAGCATTGCTGTGGCCTGTCACATATCTTTACAAGTATTAGGTAGTTATTGAAAAACTTTAGATTAAGAATAGTACGATAATTACATACCTGAGGAAGATGGTTCACCAGATTTTGAAGAACCATTTCCTTGTTCTCAAAGTTCTCTCACTTGTTCATGCAACACTCGAACCATTTCAATCAATCCATCAATTTTGTCATTTGCTTCATGTAGCTAAGAAGCCTTCTAACTTGAAGTGACCGCAGTAGTATTCTTTGCTCGGGACCATCCTTCTCCTAGACCTCTCTCATAACCCCCATGGTGCCCGTTGTAGACCTCGTCCAAAATTGGACCCAAATCTTTTGGGTCCTGTGAGGAAACCTTGTTTGCCACAAGGAATGCATCAACTACTGCGTCCTTTGAATTAATAACACCATTGAAAATTAAAATAGAGTAATCCACATAAAAATACATTAAATAAAATTTTGAACACTTACACACTTCTCCTGCAAATAACTGTCATGATAACTTCCATTTTTGGTTTGGTGTGCAGCAAGGTAAGAATCAAGTATAGTATATTGATCACCTTTCTTCTCTTTCTGCATTCATATGAGTTAAAAATTTTAAAAGAGAGCTTTTAAACATATAAATGATAGTAATATACTTCAATTACCTCATCTGCATAATGACGAGCCAATGACTTAGTGCCAAGTGTGTGTATTGAACAAATTTTTTGCTTATTTGTCTTATTCTGTTTTGACACATTTACATTATCCTCGTCATCCGAATACTTCACCAGCTCATCTCAATCTTCCTCAGTCATACACGAGATGGGACAATTCTTTCGTTCTTCTTCAGTAGAGTTGTTGAAATACTTCCTTTTCAACTTGCACCTAGTATCCCTCAACTTAGCCTGAACAATCTGTTTAACCATTTGCTTTGCCACCTCTTCCTCCACTTGAACCTCATCTCCATTCAGAAATTTAAATTTTTTATGGAAAACAAAAATGATAGTTAACATCCTTAAAAAAAAGAATGATTATAATATTACTTTTAATAACTAACCTTTATTTCTGACCAAAGATCATCAAAATTTCCCTCTGCCTTCTCTGCCCAAACTAGATGGAGAGGAAAATATCCTCCGTGGCGGGAATGTATCCCAATTTGTCTAAACAAGGTACTCCCTGTTTTAGATTTGACTTGACCATTTTGTATAATGCATTGCCATTTTTGTCCCTTTGGAGGATTGAGGGACGTCTCCCGAGCAGACCTCTCCCCCTACGGGATACAATATGAGATACCTCATCTACAAGGATTGCGTGTGCGCTCTGGGTCTTCTGTGTCTCTAGTGCCTCCAGTGGCCCTTGTGGTTCCTGTGGCTCTTGCATTTCCTGGTATTCAACTGGTGATGGCTCTATCAAGCGTAGAATTCGCTTTAATGATGTCTTTTGTTTCATCACTACTAAATGATGGATATTGGGCATCAAAGTATTTTCAAGCAATAGAGTCCCTTGGATGCATTAATTTTTCTTCTTCAGATGCAGGAGCAGACCCATGCCAAGTCATAAAATGTGAAGTTTTATTCAACATGAATAACCTTTGTAACCTTGGAACCAAGGGAAAATGTCTAAGAACCTTGACTGGTATGTCCTTCTTGCTCTTCCCCTCAACCTTTTTTTCTTTCCATCTTAATGTACTACATTTCGGGCATTCATTTAGATCTTCATACTCTTTTCTGAAGAGCACACAATCATTACTGCAAGCATGTGTTTTTTTATAATTTAACCCTAAGCCTGACATCATTTTTTTTGCATCGTACCAACTACTTGGAACCACATTATCCAGAGGAAGCACGTCCTTAAAAAGTGAAAGCACATCTGAAGTTGACTTGTTGCTCCATTTATGTAAACATTTTAATTGAAACAAATGAACCACAAATAACAACTTTGAGTACTTCTCACATTCTTTGTATAGAGGTCTTTTTGCCTCATCCATTAACTGATCAAATTTTCCAAAGTCTGGAGCTTCATCTTCATGGTTTATATTATCAACTTCCACATCGTGCATAAAAGCGTCATTCAACATCATTGACATCTCTGACTCATGGCCAATGTGGATTGGTTCATGTTCTAGTTGTCGCTTACGTGATTCACCTTGTCTGTACCATGTGCTATACCCTTCAACAAAGCCCTCACTAACGATATGGTACTCAATAACCCCACATTCCAAATATAATTTATTCTCGCATCGAGCACAAGGACATAACATTACCCCATCTCCTTGAACTCCCTTGTGCTGTTTGGCAAACTCCATAAAGAATCTTACTCCACCCACAAATTCTGCACTACATCGTTCATGCTTGTTGGTAAACTTGTACATCCAACTCTTGTCATTGAAATAGTCTATTATAGTCAATAGTCTAGCAAGGAACCAATAAACAATCACTAAAGCATACATTTGAACTCATACAATCTACGCTAATTATATTCAAGTCAAGGACAAAACAGAGGAAATGAGATAGAGAAAGAGCAGAAATAAGATAAAGAGAAAAGAGAAAAAATGAGAGAAAGAAAGAGAGGAAATGAGAGAGAAAGATAGGAAATGAGAGAGAAAAGAGGGAATGAGAGAGAAATTGAGGAAATAAGAGAGATAAAGAGAGGAAATGAGAGAGATAAAGAGAGGAAATGAGAGAGAAAATGAGAAAAATGAGAGAGATAAAGAGAGGAAATGAGAGAGTAATAAGAGAGATAAAGAGAGGAAATGAGAGAGATAAAGAGAGGAAATGAGAGAGTAATAAGAGAGATAAAGAGAGGAAATGAGAGAGAACAAGAGGGAATGAGAGAGAATGAGAGACAAATGGAAAAATGAGATGAAATGAGGAATGATAAAAACGAGAGGAAATGAGAGAAAAAGAGGAAATAACGAGAGGAAATGACGAAAGGGAAAACCAGAAAAAGATAAAAAAGAGGAAATGAGAAAGAAAAAAAAATATGAGGAAATGAGAGAGAGAAAAACATAGAGGAAATGAGAGAGAAAAAGAGGGAATGAGAGAGAGAAAGTGAGGAAATAAGAGAGATAAAGAGAGGAAATGAGAGAGATAATGAGAGGAAATGAGAGAGAAAAAGAGAAAAAATGAGAGAGATAAGAGAGGAAATGAGAGAGAAAAAGAAGGAATGAGAGAGAGAAAGTGAGGAAATGAGAGAATGAAAGAGAGGAAATGAGATAGAAAGAGAGGGAATGAGAGAAATTGAGAAACTCAGTCTCGAGCTCGGTCTTGAGCTCAAAGCCAAACTTGAGCTTCAGCTTGACCAAAACTATCCAGTTTAAGCTCAAACTCAAGCTCACATGAAGTTGCAAATGAGAGAGAAAGAGAGTGAATGAGAGAGAGAAAGTGAGAAAATAAGAAAGAAAGAGATGAAATGATAAAGAAAGAGATGAAATGAGAGAGAAAGAGATGAAATGAGAGAGAATCCACAATGGTTTTATACTGCAAACAATCCGACAGAATCCACATGTCAAACATGCTAACACAAGGTAAAAAAAAATTAACCACAACTGTTCATCCCACACATTAAAGTAAAAAATAAAAAAGAGCAACAATAGGTTAACCGACAGAATCCACATGTCAAACATGCTAAGGTAAAAAAACATTAACCACCCAACTGTTCGACCTTAAATAAATAACAGGTTCGACCTTACATCTCTAAAATTAATCCAGCACCATAAAGACAAATTAAAAATTATACCTTTCGACCGATATAAAACTATCTTCCGCTCCAAGAACAGAGGGTGCCAATCCAAGACGAGAAGAGAGCTGAAAGGGGGAAACGCGCGTCGACGAAGAGAGGATGGAAACAGTCCGCTGCTCGCGGCGAAAATGTCCGCTGGTCGCCGCTGGAATGCTCGCGGCGGATGCTCTGTTCGCCGACGGAATCGTTGCGTGCTGCCAATCCAAGTCGCCGCGGAAGCAGAAACTGAAAGAGAGGATGGAAACGGGAAGAAGAACGGAGGGAAACGGGAAGAAGAACGGAGGGAAACGGGAAGAAGAACGGAGGGAAACGGGAAGAAGAACGGAGGGAAACGGGAAGAAGAACGGAGGGAAACGGGAAGAAGAAAGGACGAAAATGGGAAAAAGAGAGGGAAACGGGAAGAAGTACGGAGGGAAAGGGGAATAAGAAAGGACGAAAATGGGAAAAAGAGAGGGAAACGGGAAGACGAAAGGACTCAAAGGAGGGAAACGGGAAGACGAAGGAGGGAAATTGGGTGGGCAACGGGTCGGGTTTTGCGGGTAACCCGATCCGACCCGACCCGATCCCGGGTTTGGATTCCCAAACCCAAACCGCGGGTCGGGTTCGGGTTTCCAAACCAGACCTCGGGTCGGGTCGGGTTCGGGTTTACCTAAACCCGATTGTGGGTTTTTATTTTTACTTTTTTTATATTTTTTTCTTGATTTATATGAAAGATATATATAAAAGATTCAGGTTTTTTGGGTCCGATTCGGGTTTTTCCAAAACCCGTTAGGTTTTGGTTGGGTCAAGTTCGGGTTCAGGTTAATAAAATCGTAGTTTGGGTCGGGTTTGGGTTCGGTTTCGGGTTTTAAAACCTGTGCAAGTTTTTCACGAGTTGGGGTTTTGGGTTATATATGTCGGGTCCAACCTGGTTAAACCAAAATCGGAGGCCAATCCAGTTCTTATTGACTCGGCCCGGTTCACTATAATGAGCTTTAATTTTGTCTTTTTACTTACAGAAATATAATGTATTTATAAAGTATAGAGGATAATATTCAATGGTTGAACCATCGGTCTAACCGGTCTAACCAGGTTACAATCCATGACAGCGATCAATAGAATTTCTTGTTAATTGAAGTCAAAATCAACAAATTTACTTTCACAAATAAAGGATTGACAAAACATTGATTAATTGTCAAAGTGGTCTTCAATTAAAGGCCTAATTTTAATCTGGTCCATAATCTCAAATCTACGGTCAAGATAATTTTAATTCACGGTCAATTATGCAAAATTCCCAAAATTGACCTCCGCAAACCAAGGATTGACCAATTTGAATCTCTGATCAAGGGTCTAATTTCAAAAATAAAAACAAAGTTATAAATCGTTCTAAGTTCGGCATAGATATATCAGGATCTACTGCAACAAGTTCAACGTAAATCTTGTTATTAAGTCTGACACTCTATTTGTGATGTTACAAGTTGTCAAAACATAAGTCTACCTATGGAAAACAAATTGAAGGAACAACTATAGAGAACCCACATAATTTTAATTATTTATTTGATCTTGTATTAATGATTGGGATTTTTTGCGACCCTTTATACCTGATTACATTGGCTATACTTTTATATATTTTTATTAAAAAAAAAAATTTTAATTATTTTATATTTTATATAAAGCATACATGTAGACAGATATATTTAGATTTTTAACTTATTAAGTTATTTTTATAAAAAATATATGAATCACAAGTAAATAAATTAAAAATTAAAATTATAATTTTTTTCATAATTTATCCTTGATAAACCCGATATATTTCAAATTTTGAACTGTTAGATATGTATTGAAAATCTGATATTACAAACAACCCTGCTAAAATTACTTAAACCGATTATTTGCCATGGTTTACCATGGCTAATAAATACTACTTGCCACGGTTTTTTAATAAATCGTGGCTAATAAATAATACTTTCCACAGTTTTGACATAAACCGTGGCTAATAAATAATACTTGCCACGGTTTTAACATAAACCATGGCTAATAAATAATACTTGCAACGGTTTTAACATAAACCGTGGCGAACAGTAAAAATTGTCACGGTTTGTAAAAAATTGTGGCTAATCAAAACATAGTAGCCACGGTTTCCATCAAAACCGTGGCAAGAGGCATGATTTCTACTAGTGATAATTTTTGTTATTGGATGGATTTTAATTATTTAATAATTTTTCTTCAAATTTCAATGAGGGAATTACATATCTTGTATAACAATCTTAAATATATAAAGTTTTTAAAATACAAATGGTGATTGGTTAAACCAATCCCATATTGATACTATAATGGTGACTAGTATGAAGCAACCTGTTGCCATAGGTAACATAAAGGTGACTGGTACAAAGGAACCAGTTACCATAAAACTTCTTAGTGGTGATTGGCAAAACCAGTCCCCATATTTAACTTATTTGCGACTGACCACCAGTCTCCCACAATAAGTACTAATGGAGGCTGTTCTGTAGTAACCATAGAGGCAAACACAATTGTGACTGATATAACTTAGCATCATAGATCCTTGGTGACTAATGAATGGATGACATCTATAAAGCGTTGGTTTGTCAGTCGCCCATGCTATAGTGACTGACCATTTTGTCTTTGGGGATGAGCTTAACGAATCCCTAAAAGCCAAGTATGTATTAGTGGTACACTTAAGGGGACTGGTTTTTTCAGTCAGTCGCCATTATTAAAACCAACTGTCTGAGTTATGGGGACAAATTTTAGTAAATTAGTCTCCAAAAAGGGTTTTTTTATTAGGGAGAATCAGAACTAATGGATTAATTGTTGCCTAAATATCGAACCATAAACACATGTTGGAAACATATTGAGTCATGTATACGAAGATAAAAATACCCCTCACTTAACCCTTGAATTGGTTTATACATAAAGCAATAAACCAATAGTATGTTATGCAGAACGGGAAAGTATATTATGCATGACATAATAGTATGTTACATAATGTTAACTAATATGCTATGTTAGCTTTATAGGGCGAAATACATCTTAATCACGAAAAATTATACCATTAACTAGTATGTTATATATACAATAATAGTAAAAATAGTCAAGTACCCCTTAACTACGTGCAATTATACCATTAACTAGCATGTTATGTAAAATATGAAAATAAATTATGTATAACATATTAATATATTATAGAACATTAACTAATATGTTATATTAGCTTCGTAGGGTTAAATCGGTTAAGGGGTTAAGTGAGGGGCATTTTCCTCTTCGGATCCATGATTTGATATTTTTTCAACATTGATATGATTCAATATTTTATCAACATCGATTATGATTCTGATTCAATATTTTATCTACATCGATTCTGATTCTGATTCGATATTTTACCAACATTGATATGATTTGATATTTTACCAACATTGATATGATTTGATATTTTACTAATATTGAATGATTCGATATTTTATCAATATTGGTTATGATTCGATATTTTATCAACATCGATTGATAATGATTCGATATTTTATTAACATGATTATATTTTGATATTTTATCAACATTCTCGATATTTTATCACCATTCATAATGATTCGATATTTTATCAATATTTATGATTTGATATTTTATTAATATTTAATTCGATATTTTATCAAAATCTATGTGTCTGCATCAAAATGTGGACGGCCCAATCGCGACGAGTCCAGCAACCCACCGATCCATCAAACAACGATCGTGGGTAGGCTCAGCCAATTTTTGAAGTCCGTCATTGCAGCCCATCGCAAGGTCCAGCCGCGTCGCTACGTCATCGATACAGTCGGGGCCCCCGTCAGCGGAAATCCGTTGCGTCAGCACCAGTCAGTATCCCTCATCACTCAACTCAACGGTTGAATGACCAATTTTGGTCGCCAACAGAAGGAGCTAAGGAGGCCACGATCCTGGTCCTTCTCCTCCCCTCCTTCTCTCCCAACTACAGCAGTAGAAAGGGGATTGCGATCCCCTTTCCCAGGAAGAAATTTCAACAACCGCAGAAGATAGGCTACAAATAGCCAGAAGTTCCCTGTCCCAGGGGTTTGAAAAAATTGAATTGGAGAGCCTTCAATGAGAAATCACTCCAAGCACAGAGCTTCTCTCTCAAAAAATGAAGGTCTGAAAACACCTTCACCGAGAAGAAACTCCACGCGCAGGAGCTTTCGAGTCATCGAAGTCAAGCAACTCGCTATCCGTCGCAACTCAACAGTTCAACCGGAGCAGCTGTACACGTTCGCCGACAACGTCACAAGTCGATACACACGGAGCACGAATACCTCTGCCCGACCGACAAAAGCCACAACAGTTCGTGCACACTCGTTCCAGAACTCGTTTCGACGTCCTCGCCAGAAGCTTCAACTTCGCTAAAATTGTAAAGGAGATCAAAACAGAGGAATAGTAGGAGATTGTACTCGCAATTTTCTGACACTGACACCCAAATTGTAACTATATTATTCTGAATTAATCGAATTACTCTCTCGGTCACGCATCTTCGCGGACCGGCGAATTTTTGGTGAAACAGATTTGGCACGCCCGGTGGGACCTTTCCTACCACTGATCTCCTTCTCTGTTCGAAAAAAAAAAATCTCCAACCTCAACTATGGCCATCAACGCCAACAACGGCAACAACAACAACAACAACAACAACAGAGGCAAGCAAACTGCCTCCTCAAGCTCTGCTCACCCGCCCCACTGCCATCGCAGACTTAATCGCAGGAGTCTGCGGATCATCTATCACAGCTTCGGGTGACCTCTGCGCTCCCACCTCTCCACCACCGGCCACTCGCCCAATTACAAGGGCCTTGGCCAAGAGTTTGTCCACTGGACAGGCTCCTTTCATGAGAGATGCATGTCGCCCAAGCGTCGTGTTTGTACCACAGGCTGTCGCGGCCTCTGTCAAGCCAGCCGCGGCCTCTACCAAATTGATGCCGACGATGGCCAAGCCAACATATTTGGTCGTCGATGCATCTCCTCTTCCTCGCAGCCCGACTGTTAGTCCGACTCAGTCGCCGCCATCGCGAAGAAGCTCTATCGTCCCTACTCTGGTGCGGCGATACGAGCAACATGGGAGAATCTCATCCTCCTCCGCGGCAAGAACGCATTCATCGCCGGCTTTCTCCGTACAGAGAGCGAAGGCCATAGATAACTCAATGCATCAGTAGGTCTACCACCCATCTGCTCATCTCGCCAACAGACACCGGCGACCTCCCCTGTTGCAACATCACCTATTCCTCCCTGCTGAATTTCATTGACGACCGCCACCGCAAGCCGATTGCCCACCGTAACCACCCTACAATCGAGAACACCGCCGACCGTCTCCCCAATGCGGTCGCCGATAAAAATTTCTCCACTTCGATATGCTTCAGGAATAAATTCACCGACGCAGACCGTTAGAATGGCCGCAATGACAACCTCGGCGAAAACCATCGAAGAGCAACTTGCCGAAATGCAAGCTGCACTCAAAGAACAAAGTGAACAGCTGTGCATCAAAGACGCGCAACTCACAGCCCGTGACCTCCAGATCATGAGAATATTAGAGCGGCTTGAAATGGGCACAACCGCAAATAATACTGGCAGCGTGTCTCAAGAAGTCGACCAAAAACGGGCAATTACCAGTGGCTCAGCAGAACCACTACCAGAAGATCCTTCTTCCGACGACGAGCTGTCGCCGTCGCACCAGTAACCATCCGCCAAGGCCGAGCCAAAACAGATCCATCTGCTCTTACCATCGACGCGGTCACCGAGTTAATCAACCGTGCGGTACGGAATAGCTCGGGCGACAATAAAGTTGTCGCCTACCGGATGCCCTACACGTTGAGGATACAAAATATCCCAATGCCAGTGGGCTACCATCCTCCGAAGTTCCAACAATTCAATGACGACGGGTATCCCAAACAGCACGTCGCCCACTTCAGAGAGACCTGCAACAACGCCAGCACCGACGGCTGATAAGTGTCTAAATGACACTATTTTTAGGCCTCAATTGGAATTGGAAATTATATTTTGAAGTCAATATTCATCATAATATCATTAAATATGTCTCAGATTAATCCTTTCTCTGTCAGGAGTCCAACGCAATAAGAATCATTGAAATCGGAGCTAAAATGAAGAAGATATGGGGATTTTAGTGAATAAAGGTACAAAGTTGCAGTGATCGGCGTGACTGCACCAGTTTGAAGACAAAATCCAGCGCGACCGCACCAGATAATGGCGCGACCGCGCCAGATAATGGTACGACCGCGCCAAAATGGAACCTAGAGGTTTATTGAGTTTCCAAACACGACCAGAACTCTTTCCATTCGAGAACTTAGAAGAATCTCTGCTAGAGTGGCGCGATCGCGCCAGTTTAAGGCATATTTTTGGCGCGATCGCGCCACGGACTCAGAAATACGAAATCACTAAAATCTCGGGATTATGACAAGTAATCAAGATGAAATGTGGAAGGAAGAGTCTTAGTGTATAAGGAAGGTGTCCACGAAGTCTCTAGAGGAAATTTATGGAAATTCGAAGAGGTTTGAATCCTCAAAGAGATGAAATTCTATTCTTCATTAGGAGACTACTGTAAAAGGCAATTAGAGTCCGAGGTTGAAGAGGCCATATCTGGAGATTTCGAGTTCTAATTGAAGCCAAATTTGGACTGGATATTCCTGAGGATATTAACCATCATATCACGAAAATTCAGGCAATTCCAAGTCGGGGTTCTAAAGTTTTATATCTCCAAAAGTGGTGGACCCAGTGCTGGACTTGGCAGCAGAAATCAAGCAACTTCTTCACATCATATCTCGAGTTTCCTAACTCAGAATGGATTTAAATTTTGTGAGCAAGGAAAGGACTACAGAAGGAAGGTTCGGATGTAATTTCATCCAATTCTAAGGTCGGGAAGTCACAATTCATACCCCTGGACAGAGGCCAGGGCAGCAGGACAAGTAAAAATAGGGGACTGAGGCAGAGCACAAGGCATCCAGTTCTGTATTCAAGATTTAGTTTTTACATTCAGTCTGAGTTTAAGCTTTTATTTTATTCATTATTTGAGAGAGAGAGGAAGTTCCAGAGGGAGTCTTACATGACCTCTGGCCACTTTGAGGAAGAAGGTGAAGACTTCAGCTTAAGGAGCAAGGGTGACTAGGAGCAGTCCTCTTCAGGGAGTTTCTGTGCTTATTTGTCTGTAATTCTTATGACTGTTGTCAAAACCATGTTGTGTGGTTTTATTTCCAGTATGGATTAGTCATTTTTAGTTGGGAGTCCATGACTCCCTAGGCATATAATGAGATTGATACTTTATAATCTATTTGGTTTTCAATTTGGTGCATGAATGAGTTTTCCATGTTGTTAATTCTTGATTCATACTTGTTGTCTGGCTATGTACTGGTTATAGGGTGACGCTAGGCTTAAGGTAAGACATGGTGATAGGATTTTACAATCTTTATGAGTTTATGCACTAGGTAGATCACTAATCTTTGGGTTAATCCTCGACCTTAAAGTAATACCCTTTTGGATTAGTTGATCTGCCTATGACATAAGAGCTTCATGTTTAGCCATGGTTTTATAAGCTCGTCAGAAATTGATTTCCAAAACTTAACTTCTATTTAATCTCAGAATTGCCTAGGGAGGGAATTGGATTCCCAATGCCTTTTTCCATACTGATTTTATCAAAATACCTCTCTTGATCTCTATAGGATTAGGTAGATTAGTCTATTTTCTGTTTTCATAAATTCTTTCCAATTGATTTCTCAAACTTTGGTCTTTAAACTAGAAAAGCAATTAACTATTAGCTTGGTCCTTGTGGGACGATATTCAGACTTACATAAGTCTATATTACATTGACTAGTCCTCTTATTAGTGATTAGCTGGGATCGCATCAAGTTTTTGGCGCCGTTACCGGGGACCAATGTTTTAATAATAATTGCTAGTGTTTAAAACTAGAGTTTTGAGTGTACATTCTGTTTTCTTTTTTTTCTATTTTTTTTTATTTTTTTATTTTTGTGGTGGACTGATGTGTTGTGTGCATGGATTTTGGTGTGCATGAGTCGGCATATGGAAGGAGACACCTTGAGGAGTATAATGATTTTTCTTACCCAAATCAAGCATGGAAATCTTTTCAGCACTCTAGAAATTCTTATATGCCATGTGATTCTTATGCACAACCATGTAGTTCTTTTGACCACTCTTATAATTCTCCCATCCATCATGATGATATGCTTAGCATGCAAACTCAATTTGATTTACTTCAAAGGCAAGCTGATATCATGCAACTACAAAGGAATTCTCTAAATTATTTTTGTGATGTGTGTGGAGGTAACCATGCTACTAATGTATGTCATTTAAATTCAAGATCTGATTTTTCTAATAATGAGTCTAATTACTGTAGGTTAGACCCATATGGCATTTCATACAACCAAGAAAAGGAGGAGCCAATATGCACCAAGGCGGAATGGGAGGAAGACATGAAATTGATACGAGCAATGTATGCAGAATTCTAGTCAATGAAGACAATGCATGCAGATGTTCAGTCAATAAAGCAACCGGTCACACTTCTAACCACTCAAGAATGGGAGGACCTAGTAAAGTGGTTAGATTATTTTGAAGAGAATCCAGAAGAGCAAGAACTACAAGTATTAGAGGCTGAAGAAGAAACCATGTCAGAAATGGATGAGGTCAAAGAGAAAAAACCCATGGCTGAGATAGCTGTGAATGTAGAAGAGGTAGAAGAGAAAACCCAGCAAGAAGAAAAATCATTAGAGGCTGAGAAAGAAACCATAGCTGAAGAATCAGATGAAGGGGAGGAAGAAGAAACCATAGGTCCTATCATAGAACCTTCCCCTGAAAATCCATTAGAGAATTGGGTAGAGAAAAAAGAAGAGATAGGGCTCTCCTTTGATTTAGATTTTTTTATCATCCCACCTTATACACCTAGCCCAAAATTACAACTAAAAATTTTATTAGGGCTGGACAAGAGGATGAATGAGTGGCTGATATGTGTGAAGATCTACTTCTTAGAAGCCACAATGTCAAAAGAAAGAATTTTTAACTCAACATCAAAATTTGGTTGCTTTAGCATAAAACATTGCAAAGGAAGAAAAGTCATGATGAATGGATTTGAAACGAACTTTCCTTTTGATCCTGGTGGAATGAAGCTACTGGTCTGGTTGAGGACCATAAACTTAGCATTTCATGGGAGCCAACCCATGGCAGGTAAGTTAGTTTAGTTTTTCAATTGTACTTTGGTTTGAATAATCACCTTATGTGAATCCTAGATCTTAGGTCTAGTTTTGTTTTAATCATGTTAGGTTAGTCATTTTTATTTTGTTTGGTTTGAATAAACACCAGAGAAAAAGAAAATTTTTGTCTAAGGCACCTGTCGTTGAAAAATCTGGAATTTGAAAGCTAAGTGGAGTTGCATGAAGCCATTTTCTCAGCTATACTTGATGTATTTCTAGATGTATTTTTTTAAAGTCTAAATGCAGATATCAGAAGAAGGAAGTTGGGACTATCATTCCCAACCATTCATAGCAGCTTCCTTCAAAAGAAAAGCCATCAGAATGCTCATGAAAACTCTGTGAAGAAAAAGTAGTGCAGTAGCAACTCTATTCGAGATGCCAAGTTTGGAGCCGAATTCTGAAAAATCTGGAAGTGGAACCCACCAAGGAAAGGTAAGTGGTTCTAGAGGGCACTTAGTAGATAAAATAGGGCCGGATTTTAGGACTTTTTCATTGAGTAGAAAGGAAGTTATGACTGCTGCAACTTGGGTAGTTAAAACTATTTTCAGGAAAAAGTTTGGGTTGGAAACATTACCATCTTTCTGTCTTTGAGCTGATTTATAAAAATTTTTGTAATGATTCTTGGAAAAATGTTTTAAGGTGATTAAAGTTCATACTTTGTACTTTTCATGAAACCCTTTTTCAGCTCTAGATGATAAGTGGTTAGGGAGATACAATGCTTGCAAAATACCACCAACTCACTTTCTGCCCAGAATTTCAAATTTGCTGCCAAGTTTTCATATCTGTGTATCTTTCACTTCCCTTGATGAAAATTCATCAAACCTATTTTATTGTGCACCTCTGAACCTTAAAAATATGTTCCAAGTGGGATTTTAAAATTTGGCATTCAAAATTTCAATTTATGAAGGAAAAGAGAGGCGCTTCCGCGCCAAATTCTTGCACGGCCGCGCCACATGTTTCATCAATTTCCGAGGATCTGTAACTCAGAATCATTCCATTACAATTCTGACATGTTTATATTTATGAGTTATATGCCTTGGTAAAATGTCATAAATTTCTGAATTCATTTACAATAATTTTGTGCTTTGAATGGTTCTAACCACTTTTGGGCAAGCATGAAGGCAGCTCAAGTTCGAATTCCACATGGTGCCTCAAAAAAAAAAAAAAATCTGGAAGTTCAAGCAACCAACATTCTCAAGGAAGTTTCTTACCCTCCATCTTATTTGATTGAATTGATCAGAATGCAAAATTTTAAGTTTGGGGTGGGAAACTTGGATTTTAAACTCTAGTTGGTTCTCATTGTTTAGTTAGATTTGATTTGTTAGTCTTTGTTTTTGTTTTGAGTCAATATCAGAAGAATGTTTCTAAATCTGAAAAAGTTTTTGAAAAATTTTGTGGGAACTCTGATTAGTGGATTGAGAAGATAGGTCTCATTCATTCTCTTGAGAAATATATTTGTTTGAATGCTGGTTTTGGCATGAGAAAAGTTTTCTTGGAAAGTGGTTTGATTGGTTGAATGCATTGAGAATGTTTATTTTGTACAATAGAACCAACCTAAAGGAAGATCGAGGCGAAACGAAGATAGGTTTTTCAAAATTTTGAAATGATCTAGGCACTTATTTTGAACCGTTTGAGCCTTTTTGAGCCACCCACTTTAATGCACAAGATGCATCACCTTTTGTCAAACATTTTGAGCCGACAAGATCCCTGCTTTGTTTTCAATTCCCACATTACATGAACCAGCCTTTGTGATGAATAAACTTGTTTCTTACTGTCCTATATTTTTCCAAATTATTGAAGTGTTCTGTTTGAATGAGCATGGACAAAAATCTGAAGTTATGGAGAAATAAGGAGGGATGAGTGAAGGTTATAGAAATTCTTTGAAAAGGAGAGGAAAGAAGGAGCAAGATGAATGAAAAAGGTGCTGAAATATCTGAGAGGAAAAGTGAAAAAAAAATAAACAAGAGTGAAAAAGCATGTTGAGTTTGGAGAAAGGCCACCTTGTGTGTGCACCGGGTCTCGGGCCTCAGCAAGCTTAGGGACTCTGAGTCAACCAGCAAGGTAAGCTAGACTCCAAACAAAGCCAAAGAAAAAAAAAATAATAATAAAATAATAATAATAAAATAATAAAATAATAATAATAATAAAAGAGAAAAAGAAATAAAAAGAGCTTTTCCTTGAGAGATGAGATAGTGAGTGGGATTAAGAAGAAAGTGAAGTGTCATACTCTTAGTTTTATTTGATTGCTTTGAGGACAAAGCAAATTTTTAAGTTTGGGGTGGTGTCCTACAATCAGAGATGGTTCATGCTCAGGAAGATGGGACATGGATATGAGGAGGAGGACTGACCCCAAAATTTTATCCTTAATTTTTTTCCTTACCCATTACCCATGCCCCATTATAACCTATAGAAGACCTTTTGATCATAATTTTGAAATTCCTTCATGTTAGTGGAGATTAGACTGATGGTTGGCTTATGTTGTTAAATTTAAATTGCTCACATGCATGGAAAGTGGTATGTATGGTGGAAGATAGCTTGATCATGCCTTGACTAAGCAGGATAACCGACAATAGGAGAGGTTCGAATAAGAAAATCTTTGATTGATGCTTTGAAAGGGTAACCCCACTAATTTTTCTTAAACTTTGATGATTGGTCATAACTCTAGTTCTTTTTATTTTTTTTTATTTTTTCTCAAGGACGAGCAAAGGTTTAAGTTTGGGGTTGTGATAAGTGTCTAAATGACACTATTTTTAGGCCACAATTAGAATTGGAAATTACATTTTGAAGTCAATATTCATCATAATATCATTAAATATGTCTCAGATTAATTCTTTCTCTGTCAAGAGTCCAACGCAACAAGAATCATTGAAATCGGAGCTAAAATGAAGAAGATAGGAGGATTTTAGTGCATAAAGGTACAAAGTTGCAGAGACCGGCGCGACCGCACCAGTTTGAAGACAAAATCTGGTGCGACCGCACCAGAATCTGGCGCGACCGCGCCAAAATGGAGCCTGAAGGGTTATTGAGTTGCCAAACACGACCAGAAATCTTTCCATTAGAGAACTTAGAAGAATCTTTGCTAGAGTGGGCTACCGCGCCAGTTTAAGGCATATTTTTAACGCGACCGCGCCACGGACTCAGAAATACGAAATCACTAAAATCTCGGGATTCTGACAAGTAATCAAGATGAAATGTGAAAGGAAGAGTCTTAAGTGTATAAGGAAGGTTTCCACGAAGTCTCTAGGGGAAATTTATGGAAATCCTAAGAGGTTTGAATCCTCAAAGAGATGAAATTCTATTATTGATTATGAGACTGTTGTAAAAGGCAATTAGAGTCCGAGATTGAAGAGGCCATATCTGGAGATTCCGAGTTCCAATTGCAGCCAAATTTGTACTGGAGATTCCTGAGGATATTAAGGATAATATCACGAAAATTCAGGCAATTCCAAGTCGGGGTTCTCAAGTTTTATATCTCCAAAAGTGGTGGAACCAGTGCAGGACAGCAGAAATCATGCAACTTCTTCACATCATATCTTGAGTTTCCCAACTCAGAATGGATTTAAATTTTGTGAACAAGGAAAGGACTAGAGAAGGAAGGGTAAGATGTAATTTCATCCAATTCTGAGCTCGAGAAGTCACAATTCATACCCCTGGACAGAGACCATTTTACAAGGCCTGGGCAGCAGGACAAGTATAAATAGGGGTCCGAGGCAGAGCACAAGGCATCCAGTTTTGTATTCAAGATTTAGTTTTTACATTCAATCTGAGTTTAAGATTTTATTTTAATCATTAGTTGAGAGGGAGAGGAAGTTCCAGAGGGAGTCTTACACGACCTCTGGCCACTTTGGGGAAGAAGGTGAAGACTTCAGCTTAAGGAGCAAGGGTGACTAGGAGCAGTCCTCTTCAGGGAGTTTATGTGCTTATTTGTCTTTAATTCTTATGGCTATTGTCAAAACCATGTCGTGTGTTTTTATTTCCAGTATGTATTAGTCATTTTTAGTTGGGAGTCCATGACTCCCTAGGCATGTAACGAGATTGATACTTTATAATCTATTTGGTTTTCAATTTGGTGAATGAATGAGTTTTCCATGTTGTTAATTCTTGAGTCATACTTGTTGTCTGGCTATGTACTGGTTATAAGGTGACGCTAGGCTTAAGGTAAGACATGGTGGTAGGATTTTACTAATCCTTGGGTTAAGCCTCGACCTTAAAGTAATACCCTGTTGGATTAGTTGATTTGCCTATGACATAAGAGCTTCATGTTTATGCTATCAAGTAGAGTCGATCATGCTAGCTAGGTTTACTCTAGGAGATAGAAACAGGTGATGCCGATGCGGATTGTAGCCATGGTTTTATAAGCTCGTCAAAAATTGATTTCCAAAACTCAACTTCTATTTAATCTCATAATTGCCTAGGGAGGGAATTGGATTCCCAATGCCTTTTTCCATACTGATTTTATCAAAAGACCTCTCTTGATCTCTATAGGATTAGGTAGATTAGTCTATGTTCTGTTTTCATAAATTCTTTCCAATTGATTTCTCAAACTTTGGTCTTTAAACTAGAAAAGCAATTAACTATTAGCTTGGTCCTTGTGGGACGATATTCGGACTTACATAAGTCTATATTACATTGATTAGTCCTCTTGCTAGTGATTATCTGGGATCGCATCAACGACGACTTGTTGGTGAAGCAGTTTGGCCGGTCATTGAAGGGAAATGCCTTCGACTGGTACATCGAGTTGCCCCAAGAGTCGATCGACAGTTGGGAGCAGCTCGAACGCGAATTCCTCGGCCGATTCTACAGCACTCGACGCACCGTCACATTGGTGAGATCGCCAATCTCAAACAAAAGAAAGGTTAAAAGGTGGTCGACTCATAAACCGGTGGAGGAATTTGAGCTTAAACTGCAAAGAAAGCTTGAATCTCTCCCTCGAGGCCGAAATTGAAATGTGCTCTCGAGAGATGCAGTGGGAACTCCTGCGCTACCTTCGCAGTCGGAGACCGGCCGACTTTCAAGAGCTCGCTACAGAAGCTCACAATATGGAGAATCTTATGGAGGAATGAGGAGAAGAAGGATCCTCTTCTGCTGACCCTCGCTAAAAGGGGAAGGCACCAGCCACGCCCGCACCCAAAGACGTGAAGGAGAAAACAAAGGCTTCCTTTGCGACGAATGCTTTCGAGCCCAGCAAGGTCGAAAGCAAAGTCAAGGCAACCTACCTCCCACGACAACTAACCGGGAGCACGTACCGAAGGCCTTCGTAGAAGGAACGACAGGCCAAGACGTACCCGTTTGCCGATGCAGCTGTCTCCATCATGTTGGATCAGCTCCTCGACAACCATCTGCTAAAGTTGCCAGAAGTCAAAAGATTCGGCGACCTATCTAAAAGCAAAGATCCAAACTTCTGCAAGTACCACCGCTTGGTCGGGCATCCGACCTTGAAGTGCTTCGTTTTGAAGGATAGGATCATGGAGCTGGCGGCCCAAGGCCGCATTAAAATTGATGGAGTTGAAAATACAACCTCCTCTCATGTCATCTCCATCCAAGCCGAGCCAAACCGGCGAACTCGGCCAAACAAGCAGCAGGTCCCAGAGAAGGAGTACCATCAAAAATCCGGTCCCTCCAACCGACTGTACTACAACAAACGACCACCGGCATAGGTCGCACCAAAATTGGTACCCCGTGAACTAGCTGCAGTCGATGCAGAGGGGTGGATCCTGGTCACCCGGCGAAATAAACCAGTTCGAGAACTCGAACCGACGCCGATGAACACAGAACAAAGGCGAAGCAGCCAAATAAAAAAGCCGCGAAGCGCCAAATAAAACCTCCTAGGACAGACATCCAAGGGGCAAGCAAAAAGAAAACAAGACCCGTCATATTGGTGGAGTTCTTCCCGAAGGAGTTCTGTTGGGTGTCTAGCAAGTGCACTAGGTCAGCAAGTAATATAGACTTGAGAGTCCAGATATCGATCCCACAGAGACCTTGATGAGAATTCAGTTTAAGTAAAGATTTTTCTATTGATTGAGGGAAAAGAAATTTTTGGTTTTGGTTTTGAAAACTAAAAAGAAAACAGAATTAAACTACTAGAAAAAACTAATAGAGATGAGATGTTGGGGAAGAGTGTCAATCCCTCCTAGTTGTAAACATGTAGAATTCTGATTTTATAGCTCAAATATCCTTGCCTTGACTTAGCTTTTGAAAACCTAGTTACCCATATACAGGACATAACTTTCACTTATTCCTTGAACTCCTTCTCAACCGGAACATTCAATTCCTAAGTGCATAAATATAAAAGCTTGAAGATTTACTCATTCTTATTCAGAATAAGAGTTATAAAAGTCACATCACTTTTCAACTAGTCTCCTTTATAACCGGAACAATCTAGTTTGAAAAACAAGTTGTTTTAGAAAACAAAGAATCATATAACCAACCCAACTTTTTACTGAAATTTAACTTCTCTATTTGAACCTCATTAAACTTCAAATATCAATTCAGATCAGAATTAAGCAATGAACTGAATTTCTAAAACAGAAGCAGGATATTCTATTGCTATAAACTTCAGAATTCAAACATAAAACAACTAGGAATTCATGACTTCCCCAACAAAGAGAGACTACTCCATGCTAAAAGAATAAACACACAGTAATAAGGATTAAATTACAGCCATAGACATAAAATAAACTAAGTACAGAAACCCCTTGAAGGACTGCCTTTGGCCTCTCTTGCGCCTTGACTAAAATCTTCACCTTCTCTCTCCAAAGTGCCAAGAGGTCGTATAAGACTCCCTCTGGACTTTTCTCTTCTCTCTAACCTAACTACAAAATAATAAAAACAAAATACAAACTATTCTAAGAGCTGGAACACGGAACTGGATCTCAAAACTCCCCTTTTGATCTCTGCCTCGGACCTCCTTTTATAGCAGAAGTTCTGCCCAGAACATGTAATTTTATCCTCTGTCCAGGGGCATGAATTGTGCTTTCCCGACCTCATAATTGGCTGAAATTACATCCGAACCTTCCTTACATAGTCCATGACTTGTGTACGAATTTTGTATCCATTATGAGTTGGGAAACTCGAGATATGAAGAGAAGAAGTTGCCTGGTTTCTGCTGCCAATTTCTGCACTGGGTCCACCACTTTGGAGATATGAATCTTGAGAAGCCCGGCTTGGAGTAGCCTGAATTTTAGTGATATGATCCTTAGTAGCACCAGGAATCTTCGTTCCAAGTTTGGCTTCAATTGGGATATGAGAACTCCAGATATAGCTCTCTTAAAACTCGGATTTTCTCTTCTCCTTCTAGCAACAATTTCCTTTTTTGAATTGAACTTCTTCTTTTCTTGATCATTCAATGCACCTAGACTCGAGCACTATTCCATAAAATCTTCGTGGATACCTTCCTTAGATAATTAGAACTTCTTCTCCCAAGTTTGGGCTTGATTGGTAGTTAGAATCCCGAGATTTCCTTAAGTCACGAAGCTGAGTCAGCGGCGCAGTCGCGCCGAATTGTTCTTTGTTTTGGCGCGGCCGCGCCACTGGAGCAGAATTTTGTCTTAGTCCGGAAAACGGCCTTCGGGTTCCACAAGAGGAAGGATTCTTAATGGCGCGGTCGCGCCACCTTTTGCTTTAGAACTGGCGCGGTCGCGCCACCTTTTGCTTTAGAACTGGCGCAGTCGCGCCTCTCCTTAGACACTTTGCCAACTTCACGAAATAGAACAAGACATCTATGTAAGGAAACAGTGCGGCGCGGCAGCGCCACTGGAAGCACCATCTTCATGGCGCGATAGCGCCCTCGTGGGGCGCGGTCGCGCCATTTCTCTTTCACGAACTGTCCTCCTTTCAGCCACACTTGCCGTTGGGAATTTTCTGGATTTCTTTGAATTTTTGAACGTTTTACCGGCGCGGTCGCGCCAGAATCGGCGCGGTCGCGCCAGAATCGGCGCGGTCGCGCCATTCCCTGTTTTTGCTTGATTTTGCTCTTTTTTCTGTCATTTTTCCTCAGAATTCAGATTTTCTTCTTCTATCAGGCACCTGAGATATAAAACATGTATTTGAGTTATATTTGTCACTTTCAAGCTCATAATCAACTCAAATTAGGAATTTATGATCAATAATTCGTGCCTAAATAAGTGTCTTTTGGACACTTATCAAGTTCCTCGCGCCGCCAGCAATGGTAGCAACCTGCTCAATAGCTCCTCCCGAGCATACAGCAACAAAAGACAAAGGCAAAAGACCGGTCGTCGAATGCGACGACCTCAAGACGTCACTCAAACAGATCTCGCCGCTCAACGAGATAGAAGATGATCTCGACTTGGCCATTCGGTGAAGGCAAGCTCTAATTCGGGTCGTCGACAAACCAGAGGAACTCAAAGCCGAAGTCGAGATGCTGCTAATAAGGAGCCTAAAGTTGGGTTAACTCCGCCTTACAGAAAGAAGGAAGAGGATGCGCTATCCTCCCCGCAACTTGCAAAGACGGAGGAAGTGCTCGCCATCGCGTGCCCGCCGTGCATCACATTCCGAGAAGAGGACGCACAGCTGGGAACAAAAAACCCCAACCGGCCATTGTTCGTTTTCGGCTACATCAGAGACCACAAAATCAACCGTTTCCTCATCGATTGTGGATCCGCAGTCAACATTCTGTCGATTCGCACGATGAAGAATGTTGGCCTCTCTGCTGGCAACCTCTCTCCGAGTTCCCTCCTCATCCAAGGCTTCAACCAGGAAGGCCAGAGGACGCTCGGCATGATCAACCTCAAACTGCATATCGGCAACATGGTGGGCGAAACTCCTTTTCAAGTCATCGACTCGAGGATATCTTACAACCTGCTCTTGGGTCGACCGTGGCTTCACACTAACGGAGTTGTGCCATCCACACTGCACCAATGCTTCAAGTATTGGGAAAACGACGAGCAAAAGACGGTGTATATCGATGAAAGCCCGTTCACAGAGGCAGAGGCATCATTTGCGGATGCAAAATTCTATCTAACAACCAGACCGACAATCAAATTGTCACCGTGGTCGAACCAGGCGTCAAATGCCAAGAGCACCCCAACGAAAGTTGCATCGCCCAAACAACCGACGCAAACTGCAGTGTCCAAACAGCCGACGCAAGCTGCGTCCCCAAAACAGATCACGACGTAAGTCGTGTCTCCAAAACAGCCGGCGCACAACAGCCAGCCGGCACATGGCCACAAATCGGCCGCAGCCACTCCTGTACAGAAGCAGCGCAGTGTACCCATCTTACGGTACATCCCGCAATCTCAAAGGAAGAAAGGAGAAGCTCCTCTGGTCGTCTGCCACAAAATCCAGCCGACCCCTTTGCCAAAAAAATCACGCTTCCTCTGCCAAAATTGGAGGAACGAAGAGTCGTAAAGCAACTCCCGAGCCAACAACAGTTGTCATCCACCCGCTCAAATGAAGGTTTCGACCCGAAAGCCTACCGACTAATTGCCAAAGCCGGGGGCAACCTTACAAAAGATGAAATCCATGCAAAACCACCCGTCACTCTACCGGTTCTCACTCCAAAATAGGAGAAATTGAGAAATGAAGGTCATCGGATCAACCAGGGTCGCCTAGGCCTCGGCTATGAGAAGCAAAAGCCAATCAAAATTTACACAACCCAGGCAAAGCCAGTCAAAATAACCAGAAAGGCATCGGCAGATGTACATCAAGTTTCGGTCGGCCAAACTCCGACGAAAAAGAAAAATGCTCCGGCCCCGGTGGTTATTTACACTTTGAAAGCCGCAATTGCACGAGCTCGTGCTTACGACCCAGTGATGGTGAACCACATCTCAGTCGCCGACGACAGCCAAGAAGACTGATAAGTGTCCAAAAGACACTTATTTATGCATGATTTGATGAGCATAAACTCCCATTTTGAGTTAATTATTAGCATGAAAATGACTTATATAACTCAATTCTACGTTTTGTGTCTCAGGTACCTGAAGGAAGAAGAAAATCTGAATTCTAAGCGAAATTGAAGCAAAAATGAGCAAAAAGAACCAAAAAAGCGAACGGCGCGACCGCACCGGTAAAATGTGTAAAAATTCCAATAAATCCCAAAAATTCCCAACGGCTTGCAAAGCCACATATAAGACAACTCCAGAATGTGAAATGGCGCGACCGCGCACCTCGATGGCGCTACCACTGGCGCTGCCGTGCCGCCCTGTTTCCATATAGAGTTCAAAGTGCAATTTCGGGAAGTCGGCAAAGAGTCTAAGGAGTGGCGCGATCGCGCCAGTTCAACAGCATAAAACGGCGCAACTACACCATGAAGAGTCCTTCCTCATATGGAACCCGAAGGCCGTTCCCAGACTCAGACAAAAATTCTGTTCCACTGGCGCGACCGCGCCAAAATAAAGAACAATTCGGTGCGACAGCGCCGATGACTCAGCATACAAAAACTTCAGAATTCTCGGGACCCTGACAACCAATCAAGCCCAAACTTGGGAGAAGGAGTCCTAAATGCCTAAGGAAGGTATCCACGATGATCTTAAGGAAGTTTGCTCGAGTCCAGGTGCATTGAATGAGCAGAAAGAGAAGTTCATGGCAGAGAAGGAAACTGCTGCCAGAGAAGGAGGAAAAATCCGAGTTTTAAGAGGAGGATAACTGGAGTTTCGTAATCCCAATTGAATCCAAACTTGGAACGAAGATTCCTGGTACTACTGAGGATCATATCACGAAAATTCAGGCCAATCCAAGCCGGGCTTCTCAAGTTTCACATATCCAAAGTGGTGGACCCAGTGCAAAAATTGGCAGCAGAAACCATGAAACTTCTTCTCTTCATATCTCAAGTTTCCCGACT
This sequence comes from Aristolochia fimbriata, assembly GCA_019845555.1. Classification (NCBI taxonomy): domain Eukaryota; kingdom Viridiplantae; phylum Streptophyta; class Magnoliopsida; order Piperales; family Aristolochiaceae; genus Aristolochia; species Aristolochia fimbriata. The sequence continues at coordinate 19,949,015 of CM034082.1, forward strand.
CAGAATGGATTCAAATTTCGTGAGCAAGGAAAGGACTATAAAAGGAAGGTTTGGATGTAATATCATCCAATTCTGAGGTCGGAAAGTCACAATTCATACCCCTGGACAGAGGCCAAAATTACAAGTTCTGGTCAGAACTTCTGCTATAAAAGGAGATCCGAGGTAGAGATCAATCATGCAGTTTTAGGTTGTAAATATAGTTCTAGGTCGAGTTTTAGTTCAATTCATTGTTTTTGTAGTTATTTTGGAGTTGAGAGAAAGTTCAGAGGAAGTCTTACACGACTCTTGGCACTTTGGAGAGAAGGAAGAGATTTCAGTCAAGAAGGAGTTGAAGCTGAGGGGCAGTTCCTCAGAAGGGGGTTTTCTGTAGTTGTTTTATTCTTATTTCCATGGCTGTAATTGAATCCTTTTTACTGTGTGTTTATTCTATTATTATGGAGTAGTCTCTCTTTGTTGGGGAAGTCATGAACTCCTAGTTGTTTATGTTTAAGTTCTGAATTCTATAGCAATAAAGTACTCTGCTTTTGTTTTAGAATCTGTATTCATTGCTTATTGCTAATTTAGATTGATATCTGAAGTTTAATGAGGTACGGATTGAGAAGTTAAATTTCAGTAAAGATTTGGGTTAGTTATATGATTCTTTGTTTTCTAAAACAACTCGCTTTTAAACTAGATTTTTCTGGTATCGAATGAGACTAGTGGAAGGCGATGTGACTTATTAAACTCTTGTTCTGAATAAGAGAGAGTTAATCTTCAAGCTTTTATATTTATGCACTTAGGATTTGAATGTTCCGGTTGAGAAGGAGTTCAAAGAATAAGTGAAAGTTATTTCCTGTATATGGGTAACCAGGTTTTCAAAAGCTAAGTCAAGGTAAGTGTATTTGAGCTATAAAATCGGAACTTTGCATGTTAGCAACTAGGAGGGATTGACATTCTTCCCTAACATCTCATCTCTATTAGTTTTTCTAGTAGTTTAATTCTGTTTTGTTTTTCCAGTTCTCAAAACCAAAAAATTCTTTTCCTCGATCAGTAGAAAAATTTTTACTTAAACTGAGTTCTCATAAAGTTCTCTATGGGATCGATATTTGGACTCTCGAGTCTATATTACTTGCTGACCTAGTGCACTTGCTAGACACCCAACAAGTTTTTGGCGCCATTGCCGGGGACCATTGAATTAAGAGTAAGTTTAAGTGAATTTTGATTTGTTGATTGAGATTAAAATTTTTATTCTATCTTTTCAGGATGAACCAGATTCATGCATGAAAGTCAGAATTAGTGCTGAGCCACTAGATGAACCCAACCTGGAACTGGAAAGAGCACTCAGATGAGAGGTGGAATTATGTGCATAATGAGATAAGTCCATATCCTAACTCATACTCAGAATTTTCCCAACTATATACATCTTCTAACTATGATCCATGGAGGTATGAATCTGATATATCATGTTCTTTTGTTGATAATAAACCTAATGATTTCTATAGAGGAGAGCATGATGATTATTTCTCTAGGCAATATGAAAATCAGTATGATTCGCTGGATAATTTGCCACATGGACAACCATTCATGTTCAATTATGAGAATCCTCCTATGTGTCATGATTATTATCGTCATTCATCTCCCCTTCAGCCTCAAGAAGACTTGTCTAGGTTAGAGAGAAGTGAAAAAGGGAGAGTCGCTGGTATACATAATGTTGATCATGTATTAGCTTTGCAAACACAAGTCGAGTCATTAACCAAACTATTGTCAAAATTGCACACACCCTCTTTGGTTGCTCATATTTGTGACATATGTGGAGGAGGACATCCCAACCATGAATGCCAAACAGGTAATGTACAATCTGTAAATTCTTTAGACCAGGCTAATTATATTTCAAATTTTTGCAGGTCTAATGATTCAGACAGCCATACTTACAATCCTAGTTGGAGGAGTCACCCAAATTTCTCATGGTCAAACAACAACAATTAGCAATCCAGCACTCAACAGCCCATTGCTCAAACAAGATCACCACTTGGATTCCTAAGACCAGCACAAGAACCAGAACAAAAATCCAGCCTTGAGGACCTTCTTTCAAAGATTCTAGCAAATCAAGAGAAAGGAGAAGCCAGGTTTCAAACTCAAGAGGCATCAATCCAAAATCTGGAAATACAAGTGGGACAACTGGCCAATGTTATATCAGGTAGGAACCAAGGTACGTTACCTAGCAATACTGAATGGATGTATACAGCTAGCTCTTCTTGTTTTAATCTAAAAAATCAACCAAAGCATGAATTGATTAAAAGTATGAATGCTAAAACATGTCTTCATGAGCTATCTGATGATGATGAACCTGAATGGATGAATACAACGAGCACTTCTTGTCTTAATTTATGTGTTACTGCAGAACACATAGAGGAAGATACAACGGAGAGAGCTGAGAGTTGTTGTGAGTTCCAGGAATTTCAAGACGATGAGGGTGAAAAGATCATGGAGAAAAAAGAAGAAGATGAAAAAGAGAAAGAAGGGGATGGGGTTGAAAAAGAAGAGAAACCCCATGAAGAGCATAAAAAAGTTAGGATAGAGGACACCAAGGATAATGAACATTCTTTCCTCTCATTAGATATAGATTTCTTCATTATCCTGCCCTATAAATCACCTACAAAAGTTGAAATTAAAATTTAAAGTGTGAAGAAAAGCTGGCTAAAAATAAAGGAGCAAAACAAGTTAGAAGCCAACCAGAAAAGAGAAAGAGTGACCAGCTCTTTACTCAAAAGTTTGAATCACCATGCAACACATTCCAAAGACAAAAACACCCTCAAGTATGGATGATTCCAATTTCCATTCGATCCTGGTGGATCAGGTCAAATGGATCAGTAGGTAGAGTAAAAATAGGAGTAGGAGTTTTTGAATTTGCTGGAATTTTTTTTTTTTGAGTAGGTTAGGATAGTTCTTCTCAAAATTTTTAGGACTAGTTTAAATTGGAATAAGATTTTGATTTCTTTGCATAGACCTAGGATAGGAATAGGGTTAGATTAAAAAATTACAGCTTTCAAAAAATAGAAAAACACAAAAAAATTAAAAACTCAAAACTGGAAAATTGAAGAAGAAGATGAAAAGAAGACGAGTAGAAACTTCTTGCTATATCTTTTAAACTTTTCCTTGTTGAAACTCATGTTTGAGCTTGCTTTTTGTGTGTGCTTATGTTTGAGAGTGTGATTTAATGCAATTTTATTAATATGCACTCAATCTCCATTCATATTAAAGAAATTATGATTCTTCCTCTCAATGATTTGTCTCAAAGTATGCTTTTAATAATTCTTCCAATGAAAATATGTGAAAAATGACTGTGAATCTGCCTGTCACTGATACTAACCTGTCCAAAGTGGAAAAATTGAAAATATCATTCAAGATCTGCAGAATTGATGAAATTACTCGGCGCGCCCGCGCCAAATTCTGGCGCGACCGCGCCACTGCCTTGATGATGTATGTCTGTTCCTGAGGTGAGAAACACTGAATCCACTGCAGGTATTCTTCTGATGAACTATTTTATGCCTGAGAGACACTGCAAGTCATTGTTTAGTTTCAATTGTTTAAAATCATGCAAGTGTTTGGTACTAACCATTTTAAGCAGAATTCAAGAACAACAAGGGAGTACCATCCAACCTCCACAAACCAAAATGTCAAGGAAGTATCTCTTTTACTCCTATGTTTATTGCTGCTTTGAGGACAAAGCAGGTTTTTAAGTTTGGGGTGGGATACTCTTCGTGATTTCTTCAAATATGCTCATATGGATTTAAAAACTCTGTTTTTTTTCAAAACTTCACCAGAAATTCCATTAGAGATTTTGAAAAATACCAGTGACAAACCCTAATCAGATGGATAACATGATTCACTTTCTGGAAAAAATATTTTAGTTCAGATGCTTATTCTTGAATGGATGAGAATTTTCTTTAAAAACAGTTTTTGAAAACAAAGTACAAGTGAGCAAGTTGATTTCAATCACTAGAACCAACCTTTGGAAAACTTGAGGCGAAACAGAGAAAGTTTTTCAAAATTTTGAGGTGATTTAGGCACCTGTTTAAAAAATCGTTTGAGCGTTTTTCAAAGCCACCCATTTCAATGCACAAGTTGCATCACCTTTTGTCAAACTTTTTGAGCCAAAAAGATCCTTGTTTTGTTTCAATGTCCCATGCTACATGAACCAGCCTTAGTGATAAATAAACTTGTTTCTTTCTTACCCATGATTCTCCAAATTATTAAAGTGTTCTGTTTGAATGAGCATGGATAAAGATTTCGAAGTTATAAGGAGGGAAAGATGAAGGGTATAGAAATATTTCTTTGTAAAGGGGAAGAAGGAGCAAGAGAGAGAAAAAAGAGAGTTCTGGGCTGAGTAGGAGAAAGGCCACCTTGTGTGTGCACCGGGACTCGGGCCTCAGCAAGCTTAGAGTCTCTGAGTCAACCAGCAAGGTAAGCTGCACTCCCAACAAAGCAAAAGAAAAAGAGAGAAAAAGTTGTGGGTTAGTCAAGAGGAAGGCTACCTCATGTGTGCACCGGGTCTCGGGCCTCAGCAAGCTTAGGGACTCTGAGTCAACCTACGAGGTAAGCTAGACTCTAGACAAAACCCGAAGAATAGTGTACATGGGAAAGAAAATAAAGGGAGAAAAGAAAAAATGAGGGATCGATGCAAAAGAATAAGTTTGGGGTGGAAGAGCTTGGAGGAAGAGTCATAAATCCGATTCATGCTCAGAAAAAATGGGATATGGATATGAGGAAGAGAATAAACCCAAAAGAAATACCCAAAAATCTTCATCATACCCATTACCCCTTGATAAGTGTCTAAAAGACACTATTTTTAGGCCTTAATTGGGATTAGAAATTACATTTTGGAGTCAATATTCATCATAAAATCATGAAATATGTCTCAGATTCATATTTTCTCTCTAAGGAGTCCAACGCAACAAGAATCATTGAAATCGGAGCTAAAATGAAGAAGATATGATGATTTTAGTACACAAAGGTACAACGTTGCAGAGACCGGCGCGACCGCACTAGTTTGAAGGCAAACTCTGGCGCGGTCGCGCCGGTTTCTGGCGCAGACGCACCAGTTTGAAGGCAGACTCTGGCGGGCCCGCGCCCGAATCTGGCGCGACCGCGCCAAATCGGACCCAGAAAGCTGCCAAACTCGACCAGAACACTTTCCATTCAAGTACACTGCTCTAGTGGCGCGACCGCGCCATTTGTAAGCTTATTTTGGCGCGACCGCGCCGATTACTCAGCCACTCTAAGTTGCAAAAATCACGGGAACCAGCAATCAAATCAATTCCAAACTTGGGAGAAGTAGTCTCAGACGTCTAAGGAAGGTGCCCACGAAGAGTTTAAGGCAATGTACTTAAGTCCAGGTGCATTGAATGGTCCAAGAGAAGAAGTTAACTCAAAACAGGAATCTGCTGCTAAAGGAAGGAGATAAATCCGAATTTTGTGAAGATCATGGAGGGAGTTTCACAATTCCAATTGAAGACAAACTTGGAACGAAGATTCCTGGTACTACAGAGGATCTTATCACGAAAAATCAGGCCAATCAAAGCCAGGCTTCTCGAGTTCCACATCTCCAAAGTGGTGGACCCAAAGCAAAAATTGGCAACAGAAATCAGCCAACTTCCTTCCCTCATATCTCGAGTTTCCCAACTCATAATGGATTCAAACTTTGTGAGCAAGGAAATCACCACATAAGGAAGCTTCTGATGTAATTTCATCCAATTCTGAGGTCGGGAAGTCACAATTCACACCCCTGGACAGAGGCTGAAATTACAAGTCCTGGACAGAGTTTCAAGTATAAATAGGGGTCTGAGGCAGAGCTCAAAGCATTCAGTTTTAGATTCAGTTTTAGATTCAGTTTTAGATTCAGTTTCAGTTCGAGTTTTGTATTTTACATTCAGTTTAAGTTTAAGTTTAGTTTAGAGAGAGTCTTGAGAGGCAGAGGAGACGTCCTATTGAAGCTTTTGAGGCAAGGAGGAGAAGCAACCATTGGAAGCCGGGTTCAACAAGTAGATCCTTCTCAAGGGAAGTTTGTACTTAGTTTATCTTTTCTTTTCTTCTTCATGGTTGTATTCAAGACCTTGTTTTGTTCTTTAATTTCCAGTATGGAATAGTCTTTTATATTGGGAGTCCATGACTCCCTAGGCATGTAATGAGATTGATGCTTCATTAACTATTTGGTTTTCAGTTTGGTGCATGAATGAGTCTTCCATGTTGCAATTTCTTGATTCATACTTGTTGTCTGGCTATGTACTGGTTATAGGGTGACGCTAGGCTTAAGGTAAGACATGGTGATAGGATTTTACAATCTTTATGAGTTTATGCACTAGGTAGATTACTAATCCTTGGGTTAATCCTCGACCTTAAAGTAATACCCTGTTGGATTAGTTGATCTGCCTATGACACAATGAGCTTCATGTTTATGCTATCAAGTAGAATCAATCATGCTAGCTAGGTTTACTCTAGGAGATAAAAACAGGTGATGTCGATGCGGATTGTAGCCATGGTTTTATAAGCTCGTCAGAAATTGATTTCCAAACTCATTCTATTCAATCTCAGAATTGCCTAGGGAGGGAATTGGATTCCCAAGGCCTTTTCCATATTGATTTTATCAAAAGCTCTCTCTTGATTTCAATAGGACTAGGTAGCTTAGTTTATCTTGTGTTTTTATCACTCCTTCCCAAAAGATTTCTCAAACTTTGGTTTTTAAACTAGAAAAATAGTTATCTATTAGCTTGGTCCTTGTGGGATGATATTCGGACTTGCATAAGTCTATATTACATTGATTAGTCCTCTTGCTAGTGATTAGCTGGGATCGCATCACCCCTGCCTCATTGCAACCTATAAAGACCTACTGATCAGAATTGAGAAATCCTTCAGGTTAGTAGAGAGTGGACTGAGGGTTGGCTTATAGAATTGAACTGAGACTTCTCACTTGTATAGGAATAAGCATCTTTGAAAAATTTGAAGAAAATTCAAAAATCTGTTTTAGCTAAGCAAGAAGACGTATCATTAGGAAAAGAGTAAAGCATCTATCTTGAAAACTTTAAAAAGGGATGGTCACTAGATTTTTCTTAGTCTTTACATATCTATCTGGTGTTTATTTCAGAGTTTGCTCGAGGACGATCAAAGGTTTAAGTTTGGGGTTGTGATAAGTGTCCAAAAGACACTTATTAATGCATGATTTGATGAGCATAAACTCCCATTTTGAGTTAATTATTAGCATGAAAATGACTTATATAACTCAATTCTACGTTTTGTGTCTCAGGTGCCTGAAGGAAGAAGAAAATCTGAATTCTGAGAGAAATTGAAGCAGAAAGGAGCAAAAAGAGCCAAAAAGGCGAACGGCGCGACCGCGCCGGTAAAATGTGCAAAAATTCCAATAAATCCCAAAAATTCCTAACAGCTAGCAAAGCCACATAGAAGACAACTCCAAAATGTGAAATGGCACGACCGCGCCCCTCGATGGCGCTACCACTGGCGCTGTCTCGCCGCCCTGTTTCCATATAGAGTTCAAAGTGCAATTTTGGGAAGTCGGCAAAGAGTCTAAGGACTGGCGCGACCGCCCCAGTTCAATACCCTAAAACGGCGCGACCGTGCCATGAAGAGTCCTTGCTCATATGGAACCCGAAGGCCGTTCCCAGACTCAAACAAAAATTCTATTCCTGTGTCGCGACCGCGCCAAAATAAAGAACAATTCGGCGCGACCGCGTCGATGACTCAACATACGAAAACTTCAGAATTCTCGGGATCCTCACAACCAATCAAGCCCAAACTTGGGAGAAGGAGTTCTAAATGCCTAAGGAAGGTATCCACGATGATCTTAAGGAAGTTTGCTCGAGTCTAGGTGCATTAAATGAGCAGAAAGAGAAGTTCAAGGCAGAGAAGGAAACTGCTGCCAGAAAAGGAGGAAAAATCCGAGTTTCAAGAGGAGGATAACTGGAGTTTCCTAATCCCAATTGAAGCCAAACTTGGCATGAAGATTCCTGCTACTACTAAGGATCATATCACGAAAATTCAGGCCAATCCAAGCCGGGCTTCTCAAGTTTCACATCTCCAAAGTGGTGGACCCAGTGCAGAAATTGGCATCAGAAACCATGCAACTTCTTCTCTTCATATCTCAAGTTTCCCAACTCAGAATGGATTCAAATTTTGTGAGCAAGGAAAGGACTATAGAAGGAAGGTTTGGATGTAATTTCATCCAATTATGAGGTCTGGAAGTCACAATTCATACCCCTGGACAGAGGATAAAATTACAAGTTCTGGGCAGAACTTCTGCTATAAATGGTGGTCGGAGGCAGAGATCAATCATGCAGTTTTAGGTTGTAAATATAGTTCTAGGTCGAGTTTTAGTTCAATTCATTGTTTTTGTAGTTATTTTGGAGTTGAGAGAAAGTTCAGAGGAAGTCTTACACGACCTCTTGGCACTTTGGAGAGAAGGAAGAGATTTCAGTCAAGGAGGAGTTGAAGCTAAGGGGTAGTTCCTCAAAAGGGGGTTTTCTGTACTTGTTTTCTTCTTATTTCCATGGCTGTAATTGAATCCCTTTTACTGTGTGTTTATTCTATTATTATGGAGTAGTCTCTCTTTGTTGGGGAAATCATGAACTCCTAGTTGTTTATATTTAAGTTCTGAATTCTATAGCAATAAAGTATTCTGCTTTTGTTTTAGAATATGTATTCATTGCTTATTGCTAATTTAGATTGATATCTGAAGTTTAATGAGGTACGGATTGAGAAGTTAAATTTCAGTAAAGATTTGGGTTAGTTATATGATTCCTTGTTTTCTAAAATAACTCGCTTTTAAACTAGATTGTTCTGGTTTCGAAGGAGACTAGTGGAAGACGATGTGACTTATTAAACTCTTGTTCTGAATAAGAGAGAGTTAATCTTCAATCTTTTATATTTATGCACTTAGGATTTGAATGTTCCGGTTGAGAAGGAGTTCAAAGAATAAGTGAAAGTTATTTCCTGTATATGGGTAACTAGGGTTGGATTTGAGCCGAGCCGGGCCGAACATCCCTAAGTTCGGGCTCGGTTCGATGTAAAAAACACTAACTCGAGCTCGGGCTCAAGCTCGATGACGAGCCTTCAGCAGAGCTCAAACTCGAACTGGATTAGTTTATCGAATTCGAGCTCGAGCTCGAGCTGGCTCGTTGTGTTACAGATGAAAATAGAAGATACAGGGAAAAAAATCTTTTCTCATTTTCTGGTTGTTGTTGTGTTGTTACGGTTCTCTGCGGTGGCAGTTCTTCGATAGTCGCCGTTTGTCGTCAGATGGTTGTCGTTCTCCGTCAGATGGTCACCATCTCAGTTAAATGGTCGTCGTCCTCCATGAGATGGTCGCCGGAAGTTGCGGTTCTTCAAGGCTTGAGCCCCGTACTGAGAAATGACTGACCCATGCTCTCTAAGAAACGATGGCTCGAAGCTCTGCTCTCGAAAAAAGGAGAGAACTCCCTTATCGAGATGATGAAGTTATAGATTTCCAAAGTTACCCCTATTTTATAGTTGAATTGTCATAAAAAATAATATTTATTATTCCTCATAAGGTCTCATTGTATTTGGGTAAAATTGGAAAAAAAAAGCTGAATGAGACTTATTAAATGTAAGTGTTATCCTACATGATGGTCCATCAGATAAAAGTAGAAAATAGTATACATTAAGAGTCATTAAATACTTTTCACGAGCCGGCTTTCAAGCTGACGAGCCGAACACCATATAACTCGAATTCGGCTCGGGAGACAAATCAAACTCTTTTATGTATTCGAGTTCGACTCAAGCTCGGTATAAATGAGCTTGAGCCAGTAAAAGGTCGAGTCGAGCCCGAGCTACTCGCGAACTGGCTCGGTTCACGTCCACCCCTATGGGTAACCAGGTTTTCAAAAGCTAAGTCAAGGTAAGGGTATTTGAGCTATAAAATCAGAACTTTGCATGTTAGCAACTAGGAGGGATTGACATTCTTCCCCAACATCTCATCTCTATTAGTTTTTCCAGTAGTTTAATTCTGTTTTGTTTTTCCAGTTCTCAAAACCAAAAAATTCTTTTCCTCAATCAGTAGAAAATTTTTTACTTAAACTGAGTTCTCATCAAGGTCTCTGTGGGATCGATATTTGGACTCTCGAGTCTATATTACTTGCTGACCTAGTGCACTTGCTAGACACCCAACAAAGACGATGAGTTCGTCCTGGATGACGCCCCGGTCATGATCGAGGAAGGCGGCCAGTCGACGGTGGACGAGCTAAAGAAAGTCGACCTGGGCACAACAGAGGACCCGAGGCCGACATTCCTCAGTGCTTCGCTGTCGGCCGAAGAAGAGGTCGAGTATATGTCGCTGCTTTGCGAATACCGCGACATATTCGCCTCGAACTACACGGAGATGCCCGGTCTTGACCCGCGAGTGGCAGTTCACAAATTGGCAGTTCATCCCTCTATCCGGTCAGTCAAGCAGTACAACGACGGTTCCGACCGGAACTTGTGCCAGAAATTGAAAAGGAGGTCGACAAATTGATCGCAGCAAATTTCATCAGAGAGGTGAAGTACCCGTCCTGGATCGCAAACATAGTGCATGTCAAGAAGAAGACCGGCCAAATCCGGGTCTACGTCGACTTTCGTGACCTGAATAAGGCGTGCCCGAAGGACGACTTCCCTCTGCCAATAACCGAGCTCATGGTCGATGCGATAACAGGCCACGAAGCCCTATCCTTCATGGATGGGTCCTCCGACTATAATCAAATTTGGATGGACCCAAAAGATGAGGAGCTCACTGCATTTCGCACTCCTAAAGGCATCTTCTGCTACAAAGTGATGTCGTTTGGACTCAAGAATGTTGGCGCGACCTACCAGAGGGCAATGCTACATCTTCGACGACTTCCTCCACAAACGAGTCGAATGCTATGTCGACGACCTGGTGGTGAAGACAAAACAAAGGGGAGACCATCTTCTCGACCTCAGGGCAGTGTTGGAAAGGCTGCGACGGTTTCAGTTCAAAATGAATCCGTTGAAATGTGTATTCGATGTGACCTCAGGAAAATTCTTGGGATTCATCGTGCATCACAAAGGAATCGAAATCGACCAGTCAAAAATTTATGCCATTCAAAAGATGTCGGAGCCCAGAAACGTCTCCGAACTCAAAAGCTTCCAAGGCCACTTGGCATATATTCGGCGTTTCATTTCAAACTTATCCGGGAGATGCCAGCCCTTCAGCCACCTCCTCAAGAAGGATACACCGTTCGAGTGGGACGACTCCTACCAGAACGCCTTTAACAACATAAAGGCGTATCTCACCAAGCCGCCAGCTCTCGTAGCTCCAATCGTCGACAGACCGTTGCTGTTGTACATCGCAGCACAGGAGAAATCGGTGGGAGCTCTCTTGGCTCAATGCGACAAGGACAACAAAGAACGTTCTCTCTATTATCTGAGCCGAACATTGGTAGGCACCGAACTCAACTATACTCCGATCGAGAAGACCTGCCTGGCACTTATCTTCGCAATCCAAAAGCTTCGGCACTACCTCCTGGCGCATTCGACAAACCTGATTTCGAGAGCCAACCCGCTGAAATACATCATGTCGCGGCCAATTCTCTCTGGTCGACTGGAAAAATGGGCGTTGCTCTTATCCGAGTTCGAAATCAACTACGTGCCACAACGAGCAATTAAAGGACAAGCACTGGCAAACTTCTTGGACGACCACCCGGTGCCGGTCGAATGGGAATTAACAAAGGAGTTCCCAGACGAAGAGATCTTCCTGGTCGAGGTGCTCCCTCCTTGGGAGATGTATTTCGACGGCGCCGCGAGAAGAAACAGAGCCGGGGCGGGAGTTCTGTTCGTTTCACCGAGAAGGGACCTGCTCCCGTATTCGTTCGTTTTAACTCAAAATTGTTCGAACAACGAAGCGGAGTATCAAGCTATCCTCCTTGGACTCGACATAGCGGTCGAGATGCAACTGCCGCAGTTAAACATTTACGGTGACTCGGCTCTGGTCATCAATCAGCTCACAGGGGAGTTCCAAGTAAAGAAACCCGAACTCATACCATTCTGGTGACATGCCAGTGTACTTCTGGCCCAAATTCCGGAAGCCTCACTCCACTACGTTCCTCGATCCGAAAATGGGCCAGCCGATGCATTGGCTGGAATTGCGGCCAGTCTAGCGCAATTCGACGAGCGGCCAAGCCAAGTCCCCATTTGCGAACGATGGGTAATCCCTCCACCCGTCGAGGGAGAAACAGAAGAAGAGCAAACAGAAGAGATAGAAGAATCTCTTCCTATCTCAACCAGTCAAAATCAAACTGAAGATTGGAGAGAACCTATCACAAACTTCCTTCGCCACGACACACCCCGTCGATCTACGAGAGCGAGTCCAAATTCACCGAGCAGCCCTAAAGTACGTTTTCATCAACGACGTACTCTACCAGAGGTCATATGAAGGTCTGCTACTTCGCTGCCTGTCAAAGGAAGAGGGGTCGCAAGTGTTAAAAGAGACACACAGTGGAATTTGCGGTGCGCACCAAGCTCGCCCGAAGCTCCACCTACAAGTTAAATGTTGGGCTATTACTGGCCGTCGATGCTCAGGGGCGCCATCGAAATGGCTCGAACTTGCAAACAGTGCCAGCTCCATGCCGATTACATACACCAGGCGCCGAAACCGCTTCACCCAACGATTGCATCATGGCCATTCGAAGCTTGGGGGATGGACATCATAGGTCCCATTACTCCCAAATTCGACTCCAACAGGCAAGACATCTTGGCTGCCACCGACTACTTCTCGAAATGGGCCGAAGCTGCTGCCTACCGAGAAGTGAAAGCCATCACCGTCGTCGACTTTATTCGAACTCAAATTATCTATCGATATGGAGTTCCCTGATACATAATGACAGACAATGGTACACCATTCAAAAACAAAGTCATGGACCGCTTCTGCGAGAAATTTTGCATACAACAGCGGACATCGTCGACTTATAACCCGGCAGCCAACGGACTTGCAGAAGCTTTTAACAAAAAGCTCTGCAAGATTCTAAAGAAGACCATCAGCGCCAACAAGAAGAGCTGGGATAAAAATCTTGGCGAAGCTTTGTGGGCATACAGAACTTCGTTTCGAACGCCAACCCATTCGACCCCATATTCGCTGGTTTACGGCCCCGAAGCAGTGCTCCCTCGCGAAGTACAACTTCCTTCTCTCCGAATTGCAATGAGAGAAGGGCTCACGACGGAGGAATGCACCCAACTACGACTAGCAGAATTGGAGTCACTCAATGAACAACGACTCGAAGCGCAACAACGACTCGAGTGCTTTCAATCTCGGATGACACGAGCCTTCAAAAAAAGGTACAGATCAGGTCATTCCAGAAAGGTGACCTTGTGCTCGCAGTACAACGGCCAACGCTCTTTACGAGCAAAACCGGGCGCAAGTTTGCGCCAAAGTTGGAAGGACCGTACGTGGTGCAGGAGGCCTACACCAATGGCGCCTACAAGCTTGTCACCTCAAACGGTTCGGAGCTTCCGATAACGAATGGTAAATTCCTTAAACGATTTTACCCATGAGGAAGGCAACGAAAAAAAAAATAAGAAAGAAAAAGACAATCGAATAAAGAAAAAGAAGTACTTCTCATTGCAAAAAAACCAGTGTGTGATGGGAACAGTACAAGCCTCACAACAAAAAATAGGAGGCCACAAAAAAAAAAGTATCAAGTCTCGAAAGGAAAGAGAGACTAAAAAAAATGTACATCAAAGAGAGGGAAGCTCAAAGTCAACCACCAGCTGCCGCAGTCGCATCACTTCGGCGCGAAGTTCAGCCAACTCTCGCGTCTCTGCCACTCCAAGAATAGGGCACGATCGAACAGAAGCGAGCCAACCCTCAAGAGCAGAAGCTTCCTCCTCAGTCGTGTCAATACTCCTACGGATGGTCGCGAGCTCAGCGATGATAGAGTCGAGTTGCGTCGAGATGAATGCCAGACGATCACGAAGAGCCGTCTGCTCAGCCTCCGCAGCTTCGCGTTCAGCCTAGCGCCTATCTAAGTCCGCGGTTAAATCGTCGTGCTGACGATGCACATGCTGGACAGACCGCGCAAGTTCAGCTTCAATAGCGAACTGCTCGGCCAGACTGAGTTTCCCGGCCAAAGAATGACGCAGCTACTGAAAACGAGCTGCCTCTGAAGCAAAACTTTCCACCCATTGCTCCAGCACCGAAGTGCCGACACTGGTTCCTCTCAAATGCTCAAGAATGGCACGAGTGTCTGCCACAAGCTCGGGTGAAAATGGATCGTCGGCCGTTGATAAAACCGAGCTGACAAACTCTGTCCACACCCAGCGCGGACCGCTGCATCAACAGCCTCGACCTCGCTGAAAGGGGAAAGGTGACATCTAAAAAAAAAAAGAGAAGGGAGTCGAGAGATGAGGGAAGGAAGAACAAAAAACAAAGAAAGAGAAGGAACAGGGTGATAGGTGCTTACCGACGCAGGTCGTGAAGTCGACGAATCCTCACTAACAGGCTCATGTCCCGAACCCGGAGCTCCCCTCTTGGCAGTAAAAGTTACTTCTCCACTACTAGGAGGAAACGTCACAAAAGACTCCTTCCTCGAAGTTGCGGCAACCGGATCAGAAATAGGGTGCTGAAATCCACCCTCGGCTGCTCCAATCAAAGACTTGATGGGCGCTCCACCATCACTCGAAATAGTCACCGGACACTTAGCTTCGCCGATCACAAATCCACCGGTAACGACGGCAAAAGGCGACAATCCACTCCAGCCGTCGAGTATCCTCCAAATCGGCGAGATCAAACAAATCATCTTGCCGGAAGATAGGCTGGTCTATAGAAGGAGCAATGACGACCGCGAGTGCATCAGAAGGCAAGTCGTCTGACTCTTCAACTGCCCGCGACCCAACCGGGTGGGCTTGCGCAGGCATCACCTCTGGCTCTCCAATAGCCTCTCCAGTCGACGGAACAATAGACCCGTCGAGAGGCCGTCTCCGTAGCCTTCTCTCTCAACTCTAATACGGGAACCCCCAAAGGCTGGACAACAACAGAAGGAAGTAAATGGGATACAGGCTTACTCACACCGGTTTGTAGTCGCTTCTTGAAGGGAGGTGGGACGAAAATGTAAGGCTCCGATTGTGGAACCGCCGACTTCTTCTTCGCAACAGTCTTCTTCTTTTCCCTTGTCCGAGGGAGCATTTGTGGCCGGCAAAGATAACACAACTGGCCGAGGTTCCTTCTGCGCCGTAGATGCCTCTCTAATGACTATACCCTTTGCCGGTACGACTTATGGCGGCGTCGACACCTTCTCTTCCGCAACCTTCGGCCGGGGCACCTTCTTCTTTGCAGCTTTACCCTTCTTCGCCTTCAGACGAGCCGGAGGCTTAGCGCTTTTTTGAGAGCTCTTTCTAACAACACCCACTTCTTCACCATCTCCTTGCGCAGACAGCAAAGTTTTCTCTGGTGCACCGGTGAATTTCTTCCACGCTCTCTGAACACAAAAGGAGAGCAAAGAAGTTAAAAAAAAAAGGAGAACAAAGGAGAAGGAAGAAGACATGAAAGAAAATGAGGAGAAGTTGCTACCTCGAAGAAGGGAACAACCATCTCAAGCCACAACTCCCTAAAAAGGGCTGTAACGCCTGGATCAGAACTGGGGCACACAAATGCAGGCACCTCCACGCTGCCAAGAGGACAAGCAGTCGCGGCTCGCCATATCCCTACCAACGCGTTAACCGTATCCGTCTTTCGCTGGTCGACGAATAGCGCTCCCAGCAAGTCTTGGCAAAATCCAAATTAACGGGCAAACCGGTGAGGACTATAAGGCTCCACTATAAAAGACTCGCGTTGTGGCAAAACAAGGAACGTCGCTTGCAGGCAGTAGAAGTACTCCACTTCGATCCGAGAAGCAAAATGACCAAGCTTGTCAAGGATCAGACCAGGAGGAAGTGCCTCCGAGGGGTACCAGCATCACACTCCACCGCGCCAGAACAAGGAACGAGCCTCTTTTTTGGTGTAGAAGTGAATACGCGATGGGTTACGGTACAACATCATAAGTGGTCTGTCACCGTTATCAGAGTCAGCCTCGTGAACACCGAACCGCTGGGCGAGCCACGCGAAAACAAATGGCCAAGGGATTCTTCCCAGAAAAAGACTGTTGAGGCCTCGATAAAGGTTAGCCAAAGCTACGCTGACCAAATTGCACTTCTTACCGCCGGCCATGTAACACGCCATCTTGAAAGCACTGGCCCTCAGCGTGCCGCCCGACAAAGGAAAAATAGAACGGCAAAACCATGATGATAGAAAGGCGGCCAGATATACCTCATCTGCAAGGGCGTCGGGAACTCCGAGTTCAGAAAGGGGCTGATCCTGTAACGCCGAACGATCACAAATCAGGGAACCAGTCGTCTTTTCGCGGTCAGTCCATGAGTCTGCTATACGTTGAACATCCCATTCGGCACGAAGCCAAAAGAACACCCACTCGGACATGGGAATCCCCGAGAATCCGTCCGAGTCTGAAGCCTTCAAACGGTAAAACAATCGGTAATACGTAAGAAGGAGGTATTGAAGGCTCTCGGGCAGCGGCATGGAGCGACTCTGAGCAAAATCAGCCACCATCGGAGTCGCTTCATCAAAAATGCTCCCGGAAATAGGTAACCTGCCGAGACGGTGCAGGTCCCATAGCGAAACTGATAACTCTCCTTCGCGAGTGAAAACGGTGTTGGTGGAAGAACACCAGACCTCCAAGAAAGAATTCATGACGTTACTGCAGCATTGATATGAAAACATGGAGGCCCGAACCGCATGAGTAAGGTCAGCCGTTGCCAGTAGCTCGGGACAAGTGTGAAGGACGACACCCGCCCATTCGAAGTAGAAAGGTACATGCTGGGGACTGGAGCACACCATCGGTTTACCATCCCAAGCATCAATCCGGTTGTTGTCGATAGAAAGCTTCGGCGCGGAGAAACGAACTGAATGATCATGCATGTGACTCAGCAAAACATGTCCTACGGTCTGATGTGGAGATGATGAAACTTCGTCGACGCCCGGGAGGTAGCAAACTTGATCGTCCTCGTCAACAACAGGGCAGCTCCACAGTTCATTAACTGCCTTGACTGGAGGAACCATTATGTCGCAACCGCCATAGGCCGACGCTCCCCCGAGAGGTAACAACAATGGTTGCTGCTCTCCCTCAGAGTCACAGATTCGTAAGCAGTGTCGAAGACTACCCCTCAAAGAGCCCTTGACAATCGAAAGAGTCAAACCAAGGAAGGAGAAAGAATTTGGAGGAGCAGACATCTGCAACAAAGTGTCAAAATCGTCAGCCGAGTTAAAATCAGGTACGCAATCCACCTCTCCCTCAATTCAAAAAAAAATGCACCCCCAGCGACCAAAAGCAAAGTCGCAGATAAAAAAAAGAAGGGGAACCTGCGACCAAACAAAAATAAAAAATCGAAGTCACAAGCAAAAAAAAAGGGGTAACAAGAAAAAACAGTCGCCAAGAAAAAAAAAGAGACCGGAGAAACAAAAAAAAGAGAGTGGGCAAACCGAAGAGGCATACCGATCCTCTTCGACTGTTCGACAAGCAATCCTTCGCGCCCGATGACCGAGCCGAGTCCGACCAAAACAGGAGTACTACACTCGGCAATAAAGCCGAGCGCAGCACAACACCTAACCCGCGGCCAACAACAAAGTCAGCCACGTTAAAAAAAAAGTACCCGACGACCGAGCTGGGCACGGCATAACAACTTCGCGCACTGCGACAGAGCCGAAGCGCGACCAGAACAAACAGCCTCGCGCGTGGCTAGCAACTGAACCGGAGGCGAACAACATCTCCAGTGACCGACGACCAAGGGCGGACACGACAAAACGGAGAATTCAGCATCTGGCGACAATACCAGCCACACACTGGCTGCGATCACAACAAGTGCCCGGTGACCGATCCGAGCACCCTTCGAAACTTTGCGACCAGCCACACACTGGCCGCGATAACAACAAGTGCTCGGCGACCGAGCCGAGCACCCTTTGAAACTTTGCGACCAGCCATACTGGTCGCGATCACAACAAGTGCCCAGCGACCGAGCCGAGCACCCTTCGAAGCTTCGTGACCAGCCACACACTGGCCGCGATCACAACAAGTGCCCGACGATCGAGCCGAGCACTACTCAAAACTTCGCAACCAGCCACACACTGGCCGCGACCAAGGCAAGTGCCCGACAACCGAGTCGAGCACAGTTCAAAATTCGCGACCAACAACAAAATGGGACGCGACAAAAAAAAAATCGCAAAGGGACTGTGCCTAGCGATCGAGTCAGACACAGTTCAAAAAGCCTCGCGTTCGGCGACAGAGCCGGACGCAGCCAAATTGTCAAATTCAACACCCAGTGACCGAGTTGGGTGTCGTGCAGCACACTCTTGCGATCGGCGACCAAGCCGGACACAGCCCAACAGAACCAAGTACGTAACCTCTCTCTGTTAAAAAAAAAAACAAAGGGCTGCGACAAAAAGAAGTCGTCGCAAAAGAAAAGCATCGCGACAAAAAGAAGCAGTCGCCAAAAAAAGAGCATCGTGACAAAAAAATAAAAAGAGTTGCGACAAAAGGAAGCAGTCGCAAGAAAAAAATAGGAGGTCAACACACACTCGCACCCGGCGACTCTTGCCACCCGCGACCAAACAGCAACTCGCACACGACGACCAACTCTAGCCGACTATGACCAAACAACAAGTCGCACTCGACGACCAAGCTAGGTGCGCTAGCGTAGGCATCCAGCCTCCTGACGACCAAGCCGGGCTCTGCCGAATCGAAATTTTGGCACCCGATGACCAAAACAAAAGTTTTATCTCCCGGCGACCGAGCCGGCCAAAGCCAAAACGAAAATAAACACTCAGCGACTGAGCCAGATGCGACAATATGGAAGTGCAACACCCCAGTAACCTAGTCAGGCTCACTCGAAGCAGAATCCAGTGGCCGGCGACATAGCCGGACGCAAAACAAAAGCCTCGCGCCCGGCAGCCTAGCCGAACGCGACCAGCACTTCCCGCCGACCGAGCTGGAAGCGATGGAACAAACTCACAACTCTCGGCGACCAAGCCGGGTGCGACCCGAACCAATTCCAGCACGCGACACACAAAAAAATTGTCAGTCTGTCATATCGGCAAGCTGACAGACACTTAGAGCGCGAAAGAAAAAAAATCGTGACAGAGAAAAACTCGAAAAAAAAGGGAGAGAAGAAAATCGAGACAAAAAAAACTCGAAAAAAAAAGGGAGAGAAAGAAAATCGTGAAAAGAGAGAGAGAGACCGAGGGAGGAGTTGAAAATGAGAAGAGAGAAAAAGAAGAAGAAAGAGGGAGGAAGAGAAGAAGAAAGAAAAAAGAGTGGGGTCGACCGCGGCTGACTCGAATTCATTCCGAGGATGCCGAAAAAAAAAAAAAAAAAAAAAAAAACTTTACAGTACCTTTCAATTCTGGTTCTTGGAAAATTTTTGACACAAGCCGGGATCGAAGGAAATTGCAAACTCAAAATTCGCATGCAGTTCTCTAGGTCACAGTCACAGACTCTCTGTCAACCAAGTCACAGATGAAGCCAAAGTCGCAGATAGTCAATTGCGTAGACAAGAACAGATCGCAATCAGTCAAGTCGCAAATAGTCAATTCGTAAAATGTCAGAATTCGCAGACAGAGCCAGGTCGCAGTCTCAAATTTTGTAGGCAATCAGAGTTGCACACAGACAGAATATAGGTAGTCAGATCTCAAGCAGCCTCGCAGTCTCTAATGCGCAAACAATTCGCAGTCTCTAATGCGCAACCAATTCGCAGTCTCTAATGCGCAACCAATTGGCAGTCTCTCTCAAGTCGCAGTCTAGACAGTCAAACTACAAACAGGAAGTCGCAGGTCATCCTGGATAGAAAAAGGCAAAATCACACAGAGAGTAAAAGAGAGAGCGTCGCGTACACAAGTTGCACGAAAGAAAGAGGAGAAATTTGCAATATGATGGGTTTTAAAGAAGGTTAAAAGTCCCCCTCAATTAGAAGGTTCGGTTAGCCTCCTTCAAAGCAAACCGCAACATATCAAGAAGAGACCCCTCAGGTAGAGTCATATTCAAATTAGAATTCGGTTTAGGAAATCCGTGAAAAGAGGCGCTAAATAGGGAAGTGGGGGCCCACTTCCCTACACTCTATTAAACCCTTCGACGAATAACAGTTTGAGATGGAAGACGCGAATACACGTTCTGCTTCGGTGCGTGCTTCATTCCCGGCACCCTTTTTTCGCCTAAGTCATTTGGTGTCTCTCTCAACACATCCACGGAGACCAGAATCGTTGAAGTCTCTTCAAACCCCCCTCCTCTCATCGCACACAAGAAACTACTCAATTCAAGGGAAGTCGACCTTGCTCCATTGACATCCTGGCGCGATGCATGAGAATTTCACGACTCCAATCATACTGAAGCATCTTGGTATTGTGAGGTTCACGGAGAACAATTTGTTTCATCAAGGAATCCGCTGAGCCGAAGCAGAGGCACAGTACTTCACTTCGGTTCGCGTTCTCTTTCTCCTGAACGATGATCTAGTCGCTGAAATTTACATAAGTCGACAAAATTCGTCATGACAGTGTTCTTCGAAGTATCAAGTTCAACTCAAATTCGGCTTCTCAAGCCTCATTCGGGTGCGCACTTTTTCTTCGGCGCGATGACTTTCGCTCCACTCCATAACATCTCTCTGCGACACAACCCGGAGGAGGCCTCTCGAACCAATGTCGCTGAAACTTGTAGAAGTCATTCAAGTTCGTCGTAATTGTCTCCTTCGAAGAACCGAAGCACCACGACCAACTTTTCCGAAGCAACATTTGGCCGTGGCAACCAAGTAAGTTACAGCCTCGATGTAGTCGACGTCAATTCAGTGTCGACCCTCAACCTGAGTAACATCTTCTACTCAGGAACATTCTCTCTATATCGTACATCTGTACGCGTATACAAAAAAATTGAAAAAAGCAAACAGCTCTAAAACAGCAAGAGATCAAAGAAAAAAAGAGGAAAAGAAAAGAATGAAAAATATATATATATATACAAGTGTACAAAAAATATACATTGTCCTAAAAAAGCAAGAGGACATAAGAACAATACACAAAAGATAAACGATCCTAAAAGAGTAAGAGGATCGTGAAAAAAAAAAGAGAAAAAGTGTTGCGTGTGTGTGTTCTTCTTCACATTCAAAACTTGATCATTTTCTCCAAAACGATGAAGTCTCAAAGGGGGCAATCTGTATGCATAAAAATGTAGACAACCCAATCGCGACGAGTCCAGCAACCCACCGATCCATCAAACAACGATCATGGGTAGGCTCAGCCGATTTTCGAAGTCCGTCGCTGCAGCCCATCGCAAGGTCCAGCCACGTCGCTACGTCATCGGTATAGTTGGCGCCCCCGTCAGCGGAAATCCATCGCGTCAGCACCAGTCAGCATGCCTCGTCACTCAACTCAACGGTTGAACGACCAATTCTGGTCGCCAACTGAAGGAGCTAAGAAGGCGGCCACGATCCTGGTCCTTCTCCTCCCCTCCTTCTCTCCCAACTACAACAGCCAGAAGTTCCCTGTCCCAGGGGTTGAAAAAAATTGAATTCGAGAGCGAGAAATCACTCCACACATAGAGCTTCTCTCTAAAAAAATGAAGGTCTGAAAACTCCTTCACCGAGAAGAAACTCCACGCGCGGAGCTTTCGAGTCATAGAAGTCTAGCAACTCGCAGTCCGTTGCAACTCAACAGTTCAACCGGAGCAGCTCTACACGTTCGTCGGCAACGTCACAAGTCGATACACGCGGAGCACAAATATCTCTGCCCGCCCGACAAAAGTCACAACAGTTCGTGCACACTCGTTCCAGAACTAGTTTCGACGTCCTCGCCAGAAGCTTCAACTTCGCTAAAATTGTAATATAGATCGAACAGAGGAATATGTACTCGTAATTTTCTAACACTCACACCCAAATTGTAATAAAATTATTTTGAATTAATCGAATTACTCTCTCTGTCACGCCTCTTGGCGGACAGGCAAATTTTTGGTGAAACACCATGATTATAAGTAATAATTAATCTGTAAGTTGTAATTATTCTGAGTCGGTTACAAGACCCCCGTTGGACGACCAAATTCATACCGGGACCTGAGTCGGCTTCTTCAAAATCTGAGTCAGGTTGGAAGAGCCGTGTTCGGTGGAATTTTTGAGTCGTCGAAATTCGAATTCATATTTGCGCCTGAGTTTGAAATTTGAATTTACTCATTAGTGACGCATTCATATTTAATCAGATAAAGAAAAAGAATTAATTTTTAACCCTAGTTAGCAAACCGCGGTTAAATAATCCCTGAGCCGCGTTCCTCTGGCGTATATATGGAGGACGGAACTCAGTCACGATCTGTCGGTTGCAGAGGTGCGAGAGGCCGTAGGCGTCATTACAAACGCCCGGCGTTTCCTTTGGCCTCCGTCGATCGCTCCCTATTCCGTCTGTCTCTCGTGATTCATTTTTCTGTGAAAGATGAGAGAGTGCATCTCGGTTCATATCGGTCAGGCCGGTATTCAGGTCGGAAATGCATGCTGGGAACTTTACTGCCTCGAGCATGGCATCCAGGTGAGTTTTTTCGGTTGAATCTTGGGCGGTGTGTGTCCGATCTGAGTTGGATCTAACTGGATCTGTGTATTTTCATGATGTTACTAACTACGTTTTATCTACATTTTCTTTCATTTGCGTTTGTCTAAAGAAGAATGCAAATTTTATGCCTAAATTTTATTTCTTTAGTCTATCGCTGTCAATGTGTGGTATGAAACTGACAGATCTTCGGATCTGACATTGTTTTTGTTTCTTTTGCACAGATCTATTAATTTAGATCGTGCTATGCATCTTTTGTAACCCCGTTTCATGATTTTGATTGATTAGAGATTAGATCTAAGTGTTATTATTTTCCGGTCAATTACTTCCTTTTTGTTTTGGTTCCGTGTTTGTGCAGGCAAGTTCTTTTATTTGTTACCTTTTCATCTTTAGTGATTTTGTCCTGTAGAGTTCTTCCCTTTTTTGCTTTTGTTATTCATGGATGCTGGATTTTGGTATTTCTATCTCGGTTTCTTTAGATGTTTCGCTTTAAAATTTTGTGTACATCATGTGGATGCCTTTGTTTTCATGTCTGGAATTGTGATAGTTTTGCTATTTTTTTCTTATATCAATTAGTTGTATTTTTCACAAGAAAATTTTGTGGACATATAATTAATTGGTTTGTTTATATGTACATTCTTTAGCCTGATGGGCAAATGCCAGGTGATAAAACCGTTGGAGGAGGAGATGACGCTTTCAATACCTTCTTTAGTGAAACTGGTGCTGGGAAGCATGTTCCTCGGGCGATCTTTGTAGACCTTGAACCCACAGTCATTGATGAAGTTCGCACGGGGGCATACCGTCAACTGTTCCACCCTGAGCAGCTCATCAGTGGCAAGGAAGATGCAGCCAACAACTTTGCTCGGGGTCACTATACAAGTAAAGAATGCTTCCCAATATTTACCAACAAACTTATCTATTTACTGACAAAAAAAACACTCATTTTTATGTTTTAAATGTTCTCAGTTGGAAAAGAGATTGTGGATCTCTGCTTGGACCGCATTCGTAAGCTTGCAGACAACTGCACAGGGCTCCAGGGTTTCTTGGTCTTCAACGCTGTTGGTGGAGGAACTGGCTCTGGTCTTGGTTCTCTACTTCTTGAGCGTCTTTCAGTTGATTACGGCAAGAAGTCAAAACTCGGGTTTACCGTCTATCCCTCTCCTCAGGTTTCCACCTCTGTGGTTGAACCTTATAACAGTGTCCTTTCCACCCATTCTCTTCTTGAGCACACAGATGTGGCTGTTCTTTTAGATAATGAGGCTATCTATGACATCTGTCGCCGATCCCTTGACATTGAGAGACCTACGTACACCAATCTTAACCGTCTTGTTTCTCAAGTTATCTCTTCCCTTACTGCCTCACTGAGGTTTGATGGTGCTCTCAATGTGGATGTTACAGAGTTCCAAACCAACCTTGTCCCCTACCCGAGAATCCATTTTATGTTGTCATCCTATGCACCTGTAATTTCTGCTGAAAAGGCTTACCATGAGCAATTATCAGTGGCCGAGATCACTAATTCTGCATTTGAGCCATCCTCCATGATGGCCAAATGTGACCCTCGCCACGGAAAATACATGGCATGCTGCCTCATGTATCGTGGTGATGTTGTCCCTAAAGATGTCAATGCTGCTGTAGCCACCATAAAGACCAAGAGGACCATTCAATTTGTAGACTGGTGCCCCACTGGCTTCAAGTGTGGTATCAATTACCAGCCTCCGACTGTGGTCCCAGGTGGTGACTTAGCCAAGGTTCAGAGGGCTGTCTGCATGATTTCCAACTCGACCAGTGTGGCTGATGTGTTCTCGAGAATTGATTATAAGTTCGATCTGATGTATGCTAAACGTGCTTTTGTCCACTGGTATGTTGGCGAGGGTATGGAGGAAGGAGAGTTCTCTGAGGCTCGGGAGGATTTGGCCGCACTGGAGAAGGATTATGAGGAGGTTGGTGCTGAGTCTACTGAGGGTGATGGGGATGATGGCGATGAGTACTGAAAATATTCTGATTGTGTTTGTTGTCTGAGGTACTGCTTATCGTTTGCTGCGTGCCAAGTGACTTGTATTGAACTACTGCTTCTAGCATCTTTACGTTTCTATGAATGGTATTGTTCCCATACTATATATTGGTGATGATGATGATTTCTAGTTATATTCTTCTTCATCGATTTGTGAGAGTTCTTTTTGTTGCAAGCTGCGGTTGTCAATCCATCATTTTAAATTAGTACAAATCTTGCAAGGGAAACAAGTTGGATAATTGATTTAAAGCCTGGCTATGGCGATGTGGAAATTCTTTTTGCGTCCAGTAATTGTGGTTACATATTCAAGGATATATGCCAGTGAGATAATACAAATTCTCGTAAGAAGTTAAAATTACCGATCCTTTATATTCACTAGTTAATATAACCCGTCCTTTGGACGGGTCATGTAATTTTTTATTAGATTAATAAGTATTAATTTGAAATATTCTCAAATTCTCAAATTCATATACTGATTTAATATCTCAATTATCAAATTCATATACTGATTTAATTTATTAATTACCGGAACCTATTATCTAATAGGAGATGGTTCAACCGCTAAACCGTTGAACCGACCGAACAAGTTCAACCGGTTTGGAGTAGCGTTGCTAGGGTTTTCTGTGCTAGGGTTTTTGTCAAAAATGGTGCTTCCAAACGACATCGATCTGCATAATGCTCCTGCTGAGCTAGAGAAGAGGAGGCATAAGCTAAAGCGTCTCGTACAAACTCCCAACGCTTTCTTCATGGATGTGAAATGTCAAGGGTGCTTCAATATAACGACCGTCTTCAGCCATTCCCAAACCGTCGTGGTTTGCGGCAACTGCCAGACGGTTTTGTGCCAGCCAACCGGGGGGCGTGCCAGACTAACCGAAGGATGCTCCTTCAGAAAGAAGGGTGACTGAACAGAATTTCATATGGTATTTTGAAATCCATTAGTTTTGTTAGAGGTACGGGCAGACAAGCTACTCTGAGCGGAAATCATCATCACCATCAACAAAATGTTGCATCAGTGAACCAGACACTAGGTGCCTTGTTACAAAGTACATGCCCTTCTGCCCCTTCAGTCTCTCCTTCATAGGCTTATTCAACGCGTTGGTGTGGACAGCCTTCGGCCTCATCGAATTCAACCCTTTCATCGTGGTACATGCCTCAAACGATCTCCGGCCTTCTCCGATCAATTTTTGCATTATGCTGGTATTCTAGCGGCCTTCTCTGATCTTCTTTGTCTGTCTTTGATTTGGGATGGTTTGCTTCCTTTGGATTTTTTTTTGCATAACCTAGATGCTTCAATGGGAGGTTAGGAATTAGATTTTTTTTTTTTTCTGTTGTTGTTTCCGATCGTAGAGAAGAAAGAAAACAAGAGAGGTCGACGAAAGAAAGAAAGAGAATTGAAGAGAGAAGAGATAAGAGAGAGAAGAGAGAATATTTTTTATTTAAAAATAATGCATATCCGGTCTAACCACCGGTTGAACCCAATTGAACCGGTTAAACCAAAATCGGACCTCCCACCGGTTCGATGACCGGTTCGATGACCGGTTCGGTTTTCAAAACATTGAATAAGAGTCCAGCCGGTTCGATCCGATCAGGTCTAGCCTCCCAAATTGATAGTTTCGGGGAGGTTCTAAATGACTTTTAATCAGCCATGAATTCCGTCTCTATTCTACCACGACAACGTCAGAAACTATATAATTCTTAAACATAAACAAAACATTAAGCATAGGTAAACATAGCAGAAAAATAAAATAAAATAAAATAGTAGAAAATAAAACGAATCAGGAAAAAAAAAAATAGTAACACAACCACTAAATCTGTAAATAAAATTCAAAAACAAAACTGAGATAGCTTATAAAATTAGAAGTACCAAAATCAACTAATAATAATTTGAAACTTTGGCTAACCAGACCAAACAGACTGTTATTTGTCTAACCGGACTAAATAGACTGTTATTTGTCTAACCAGACCAAATAGACTGTTATTTGGCTAACCGGGCCAAACAGGCTGATGTTTGACTCACCGGACCAAACCGGTTATTTAGTTAACTGGACCAAACCGACTATTGTTTGGCTAACCTGACCAACCCTGCTATTGTTTGACTAACCGGACCAAACCGGCTGTTGTTTGGCTAACCGGACCAAACCGGCTGTTGTTTGTCTAACTGGACCAAATCGGTTGTTGTTTGGCTAACCGGACCAAACCGGCTGTTGTTTGGCTAACCAGACTAAACCGATTGTTGTTTGGCTAACCAAACCAAACTGCCTGTTGTTTGACTAACCGGACCAAATCGGCTGTTTTTGGCTAACCGAACCAAACCGGCTATTGTTTAAGTAACCGGACCAAACAGGCAATTGTTTAGCTAATCGGACAAAACCGGCTATTGTTTGACTAACCGGACCAAATCGGCTATTGTTTGGCTAACCGGACCAAACCGGCTATAGTTTGGCTAATCAGACCAAACCGGCTATTGTTTGGCTAACCGGACCAGACCAGACCAAATTGACTTTTTTTTACTCACCGGACCAGACCGGCTGTTGTCGACTGTTATTTGGCTAACCGGACCATATCGGACCAAATCGACTATTGTTTGGCTAACCGAACTAAATTGGCTGCGGTTTGGCTTACAGGACCAAACAGACTGTTGTTTGGCTAACCGGACCAAACAGACTGTTGTTTGACTAACCGGACCAAAGCACTATTAATTGGCTAACTTTTTTTTACTCACCGGACTAGACCGGCTGTTGTCGACTGTTATTTGGCTAACCGGACCAAATCGACTATTGTTTGGCTAACCGGACCAAACTGGCTGTTGTTTGGCTAACTAGACCAAACAGGCTGTTGTTTGGCTAACCGGACCAAACACTGTTGTTTGACTAACCAAACCAAACCACTATTAATTGGCTAACCGGACCAAAATGGGTTGTTGTTTGGCTAACCGGACCAAACAGGCTATTGTTTGGCTAACCGGACCAAACGGGCTGTTGTTTGGCTAACTGGACCAAACGGGCTCTTGTTTGGCTAACCGGACCAAATGGGCTCTTGTTTGGCTAACCGGACCAAGTGGGCTCTTGTTTGGCTAACCGGACCAAACGGGCTCTTGTTTGGCTAACAAGACCAAACGGGCTCTTGTTTGGCTAACTGGAACGAACAGGCTCTTATTTGACTAACTGGACCAAAAAGACTATTGTTTGACTAATCAGACCAAACAGACTGTTGTTTGACTAACCGGACTAAACCACTATTAATTGGCTAACAGGACCAAAACGAGCTATTGTTTGGCTAACCGGACCAAAGGGGTTGTTGTTTGGCTAACCAAACCAAACGGGCAGTTGTTTGGCTAACCAGACCAAACGGGCTGTTGTTTGGCTAACCAGACAAAACGGGTTGTGTTTTGGCTAACCAGATTAAATGGGTTGTTGTTTGGCTAACCGGATCAAATGGACTAGACCAAACCGGGCCAAATCAGGCTAAACAAAACCAAACCAGACCAAACCGGCTATTGTTTGGCTAACTGGAACAAATCGGACCAAACCAGACCAAACCGGGTCAAAGATCGATTTGAATAACCAAACCAAATTGGACCAAATCGACCGTTGTTTGACTTACCGGACCAACCCAGCCCAAACGGGCTGTTGTTTGTCTAATCGGACCAATTCGGACCAAACCGGACCTAACTGGACCAAACCGGACCAAACCGAACCAAACCGGACCTAACCAGACCAAATCGGACCTAACTAGACCTCACCGGACCTAACCGGACCAAACCGGACCTAACCAGACCTAACCGGACCTAACCGGACCAAACCGGCTGTTGTTTGCCAAATCGGACCAAACCGACAGTTGTTTGCCAACCGGACCAAACCGGACCAAAATGGACCAAACCGACTGTTGTTTGCCAACCGGACCAAACCGGACCAAAACGAACCAAACTGACTGTTGTTTGCCAACCGGACCAAACCGGACCAAAACGGACCAAACCGAACCAAACCGCACCAAATCGGACTGTTGTTTGGCTAACTGGACCAAATCGGACTAAACCGTACTAAATCGGACCAAATCGGACCAATTCGGACCAAATCAGACTAAACCGGACCAAATCGGATCAAACCGACCGTTGTTTGGCTAACCGGACCAAATCGGACCAAATCGGACCAAATCGACCATTGTTTGACTTACCGGACCAACCCAGCCAAAACGGCCGAGTTCAACCCGACCACCTAAGGGTTTGGGCCGTTCGACGACCCCACTTGGCAGGTTTGACTGGGCCCACCTGGCCTTAGTTGGGACCAAGCTGACCCCAGCTGGAGGTCATCCCTGACCTCCAACCATCCTCCAGAACTGCGTACGCAGAGAAATTTCTCTGCGCAGGTTCGTGAGGAATCCCGTCATCCGCAGCGACCACAACTCCCACCAGAACTAAACCCAAAAATTCCGGCGAAAGATGATGGATGCATGGGAACGGAAGGCTTGAGAGAGATTCTCTTCTCCGTATGCGGCGTCGACAGTAATTTAATCAAAATTGTAACTGGAAAGGTAATACCATGTCTGAGGCATATAGTCACTGACTTAAAAAAAAACTTCCTATTCTGCACTTATGTGAAAAAACACTTTTGCCCTCCAATCCGATCTGACCGTTCATATCGAACTCATCTCTGATAAAATATCAAAGATGAAATAATATAAATGGATCTCAAATGGAGGTGCCGAGTTTCGAACCCAGGACCTCTCATATGCTAATCAAGCACTTTCTATCTAAGATACAGATACATACTAATTGTGAAAATAAGATAAAACTTATAGAAAATAAATTAAAATGAATTACATCATTTCCAGATGTCATCCCTGACCTCTAGCAACTCCGACGCGCAGAGAAACCACGATTTCTTTGCCCGGCTCTCCGGCTATCGTCAGAGCGCCTTCTCCATCAAACACAAAAATAAATCGACAGTTGAAACACCAGTGAAAGTGAAACGGTAAGATAATAACAATAAATTGACGTAATCTAAGGCTAATCAAATGAAAAACTAAGAACAACATACCAAATTAAAAACTAACATAAACATACCTTGTAATCCAACCGACGATGTGGCGAATTACTCAAAGCCAATTGGTCGGCCAACTTCCTGCCATCAGGGGCGTCGTTGAGTATCGGATCAATTGTTTCTGGTGTTTCGAGTTTTTTTTTCGGCTACGAACATGTTCCTGACGGGTTTGCTGTGAACGAAAGAAAATGAAAAGGGAGAGATAAGTCGGGTTTGCTCTGTACAGCCACCGACTGCTTCTCCTATTTACTAGATAGTTTATAGATTGACAGTGAAAACAATTACCCATTTTTCATTATGACTGAAAAGACAGTTTCATAGTTTGTAAAGAGGCATGTATGCTCTTTTCAATGTAATGTGGTAATCATAATCTTAAGCAAACGGAAGTGAACGGGTTGTGTTTGGGTTTGGGTGTCTTATGATTAGGGAATCCTTTGAAAACCCTTGTTCATAAAATTTACATAGTAAAGAATGAGTGGCCAATGAAATTACGACACGTTAAAAGTGGTTTAAGTTCACTCTGGTCCGGCTCTCTCTAGTCTAGGGACAAAAACGATGCAAACCGGGATGAAAATTACCTTATTTTGGTTCAGTCTAAATTTCTTCCTCCCCTTCTCCGATTCAATTTCAATTATCCTTGCGCTCGAATGTCTCTCCCCTCCCTGATTTGGAGCAAAATTCTGATCTTGGTTCATTCTCAGCCTTTGGAGCAAAGTTCTTTCAGGTTTGGGATCAACTTCTTGAGATGGACTAAGTAATTAATATCAGTAATTAAAAGCATTGGGAATTTAATCTCTCCCTAGTTACTTCAAAAGATTGGTTTAGAGATAAATCTAACAAGTTTGTGAAATCCACGGAGCATGATCATCCCTATTCAATAGCATAAATATGAATCCCAATGACCTAGCTTTTAACTGGCATTAGTCTATGTCATAAATACATATAGAAAATCAAAGAAATTGACCATATAACATGAAACCTCTCTGGGACTTACATAAGTGAATGAACTCATAAAAGAATTGTAATCTCATCATTCATTCAAACCTTAAGTCTTAACTTCTCACCTAGTACGTCATTAGGACAACAAGAACAATAACAGAAAATTAACAATCATGTAAAACTCATTCAAACACAAATTTAACTTCCAATTGAATATAAAATACCAATCTTTTTACATAACCAAAGAGTCATGGACTCCCAATATGAAAGACTACTCCATACTGAATATAAAAACAACAAAGACGATTTTGATTACAGCCATGAGAAGAAGATAAAGTAGACTAAGTAAAAACTCTCTTAGGAAAGGCTTCGCTTTGTTACAAAACTGCTCCCAATGGTTGAAACTTCATGTTTCTTTCAAAAGCCTCCAGAGGTCGTGTAAGACTCCCTCTGACTTCTTTCTACGCTCATAACTAAAGAAAATAAGAAAATATTACACTAAAATTCGATGCCAAGCCTTCCCCTTGGAGACCCCTATTTATGGGTGTACAAGATTGGTAATTTGCTCTCTATTCTGGGGTTAAAATCATCCCGTCCCGACCTCGGAATTGAATGAAATTACAGCCAATCCTTCCTTATAGGGTCCTTTACTGTTGTATAAGATTTGAGCACCATAGGAGTTGGGAATCTTGAGATATGAAGTCTGAAGTCTGGGTTGATTTTGCTGCCAATTCTAGAACTAGGCCCCACCTCTTGGGAAATTCATAATATAAAAAGTGTTGATCAAACGGCTGTGAATTTTTTGTAGGTAAATTCTCCGTGCTATGGGCATGCTATGATCCAAATTTAGGCTCAATTTGATGTCAGAATCCCGAGATATGTTCGATTCAATGTTGTTGAGTCTTTGGCGCGGCGGTGCCAAAATTGGCTTGGAAGTGGGGCGACAGTGCCGGTTGGGCAGAAACTTGCCTAAGTTCAGGCACGAAAACTTTGACCAGTGCATTAGGCAACTCCATAGTGCGGTAGTGCTGTTCTGGCGCGGTAGAGCTACAAATTTGGCTCGGCAGCGCCAAACCACATCCCCCAAATAGCCTTTTTAATGGCTATTGAGTTGAATGGTATTTTTGCATAATTGTTTGAGTTTATGGCATTTTCCCGGTGCAGCACGGCTTGTCACCCTTTTTGCTAGTTTTGGTCATAACTTTCTCAGTTTAGCTCCGATTTGAATAATTCTTTATGCATTGGATGTTTGAGAGAAAAAGGAACAATTTGAGTCATATTTCATGTGTTTTTGATAAAAATTGACTCAAGAATGAATTTTCTAAGGGTTTTTTGGACCTAAACACAATGTCATTTAGACATTTATTAACAACCCCAAACTTAGACTTTTGATTGTCCTTGAACAAAACATAACAAAACAAATTAGGGTCATGATCAATTCTCAAATCTTAAGAAAAACTAGCAGCCCACCCTTTTAAAGTATCAATCCAAGATAGCTTCTTCAAACCTTTCCTATCCATGGTCATCCTGCTTAGTCAAGGAAAAATCGAACTATCCTTATTTTTACTAAACAACCACCAGTCTACTCTCCACTAACCTGAAGGAAATCGGAATTCTTATCAATAGGCATTTATAGGTTGTAATGGGGGCACGGGAAATGGGTAAAGAGAAAATAGAGGACAAATGAGTTAGGGTCAGTTCTCCTCCTCATATCCATATTCATTTTCTTGAGCATAAACCATCTCTAATATTGTGCCTCACCCAAAACTTGTACCTTTGCCTTTATCCCATCCCTTTTCATAATTTCATCTTCCAAGGAGAAAGTTGTTCTTATTTTTCATTCTCTTCCCTTTTTTTTTCTTTTCTCTTTCTATTTTTTTGTTTCTTTGGCTTTGTCTAGAGTCTAGCTTACCTTGCTGGTTGACTCAGTCCCTAAGCTTGCTGAGGCCCGAGACCTAGTGCACACACGAGGTGGTCTTTCTCCTAACTCAACCTATTTTCTGGATTTTTCTCTCATTTCTTTTCTCTGCTTTTCAACTTTTCCTCTATGATATTCCAGCACATTTTTCATTCTTTTTTATCTTCATCTTGTTCCTTCTTTCCTCTCATTTTCAAAAAAAATTATATACCCTTCATCCAACCCTCCTTATTTCTCCATAACTTTAGATATTGGTCCATGCTCATTCAAACAGAACACTTCAATAATTTAGAGAAATATAGGGCAGTAAGAAACAAGTTTTTAATCACAAAAGCGGGTTCATGTGATGTGGGTTTCGAAAACAAAGCAGGGATCTTGTTAGCTCAAAGTGATTAATTAAAGGTGATGAATCTTGTGCATTAAAGTAGGTGGCTAAAAAACCCTCAAATAATTTCAAACAAGTCCTAAATCCCTTTAGAATTTTTGAAAGCTTTTTTTTGTTTAGCCTCAAGCTTCCCTCAGGTTGGTTCTAGCAAACAAAATAATCATGCTCACATGCATTTCATAATTCAAAAATCTTTTTAAAGATAACTCTTCTCATGCCAAAACCAAGCATTCAAGCAAAATTATTTCTCAAGAGAATGAATAAAACTATCTTTTAAATCCACCAATTAGAGTTCTCACTGAGTTTTGCAAAAACTTATTCAGATTTAGAATCATTTCTTTGGTGTAGACTCAAAATAGAAAAAAAACTACCAATTAAGGAAAACAAACTTGAATTCAGAAATTCGAGTTTCCTACCCCAAACTGAAAG
The DNA here is from genome assembly GCA_019845555.1 of Aristolochia fimbriata. Taxonomy (NCBI): domain Eukaryota; kingdom Viridiplantae; phylum Streptophyta; class Magnoliopsida; order Piperales; family Aristolochiaceae; genus Aristolochia; species Aristolochia fimbriata. Next base: position 19,982,339 of record CM034082.1, read on the forward strand.
ATTTGCTTTGTCCCCAAACCAATAGTAAAGAAAACAGTGTAGGAAACTTCCCTGAGAGTTATAGTGGAGTTTTAAGATGTTGGAGACCTCTGCTTGTGAAAAGATGATTGCCTTTTTGACTTGCTCAAGTGGGTTAGCATCAATTAAAACATGAAATTATTTCAATTGAATTCAGAAGTGTATGAAACTTTTCCCATGTGGAGGCATGATGAAAAGAGGAATATCAGAAGTAGAATTGACAATTTCTTTTCTCTGGATTGCCCGGAATTCATCATGCAAGTGGCGCGGCCGAGCCAACTTCTTCCTTCATAAGTCAATTTCCTGAATGTGAATTTCAAAAATTCCAATTGGAACAAGTTAGTACAAATTAGAGGAGGGCCAAGAATCAGGTTTCTGTAATTGGAACAAGTCAGTTTCATGCTTGAAGTCAACAAATTTGAGAGGAAAAGATGATTTCATTAATATGAATGAAGTTTGAGTACATATCAATGAAGTTGGATTTAAAATCACTCTTATACATTCAGAAATACACATCAAAGCAGAAACATGAAAGTCACTCAAGAAAAACAAAAAGAAACTCAAAGCAAGAAAAATACAAATGGAGCCTAGGTTCTCTACTCTTCTTCTTCTTCATATTCATTATCTTCATCAATTCCTTCTTCCTCTCCCTCAAAAGTGTCTCCAGTAGGGAATTGGCTCTCTGAGCTGCCCTCATGCTGATCCCAAATTTTCCACATCATCTAGTTATAGCTAACCATCTTACTCGTTTTCTTTTCCAGCCCACTCATTCTCTCATTGAGGGCTGCCAAGTCTTACTCCTTCATTGTGCTTGCTCCAGCCACTAATTTCCCTTTCTTTAGTGGATACTCTCTGATTATTTTCTTGATGGAGTTGGCTTAAATGCCATTGGGGACCTTCTCTAATGGTTCAAAAAGTCCTAGCTCAATCCCATTGGCCAAGCAAATACTAGTGATTAAGGATGGAAAGGGAAGTTTACCCCTATTGTGGTGCTTCATGGCCAAGATCTGAGCATGAATGATGTTTGTATCCAAATTATATCTTTTTGAACTTCACCAACATGTGCATTTTGATTTACCTATTTATTTTGTTGGTTGATGTCAAATAAATTATAATTTTATACTTTGGAAATAAGAGCATTGGATCCCTAGATACTTCTTCCATATATTTGATCTCACATGTGTGCAAGAGTTCATGTTCTTCACAGGGTTCTATGAGCACTCTTCATGAGAGCAGCATTGTACCTATAGGGAGATTTCTTACCTCCTTCCTTTGTATTAGTTATCATGATCTACATTGGGGACAATGTAGAATTTAAGTTTGGGGGAGGGGTACCATGTTGCATATATTCATCTTGCATAACTTATGATTTGTAATGCAACCATGTTGTTTAACCCAAGATTGAAAACCCTTGCTCGGTCCTCACTTGCATAATATGAGTAGGAGATTGACTTATTTTCATGTCACTACACCACTCACAATTCCTTTTCTTGAAGTTAACATGTCATGGTTTGGGAATGTGAGATGTTTGGTTTATGATCTTAAGAAGCTTTAAAACTAGTTTCAAGGGAAGCTTGAAACGAAAGATTGAAGATTGAAACTCAAAGAAATGAGTTAGGCAATTTTTTATGAGTTTGGGCCTTTCTAGCCAACCCAGTAACTTCTCTAGTCAACCAAGTTTGGGCCTTCTTTTGTTATCCATGTTATAAACCCATCTTGATTGCATTATTATCTTTTTTTTCGTATCCTACCCCTCTGGGTGCATGGCTTAATCTGAAAAGAATTTTGGAGCCAAGAGTGATTAAAAAAAAAAAAAAGCGAAAAGAAAAGAGAAAAGAGGTAGTAGCAATTGTGAAAGCCAAAGGAGCAATGACGGCTTTACTTAGTAACTGGGCCTTTCTGACTCAGGAATCACGAAGTTTCGCTTCAAATGGTAAAGTTGGTTATCTCCATCCCCAACTTAAGAGACATACAAAAGAAAGAAAAAGAGAATGGGAATTGGCTTCACAATAGCTTAAACGTAAGTTTGGGGGAGTACTTGAAGGCTAGAATTTTTCTTGGAGGCTTGGGTCATGCATTGAAGAGGGATCTTCCCCATGTACTCACTTGTGATCCTACCTGTATCCCAAGCCCCATTACAACCCAAGTGAAAGTCCTAATGATCTTGAGTGTATCCCTTCATCATTTGTGGAAGGTGGAACGAGACATTAGAGTATAAAGCACTAATGAGAATTCTTAAAGTTCATTGGTTAGTGGTTTGATGTTGAGAACCATGACTGTGGGGACTATAGGGGTTGATAAGTGTGGGGAAAAGTAAGTGAAAATTAAGTTAGTTTCTTAACAAAGACTACAAGTGATGGGTTGAGCAACATGACTTTTCATTTCTTGTGTTGAATTGCATGGTTTTTCACTACTAGCGTGTAAGATAAATGATTTAGAACCTGTGTAGCAAGTTGTTGCTTGAGGACGAGCAAGACTTTAAGTTTTGGGGTATTTGATTGCATGCATTTGTCTTATATTTTATATACTCAAAAGTGATCCAAATCCGGAAAATTTGACTTATTCTTGCTTGCTTATTGTAGGGAACATGAAGAAAATGTAATAAGAAGAACAACGAAAGAAGTCCCAAGCAAATCGGATGAAAAATGGAGTTTTTACCCTAATTTAAAGGAAGTACAGGGTCAGGCCATGGAAGGTGTCCAGCGCCATATGGCTCCAGGACTCTATGCCCTAGCGAACACCTTGGCGAAGAAGTGCGACTCCCACCCCACCTACGCTGGATTTCAGCGCCATGAAGCACGGAGTCTGAGCGCCATGGAATGTATCTGGCGTCAGATGATGTTGGGGACTTTATGCTGATTTTACGTTGTTCAAGTGACCCAACACCACGATGCTTCTCCCAGCACCATATGGCGCCTCTTCAATGGCCTGCACTCTATAAATTCGCATTTTAGGGGAAAGCTAAGGGATTCAGACTTAGGAGTTGGGGAGTCAACCTAGACTCGTCTAGGATTTGTGTCAGAGCTTCAAAGGAGGATTTTGAGGTCACTTATTGAGGAAATTTCCATCCAGGAGGAAGACTCAACCTTCAAGAAGTGTAGAACATGAAGAGTTTGATCTTTCCTTTCCTTTCTTTCCTTCATGTGTATTTTTTGCATAGAAATGTGGTTAAACTTGTGATTTGTGTTGTATTTTTACTTCATGTGTTTAAACCCCCGTTTGGGGGGGTCATGTAGCGTACTCTTGCAATGTATTTGGTTATTTTAGTGATTGAAGCATGATTCCATTATGTGGTGTGTCTAATGCATGCTTAGTATTCGACTAATTGCCTAGCTAGCTCTTAATTGATATTTAGGAACCCAATTCGATCCCGGGATGGTAGATTTGTGTAGACTTGTATTAGACAACGTGCATTCCAACTAGTTAGAGGTGTAACTAGTGAATTCGTGGGTGGGGTAAGAAATAACCCTCCACTGTATGTGACCTATATGCTACGTATAGTAGGTTCTCTCTCTTGACCTTCAATCGAAAGATTAGAGGGTCAGAATAAAGGATACGGTTGTGGTGATCTCGGAAGAGATACCAAATTCCTGGGTCCACCAAGCTTTTGATGAAATGCTTGAATCCTGAAATATGTTAGATACAGAGCACAGGGACGTGAAATCACACCCCTACCTCTATTTTAAATAGATTTTCCTATTTATCCCTTGTCAGGGTTCTAGTTAGTGTGCATATTTTATCATTTTCATTGATTATCCTTTTGTGTGGTTAAATATAGCTATTAGGATGTTCCTTTAGTAATTAGTCTACACATGGTCCCAAGTAGGTTTGATATCCAGACTCTTGAGTCCACTTTATTACTTGCGTGGCATGTGCACTTGCGTGCTAAAGTAATTTTAGTCAAGTATAAATTACTTACGTTTAACGAGCAACACTCTAGCTCTTCATGATCTCTCAAAATCCACAAGAAAATGGAATGGCCTGATCCTATCTCTGAGGTTGAAGGCAATGGTTCTTGAGCCATTAGTTTGAGAGCATTAGCTATCAACCCGAATTTTTCCTCTAAACTTTTGAAAATAGTGTTTTCACTTCCGTCTTTGCTTCAGAGATTGCAATAAAGTCATCCAACTTGTCCTCTACGCGGGGCTTTATCTCTGAAGTTTGAGCTTTAAAATATGGTAAAAATTGACCTTTTGTTTGAAACGCCAGGAGAACTCAGGGTGGTACACATACCCTTGGCTGTAGCTGCATTAGGGATCATAAGACCTGCAATAATGTAATTCATCATTATCTTGTTCGTGCTCAAAATCAGCTTATACATTACCAGATTAACTCTCATGGTTTGGGTGCCCTCCTCCACACGTCACAAACAACAACATCATGGTAGTAGAATTGAGCCATGTCTTTCTTCGGTGGTCTTTGCCTCTTCCTTCTTCTTAATTCTCAAACATACCTCTTTGATGTGGGTTAGGATCCTCTACAATTGGTCCTCAAAAATCTGTTCACAGAGTTAAAACAAAAGCCTAGAACAAATTGTAAAATAAAACAAAAATTATTATACAAGAGTACAAAAATTTAAAAAAATCAATAGCTAAAAAAAATTCTAACCTTGTCAATTACTGAAAACAAAACTAGAAATCCAACTACTATTAAAAAAAAATATTCGAACCTAAAATAATTCAAACTCCTAGTAAAGTAAAAACTACCCCTAAGTGAATAGCTAAAGCTTCAAACTAGTAGTTGCCAAGACTAATTCCTCAGGAACGACGCCAAAAACTTACTGTGTTTCCAGCAACACCAGCAAGTGCACTGGTCCAAGTAATATACGGTTCAAAGAGTACCCTATTCGATCCCACGAGGAACTAGCTAACAAGTACTTATAATGCGAATCAACTATTGGTTCGGTGATAGATAAAAAGGTGATTTCTATTTTTTTGTATGGGAAAGGCTTGAAAACAAAAATAGTCTCTGAATCCCAATTTGTTGACATGATAGATTGTTGTTGCTAAATGTGAGCACTTCCAATTAAAGGAAGTTACTCGGGTACACAAGTTCACGTGTCGTACAAGTAATAAAGTGGACTTAGAGTTTGAATATTGAACCCACAGGGACTTTGTGTAGACTAAATACTAAACTGATATCCTAATAGCTATATCTAACCAATGGAAAATGATAAGTGGATAAAGGAGGACATATGTCTTAAGATAGAGGCAGGAGTGTGGTTTCACGTCCCCATGCTTAGTATCGAACCTATTGTAGCATTCAAGTATTTCATCAAACACTTGGTAGATCTAGGATTTTGGTATGTACCGCCCTGGTGGATTTCCGGTAACATCAGCAAGCGCACTGGTCCAAGTAATATAGGGTTCAAAGAGTATCCTAGTTGATCCCACGAGGAACTAGCTAACAACTACTTATAATCCGAATCAACTATTGGTTGGGTGATAGATAGAAAGGTGATTTCAAAATGATATTTTGTAAAATAAAAGTAAAGAAAATAATGAACAAAGTTGGGGAACAAAGATCATATTTTGAGGCTATTGGCACTCCCAAGGACTTGTGGTTGGTTGTTAATTCAATTGAACTAAGGTAGATTCCTTAAAGCTAGCTCATCAGAAACGAGTTAAAGCCTTTCAATGTAGACTCTAGACACCTTAAGCCCGTTAAACTAAAATCATAAATTGCATAAGATGGAATCCTAAACAAGATCTCTCCTTAAACCAGATAAAGATAACAAAAACCTCATGCTAGTAAAGTTACCTTAAGCCAGTTAAACCCATAGATAGAAGCTAACTTAGATCTAATAATTATGCAATAAATATCATGAAATCACTCTCCTAACATCTCCTTAAACCATTACCTATCTAGGAAAGATAATATATTGAAAATAAATCACATGCTAAAAAATGTAAAAAACTAAGTAGAAGCTCAAATTGAATTAACAAACCATATGTCATTACATTACACCACCACACATCACTTGGAGTCCCAACCCGTAGGAAATGACTCCATTCTGAGTGAAAGAAAAAAAATAATAGAAAATAGTTCAGATATGATACAGTAAAGAGAAGTTGGAAAGAAAAACTCTAATTATGACTAGCTCTCTTACTTCAGCTCCCATACACATGCACTGTCTTTGGCCACTTGTTCACACGTGAAGCTCTAGGGTTTTGTGTGCAGAACCCTACTCCAAATCTTTGCGTAGTCCTCCTCTTTCCAGTGGATCCAACCTCACTTAAATAGCTCTTCATATGACAGAGATATCCCACTTTTAGTGTGTGGGTCCAACAGTCCTACTTTGGGAACTAGGTTGTCCTTATCCATATTCATAGGTCCCTAAAAAATGGGAATATTTATTCATTGACATTTAGCACGAATTTAGGTCAAGGGCAATTTGTATTTGACCCTAATTCTCCCTAGAAGCTTCCGTGATGGTGAGAGATATTTTTTTTATGAGGCAAGTAAGCCCTAGAGTCCAAATTAGGAAAAAAGGGTTTCAATCCTTGAGAGTTTCTTTCCTTGTTTGAGTTTCCTCCTTTGACTAGGAACACGACTTTGGGAAAAGACTTAGATTTTGACTTCGATTCGTCCCAAGAAGTGTCCAGTTGTGATTGGTGTTCATAGGTGCATCAAAAGGGGAATTTTTGGTTGTCCTAGAATTCCTTGGGCACCTATGGCGCCAGCACTTAGTGTCCGAGTTGAATTAGGTGTTGCTGGTGTTGAGAGGTACTTTTGGCGCCCTTGTTGGCACTTTAGGGTCTGGGCGCCAAATGGCATCCAACACTTTCCATGGTACCCAGTCCCTGGATCTCCTCTTTGCTAAGAAATTCTCTCTTTGACGCGCTTAGGTAGGGTTCTTAGGTGGTCTAGTGCCACAAGCACCAGTACTTGGAGAAATGTTGCCTGTTTTGCTTGATTTTTGGCCTTTTTCACCAATTGAAGTTTGAGCTGCTCCAATACCTAAAATATGCCAAATCAGTGCAATATACATTAAATAAGTCCAAAATAAGGGTGAAGTTACCTATGAAACCTAATGAAAAATACTATAAAATAAACATTTATCAAGCCCTCTGTTGAGTGTACCGTAACCTATTCCCGATTTCAGCGTCGTAATCTCCCAATCGAAGGTCTAGCGAAAGGAACCCATAGCACATGCCCTATAGGTTATATATGGTGGTGGGTTATCCCTAAATTGCGAATCCGCTAGCTAGACCTCTAACTAAGTGGAACATATGTTGCCTAATGCAAGTCTATCTAACCTACCATCCGTGGATCGAATCGGGTTCATAAATTTCTACTAATCACTAACTAGGCAATTAATTGAATACTATGTATGCATAAGGCACACCACATCTTAGAATCATGCTCAAAATACAAAAATAACTCAATACATCACGTAAGTGCACTATATCACACCCCCAAGTGGGGGTCAAATACATATGATGTCAAAATACAAAACTAATCTCAAATCCAAACACAATGTTATACTCAAAGTATACATAAATGAAACAAAATGAGAAAGAAAGGCAAACTCGGTGTATTTAACATTTTTTGATGATTCAATTCTCCTCCTAGATGGAAATCTCCCCAAGAAATAGCCCCAAAATCCTCCATTGAAGCTCGCACAACCCCTAGATAAGTCAAGGTTGACTCTTCCACTCCAAGTTTGAATGAAAGAAGTCTCCCTCAAAGAAGCTTTATATAGAGTGTAGATAAGTGGCTAGACACCATATGGTGTTGGATGAAGAGCCATTGCTCCCGGTCACTTAAACAGGGAAAAAGCCTAAAAATGAGTAAGTGTTTATTTTATAGTATTTTTTAGTAGTTTCACTATGTTTTATAGATGGTTTCACCCTTATTTTGGAATTATTTGATGTAAAGAGCACTAATTTGGTGTATTTTAAGTGTGGAAGCACTTCAGAAGCAATTTGGTGAAAAAAGGCAAAAAATCATGTAAAATAGACAAAATTTCACTAAATACTGGCACATTAGGCGCCAAACAGGGGGCCATGGCACCAAGGCCGCCTCAGAGTTCTGCCGGTCCCTCAAAGATGAAATTTCAGAACAAAAAAGAGAGTCAAGGGTTGTACGCTATGAAATGTGCTGGGTGTCTTATAGCGCCCACGCCTTCAGGCCCCAGTAACGGCGCCATGGGCGCCTCTCAACACCAGCTCAATTCTTAAACTATGTACCGTCACCTTAGGTGCTAGTAGGGGTGCCATGGCGCCGGACATCAGCAAATTTGTGCAGACCGACTTAATGAACACTCCCAATTCAACTCAAATTCTATGTATTGGCGCCTAAGGCGCCCAAGAATCTCAATGCACACAAAATTTTCTAATTTGGACAGTCAAGAATAACGATCACTTTAGGACACATCTTGGGATGAATTGAGATCAAATTACGAGTCATTTTCCATTTTAAAGACGTGCTCAAGAAAGAAGAATGATGGAGGGTAATTTTGAAAAGAATTATATAAGAAATGCCCTAATCCCATAAGGAGCAGGTAGCCTTGGATCCATTGGCACTAAAAGTGAAATTTCTCCCTCATTCGGACGGCTATTTAATCAAGGCCGGGTCCATTGGATAGAGGATGCCTAGGAGAAGAATTTGAATAAATATTTGGACCCAAAAAACAAAGGGAAAACGTTGATTAAAGGAGTCAAAGTCAAAGCATGTGCATGGGAGCTTAAGAAAGGAGATAAGTCCAAAATAGGGTTTTTCATTCCGACGTTTGATTTCTTTATAATGTCTGCACTTTTTACTCTTGTTTGTGTGCTTATTTCAATAACTACGGAGTGATTTTCCACAGGTTGCGACTCCAAGCCATGAGTAGTTACGTAAAGTAGGTAACTTTGTGGTTTTTTCGTTCAATAAGAGCTTCTACTTAGAATTGTTTGCTTCATTCATGTTATTTTGATTCGAGTTTACATATTCTCTAAGAGGGTTCATGAGAGAGCTTATTAAAGTGTTTATTTTGGGTCTTAATGCATATATTTTCATTCTAAGTAGCTTGTTCACCCTAAGGTTGGTCCTAGATGGGAACCTATGGGTAATTGGTTGTGCTTATGGCTGAATCCGTTTCTTGGTAAGAGGGCTTCATAAAGGTCCTATTTTTATGCGATTTGAAGCTCTAAATTTTCTAGAAGAGTTTAGGGTTATAATGGTGAGGATAATTTCTGAATGTTCTGGACAAGTTTAGTTACTTAACTAGGGTTTTAACTAAGGGCGGCGGTTTTACCCGATTACCCGATTACCCGCTTACCTGAATGGTAATCGGACGGATAAGGAATAAACTTATTGTATTTCGATTATCCGATTATCCGATTACCCGCCTCTTAATCGAAACGGATATGGATAATGGGTATTCCTTACCCGATTACCCGATTACTTGGATGGTAATTTGGTAAATATTTAACTAGGATTTGTTTGGATGTTCCAACTACTCTTTTGAATCTGATTTTTGGTACCTCATTTTAATTGTTTTCTTACTTTCTGTTTTTAATCAAATTCTCATCACAATCTTATCCACTTGTTCACCTAAACTAGTGGTTAAATCATAGCATAAGTGGTTGTTAGCTAATTCCATGTGAGATTCGACTAGGGTACACATTGTTCTCTATATTACTTCGATTAGTGTACTTGCTGGTGTTGCTTGAAACACATCAAGTTTTTGGCGCCATTTCCGGGGAATTAGTCTTGGTAACACTTGTTCGAAGTTTTAGCTATTGACTTGGGCATAGTCTTTTGTACGAATTATGTGTTTTAGTGACTTTTTGTTTTCTGAAATTTTTATTCGAAGTAGGAGTTGATTCTTTTGTTTTACTTAGTCTATAACTAGGTCTAAAGGTACACCACTTGTTGAACCCAACCCTAACCCTAAGGCAATTCTTCACCAAAGGAAGAAAAGCCAAAAATTGGTTATTTTGGATAGTGTTGTGCAAACCTTAGAGAATATGGCTGAAAGTTCTAACACTACAGCCCAAGAATGGAGTAAGACCCTTCAGGAGTTTGCCATGCCTAACCTAAGTGGGCCAACCACAGCCATTGTGAGGCCTTCTATTGCTTCAAAGAGGTTTCAAATTAACCCCAAATAATCCAGATGATTCAAAATGGGTATCAATTTAGTGGCCTTAGCATGTAGACCCATATCAACTTCTTGCAAACCTTAACAAACTATTTGATACTTTTAAAGCTGAGGATATTTCTAATGATGTCATTATGTTGAGTTTGTTCTCTTTTTCTTTTAGGGATAGGGCAAAAAGATGGTTGTCTACTCTACCCCAAGGTTCTATCAAAACTTGGGATGAGATGCAACAAAGGTTTCTAGGTAAGTATTTTCCACCCTCCAAAAGTGCCATGATGCGCAATGAAATTTCTCCCTTTTCGCAGGGAGACTTAGAACCAATATATGAGGCATGAGAGAGGTTTAAATATATTCTTAGAAGGTGCCCCCACCATCAGTTCTTTCTTGGATTCAACTGAAATTCTTCTACAATGGGACAACTAATCAAGCAAGAGGATTCCTAGATGCAGTCGCTGGAGGGACTCTCTATAAAAAGACACCTGATGAAACCCTATAATTAATTGAGGAGATGGCAGCCAACATGCCCCAATAACCCTCAAAAGAAGACCAAGTGATGAAGTCCACTTAAGTGCACAATGTAGATCAAACTGCAGCCCTAATATCAAGGCTTGAACTTTTGGAGAAAAAAATTGGCATTAGAAAAAAATCCCTTACCATCAGTAGTTGCTGAAGTGTATGACATGTGTAGAGAAGGGCAGCCTAACTTTGAGTATGAGGCCGGTAATATAGATTTTGAAGTTGGCATTTATCAAACTAACCTTGTTTCTAATTCTTGTAGGAATGATGAACTATGCAATAAGGGATGGAAAAATAAACTAGAATTCTCATGGAATAATCAAGGGAGACAGCCCTCACAAAGCTTCCAAAATCAACTATCTAGAACAAAACCTAGTTTCGAGGACAAGATGGAAAAATTCATTACTGCTTCGGAAAACAAGATTGAGCAACTATGAAGCATCATTCATAATTTTAGAAGCACAAGTTTGGCAAATGTTGAACATGCAAGCTAGCATCACTCACCCCACTTCGAGAGATAACCCTAGGATACATGTTAACGCAATTGAATTGAGTGTCAAGGAGCTAGAACAACCAAAGCAAAGTGAGCCTCAACCTGTGGAAGAGGTGAGTACACCAGAAATTTCAGCCAAGGAAAGGGAAAAGGTAAGTGCACCTTCTAAAGATAAAAGAAAAGGTGAGTCCTCATCGCACTAAGAAAATTGATATTACCAAGCTACCATATCCTGATAGGGCTAGAAAGGATCTCCTTGATGCTAAATTTGCCAAGTTTTTGGAGTTCTTTAAAAAGTTATAAATTAACATACCTTTTGTAGAAACCATAATGCAAATGCCCCAATATTCTAAATTACTTAAGGAGCTTCTTTCAGGGAAAAGAAAGATGGAGGAACATGGTATGCTTATGCTTACTAAAAATTATAGTGATATTTTGAAAAATGAATTACCCACTATGTTGAAAGATCTAGGAAGTTTTACCACATTCCTTGTGAATTTGGTGAATCTAGATTCGATAACGCTTTGTGTTATTTAGGAGCTAGTATAAATCTTATGTCTTCATCAAAATGTGAAAAATTAAACTTAGGGCAACTTAAGGAAACAAGTATTATTCTACAATTTGCTGACCTGTCCACCGAAAAGCCTATAGGAATTGTGAAAGATGTCCAGGTCAAAGTAGGAGAGATTATTTTTCCATGTGATTTTGTAGTGCTAGAGATGGAGGACTTAGATATCCCCCTCATACTAGGAAGGCCATTCTTGGCCACAGACGGAGCTTTAGTTGGGACTAGAGTTTTCATAAACCAAAAAATGCAAGAGGGTCAAAAGAGCCACCTCTTGAAGCTTCTAAACTTGAACTTAAACCTCTACCTTCAAATCTTAAGTATGTTTTTCTTGAATACTATGCAAAGCCTGTGATTATTTCTTCTTTATTGACAGAACTTGAGGAGGAACTTCTCATAAAGGTGCTCAAAGAACATAAGAAGGTAATAGGTTGGCCCATAGATGATATACAAGGAATCAACCCCACAACATACATGCACAAAATTCTGATGGAGTACAAGCCCACAATTGAGCCATAGAGAAGACTCAATCCAGCCATGCAAGAGGTGGTAAAGAAAGAATTGGTAAAACTCCTTGATACAGATATTATCTATCCTATTTCTGATAGTAAATGGGTAATCCTTGTACAAGTAGTTCTTAAGAAGGGAGGAATGACTGTGATAAAAAATGAAGAAAACCAAATAACCCCTACTAGGACTATCACTGGTTGGAGTGTATCAATAGATTATAAAAATTTGAATGCAGCCACTAGGAAAGACTACTTCTCTTTGCCTTTCATTGATCAAATGCTAGAAAGATTGACAAGTAATAGATTTTATTGCTTTCTAAATGGGTATTCGGGATACTTTCTAGTGCCAATTGCTCTAGAGGACCAAGAGACACCTACTTTCACTTATCCATATGGAACCTTTGCATATAGGAGAATGCCTTTTAGATTATGTAATGCACCTGCTACCTTTCAAAGATGCATGATGTCTATCTTCTATGATATGATTGAAAATTTTCTGAAAATTTTTATGAATGACTTCACCCTCTTTGGTTTGAGTTTTGAGTCTTGTTTGCAAAACTTAGCCCTTGTTTTGCAAAGATGTGAAGAAACAAATCTTGTGTTGAATTAGGAGAAATGCCACTTCATGGTGAGAGAAGGGATTGTGCTAGGGCACAACATGTCAAAAAACGAAATAGAAGTGGACAAGGCAAAAATAAAGGTCATTGAAAAACTACCTCCTCCTGCCTCTGTGAAGGCATTAGAAGTTTTCTAGGTCATGCATGGTTTCATAGATGTTTCATCAAGGATTTTCAAAAGTTGCTAAACCCTTGTCTAATTTGTTAACAAAAGACATTAAATTATCTTTGATGATGAGTGCATGCATGCCTTTAAAACGTTAAAAGAAAAGTAAGTAGTTGCCCCTGTGGTTGTTGCATCAGATTGGAGTAACCCTTTTGAGATCATTTGTGATGCTAGTGACTATACGCAAGAGGTTGTGCTAGGTCAAAGAAGAAATAAAATCTTTCACACCATCTACTATGCAAGTCACACACTCACAGGTCTACAATTAAATTACATTACCACTGAGAAAGAGTTGCTAGTTGTAGTCTTTGCATTTTAGAAGTTTAGATTATATTTGATTGGGTCGAAGACCATTGTATGCACTGAGCATGCAGTTCTTAGACATATTTTTTCTGAAAAGGACTCAAAACCTAGGCTCATAAGGTGGGAGTTACTGCTCCAAGAATATGATATCAAGATAAGGGACAAGAAAGGAGCAGAAAATATGGTAGTCGACCATCTCTCAAGTCTAGAAAAAGAGGAAGATGAAAAAGAAGATCTCAAAATTCTTTCCAGATGAAAGGATTTGTATGATTGTAACTAATTCATCTAAAAGCCTTGGCTTTCTAACATAGCAAATTTTCTTGCAGAAGGATGGATACCCAAAGATTTCAATTTTCAGCGAAGAAAGAAATTTCTAGCCGAAGTCAAGCATCAGAAGAATGGATACCCAAATATTTCAATTTTTAGTGAAGAAAGGAATTTCTAGATGAAGTCAAGCATCACCTATGGGAGAATCCAACACTTTACAAATTATGCCTGGACCAAGTCATCAGGAGATGTGTCCAAGAGGAGGAGCAAGGAAACATCCTTCACCACTACCATAATAGTGTGGTCGGAGGTCACTTTAGTGCAAATAAGACAACTGCAAAAGTTCTTCCATCAGGATTCTACTGGCCTACCCTATTTCTTGATGCAAAAAGGTCTATATCCTCTTGAAATAGATGCCAAAGGATGTGTAATATCTCTAGGAAAGATGAAATGTCTCTTACTAATATCCCGAAATGTGAAACCTTTGATGTATGGTTTATAGATTTCATGGAGCCATTGTCATCCTCTTATGGGACTGAATACATTTTAGTGGTTGTGTAATAAGTGTTAAAGTGGGTGGAAGCAATTGCCACTAGAACCAATGATGGAAAACTAGCGACTAAATTCCTTAGGGAAAATATCTTCACTAGTTATGGATCCCCTAGAGCCATAATAAGTGATGGAGGGAAACACTTTTGTGACTTCCAATTCAATAACAAGGCAGACACCCCCTATCATGCCCAAACTAGTGGTCAAGTGGAGATTTATAGCAATGAATTACAAGGAATACTAGAGAAGACTATGAATACCTCAAGAAAAGATTGGTCAATGAGATTAGATGAGACACTGTGGGCATATAGAACAATCTATAAAACACCTTTTAGACTTGTGTTTGGAAAAGCATGTCACCTACTTGTGGAACTAGAACATATAGCATATTGGGCGACAAAATTCTTTAACTTTGATATAAGAAAAGCAGCATAACACAGACTTTTGCAAGTTAATGAATTAGATGAATTTAGGTAATGGGCCTATGAGAATGCCAAAATATACAAAGAAAGAATAAAGTGATGGCATGACAACAAAATAAGAAGAAGGCAGTTTGAGTTGGGGCTGAAAGTTTTACTATACAATAGTAGGTTCAAACTATTCCCCGAAAATCTGAAGTCAAAATGGCAAGGACATTAAGAGGTGGTAGGCACAACAGATTTTGGGGCAACAGAAATAAGGCACTTAAGAAGTAGGGAAAGGTTTAAAGTAAATGGAAAGAGGTTGAAGATATATAAGGAAGGAGAATTTAACCCAACAGCTTATGTTGTGTGAGTCACTGAATAACCCAACACCAAAGTCTAGATGGGACTATAAACTAAAACTAAAATAGTGTTAGTTGTCTTGTTCGTGTGTTTTTATGTTTTAGAATTAGGTTAGGAAAGAACAACAAAAAAAAAAAAAAAAAAAAAGAGGAAAGAAAAATCATGACAACTTAAACGAAGTCTGCCGCCACGACACCACATATGGCGCCTAAAGTACCCAACTCTCAGGTCCAACATCATTTTGGGCACTTAGGCACCCTTACAAGCGCTAATGGTGTTGGACCTTGAGGGTGCGACCAAAGGACGGGTTATGTTAGCTAGTAGTACTCTATAAAAGGACTTGTTGAAAGAAGCATTAGAAATTCATTGGCAAGACCCATGTGGCTGTTGCAATATACATAGAGAAAATTTATATAATGTCACTATAGAATGAGCTAGCACCCCTCAGTAGCTGAAGGCCAATTTGGACAATGATCTATGGTCAACATTCAATTTTGAGCTGCTTGTCTTCCCAAGGTGTGTTAATCAGAATAAAACAAAGTCAATGAACCACAAGAAATCATAATAAACCAACTTTTGATGTTGGACGGCGTACCACCTTACCTTATGATTTTGAGGCCCCGAACTTCTGTAGAAACTTTCTGGGTTCTTCCAAAAATTAAAATTTCTGTTGTACTAATGGCTTCAAAAGTCTGGCGTTTGTTCCCAAACTGAAGCTTGCTTAAGTCAAAGAAAATCTCCGATCATGACCTCAAAAATCCTGTCTGGACAACAACACGCGAGCAAATCCCCGTCAGATGCCCGAATTTGAAGAGCAGCCTTTGGCAATGACGATGAACTACCGAAAAATTGGGTGCAGTTTGCTATGTATGTGTATATCGGGAGAACTTGTCTTGATCGTCGAGTATTGACATTGATCGCAGAAATTGATTCAAACTCAAACACACAAACAAGACTAGGCTGAGATAATAGGATAAGTGAACATAAAGGAAAATCCTGTGACCATGAGAAGAAATTGAGTGTGACCAGACTTTAGGAGAAACGGAAGCACGAACGCAATGAGAAAAAAAAAAAATTAGCCGAGAAACGATCGATCTGATACCACTTGTTATGGTTCTGATCTGTAACAGCAATGGGATAAAGAAGGATTAAGAAAATGAGGAAGAAGAAAGAGAGAATTAAGGTTAGTAATTGGGAAAAGGGGAAGAAGAAAGGAGGAAGAGGGAACAAGATATTAGAGTTTTTTTTTAATTCTGACCTAATCGGTTGAGGGAAGATCTCTTATTTATAATAAACCAAAAGATACATAATTACTAGTTAGTCCATTCTAACATGGACTTACAAATAAATTCCTAAAGACTGATAAATAAAAGTAAAGTCCTTAGACTAAGAAACCCATTATGAAGCCTATTAAGGGCTCATAATCCTAATTAACCCTATTATATTCGTAACGAAGTGTGTTGAACGCCAGACCCTAAGGTGCCAAATAAAGGCGCCATAGGCGACACTAGCTCAATTCATAGACTAAGTATTGTCACCAGTAGGGGTGCCATGGCACCAAACTTCACTAAATTTGCGCACACCGACTTAAAGAAGACCCCCAATTCAACTCAAATGCCAAGTATGGGCGCCTAAGGCGCCCAATGCACACAAAATTTCCTAATTTGCTGCACTCAAGAGTACCAATCACTTTGGGACACATCTTAGGATGAATGGAGATCAAATTATGAGCCATTTTCCCTCTTAAACACATGCTCATAAAGGAAAAAGGATGCATGGAAATTTTGGAAAGAGTTATTTAAGAGATGCCCTAATCCCTTAAGGAGCAGGAAGTCTTGGACCCACTTGCACTAGAAGTGGAATATTTCCCTCATCTGGAAGGGTATTTAAGCAAAGTAGGTTCCATTGGAAAGAGGAGGCCGAGTAGAAGAATCTGAGTATGGTTTTGGACCCAAAAACCTAGAGAAAAAACATGGAGAAAAGGAGTCAAAGTAAGAGCATGTGCAAGTGAGATAAGTCCAAATTAGGGTTTTTCTTTCCAACTTATTTCTTTTTCATGTCTGCACTTTTGATATATGTTTGTGTGTTTATTTCAATAAATATGGAGTAATTTTCCACAGGTTGGGACTCCAAGCCATGAGTAGTTATGTATTCTCTTTCATCGTTCTATTTTCTTTTGTGAAATTTGTTGTTTTATATTCTGTTTTTGTGAATAGGTTAACCATACCATTTTTTTTGCTTTCTCTACTGTCACTTTGTCTTCCCTATCGTATCAGATTTTACTTCTACAAAGTTCTACAATGTCTTTTTTACTCTTTTCTTCTTGGTACGTCTGTATATTTTTTATTTGGGTTTCCATCCTTTTTTGTTTTGCTTTTTACTCTTACTTTTATCTCTGTTTGGACAAATTACTGTTGGGTTTATCGACAATTTTGGTCTTGCGACAGTTCTGCGGTGTCTTTTTTACTCTTTTCTTCAAGGTACGTCTGTAATTTTTATCCTTTGTGTTTCAATTCCCTAATTGGTGGTTTTTTTTATTATCCTGCATTTATTTCTGTTCTAATTGTTCAATTTTTTTTTTTTTGCAGCGGCGTCTTCTACTCTTTTCATTATGTTCAAGGTAAGTCTGTAATTTTATTTACTTGACCCCTCGATCATTCTATATTTTATCAATGAGGTACTTTCACTGCCTTAGTCTCCCTACCTAGGTAAGTTCAAACATTCTTAATTTTTCATATGTTTTTTTTCTGATTTCTTGCTTTTAGTTTTTTATATGAGTCCAAGCTAGATTTAGCCGGGATTCTTATTGAATTCGAAGAGAAATATCATATGTGTTCTTTGTAGTTTTATATTTTGATTGTGTTGTTTCCTTTGCAAAGAAATCAAAGGTGTGGACGTTGATCTATTTTTTGTTGTATGGGTTCTTTGCAATTTAATATCTCTTAGTTCTCTTTCTTTTTTTTATTTCGCCTTTTTCTTATCATTTTATTTTCTTCTGTGAAATTTTTTGTTTTCTAATCTGTTTTTTATACATGATTTGGATGATCTGCTACCTTTTTTACTTCTTTTTCAACATCCTTTTGCCGTGTGGATGATCCGCTGCCTACTTCTATCTCTTTTTTTATTTGTTTATTTGATAATACTCTTCCTGCATGTGTGATTGCATGCATTTGTCGTATATTTTATACACCAAAATTAGGGCAATTTGACTTAATCATGCTTGTTTATTGGGTGCCATGGAAGGTTCCCAACGCTATATGGCGCCGAGACTCTCGGCTTTGGCGAATGCCTTGGCGAAGAAGTACGAATCCCACCGCCTACGCAGGATTTCTACGCCATGACAGATAGGGGCTGGGTGCCATAAAAGTGCTCGACGCAATATGGTATCGGGGACTTTATGCTGATTTTCGCTGTTTAAGTGACCAGGCACCACGATGCTTCTTCCAGCGCCGAATGGCGCCCGTTCTATGGACTGCACTCTATAAATTCGCATTTTGGGGAAAAGCTAAGGGATTCGGACTTGGGACGTGAGGAGTCGACCTAGGCTCATCTAGGGTTCGTGCCAGAGCTTCAAAGAAGGATTTTGGGGACATTTCTTGTGGAGATTTTCATCTAGGAGGAGGATTTAGCTATCAAGAAGTGTTTTAGACTCTAGTTTGCATTTATTTTTCTTCTTCTTTCATTTATCTATACTTTGAGTATGGACATGTGTTGGGATTTAAGATTATTGTTGTATTTTGACTCCATGTGTATCTAAGCCCCCGTTTGGGGGTGTGATGTAGCATACTATTACAACATATTTAGTTATTTTAGTGTTTCGAGCATGATTCAATGTTATGGTGTGTCTAGTGCATGCTTAGCGTTCGATTAATTGCCTAGTAGCTTTTAATTGATATTTAGGAACTCGATTCGATCCTGGGAGGGTAAATTTGGGTAGACTTGCATTAGGCAACAAGCGTTCCACCTAGTTATGAGGTTTAACTAGGGGATTCGTGGGTGACGTTAGGAATAACTCACTTCCGTACGTGACCTATAGGCTACGTGCATTGGGTTCTCTTTTTAGACCTTCAATTGGAATATTAGAGGGTCGGAATAGAGGACATGGTGCGGTGATCTCGGAAGAGGCCCGTGCGTACCTAATTCCTAGGTCCACTAAGTGTTCGAAGAAATGCTTGAGTGCTAAAATATGTTAGATATGGAGCATGGGGATGTAAAATCACACCCCTACCTCTATCTTAATTGGATTCTCCTATTTATCCCTTGTCTAGGTCCTAGTTAATATCCATGGTTAGTTATAGCTATTAGGATGCATGTTTAGTACTTAGTCTACAAAGTCTCTATGGGTTCGACATTCGGACTCTTAAGTCCACTTTATTACTTACGTGTTAAATTAGAAAGTTACTCACGTTTAAACAGCGCAAAAATTAGCATAAAGTCCTCGAAGCCATATGGTGCCGAGCACTTTCATGGCGCCCAACCCCTGTGCCCCATGGCGCAGAAATCCTGCGCAAGAGCGGTGGGAGTCGCACTTCTTCGCCATGGCATTTGCCATGGCCCAGAGTCCCGACACCATGGATGCCATATAGCTCGGGCACCTTCCATGGTGCCCAAACCCTGCTCTTCCTTTAAATTGGGGTAAAAACTCTATTTTTTGCCCGATTTGTTTTGGACTTCTTCCGTTGTTCTTCTTATTGCATTTTTCTTCATGTTCCCTGCAATAAACAAAAACGACTACATCAAATTGCCCTGATTTGGGGTAATTTTGGCTATATAAAACATAAGACAAATGCATGTAATCAATGTGACAACTTCCAACTTTTACCGTGTGTTCTTCCAGTAGGGGTTGAATTTTACTCTTCAAGACTAACCATGACGATCTAGCAGCTCAATCAAGAAATTATCCGATTTTTTTAACTGTTATTACTCTCTCCTTAATTTAAGTTTGTTAAAATTTATTGGTCCATTTGTTTATTATTTTTCAAGCATTGAAGTTGTTATTTCACAAAAGAAGTTTGTTAGTACAAAATTTTCTAGAATGTTAACCTTTGACTGGTATTTTACCTTCTACTAAGTTCTATTTCTATCTCTTTTCGATTTGTTTCAATTTGGGCTTCTTCTCTCAGCATGTGTTGATATTTTACCTTCTCGTAGGTCCTACTTCTATGCCTTTCCGATTTGTTTATTTGATTAGACTCTTCCAGCATGTGATGGTTTGCTACTATTACTATGTATTCTGCCCAATGGGGTTCAATTTTACTCTTCAGGTATTGACCATGATGATCCAACAACTCAATTAAGAAGATATTCGATTATTTTAACTGGTATTGGTCTCTCCTTAATTTAATTTTCTTCAAATTTGTTGGTCCATTTTTTATTATTTTTCCAGCATTGAATTGTTATTTCACAACAAAGCGATTGAATTTATCCTTTGTCTGGATAAAACAACTTCATTGCTAGCAATTGGGGCTTTTTTAGCTATAATTATTCTTTCTAATGAAGCGATCGTGCATCTTTCTATTTCTCTCAAAATTTTACCTTATGCTAAGTTCTATTTGTATCTGTATGCACCAAAATGTGCATGGCCCACGTTCGACAGATCCAGGAGTCCATCGACCCAACAAACAAAGTTCGAGGACAGGCCTCGACAATTGTCGAAGAAATCCAACGCAGCCCATCGTCGAACTCATCTGTCTCGCCGCATCATCGACACAGCGAGCCGTCTCGCCGCATCGTCAACTCAGTGAGTCATCGTCTAGTCCGCAACGACTCGATGAGTCATCTCCACGTCAGCATGAGTCAGCATACAGTCAGCCATTTCAAACAGAAAGATGAAAACCTATAAAAGAAGCCACGATCCTCATTTAGGGGATCTCAACGGGGAGCTCCTGGTCTCCCTCCTCCCCTCTTCCCTCAACTTCACGAGCAGAAAGGGATCGTGATCCCCTTTCCCAAAGAAAATCCCTCAACAACTACAAAGACCGGCTACAAAAGGCCGGGCGTTCCCTGTTCGAGGGTTGGTTGGAAAAACTTTCATCCCTACGGTTGGAGAAATTAACCTCAAAAGACCTCTCGGCAAGTGAAGAACTTTCTCCCTCTCCCAAACCGAAGGACACAAATTCCTTCCCTGAGGAGAAGCTCTCACACGAGGTTGGAAAAAATCGAAGTTCGACAACCTTCTTCTTGCCGAAAGAAAATACACTCAAGGAAGCTCTCGAACCCGAGAAGTTCAGCCACTACAGGTTCATCATTCAACAGTTCAACCGGAGCAGCTCTACACGTTCGCCGGCAACGTCACAAGTCAAAACACACGGAACACAAATAATTCCGTCTGATCGACCAAAGCCACACCAGATCGTGCACACTCGTTCGCAGAACTCGAACTTCGACGTTCTCGCCAGAAGCCGAAACTTCGACAATTCACACGGAGATCGAATCAGAGGGTTATTAGGAGAGTGGACTCGCATTCCTTGATACAAAACACACCCTGTAACACAAATTTATTCTAAAGTAATTGAAAACTTCTCTCGGTCGTGCCTCTTCGCGGACCGGCGGATTTTCGGTGAAACAGATTTGGCACGCCCGGTGGGACATTTCCTACCTCTCATCTCCTTCTCTGTCCAACAAAAAAAAAATCCCCAACCTCAGCCATGGCCAACAACGCCAACAACGGCAACAACAACAACAACGGGGGCAAGCAAACTGCCTCCTCGAGCTCTGCTCAGCCGCGCCCCGCCGCGACCACAAGCTCAACCCCAGGAGCTCGCGGACCATCTGCCGACCTCCGCGCTCCTACCTCTCCACCACCGGCCATTCGCCCAATTACAAGGGCCTTGGCCAGGAGTTTGTCCACTGGAGAGGCTCCTTTAATTCTAGATGTGCGCCGTCCGAGTGCAATCTACCAACCACAGGCTACCGCGGCCTCTACCAAAATGGTCGTCACACCGGTCAGAATGATCCCGGCAGCAAATAGGCCGACCTACCTGCCCGTCGACACCACACCACCGGCGCACAGTCCGGTGGTCAGTCCAACCCAGTCGCCACCATCGCAAAGGAGCTCCATCGTCTCTGCTTTGGTGCAGCGGTACGAACAACAGGGGGGCACTAACTCCTCCTCCGGCCGAATGAATTAGCCATCGGCCTCCTCCCGTCTGAAGCGGCGGCCGAAGACAAATCTCCAATCGTGACCATCTCTCCGCGATCTCTTAGCCAGCTCACTTCAGCAGCCGGCTCACCACCCATTCGTTAAGCCTCGTCGGCGGACACCGGCGACCTCCCCCCGCTCTTGCGATCACCCATTCCGCCTTGCCGCATCTCATCGGGGGCTGCCTCCGCAAGCCAGTCGCCCACAACAACTTCTCCACACCCGAGAACACCGACGACCGTCTCCCCAATGCGGTCACCGACAAAATATTCTCCACTTCGATCTGCGTCGGGAACAGCTCCGTCGACGCCGACTATCAAAATGGCCGCAATGACGACGTCGGTCAAAACAATCGAAGAGCAGCTTGCCGAAATGCAAGCTGCATTTAAAGAACAGAGCGAACAACTGCGCATCAAAGACGCGCAACTCGCAGCTCGCGATCTCCAAATCACAAGGATGATGGAGCGGCTCGAAATGGGCGCGGCCGCGAACAACACCGGCGTTTTGCAAGAGGTCGACCGAAACCGGGCGACTACTAGTGGCTCCGCCAAACCATCGCGAGAGGATCCTGCCTTTGACGATGAGATGCAACCCATCGTACCGACGGTCATCCACAGAGGTCGAACTGAAGCAGAGCCGACTGTCCTCACCTTAGATGCGGTGACGGAACTCATCAACCGTGCCATGCAAAACGGCTCCGACGAAAGCAAGTCGGTGGCCTATCGAAAGCCGTACACGCAGAGGATACAAAACATCCCAATGCCGCTCGGCTACCATCCTCCGAAATTCCAACAGTTCAATGGCGACGGGCACCCCAAACAACATGTCGCCCATTTCATTGAAACATGCAACAACGCCGCACGCACGGTGACTTGCTGGTCAAGCGGTTTGGCCGGTCGTTGAAGGGAAATGCCTTCGACCGGTACATCGAGCTGCCCTGTGAGTCAATTGACAGCTGGGAACAACCGAGCGAGAATTCCTCAGCCGATTCTATAGCACTTCGGCGCATCATTACACTCTAGTCGAGATCGCCAATCTGAAGCAAAAGAAAGGCGAAAAGGTCGCCGACTACATCAACCGGTGGAGGAACCTAAGCCTCAACTGCAAAGAAAGCTCAAACTTGTCTCTCGGGGCCGAATCGAAATGTGCTCGCGAGAGGGATGCAATGGGAGCTCCTGCGCTACATCCAAGTCGGAGGCCAACCGACTTTCAAGAGCTCGCGACGACGAGGCTCACAACATGGAGAACCTCATGGAGGAGCGGGGAAGAAGTTACGCCGTTTGCCGATCCTCGCGAAAAGGAGAGGCAGTCGTGGACCGCGCCAAAAAGAAACGAAGGAGAAAACAAAATCCTCCTTCACGACAAATACTTTCGAGCCTATTAAGGTCGGAAGTAAGGTCAAGGCAACCTACCTCCCACGACAAACCGACCGAACCCACCGAAAGTTACCTCTGAGGAACGACAAGCAAAGACATATCCCTTTGCCGACGCAGACGTTCCTATCATGCTCGACCAACTCCTCGACAACCATCTACTCAGATTGCCAGAAGTCAAAAGACCCGGCGACTTGTCTAGGAGCAAAGATCCAAACTTCTGCAAGTATCATCGCTTGGTCGGGCATCCGACCGAGAAGTGCTTTGATTTGAAGGATCGGATCATGGAGCTCGCGGCTCAAGACCGCATTGAAATTGAAGGAGCCAAAAACACGGCCTCCTCATATATCATCTCCATTCAAGCCGAGTCAAATCAGCGAGCTCGGCCAAACAAACAACATGTCGCAAAGAAGGAGTACCGTCCAAAATCCGGTCCCTCCAACCGACCACACAAAAACAGACGACCACCGGCTAAGGTCGCACCAAAACCGCACCCCGCCGAAGAAGCTGCAGCCGATGCGAGGGGTGACCCTGGTCACCGGAGAAGGAAGCCTATTCGAAAATCGAATAGGCACCGGGCTACACCGAACCAAGGCGGCGCTGCCAAACAAAAAAAAGCCGTGAAGTGCCAAAGAAAACTCCCGGACCAACGCCCGGGGGCAAACAAGAAGAAGAGGAGACCCGTCACTTTGGCAGAGTTCTTCCCAAAGGAGTTTTTCGTGCCTCCAGCAATGGTGGCAACCTGTTCGATAGCTCCTCCCGAACTAGCAGCAGCCAAAGACAAAGGCAAACGACCGGTCGTCGAATGCGACGACCTCGAGACGTCATCGAAGCAAATCTCGTCACTCAACGAGATAGAAGACGACCTCGACTTGGCCACAAGGTCAAGACAAGCCTTAATTCGAGTCCTCGACAAACTAGAGGAACTCGAAGCCGAAGTCGAGAGGCTCCTCATGAGAAAGCATGACTTGCCGAAGGTCGGGTTAACTCTGCCCTACGGAAAGGAGGAAGAAGATGCACAATCCTCCCCGCAGCCGGTAAAGTCAGAAGAGACACTCGTTATCTCCTGCCCACCGCGCATTGTGTTCCGAGAGAAGGATGCACAACTGGGGGCATGACCTCCTCCTTTGCGACCAACAGCAAAGTCGGCCGCGAGCAAAACAAGTGCTCGGCGATCGAGCTGGGCACAATTCAAAGCTTCGCGACCAGCAACTTAGCTGGCCGCGATCGAAACAAGTGCCCGGCGACCGAGCCGAAGCGCAGTTCAAAATCATCAGCCAAAGAACAAAACGGACGCTAAAAAAAAATACGAGACACCACCCGACGACCGAAGTCGGGCTGCTGTACTTAAAAACTCCTCGCGGTCGGGCGACCGAGCCGGATGCCGCCAACGTAACAAGGTACGATTCTATCTTCTCAAAAAAAAAAAAAAAAAAAAAAAAAAATTGAAGGAAAGCCGCCGCTAAACAAAAAGCTGCGACAAAAAGAAGTTGTCGCGAAAAGAACAGAAAAAAATGTAGCGACAAAAAAGAAGCGGTCGCGAAAAGAAAAGAAGTGGTTGACGATCAAACCAGAGCCGACAACCCAAAGAAGCCGCGACTGCAACCGAACCGGTAGCGCTTAACACAAGAATTCAGCTTCCCCGGGCGACCCAGCCGAGCTCAGCCAACAAAAGCCTCGGCACTCGGTGACCAAAACAGGAATTCAGCTTCTGGCGACCCAACCGAAGCTCAGCCAACCAAAGCCTCGGCACTCGGTGACCAAAACAGAATTCAGCTTCCCGGCGACCAGTGAGCTCAGTAGAACCAAAGCCTCGGCATTCGGTGACCAAAACAGAATTCAGCTTCCTGGCGACCCAATCGAGCTTAGCCGAACCAAAGCCTCGGCTCTCGGTGACCAAAACAGAAGTCAGCCTCCTGGCGACTTAACCGAGCTCAGCCGAACCAAAGCCTCGGCACTCGGTGGCCAAAACAAGAAGACCAACCTCCCGGCGACCGAGCCGGCCAAGTTTAAAACGAAAACTGCAACACCCGGCGACCGAGCCGGACGCAGCCAACATACCAGTCGTAACTCATTTCGGAAAAAAAGCAAATACAAAAAGAAGCGGTCAAACAAACAAAAAAAGTCTCATGACAAAAAAGAAGTCGTCGCTAAAAAAGAGCTACGACAAAAAAAGCGCAAATGTAAGAAAAAAAAAAAAAAAAAAAAGGTCAACACAACTCGCACCCGGCGACCCTTGCTGGTTGCGACCTCAACAACAACTCGCACCCGGCAACCCTTGCTGTCTGCGACCTTGCATTAGCAATCAACTCTGGCCGACCGCGACCAGACTGCTAATTGCACCCGGCGACCGAAGCAGGTATGCTACCATAGACAGACTGTCTCTTGGCGACCAAGCCGGATCAACCCACATAAATCTCTGCACCTGGCGACAGAGCCCGGCGCGACGCGAATAAACTTCAGCACCTGACGACAGAGCCAGGCACCACACAAACTCACAACGCCGGCATTAAAAAGCGTCAATTTGTCACAACAGACAAATTGACAAACACTTAGAGCGCGAGACAGAGAGAAAAGAAGAATTCAAAAAAAAAAAAAAAAAAAAAACTCAAAAAAAAAAATGGGAGAGAAAATGAGAGACTGAGGGAGGAGTCGAAAATGAGAGACTGAGGGAGGAGTCGAAAATGAGAGGAGAGAAAAAGAGGAAGGAAAAGGAAGAAAAAAAAAAAGAGAGTGGGAAACCCGGCTGACTCGAATTCAATCCGAGCTAGCTGGGAGGAAAAAAAAAAAGTTTTTTTTTACAGTTCCTTTGAATCGGATTCGCAGAGACCTCTGACGCAAGCCGGAGGGATCAGAGAAGGCAGCAAAACGACCACGTGCAGCCTCCCAAAATCGCAGATAATAACAGTCAGTTCAAAGACTGTCTACCAGAATACAGTGGCAAACAGAGCACAGACTGACAGAAAAAATGCCAAACTATAGAGTCTCAAATCGTGGGCTGACAAAAAAAAACAGTCATCGCAGATAGTCAAGAAGAAAAGGAGGATTTTTTAGGAGAAGCAAAGGAAAGTCAATGAGCTCCTCGGATAGGGGATTAATTGACTAAAGTTATCAAAGAAGGGAATTAGGGCGGGGCCCACATCCCTTAATGGAGGAAGCACGATTTGGGAAAACCCTAGGTCAGTGCCATTCCAATCAGGGCGAGACCCACCCTCCGTGATTAAAGAAGCACGACCTGGAAAACCCTAGGTCAGCATGAAACCTATTGAGATGGGGCCCACAGCAAAGCCCCGATCCCCCCTCCTTTTCCCTTCCTCTCTCCCTCCCGCTTCGCCTCTCTTTCTCTTTTCTTCTTCCCTTGCCGTTCACCGCGGCCTTCCTCAATCTTCTCTCCCTCCCGGTCCACTTTTCCCCTCTTCACCTCAATCTCCCGTTCTCCTCCTTTTCTCCTTCCTGCCCGGTCAACTCCTCCTGCGCCCAGACTCTCTCCTCTCCGGCTCCAGCTCCCAGCGACCTCCTCCTCTCCGGCTCTTCTTCCCCTCTTCCCAGACTTCTTCTCTCCTTCCTCCCTCTCAGCTCCGTCCCGGTTCTTCCCTCTCCCTCCTCCTCTCTCTCCTTCTCAGTTCCTCTCCCTTCTCTTTCTTAGGCCACTCCGGCCCTTCATCCCTCCCCAAAGTTGAATCACGATTTTGCCTTTCCCCTTTTTCCTTGGTATCCTCCTCTGTTTCCTTTTCCTCTTCCTATCTCCTTTTCATCCCTTCTCCGGCTTTCCCTCGGCTTCCTCCTTCTCTCCCTTGCCTCGACTCCCTCCTCTCGGTTTTCGTGGTGGATATAGAATCGACCCAAATCCTCGGTTTCCCCTCTCTCGGGTCCAGTCCATGGCCTCTTTCCTCCAGCCTCATTCTTCATCTTCTTTCCCTTCCTTAGCCTCGGCGCCTCTCTCTCCACTTGATCCTTCCTTCTCTCATTTCTGCCCCCCTCCTCCACTCTGTTCCTCTTTCTCTTCCCCTTTAGTCCCAATCTTCCTCTGTCTTCCCCTTAGGCGGCGACAACAGATCGGTCGACCTTCGGCGTCGACTCTCGCCTTCCCCTTCGGCGGCAGACAGCCGGGTCGGCGGCTTTCAAATTCTTAATGGTCGCGGTAGCCCGCGTCTGTCCCCATCCCCTGTTCCGACCTGGTGCCCGGGCGACTATGTGCAAGAGATGCTCATGCTCCACCGGAGTGCAAAAAAAAAAAAAAAAAAAAAATTGCTCAACTTGCCAATTCGCGAGCACGAGAAGGTGTCACCGAGAGCTACATTGATCTTCATTGCGACCAGTTCTACAGAATTCGACAAATCTTTGGGTCGTCTAGTCGAGAAATCCGAGCCAGACGACACAGGCCGGGGCCCACGGCGTTGCCTCCCCTTCTGCCGAAACTGGAACAATTCTGCCGAAGCCGGAGTAACTCCGTCGCCGCAGGAGCATTCTGCCGAAGCCGGAGCAACTCCGTTGCCGCAGGAGCTTGCCGCTGAGTCAGCGCCGCACAGGCCGGGGCCCACGGCACTGCCTCCCTTCTGCCGAAATCGGAGCAACTCCGCTGCCGCAGAAGCAATTCTGCCGAGGCTGGAACAATTCTGCCGAAACCATCCTCCCTTCCTCCCCTGCCCGGGAGCAGTTCTGCCGAAGCCGGAGGTCGTCCAAGATGAGTCAGCACCACGCAGTCTCCCCTCCTCCAGTGTAGAACCAATTCTGTCGAAGCAGAATTTCACTAGCCATCCGAGGTTTCGAAACAACTTTCGGCAACACTCAAAGCAGACCGTGTAGCCAGCAGCTCAACTCCAAGTCGTCGTTGTTCTTTGCGACATCTCTCCAGTGCTCATCATTTCTCTATACCGCATACATACTCCACATGTACGTGTATACAAAAAAAAAAAAATCGATAAAAGCAAACAGCTCTAAAACAGCAAGAGAGCCAAAAAAAAAAGAAAAGAAAAGAATGAAAAAAATATATACATACAAGGTGTATAGAGAATATACATTGTCCTAAAAAAGCAAAAGGACAGATAGAAATACGTACACAAAATATAAATGATCCTAAAAGAGAAAGAGGATCAACAAAAAAAAAAAAACAAAAAAAAAGGGGTGTGTGTGTTGTGTTCGTTCATCTTCACGTTTGAAACTTGTTCGTTCCTCCCGAACGAACAAGTCTCGAAGGGGGCAATCTGTATGCACCAAAATGTGCATGGCCCACGTTCGACAGATCCAGGAGTCCATCGACCCAACAAACAAAGTTCGTGGACAGGCCTCGACAATTGTCGAAGAAATCCGACGCAGCCCATCGTCGAACTCATCTGTCTCGCCGCATCATCGACACAGCGAGCCATCTCGCCGCATCGTCAACTCAGTGAGTCATCGTCTAGTCCGCAACGACTCGATGAGTCATTGCCACGTCAGCATGAGTCAGCATACAGTCAGCCATTTCAAACAGAAAGATGAAAACCTATAAAGAAGCCACGATCCTCATTCGGGGGGATCTCAACGGGAGCTCCTGGTCTCCCTCCTCCCCTCTTCCCTCAACTTCGAGCGCAGAAGGGGATCGTGATCCCCTTTCCCAAAGCAAAAATCCCTCAACAACTACAAAGACTGGCCACAAAAGGCCAGACGTTCCCTGTTCCAGGGGTTGGTTGGAAAAAACTTTCATCCCTACGGTTGGAGAAATTAACCTCAAAAGACCTCTCGGCAAGTGAAGAACTTTCTCCCTCTCCCAAACCGAAGGACACAAATTCCTTCCCGGAGGAGAAGCTCTCACACACAGAGGTTGAAAAAAATCGAGTTCGACAGCCTTCTTGCCGAAAAGAAAATTCACTCGCGGAAGCTCTCGAACCAGAGAAGTTCAGCCACTGCAGTTCGTCGTTCAACAGTTCAACCGGAGCAGCTCTACACGTTCGCCGGCAACGTCACAAGTCAAAACACACGGAACACAAATAATTCCGTTCGACCGACCAAAGCCACACCAGATCGTGCACACTCGTTCGCAGAACTCGAACTTCGACGTTCTCGCCAGAAGCCGAAACTTCGACAATTCACACGGAGATCGAATCAGAGGGTTATTAGGAGAGTGGACTCGCATTCCTTGATACAAAACACACCCTGTAACACAAATTTATTCTAAAGTAATTGAAAACTTCTCTCGGTCGCGCCTCTTCGCGGACCGGCGGATTTTCGGTGAAACAGTATCTCATTTCGGTTTATTTTCAGTTGGGACTCTTTCCTACTTCTATGTCTTTTCGATTTTTTTATTTGATTATACTCTTCCGACATGTGACGGTTTGCTACTATTACAGTGTGTTCTACCAGCATGGGTTGAATTTTACTCTTTATCTTATGGATATATTATGGTTAATTAGGTTTATGGGTTCTTAGTGGGCTTATTGATGAGTTTCCTTAGATTGGGGACTTTATTATGATTTATGTCTCTTTTGGGATTTATTGGTAAGTACGTGTTGGGATGGACTAAATTGCAATATTTTATCTTTTGAATTATTATAAATAAGATGTCTCCCCCGGACGAATTAAGCCAGAATTAATAAAAAACCCTAATCTCTATCTCTCCTCCTCTCTTCCCCTTTTCTAAACCCTAATTTCTTCTTCTTCTTCTTCTTCTTCCGTGTTTCCTTCTTCTGAACCCTAATTTCTTCTTCTTCTTCTTCTTCCATGTTTCCTTCTTCTGAACCCTAATCCTTCTCCATCCATCGGTGTTACAGACAAGAGTCATAACAAATGGTATTAGAGCAGTCGATTCTCGGCAAATCTTATTAGCCCTTCCCGTTTCACGAGTTGTTTGTTTACGAGTTCTAACATCTAGATATCACCAATAAAGTTGGATGTTTGAGTTGGATATTATTGTCTGCTATTTTTATATATTTTGAACATTGAATAGTCTTTGATTGTGTAAGTGGATTGTGGGGAACAAGGTGTTTGATTATTGTCATGCTGATGTCAATGTCCATATCATTTTGAGGAGAATAAGTTGCTAGAAATCTGGGGTGAGATGACATGCTGGTCATTAGATGCCACTCTTGTTTCCTAGTTGCTTGTCTTCATTGATTGCTGCTGATTGCAGAAAACACATAAGATCTTGAAAAGGCATATTGCTTACTTCAACACTTTTTATTGGTGAAGATTTAAGGTGGTGTTATCGTATGAGAAATTGTTGCTTTGATTTTTCTTTAGAGATTTGGACTTAGAGAGACCAAGGTTGTGCTCTTGCAATAAGATCTTGGGTATTATTATCATGTGATTGGAAATTAAGGTTCATGTGACATTTTGGTAGATTCTTATTGCATCGATTTCGATTTTTAATTGGAAGGAGTGTCGGTGTTGGTTGTTGCTACAGTGTTACACACCTAGCCAATATTCTAAAAGCTCAAGAGCTGATGGAACAAGGAAAGCTAGGCACATAAATTAGGATCGTAACATTCCACCACACTTCCGTGTCGACGACCTCAGCAGCTCACTCTATGATAGCTTTCACTCTGCACTAGGTAGCCCATTTCACTTTTGTGATGGCTCACACTCTAACACAGGTCGCCCCCGTTTGACTGCCGCTCGGGGATGTAGTTGTAGATACGTTAGTCTTAGTGGGTCGTTGGCTCCAATTGTTATCTCCTTCTACGACATGCTGTTGTCGTCGCCATATTCCATATGTCACTTAGTCATCTCTGCCTCGCAGCAGGTCAGCACCTCCAAAAGACACGGAGGACCATCTTCATAGGTCGCCCCCTCCGAGACCTCTATGATGACCCACTCTATGATGGCTTTCACTCTGAACTAGGTAGCCCTTTTTACCCTTGTGACGTCTGTCACTCTAGCCCAGGTAGCCCTTTCCATATGTTGTCCCCTCCGGGTTTCGAACACGTGACATGAAGTTTGCTATGATACCAAATGTTACGCACCAAGCCGATATTCCAAAACCTCAAGAGCTAATGGAAAAAGAAAGGCTAAGCACATAAATCAGGATCGTAACATGCAACTGGTCACTTCCATTACTGTGGTTATTTTCAAGTTAATATGCTTTTCCACAACAACATCCTTGGATGAGTTTGTTTGAGAATTATGGCAGACCGCTCTGCACATTTGGATCGACTCGAGGCTACTATGGCAGCAGTCAACGCCTCGATGGCAACCTTCCAACGATCCCAATCTTTTCTTGCTTTGGGGTGTTTTCATCTAGTCGCTCAAGAACAAGCAGAGTTAGAGGTTCTTCTCCAGTCGCCACCAATGGTTGGGCCACTCGTACAACTGTTATTGCCAATCAAGGTATCTACTCCCTAGATTGAGGACCCTCAGCTTCCACCACTATCAAATTTACAACATTATCTGCCACTTCCATTGCCGACCCTCTATTGGATCATTCTCTTGCACCTTTGCCAATATTGTAGCTTGATGCCTTGGACAATTTCCTCATTGATGCACCTTTGTCAGACCATTCACTACCAGTGGTACAGAACGTTGGATCACTTAAAGTTACTGAGACGAACTTGCCTATATCTGATGTAGCCTTGACTGTTGATCATAGGATTGTCCACTATCACCCTTTTGATGGCACTTTTGACCACATTGTCCAGGCTTTCGTCCCTCAGCCCCACGTACTACAATTATCATGCTAGATTCACCGGAGTTCCCTCCTTTGCCAGACCTGCATTCTCCTCCGTTGCCGCACAGATAGATGATCGATTGTTGTCCAACTTTGATGTGGGTAGCCCTGCCATATTCAATGGAAGTTTTTCTACTACTGTCTTTTTTATGCTACTCCCACCAGTCCATGGTTTGCCACAAATCTAGTGCCCTCTAGGTTGTGTCAAGCCACACCAGATAGATTGTCATCCTCATGTCTCTAGTGACATCCTTATTACCGATACAGACTTGTTGCTTTATGATCCCAACATGTCATGGTTAATTGCTTGGTTTATAATTTTCCTTCACTATAGTGAACCTTGGGACAAGGTTCATCTCTAGGGGTGGAATGTTACGGATATATTAGGGTTAATTAGGTTTATGGGCTCTTAGTGGGCTTAATGATAGGTTTCCTTAGCTTAGGGACTTTATTATGATTTATGTCTCTTTAGGGATTTATTGGTAAGTCCATGTTGGATGGACTAAACTACAATATTGTATATTTTGATTTATTATAAATAAGATATCTCCCCTTGGACGAATTAGGCCAAAATT
The DNA here is from genome assembly GCA_019845555.1 of Aristolochia fimbriata. Classification (NCBI taxonomy): domain Eukaryota; kingdom Viridiplantae; phylum Streptophyta; class Magnoliopsida; order Piperales; family Aristolochiaceae; genus Aristolochia; species Aristolochia fimbriata. The sequence continues at coordinate 20,014,920 of CM034082.1, forward strand.
AATCAAAAGCCTTAATCTCTATCTCTCCTCCTCTCTTCCTTTTTTCTAAACCATAATTTCTTCTTCTTCTTCCATGTTTCCTTCTTCTGAACCCTAATCCTTTTCCATCCATCGGTGTTACAGACAAGAATCATAGCACTTTAGGACTTGATCATGATGATCCAACAACTCAATCAAGAAGTTATGCAATTGTTTCAACTAGCATTGCTTTCCTTAATTTAATTTTTTTATAATTTGTTGCTCCATTTTTTTATTATTTTGACAACATTGAAATTGTTATTTCACGGAGTTCTCTGTTAGAACAAAAGCAATATGTCCCTGGAATGTTAAAATATCAACACATTTCTTTATGTTGTTGGTGAATCTTTTTGCTTTTTTAGTAGTTGCAGTAGCCTTTTCAGTCAGACCAGCTTTCAGGTATATGTTTGCTACAACAACATGTGTGTTCCAATCCACAGTTATATGATTCTCAACTTTCATTTCCTCTTAAATCTTCTCCATCCATTCAATATTAGATGTTTCACCATAGTAATTTATGTATATTCTATAGCTGGAATTTCAAGGCACAATTTGATTCTTTTTTCATCTTTGCAAGCACTTTGGGTACCTTTTCATAATGGCCCTTATTACTACAGAGGCACATGAGGTTATTATATGGTACAGTTGTTGAAGCAAAGCCTGATTCTTTCATCATTTTCATATGAAAGAGTAAGCAGGTGGATTTACACTGCAATAGTTGTCTTCTCCTTGAATTTCTTGCTGTAATAATATACTTTTGATGTCACAGGAGAGCAAAGTCAAAAATGTATTACCCACTTGATCAACCAAAAAACCCACAAGCAGTGTTAAGTGCTCTCACTTCCCTTACTCTTACTTTAAGATGCATATGATGGCAATTGTTTTGAAGCTATTTACATCTGTCCAATTAACTTTGAAGTAGGTTGAATTGAAATTAGATATAGCTATTTGAAAAAGTCACACTTATTTTGGTGAGAAGAACTTTAGTATGTAATTCAGTTAAGAATAAACTCCTAAGCACCACTAGAAAAGAGAAAATCATAAAAATGGACAAGCATGTTCTTCAATCTGAAGCAGCATGTTCTAATGAATGTGCAATTTGCAAGAATGATCTGGCATGGTTGACTAAGCTTTTTCCCCAAACTGCAAATTCCCAAGCAAAATTTTATCCATTACAAAAGCTGAGAACAAGTCCTACTTCTATCTCTTTCTTTCTTCTTTCTCTTTTTGATTTGTTTATTTGACTAAATTGACATTTATTTCTATTTATGCTAGAATTTTTGCTCTCAAATATGACAATCCAGTGTATTTCTGTTACGATTTCACACTTTAATCTCCCTTAAAGATTCATCCAAAAGCACTTAATCCACTTACACTTATTCCTCTGCCTTTCTTAAAAAGAAATTTAAAGTATGTTATATAAACAAAAAAGGCAAAGTGATAAGTTAAATAAACATATTAACATAAAATGTTAATGAGGTATTGAATTAAAATATTATAGTAGTTTTATAAAAAATAAATTCAAAGTGTATTACATACTTTTAAGTATATTATATAAAGAAATTAATTAAAAAAAATTAATTTGAAATATTAATGAGTTATTTACTTCAATAAAATTGTACCAAGTATGGTTTAATAAAAAAAGAAAATAGAAAGCAGAGTTAATTTAAAAATTTCTTTATTAAACTATAAGAAATTTGAGATATTAAATAAAAAATTAAATTAAATATTAAATTAAAATATTAAATTAAATGAAGAAAAAAAAAGTTTTGATTTAAAAGTAAAATAATTGGTAAATTATAAATTTGAAATAATTAAGTAAAATAGAACACCTTCTGCTTTAATTAAAAGTTTAAAATAATTAATACAAATACAATGATATTACTTTATTATTTTCATTTAATTTTATTTTTCTTTTACTCCTATTTATTTTTAATCTCTAAATTTTATTGTCAACGAAATTAAAATATTATATATTTAAATAAAAATAAAAAATTTAATTTAAAATATATGAACTTAAAATAGGATAAAATGAGAAAATTTTAAAAATTTTCAACTATAAAATAAATAAAAATAAAGTTAAAATAAAATAATAAAATAAAATAACTAAATATATGACTGTAAAAATAAAATAACTATATTTTATTTTTTTAATATTAATCCACTTGGCCCGTCTTTAAACGAGCTCACGTTTGCTGGTTAGAATAAAGGGTAAAGTGAATAACAGCATTAAGACTTGACATTCGTGGCCTTCTCTCCCTTTGGCCATCCTCAGATCGTGGGCAGAACACTATTTCGACCGAGACGAACACCCTTTCCTCCTCTATTCCATAATCAAAAGCTTGAAGGACAGTACAACTCAAGCCTAAACGAAGGTATTGATCTTTCCTTCCTAAATATTTTCTCTACTCTTCTCTTTTCAAAATCTCTCTTTACTCGTTGATATCTCTCTTTTATCTTCTCTTCCAGGGTCTCTCTACTCTCTTTTAAGTGTTTCTACTTTCCTCTGTTTGGCTTCCGAAGTCTTGTCGATTTGATAAGACGGAAATTAGAATGGTTAAATCCTAAGAAGGCTCCTTGGAGCTTCTCAAATACTCTAACTAAAGGGCTTTTGTTAGGGTCATCCACCCTCCCTCGATCTGGAGATTTAGGGATTGTCTATTTGCCCATGGCTACTGCTATTTTTATGCTTGCTTGTTTATTCTATAATGTTTGTTGTGTAAATTGTCCAGCTGCGTAATTTATCCGCCGTTTATCCCTAAATCTCTGTTATTTTCATTCGGCAGACACTCTTCTAGCATACCTTTCTCTATATGTTTTTAGTTTTCTGTTCATAACAGGATACATTTTTTTTATCTCAAAATGATTTCTGAACTATAGAAACAATTGAGATTTCTATGTTGCTCAAATTTCTACATAATTACAATTTTCTGTTCATTTAATATTTTTGTGTTATCTCTACCTGAAGTTGATTTTTAATTCATAGAAACGACTGAAATTTCTATAATATTCCTGTACTTTTAGCTATTAAATCTAATTTCTATATTATTTATGTTTTATAAATATCTTAATATTTATGAAGAGGCAGATGCGGTTGGGGCCAGGTATCCACAGGGATAAGGCAATTTTTTTTTTTTTTTTTTTGGGAGTGGGGTGGTAGTTCTAATCCTACATGGGTTTTCTGTGAAATGGGTTTAGGAGTTTTTTTCGTGGGGTCTGGTTTGTGGGGGTTTTCTGGAAGCCTGGCCCGGATTTTATGAAACCTGGCCCCAGCCTGCCCTGTTGCCACCCCTGGTTTTGAGTTTCAGCTTTTATTTACTTTTTTCTTCTCTTTCTTTCTTACTCGTTTCTCAGGACAGGCAGCCCGAGCAGAGAAAGGGAAAGGAAGAGGGAGGGGCATACTCTTTACTGCTTCCCATCCCATCTTTCATGCCTGTGGTTGGGTCTCTCTCCTACTGAAATTTTTTCCTTAAACTTTTTTTATCTTTGTTTCTTTTATGACCAAACCATGTGTTTGTTTTTCGTTTTTTATATGGCATTACTTTTTATCTCGTAGAAAAACACTTTTCTTTAGTTGTTTTATCAATCTCTGGTGTAATGTATGTTAACATTCGTTTTTTTTTTTAATCCATTTGTGAATTTTGGTTGATTGGTCATGTAAGTATTAATAGATGCTGATTTATGGTGCTGTAGTTTTAATTAATTTTTGTTTGACATAGAGTGCATTTTCTGTTGATATTTATTTGTTTTGTTAATATTTATTCGATTTAGTTCTTTAGTTGTTTTATTTGAATGCTTTTCTAATTAAGAAAAAAACATAAAATACTTGTTTGTTCTTTTCAAAGTCTTTTGCTTTTGCAAATCTATATGTTCAAGTGCATGTATTTGCTAACATCTAACTTTTTGAACCCATCTAGGTCACAAACACAGTCCCTGGAATCCAAATACTCATAAATCCCTGCACTATTTCCTTTTTCACTAACCTGCAGCTGTTTTATGGTCCTGTTGGTAAAAAAAGAAGTTGGTGGCTTTGAGAGAGAAAGAGCCATCTCCACTTAAAGCCATATGGGTTTATCAGGTTGAGCTTGGACTAAGCAAGATCTGGGAAATAATCTCAGCTATGTCATCGAGACATAGAGCCTGGACGATAGGTTGATTCCATGTCTGCAGGTAGCATGATAGAGGAGGCTTTCGTATTTGGATCTTGTGGGTCTATTTGGGTTCAATTTGAGTGTGTTTATGTGGTATCCAAATGTTGGATCCAATTATTGTACCATAGATAACTGTTGAGCCCATTACCAATGATTTTCCTGTAAAATTTGTGAAACCCAGAACTATGCAGTCTTAGTTGCTTCCATAGTAGGGGATCCACTTAGGAATGAGGTGAGGGGAGGAGCCATATTTTGCTCGCAATGTTTGGGCCTAAAGTGAATCAGAGTCTGTATAAATTCTACATAAGAGTTTAACTTCACTCCAATTTATTAAATGCACTCTTTCTGCCTTTATAACTCCACAAAAAGCCCCCAAAAGAGCCTTTGCATTTTGTTAGTAGCCAATTTCGGAAGAGAGAAACGTGTAATGTATGGATAGGCAAGCTTGCAAGGATGGATTTAGTTAGCATGAGACGGTCAGCTACGGAGAGAGGCTTATGAAGTCAGTCTTATAGTTTATTTTTAATTTTTTGGAGGAGAATGTATGTGGGTGATTATTCCATGAGTCATCTGGACGGAACGCAATGGAAGAATCTTCAAGAAAACAGTGAAGCAAGGTGATGTAGTAGCGCAAGGGGTGATGAACAACGTTGTAGCCTGGCTCCTCACTGTGCGAGAATTTGCTACTTTAGGAGGAGAGCAGTTAAGGAGGGATCGGAAAGTGATTGCAATGCAGACAACCCGAGCTTCCAATCCACTGCAGCTACAGTGGAAGCCTCCTGACCAGCCTAAGATGAAGCTAAACATGGACAGGTCTTTGATGGGAAACCCGGGGCCTTTGGGTTATGGAGGTATCTTTAGGGATCACAATGGCAACACCTTGTTGTCGTACAGAGGCCCCATGGGAATAGCTGACTCTACAATGGCAGAAGTTGAGGCAATCCTACAAGTTATCCTACTCTTCAAGCAACATTTCACGGGGCCACCACAGGTGATGGGGGACTTGGCAAATGCTATAAAATGGTGCCGCAGAGCAGCTGCTGCCCCATGGAGATTGCAAGAGAAAATTAGAGAAATTTGGTCCCTGATGGATGCCTCGGTGGAATGGGGTCATGTGCCGAGATCTGCTAACTCGGCAACTGACTCTCTTGCAAGAGAAGGAGTCTCTATTCTGTTTCTAGAAGTAGTACATCCACCCTAATGTAACAGTAGGCTGAAAGTGTCAAATGAATTCTGTACTTCAATCATGTAGTATCCTTTTCAGAACTAATACAATCCATTTTCCTCAAAAAAAAAGAAAATGTATGCGGGTGATTGTGTGAGCGGGTAGATTGAGACCTGAATACCATCCTAGGGACGTAGTTTGTGGATAAGGATGGAGCTGGAGGATGTTTTTTGATTGATTTATTGACCTCAGTGTGAGGGGAAAAGAGGGTACGGATCCATGAGTTTTTTGGCGAAGTTCACATCGGTTTTACAAAATAGTAATGTGTCGTCTGCATAATGCAAGCCATTTTGCGGTCCCTTCTGGCAGATTTACCATGGAATGATTTTCTTTTGGGAGATCCTAGATTGTACATCATTTGAGAAGAGTTCTAAATAAAAGATGACGAGAAATGGGGACAAAGGATCCTCTTGTTTGATTCCAATGAGTAGGGCATATCCAAGTGGTGGGCTTATCATTTAGTTGTTGACTAGGACTTGGAAAACGTTGGACTAACACAAGAGTATAAGAGCTGTTGCCACACTTGAGGAAAAGTGAAAACCTTAAGCATGTGTTTGATGAATTGCCATGAAAGTGTGTTGAATACTTTTTGAGTTCGACTTTAATTGTTTTTTACTCTTAGATTGAGAGGAAGTTAGCATCTCGCAAGCTAGCAAAGTAGAATCTGTTAGTTTATTGGGACTTGAGAAATTGGAAGGATCAACACCATAAAACACATTGCCCATCTTCTCCACTGTCATTGTTAACACCACCCGTTCTTCTCACCTGTCTCCTCCCTCATCAATTATTGGCATTGTATTTTTCGACCTTCAATCAGGTATCAAAACTCATCCTCTAATCCGCGTATTGATTTCCCTCTTCTGTTTTGTATCATTCGATAAATATTCTTTAGTATTTATCTTTTTAACCATTATTTCAGTTCAAATCATATGTGTTAGTGTGTTGACTATTAGACTTGGAGGCAACTGCTTTTCTATCTATTGTTCAGTATCCTATTTCTGTGTACTTTTAATTATTATATTTTGGCAAGAAACTCAGTTGGGTTTTCATTAGGATGGGAGAAACTGAAGTTTCGTCTTCGGATGGGTACTGGGATAACTGGAAAGCTTATTGGCGCGAGCGATTTGCTTTTCTTGAGTACCACAAAAGGATTTTTCTCATTCCAGAGAAGCCGTTGCCGAAATGGTCTTCATCAGACGTGGAGGAGTTCATAGCTTCAGATCCTATACATGGCCCTGTGGTATTATTTTTAAATTTTATTTTTTATGTTTTTTTGAATATGTGTTTATTCGTTGCTCCGCCTTATGTTATGAAAATTGTGTATTTGGACTTTGAAACTCGTTTCATCCTGTTTGGGTTTTGTAGGTGTATTTATGCATATTTATAGCTTGTAGGAGTTTAATCATGTGGGTCACTGTTTGTTGTTATTGTGGTTTCAGTTTTATTTTATTTTATTTTTACCAGGATCTTCTGATGTTTCGGTTCATTTTCTAATAGTTTCTCCATTCGTTTTAAAGCTATTCTTTATATTTGTGATGGTTTTGTTCAGCCTTTGCCACACTGAAAACCTTTGAGCTACTTGTTATCTTACAGTAACAAAAGAGCTGTTTCTCCATTTTAGTTGGATTTCCTCAGTCTATGATAAGTACAGTTCTATGTTTTGTTGCATCTTTTTGAATCTTGAGCTCTAAGCTCAGAAGATTTATGGTGTCACTGTGCTCAGAAGTACTGAATGTGTTCTTCAGTCTTTGTTTTACTTCCACTTGTAACTGGCTGTTTTATATCTTTCATTGGTGAAGTTGTTCTTACTAGACTGTCTGGTGAGGCCTATCCTGACTCCTCTATTGGGCTACCATTCCTCTCTGATTCGGATATAGCAGTGAAGAATTCCTCTTGTAGAAGTCTTTCATTGGTTATTTTTAGAACTTTATGAACTTATGGTATATAGGACATGAACATTGACTTGAGTGGTGCTTGCTGTATGTTTTAGATGTTTATTGCTCTACAAGACCCTTCAGATGATGAGGTTACTAAATTGGTGGAAATTTGAGAATTTCTCTGCAGTTGGAAATCTCTTCTTTTGTGGGGCAGTTTTAGTTAGAAGGATGTTATACATGTCAATTAACTGGACTTGTCTTATCCCACCTGCTGCAAATGCAAGATTGGAATTTGACTAAAGGTTAGTTTATTGTTATCAGTAATGTGTTTCTCAAAAGTAAAAACCCAAAAAATTATATGAGCACTTCCATCAGCTCTTTGTTAGGGATGTTAAATTGTAAGTGGTGCAATAGCAGTACCTGTGAGCCTTCGTTGAATTGAAGATTGCGGAACCCTCAGAATTTAGAGCCCCTACTGCTGAGCAGCTCCCAAATAGCAAAATTACTTCCTATCTTCTCCTATGCTACTTTCTAGTTTTATTCTTCTCTTCTTATTACTGGCCATCACGTGGCCAACCCTTATTGGGCTCACTCCCTTTTTTGCGTTACAACCAAGTCCCATGATTCCTACTCCCTCTTGGTCTCCTAGAGTATACCTTAAGAATGGGAGGTATTGCTGCTGCGTGCTGCCATCTGTCCATCTAGTGGTCCACCATCTGATTTGTCGCTCACATGATCTCCATCCATAAATTAGCCTTGGCTAAAAGAGGTAAATTGTTGACGAATTCTTTCCATGTCTTCCCATGTGCTTCTCCAGATTGTGCCACCTGTCCCTCGTGGTCCCCTATGCCTGCTGTATACACGAGTTATCTATGGCCTATCACTGTCCTGCCAATGAATGAGGACCTGAGATATGTGATTGTTGCCATTAAGCACTTGCTTAGTGGCAATATGGCGATTGGTTCAAGGGGAGGTGAAGCCTCCAAGGTCAAAGAGTTGGTAAGGTACCGTGGACATGTGCTACACCCACTACACTTTAATTTTGACAAACAAAATACTGGATGTATGCATGAGCAGCTCAAGATTTGCAGCTTGTAGCAATGTTGCCTCCTCATTGAAGAAATCTGGAAGGGACTAATTTCTGGTGTACTTGGCACGCTATGAATTGTTGTCAATGTGGGCGGAGGTTGAGGTATACCCACTCTCTATCTTGAAAAGACACATCCTTCCTGTGAACATTAGCAAACTTAGCGATTTGTGTCTGAGCCCACTGTGAACTGTGCTTTAATTGTTGAGGTGGCTCCTCCCTGTCTAAGAGCTCTTGAGCCATTGCCTCTACAAAAGTCTTGCTGGGAACAAAGTTAACCAAGGTTTTGGGGGACCTCTCTTAGACCGGCTAAAATGGTGGTGTTCGCGAAAACATGATAGTTGTGTTATATCAAAATTCTGCCCAGTGCAACCAATTAGCCCAAGTGTTACGGGATTGTACTTCGGCATGCTTTAGACACCAAAACACAAGTCCTGCAATGGCTTACGCTAGGTCTTGTCAAGAGAAGTCGGCCAAACCACCAAAATCCACCCTAATTCTAGACTGCGTAAGAGAGAGAGAGTTGCAGCGAAATAAAGGAGAGAACACCACACGTCTTGGGGAAAAACTTCATTACTACATTTTTGGAGTGGAAACTAAGCCAAATGCAAAGCCAAAGTGGCCCTTATGTAGTACAAGCCTAAAACACCCCACAGGACACACCCCTTTGTGCGTACATTTACAGACTCATGTATTTGCTTTAATGATATAAAAAATACACATGCAGCCACCTTTTGAGACACCTCTTCACTCAAGGGTGGCCCCCTTGAATATGATGACCTTTGGAAGCATCCCTTTAGGCATCCCTCCAGAAATGCCACCTCACATGCATCCTTCCAGCCAGCTTCCATGTCCAAGCACGTTGTATGTAAGTGCCTTAAGATCTGCCAGCACACCCATAAGTTTGCACCATACTCCCAGCCAATCACGCCACCATCGCTTACACATTGCTGTCCTGCCTTTACATCGCCTCCTCTTACACTTACAGTAGCTGTGGACCTGCATAAGTGTTGACACGAGCTGCAAACCTTCCACTTACATACTGCCTCGTTGCTTGCACCCAGTTACGCATTCGTCGTCTCTCCCACATACACTTGAAGGCATGGCCCGTAAGCTGCCCGCTGCTTCAAGCCACGCGTGTAAGCTGCTGCCAGTGCATTCGTAAGTGCCACCCGCACTTATAGCACTGCACGCCATACGCCCGTGTAAGTGTTGTCTGCACTTCCACTGCGCCTTGAGGCACACGCCCATGTAAGTGCCACCCGCACTACACAGCGCCTTGCGCCATACGCCCGTGTTAGTTCCGTCACTTACTCTGTGCCTTGCGCCATACGCCCGTGTTAGTGCCGCCACTTACTCTGTGCCTTGCGCCAATTGGGTAAGTGCTGTTGTACCTACACTTACACGTACAATTTACATGTCGGTAGCCCCATTGACCACTTTTACAACCCTAACATGTTTTACATAGGCATCCCAGTAAACCCCAATCAAGGTCTTTTACATGTAATTCATGTCCTCCTAACACCAAGTCCCTGTTTGGTGGTAAAACAAAGCAATAGGTCTCCAGACACCTATTTAAGACCTTGGGCTGGCCATATGTATCAGGATAATAAGAGGAGCCCATAAACGGACTTGTGTACAACATCTTGAAAAAATTGGATTAGAAATTATTGATAAATGTTGGATCAAAATCTCTTGCAATTAATTTAGGGACCTTGTTCAAGCGAACCACCTCTTTAACAAAGACATCTGCCATTGATCAGGCAGGGTAGGATACCTGATTAACAAGCAATGGCCATACTGGGTCAATCTATCCACAACTACAAAGATTGCATCATACCTTCTAGAGCGGGGCAGGCCTGTGATGAAATCCATGGAGATGTCCTCCCAAATGGCCTCCTGAATGCGGAGAGGCTGTAGTAGGCTTTTTTTTTTTTTTTTTTTTTTTTTTGGAAGGTGAATACAGTTTACTCCCAATTACAAGTTTTACTCCCAATTACAAGTTTTACTCCCAATTACAAGTTTTACTCCTAATGCTGCTCTGGAGACCCAAACCCAAGACCTCCCGCAGCAATAATTCCCATGGGACCATTGAGCTACTGCCCAAGACCCAGCTGTAGTAGGCTTGTAGGTGATGTTGTTTATAATTGTCTCTGACACGTCATACTCAACCACTGAGCTGTATTTCTTTCTTCATCATTGACCAGTATACATTTGCTAAGTGGCGGTATGTTCATTACGTCCCAGAGTGGCCATCTACCAATGTGCTGTGAAACTCGGTGAGTAAGATGGGTACCCACTTGGGAGTGGGTAGGCATTAATGAACATCCCTTGTAAAATAGTAGACTGCGTGAAAACTTTAGGAAGGGTAACTGGCTGGATTTTCTCTTACTTGCTTTGCAATTGACAGCTTCGTATCAATTTGAATATCCTGTTCAACTGGTCAACATCAATCCTTTGGGGTTGTGACAAGACCAACAAGGTGCTGCCATCGTGGATACATGAGAGAGCATTGGTTGCCCGATTCTCAATCCCTGGCTTATACACTATCTCGAAATTATATCCTAGAAGCTTTGCTAACCAATTATTTTGGTTTGGAGTTGTAACATGTTGTTGCAACAAATATTTTAAGCTTTTCTGATTCATTAACACTTTGAACCTCTTCCTAAGCAAGTAATGACACCAATGCCTGAAAGTCAAGGACAAGAAATTCCTTCTCATAAGTAGACTTGGCTAAGTCTTTGTCCCCAAGAGCCTTGTAGAGAAAACCACTGGTCTTTGCTCTTTCATCTGCACAAACCCTACCCCTCATCCAGATGCATCACACTCAGTGGTGAATTCTTTGGTGAAGTGGGGCACAAATACAAGGGTAATTGTTATCAATTTTCTGAAGTTGTGAGAATCCTGTTGAGCTTCTGCATTCCTGCCAAAATACTCTTCTCGAGGAAATCTTTCAATGATTCGGCTATTTTCTTGTACTCACATGTAAATTTGTTGTAATAACTTGCCAATCTGAGAAACCCACGATTAGCTAGAGTAGTGCAAGTAATTGGCCATTGGAGGACATCACGTACCTTCTTAGGGTCCACTACCTCACCCCCACTTGATATGACATAATCCATGTAGTCTGTCGATCTTTGCCCAAATTAGTCTGAAAAGGCATCACCTATAACTTATAGTGCCCTTAATGGGTCTTGAATGTAATCTTCAAAATGTCCTTAGCTTCAAACGTATCTGGTGGTACTCTGATTGTAAATCCACTTGAGGAAAAATGTTCCCCCATTTAATTCCTCAAGTAATTCATCAACTATAGGGATAGGATACTTATATGGAAGTCCTCCAAGCAAACCTTGACTAACTGATCCATTATGGAAGTTGAGATGGTGGCCTTAGAGTTGGCTGGTGGGAAGTGGAATGGCTTAGTGGTCTATTGTTACATATTCTTGTTATCCTAATAAACTTGATAATTAGGCTGACTAGAATGAAAATAAAAAGTGAAAATCACAATTCAAAGTCATTTAGACATGTTGAGCTTCGCTATAGGATTTCGAGGAAGCTTACATCTCTTGAAGTCATAACTTTGAGTTATGTCAAATAAGTGGAAAACTTGGCAGATCACCTGACCAAGGGCTTGTCCAAAGGACAAGTACAATTTGCTTTCAGAGGGATGGGATTAGAGCATATTATTTGAGTTACCATTACTGCCAACTGTTAGACCCTCCAGGTCTCCTTACCTTCTTTCTTCCAGCAGGCAGAGTTCTAACATCTTTTAAGTAGACTCCGTTGGATGGCTAACTTCATGTCCCAAAGTTAGCCAAAAGGGGAAGAGCTTGCCTTGTTGCACTTGGACCGTGGGCTTTTTTAAGTAGGGAAATATGGTAAACAGGTGTAGTTTTGCTTCTACACAGCTGAAGTTTGTAAGCAACTGAACCAATCTTTTCTATTACCTCAATGGCACATGAAACCTAGGCCGCAGCCTTATCATCGGGGTTTGTTGCAGGTTCTTGATAACCATACTCCTCGCCGCAAAAAATCCGAAATTTGTCCCCGCTAAAACCCGCCTCGAAGGGGAATCATTCCCTCGCTCGCCAAGGGGTAAAATGGAGGTTCCATCCCCGAAAAACCCTTCCCCGCCCCTCAAGCGTAAACCCTCAACCCACAAATATTACCTAAACATTGAGATGTTAAAAAAATCAGAAAAACTAAAAAAATAAACAAGTAAAAATTGATGTCTGCCTTTTTATGTGAGGATCTTGAATAAGAGAGAGATTTGAAAGAAATAGATAGATTTTAGAAAGAAATAGAGAGATTTAAAGATCTAATAGAGAGATTGTGAAGAGAAAGAGATTTTGAAAAGATAGAAAGATCCGAAACAAAAATAAACAGATTAAGCAGAAAAAAAAAGGAAAAAGAGAGTTTGCAAAGAGAAATAGACAGATTTCTTTAAATGATTCCTTCCTATCTGTAGTGAGGTCAGCAGTGAGGTCATCATGCCTCAAAAGTTTTCAGTGAATAGTAGTTCACTGTTGAGGATAAGAGCAAAGTGTCTTTTGTCTTATCAATTCAATAGTGGCGTCATTCTTCCATTGGGTGGATGACTCCATCATGGGCAAGCAAGAAGTGGGCTCGCCATTCTTTGGCTCGGGCCAAGATTCGCTTTGACGAAGAGACAACGCCCTTCATGTAGTGTGGTGGATAATCCCAAAGATTAATCACCTCCAAAGGATACCTGATCCTCGCTCTCCCAGATAATCGCTCTGCGTGATGTGAGCCCATTGAGGGAAATCCTGCCTGATTTCTCTCTTGGCTTGTCCGAGTATGTACAAATACCTTTTGTCTTGGTATTTTTGCTCGAAAATGTCTCGAGGTGGCGGTCTAGGCCTCCCCGTTCATCTTCGTGGTTTTCGTTCGGTTCGGCCCTCGCCGAAGTCGAATACTTCCTTCCGACTCATCATCATCACCGTAGAAGAGGCCGACAAAGACAGTTGATGGGCTGGAAATGTAGTTGCAAAGAACCGTTGTATGATCTTTACTTGCTGGAGCACCGCTGCCAACCGGTGGGCGAGGGGAACTTATGGAAATAGCGTTCACGGTTCCTTTGGATCGGTGGCTTTAAAGATCTCTTCCACTTCGCCCGGTAGTGGCATTTTTCCCCAGTCCTCGAGATCCGCCTTTGATGGTCGCTTCTCATGCGGCTTGGCGATTTCTCGTGGCATAGTAGTTGAGCCACCTCTCGACTTCATATGTTCGCCGAGAGCGTGGATGTTCGTGTTGTCCGTATCAACTTCCCATTTTACCCGCCAAATCCATGGGATGCCGTAAGTGAGAAAGAATGTAGCCCCATCCGTTTGCATACGACGGAGCTTTTGGTCGCTCGAAATGGGATGTAGACGCGACACCAGTCTCGTATTATGTGAAGGGAGGTTGTGGAGCTTATGGGTCGGTGAAGCTTCCACGTAAGATCATGATCTCCCCATCGAAGACCACCAAATGAAGAACCAAGGTGGAATGGGTCGAGAGAGTAGGGCAGCCCTGGCTGAAAATAGTACGATGGGTACGAGAGGGGGTTGTTATACGTAAATGCAAAAAAGAAAGCATCTATGTAGTCCCAATAAGTAGCTTGGTAGGTAGGTGAGATAGCAAAAGGAGTATTGGGGCTGGTAGGCCAATCAAAAGGGCGAAAAGGTGCTCTCGATCGTTACTTGTGTTCAGCATCGATCTACGCCAAGAGGGCGTTTTGCCCGAGGTTTAACTTTCACGCCACCGTGACGTAAAGTATCCGGTTGGTAGTAGTGAAGGGTTTTTCCCATGTGTTGGGGAAACAAATGTGACCCGCCCAAGGTTTGGTGTGCCGTAAGCCAAGGGGTTGATGGGCATTCAGTCCTTCGGGAAGAAATTGGACAAAATCCCGTGTGGGTTTCCTGCCGCGGGGAAGGGGTTCTTGCACCGCTTGAGAGTAAGTAGGAGGAGTGGCGGTGAGTAGCCGCTGACTCCTCCTCGGTAAAATGCTCGCCTGAAGCTCTTACGTAGTCTGCGTAAGGCTAGAGGTTTAGTAATGGTCTGGGGATTTGTATGCCCACCGAACCAATAATAGTTTTGCCGGTCGCGAAGCTTGGCTAAAAGTAGTTTGAGTATTTCCGGGCGTGTCTACCAGAATTATTTTGCCACCGCTTGTGGCATTGGGCCTTTTCCCTTTGCGGGAAAAGGAGGAGGACCGCCGCCGGCCTCTTCCTCCCGAAGAGGAGCTCATGGGGCACCCGTAAGGAATTCCCCGGTAAGAAAAATCAGGTAAAGAGTTAGCGCCCTGCAATATACTCAATATCGAAATCATAAACAGAGTTCGGATTGCCATCCGCAAAAATCTGTTTAGAAACCAGATTTTGCACATCCTTGTGAATGATATGTTTACAGTGCCCGGCGGTCACCCGTAACAAAAAGTGTTGATTGAGCAAGTCGTCTTGAAATTTGGAAATGCACTTAATAATAGAAAGCATTTCTTTCTTGACGGTAGAGTAATTTTGTTTGTGTAGGGTTCCGTAATCCCGAGTAATAACGGACTAACACTTCTTTGTTTTCAAGTGTTTTCTCGCTTTGAGATTCCTCCAAAGCCATGATCCGAAGCATCGGTTTCCACTATCTTGATAACCGTGGATCGCCTAAAACAAGGCATGGAAGGCTTTTAACCTTTGCCTTTATGGTCCGGGACAAATTGTTGTATGAGCTCGAGTCCGGGGAGAGGTTTTCTTCTTTAACCCGGCGTAAAGAAGAACCAGATCTATGCCTAGATTTTTGTAATAATCGCTACATAGTTGAGAGCTCCTAAAAATCTCAGAATCGCTTTGTATCGCTTAACTCATCGGAAATTTCAAGCAAACTTCGATAGTTCGTTGAAATGGTGTGTGAGTGTCTTTGGGCTATAGTATGCCCGAGAAACCTGATTTCTGTTTGAAACAGCCATCTTTGGTTCGAATAATACTAAACCATTTTGCAAAATCAAAGTTTTGAAAATAATGAAGATGTTTAAAGTCTTTGGTCAATCGTGTGTGTGAAAAAACCAAAACATCATCGATATAAGAAATGATAAACTTCGAGTAAAGCGAGAAAATATCATTCATAATATGCTGAAATTCGAAGGGGCATTCTTAAGTCCGAAGGGCATAACCGGCCCATTCGTAATGTCCAAAAGGTACTACAAAAGCGGTTTTGTACCTATCTTCGCTTTTCCGACCGCCAATCGCGATTTCGTGGTCGAACTTAGAGAATATCTCTCGCTTGAACTAGTCGGTTCAACGGATCTCTTTGTTCGAATGGGATAACGAACCCATTGTAAGACGCTATTGAGAGGTTTGTAATTAATTACTAACCTCGGTCTTCCTCTTTCCTTCTGCGGCATTGTTGTTGACATAGAAAGTCGTACAACTCCAAGGTGATTGAGAAGGTTTAATGAGTCCTTTGCTTAGGAGCTCATTAATTTCTTTTCGGCACATGGCGGATATTCGAAGTTCATTTGGCGGTCGTGCCTTTGTTGGAATGTCTTGTTCGAGAGCTCAGTTCATAAGGTAAAGAGACAATATGCGTTTTACGATGCCGTAATGCATTTGGCACATCGCTACATAATGCCTCAAGCAAGAACTCTTTTCCGAAAGGCTTGTTTCCTTTCTAGAAAGGTAGGGTTCCTCGAGCTACTTCTATTTGTTTAGAATGTAGATCTACCCTTAAGGAACAAAGGTATTGTTCCTTTTCCCGAGCATTCGAGGTAATACTTGCTCAAGTCCCTTGAAGTAGGGGCGGAGAGGAAAGCAAAATGATAAGGCTCTCCAAGGTTGGTGGTGATAATAGCTTCCTTTGTCACTGAAAAGGGTAAGATGTTCAGTAAAAAAGGAGTGCCAAGAATGACTTTGTTTGATAAATTCTTGACTACCACCATGGGTGTGTGAACGAACATTTGTCCGTTCATCTTGTTGCAGACGAAGAGTTCGTCTACCTTGCCTTTAATTGTTAAGGCATTTCCACAGTGAGTTCGAGTCTCTCGTGGAGGGTCGCAGAAAAGTGTAAAGGTAAAACACCTTCGCGAATGCAATTCAGTTCCGCACCATCGCCTACTAGGGCAACTACGCTCCCGAAACCGGTTTCCCTTGTATGAAAAACGTAAAATGAGTACATACCATTTTTCTTTGAATGATGCTTTGTAGCATCGATGGAGATATTGTTCGGTTGCCTTACGAACCGAATTATCTCTCGGGTGAAGTTCTTGGTGAGAACTTTCTCCTTTTGAGGGGACCGCCGCCGGAGAGGGCCGGGTTGTTCCAATGCTTCGATCGCGAGAAGACACCGGAAGTAGGCTGCCTTTAACTCCTCAGATTTCTGTTTACACTCTTTGATTTCCTTTTGTAAATCGGGAGGAGTAGAGGATGCCGCCCGTCGCTTCAGTAGTCGCTTATACAGAGCGGCATGGTGTAGTGATTGTCGCAATTTTGGAGCTTTTCGTCTTAGGCTCTCTGAGTCTTGCCTCAAGCGATAATTGCTTGTCCTTCGACTGTTAACCCGAAAATAGCTCGAATGACAGATCATCGAGAGAAAGCATGTTTAAAGAAGTAGTCATCCTAAACATTGCTTCTAATTGCTCTAGTTGGTCATTTGTCTTCGTTGTCCGAAGACATCGAGAGCATGAGTCGAGGACTCAATGAGGTCGAAGTTCTGCTTGACTCGGAAGAATAGTGTTCTTCTTCCTCTAGCATTTGTAGTACTAGAGCTTTTCGACCGGTCGCCGATTGCCAATTCTTTGACCTTTGCTTTTGTCTTGCAAAAACAGGTCTCGGCAAAGTGGCCTTGTCTCCGCCACACTTGTAGCAACCGGGCTTCGAAGCTAGAAGCCCCGGGCTTTGCCGTAAAAGCCCTTTCTCTCGAAGTTTCGCCAGCTTCTCTTTTGGCCGACGGCTTTTGGAAAAGGGAAGACGCCGCTTTCTCCCCCGCGAAAAGGGCTTAGCGGGCGTTTCGCGAAGACATGTCCCGCAAGGTGTGACGGTACCGGGTCGAATGCAAATTGTTTGCAGAATTAAGCCCAATCGCTTTTGGCGAGATGTGATCTTGCTTAAGTTGTTTCTTAAGTCGAAGATCATTACACAAAGCTAAACCTTGCCGAGTGCATGCCGCCTGGAGGTGTCCGTAATGAAGAGCATTCCGCTTAACCTCTTCATTCGGGTTTTGCCGAGGCCTTCTTTGACCTTTGTGGCAAACCGGGTTGGTAACCCTTCAATAAACCTTTGTTTCCAAGACGGGTTGGCCGCATCCGGTAAGGTCATAACCCTACTTCCGAAAGTGGTGACATACCAATTCAGATCGGTCGAGAGTCCTACACCGATGTTGTGTAACAGGTACCGTAGTCTCGCTTGCCGAGAGGGATCCCATGAGAAATTCGATACTATGCTGACCCGATAGGACATCACAAAGACGGAGATGGGTTGATCCTCCGAGTCATGGAGAGGTGCTCCGACGCCGTCGGTTTTGACTCGGCATAGAGGATATGGTTACGGTAAGATTCATCGAGGTAATTGTACCACCATCCATATAAGTCACCCGAGAGTCCTGCGACGATCGATTGACCACTATGGGTTCGGTCATTCCTCCGGACCTGCACACATCATCGATAAATTAGCATTCGATTGTATAGTGTCCCTAACCTTCTTCGGGGGTTGGATTATCTATGTTCCATTCATAGATAACCTTAGCGTCGTAGTGCGTTGGCGTAAACAAGAGGGTTTTCCTCAGTATTCAAGTCGAAAGGTTGAGGTCGACTTGGAGAAACCCGACCGTGTTCTTGTTTCACATGAACAACTTGACTAGAAGAGGGAAGAGTCTGGCGATAGGTTTGCTTCTCGGCGAGTGTTTATCTGTCGAACCTATCTTCTCTAGAAACTTCTCGAGAAGGTCGGCCAGCTTCGTCCTCGGGAAGCATTTCAAGCTTCATTGGTGGGTGTATCAAGGGAGACTTGATTACCTGTTTCAAGTAGAAGCCTCGAGTTTGGTGGCTTTGCAGCCTTACAGGCTAGCAACCGGTTAATCTTACCTTCCATTTGTTGGAGTTGTTTTCCAACCGCTTCTAAGGTAAGGTTGGCGTTGCCTTGCCTTAACCAAACCACCGGGTTGATGGCTTGTAGTAACTCCGCGGTGGATGGAGTACTTGTCGCTTCCACCGGGTGAACGATAGCCATCGAAGCTCCTTTTAACACCTTGTATGGTGAGAGCCTCTTTTGGAGGAAAGACCCGACTTGATGACGGCTCCTCGTATTAAAGCCGCCGTCTTTGTTCTAAAGTAGAAACATACCGAGAACAAGTGGTCGGGCCATTTTCAAAACCAAGGAATAAAGAATAGAGCATATTCTCTTCCTACTAAATCGGGCGTAATACCAATCCTTTATGTATAAGAGATCAGCATCCTTGAAAGTAGCAAAATACCGGTCTCAAACCATTTGTTGATCGGTCGTCCAAACTCATCGGCCGGAAAGAGTCCGGTAAAGTGGGGCGTACTTCACCAATTCTTCAGCCTTAATCATTAAAAGATTGGTGAGTTGCCCGCCTATTGTAGATAGGTCGAAGTTCCGGAAGAATCGGTGGTTAACCCTTCCATTTCGGGTTGCGATATCGCCTCGTGGGGATAGAGCCAGTGGATCTTCTCCCCGTGGCGGCGAATTAAAGGTATTTTTCGTCAGAAATTAGGTGCAAAGGTAATCTCTACATTACCTTCGCATCCCGGACGATCCGTTCTACCTCCCCGTTGTCTAGGGGTTGTGGAAACGATTGCTTCCGCCATCCGCCAAGTAGACGGAACTCGATCTCATCCCATCTGAGTGTCCTAGGGATGGCCGCTTTGGTAGAGAGGATGTTTGACTCTACCGGGGTGGTTTTACCCTTTCTGGATGCTATCTTCACATGTGAAGCTAGGGTGTTTAATACCACTGTAATAGATCCGATAGACTATGGCAATAGTCTCTGCCTGGTCGAAACGCATAGTTGTGGGTGACCGTGTTTAAACTCGGCGCTTTGAGTAAGTGGGGTCTCATAGACAACGCCAAGTTCCGGATAGATGTTAAAGTAAACCGGCCATTAGTAAGACCGGTTTCCATAACACCCATCGGTGAAGTCTCCCCAATTAAGGCATCTCGCCTCTCTTAGAGACAAAGATCGAGAGGTGTTCAAGCCTTTGAGAGTAAGGGGCTTGAGCGTAACTGCATTACATCCTATGTGTAGAAATTTGTACTTCTCTCAAAGGTAGGATATCGCACTCGAGAACAACTCTAGAGCCCGTTCCGTCTTCGACCGTAATGGTTCCGTTTCTAGGGTCTTGACCGGTGTGACCAGGCCAAAGTAAAGGACCCTAAGTCGTAGATGTGTTTCGATGGTACCTTTGGAAGAGACCATCGGGTAAGGTCAATGCGACGTCGACGGCGGTGTATTCGTCCGAAATGACGATTCTTCTTGGTAGTTCCAGCAGAGGAAAACAGGGACCGTGGCATCGAGCACCAAGAGCCGGGCGAGAGTAGTTCGTAGAAGCGTTTAGTAGTTGATACCGCTACTATATAGTATACATGGAATTTAAAAGCGACTTTTGATCTTATGCTATAAGTCGTAGATAGAATTCTAGAAGTAAATAGGCAACAACATATCCTCGATACAATCGGTTTATAAATCAAGAAAACCCCGCTGGCAAGCCAACTCACTACCATCTCAAGAGCTTCGATAGCAGCCCAAAACCTCACCTTGCCTTGCCTCACCTCGGGACTTATTGGGGAGCTTACGAAAGCAACAAGGTCGCTGTGGTACTTACTAAATAAGTCCACGATCATCTTGATGCATAAACTAGCCATACCTTTAAGGGTACATCATCACATATTTACTTAACGAATAATATCTATATATCATAGCATGGAGAACAAAGAGGCTAAGAGAATAACAGTATAGAACACAAGATTAATTCAACATACTAGAGCTTACTTACGAACTTCTCTCTAGAGGCGTTTTAGCCTCTCATGGCTCGATACCAATTGTAAATTTGATCAAAACAAAGCTCACGGAAAGTCCAAAACAACACAAGCTGAAGAATACTTGAAGTTGTATTAAAAAAGAGTAAAGAAACTTACAAAAAAGAAAGCTTCAAGAGCCGAAGAGAAGAAAATACAAAAGAAGAGGAGTTAGAGCGTGTTTTACAAGTGAGGGGAGGGTCTCCTTTTATAGTGAAGAAGGTTAGACCGGATCCCAAATTTTATACAATCGGATGTGACCGAGGTGAAAACCATGGGCAATACCTCCGGTGGTTTTCGAACAATGGGCAAATAGGTGGAAAGTGATTCCTTCCTATCCAGTAGTGAGGTCGCCAGGAGGTCATCATGCCTCAAAAGTTTTCAAATGAATAGTAGTTCATCGTTGAGGATAAGAGCAAAGTGTCTTTTGTCTTATCAATTCAATAGTGGCGCCATTCTTCCATTGGGTGGATGACTCCATCATGGGCAAGCAAGAAGTGGGCTCGCCATTCTTTGGCTCGGGCCAAGATTCGCTTGACGAAGAGACAACGCCCTTCATGTAGTGTGGTGGATAATCCCAAAGATTAATCACCTCCAAAGGATACTGGATCCTCGCTTCCCAGATATCGCATGCGTGATGTGAGCCCATTGAGGGAAATCCCGCCTCCTGATTTCTCTCTTGGCTTGTCAGGTATGTACAAATACCTTTTGTCTTGGTATTTTTGCTCGAAAATGTCTCGAGGTGGCGGTCTAGGCCTCCCTTCATCTTCGTGGGTTTTCTCGGTTCGGCTTCGGTCTCGCCGAAGTCGAATACTTCCTTCGACTCATCATCATCACACGTAGAAGAGGCCGACAAAGACAAAGTTGATGGGTCGGAAATGTAGTTGCAAAGAACTGTTGTATGATCTTTTGGCGCTGGCGTACCGCTTCAGCCCGGTGGTCGAGGGGAACTTATGGAAATAGCGTTCACGAAGTTCCTTTGGATCGGTCTTTGGAGATCTCTTCCACTTCGCCCGCGGTAGTGGCATTTTTCCCCCCAGCCTCGAGATGCGCCTTGATGGTCATTCATCTTGCGGCTTGGCGATTTACGTGGCATAGTAGTTGAGCCACCTCGACTTCATATGTTCGCCGAGAGCGGGATGTTCGTGTTTGTCCGTATCAACTTCCCATTTTACCCGCCAAATCCATGGGATGCCGTAAGTGAGAAAGAATGTAGCCTCCATCCGTGTTGCATACGACGGAGCTTTTGGTCGCTCGAAATGGGATGTAGATCGACACCGCCTCCTCACGTATTATGTGAAGGGAGGTTGTGGAGCTTATGGCGGGTCGGAAAGCTTCCACGTAAGATCATGATCTCCCCCATCGAAGACCACCACCAATGGAAGAACCAAGGTGGAATGGGCCGAGAGAGTAGGGCAGCCCGGGGTCGAAAAAATAGTAACGTATGGGTACGAGAGGGGGTTGTTATACGTAAATGCAAAAAAAAGAAAGCATCTATGTAGTCCCAATAAGTAGCTTGGTAGGTAGGTGAGATAGCAAAAGGAGTATTGGGGCTGGTAGGCCAATCAAAAGGGTCGAAAGGTGCGCTCGATCGCTACTTGTGTTCGTACGATCTCGCCAAGAGGCGCTTTTGCCCGAGGTTTAACTTTCACGCTACCCGTGACGAAAAGTATCCGTTGGTAGTAGTGAAGGGTTTTTCCCATGTGTTGGGGAAACAAATGTGACCCCTGGGTTTGGTGTGCCGAAGCCAAGGGGTTGATGGGCATTCATCCTTCGGGAAGAAATTGGACAAAATCCCGTGTGGGTTTCCTGTGCCGGGGAAGGGTTCTTGCACCGCTTGAGAGTAAGTAGGAGGAGTGGCGGTAGTAGCCGCTTGACTCCTCCGAGTAAATCTTGCCTGAAGCTCTTCGTAGTCGAGAAAGGCTAGAGGGTTTAGTAATGGTCGGGGATTTGTATGCCCACCGAACCAATAATAGTTTTGCCGGTCGTGAAGCTTGGCTAAAAGTAGTTTGAGTATTTCCGCGTGTCTACCAGACTTATTTTGCCACCGTTGTGGCATTGGGCCTTTCCCCTTTGCGGGGAAAGGGAGGACCGCCTCGGCCTCTTCCTCCTCAAGAGGAGCTCATGGGGCACCTGTAAGGAATTCCCCGGTAAGAAAATCAGGTAAAGAGTTAGCGCTTCTCGCAATATACTCAATATCGAAATCATAAACAGAGTTCGATTGCCATCCGGCAAAAATCTGTTTAGAAACCAGATTTTGCACATCCTTGTGAATGATATGTTTACAGTGCCCGGCAATCAACCCGTAACAAAAGTGTTGATTGAGCAAGTCGTCTTGAAATTTGGAAATGCACTTAATAATAGAAAGCATTTCTTTCTTGGACGGTAGAGTAATTTTTGTTTGTGTAGGGTTCCGTAATCCCGAGTAATAACGGACTAACACTTCTTTGTTTTCAAGTGTTTTTACGTTTGAGATTCCTCCAAAGCCATGATCCGGCGAGCATCGGTTTCCACTATCTTGGATAACCGTGGATCGCCTAAGGCAAGGCATGGAAGGCTTTTAACCTTTGCCTTTATGGTCCTGACAAATGTTGTATGAGCCTCGAGTCCAGGCGAGGTTTTCTTCTTTAACCCGGGCGTAAAGAAGAACCGTATCTGCAGCCTAGATTTTGTAATAATCGCTACATAGTTGAGAGCTCCTAAAAATCTCTCAGAATCGCTTTTGTATCGCTTAACTCATCGGGAAATTTCGAAGCAAACTCGATAGTTCGTTGAAATGGTGTGTGAGTGTGTCTTTGGGCTATAGTATGCCCGAGAAACCTGATTTCTGTTTGAAACAGTTTTCATCTTTGGTTCGATAATACTAAACCATTTTGCAAAATCAAAGTTTTGAAAATAATGAAGATGTTTAAAGTGCCGGTCAATCGTGTGTGAAAAAAAAACAAAACATCATCGATATAAGAAATGATAAACTTCGGAGTAAAGGCGAAAAAATATCATTCATAATATGCTGAAATTCAGAAGGGGCATTCTTAAGTCCGAAGGGCATAACCGTCCCATTCAGTAATGTCCAAAAGGTACTACAAAAGCGGTTTTGTACCTATCTTATGCTTTTATCTGAATCTGCCAGTAGCCAGATTTCAGATCGAACTTAGAGAATATCTCTGCTTGAACTAGTCGGTTCAACAGATCTCTTTTGTTCGGAATGGGATAACGAACCCATTGTAAGACGCTATTGAGAGGTTTGTAATTAATTACTAACCTCGGTCTTCCTCTTTCCTTCTCGGCATTGTTGTTGACATAGAAAGCTGTACAACTCCAAGGTGATTGAGAAGGTTTAATGAGTCCTTTGCTTAGGAGCTCATTAATTTCTTTCTGGCACATGGCCAGATATTCTGAGTTCATTTGGCAGGGTCGTGCCTTTGTTGGAATGTCTTGTTCCGAGAGCTCAGGTTCATAAGGTAAAGAGACAATATGCTGTTTACGATGCCAGAATGCATTTGGCACATCGCTACATAATGCCTCGCAAGAAACTCTTTTCTCGAAAGGCTTGTTTCCTTTCTAGAAAGGTAGGGTTCCTCGAGCTACTTCTATTTGTTTAGAATGTAGATCTACCCTTAAGGAACAAAGGTATTGTTCCTTTTCCCCGGAGCGCTTCGTAGGTAATACCGCTCAAGTCCCTTGAAGTAGGGGCGGAGAGGAAAGCAAAATGATAAGGCTCTCCAAGGTTGGTGGTGATAATAGCTTCCTTTGTCACCGAAAAGGGTAAGATGTTCAAGAAAAAGGAGTGCCAAGAATGACTTTGTTTGATAAATTCTTGACTACCACCATGGGTGTGTGAACGAACATTTGTCCGCTCATCTTGTTGCGACGCGAAGAGTTCGCCTACCTTGCCTTTAATTGTTAAGGCATTTCCACGTGCTGAGTTCGAGTCTCGTGGGAGGGTCGCAGAAAAGTGTAAAGGTAAAACACCTTCGCTGAATGCAATTCAGGTCTGCACCATCGCCTACTAGGGCAACTACGCTTCCCGAAACCGTTTCCCTTGTATGAAAACGTAAATGAGTACATACCATTTTTGCTTTGAATGATGCTTTGTAGCATCTCGATGGAGATATTGTTCGATTGCCTTCGAACTGGAATTATCTCTCGGGTGAAGTTCTTGGTGAGAACTTTCTCCTTTTGAGGGGACCGCCGGAGAGGGCTGGTTGTTCCAATGTTTCGATCGCAGAAGAAGAATGGAAGTAGGTCTGCCTTTAACTCCTGTATTTCCTGTTTACACTCTTTGATTTCCTTTTGTAAATCGGGAGGAGTAGAGGATGCCGCCTGCTTCAGTAGTCGCTTATACTGAGAAATGGCATGGTGTAGTGATTGTCGCAGCATTACTTGGAGCTTTTACGTCTTAGGCTCTCGAGTAATTGTCTCAAGCGATAATTGCTTGTCCTTTCCGACCTGTTAACCCGGAAAATAGCTCGACAGATCATCGAGAGAAAGCATGTTTAAAGAAGTAGTCATCCTAAACATTGCTTCTAATTGCTCTAGTTGGTCATTTGTCTTCGTTGTCCGAAGACATCGAGCAGATGAGTCGAGGACTCAATGAGGTCGAAGTTCTGCTCGACTCGGAAGAATAGTGTTCTTCTTCCTCTAGCATTTGTAGTACTAGAGCTTTCGACCGGTCGCCGATTGCCAATTCTTTGACCTTTTGCTTTTGTCTTGCAAAACGGTCTGCGGCAAAGTGGCCTTGTGCCGCCACACTTGTAGCAACCGGGCTTCGAGCTAGAAGCCCCGGGCTTTGCCGTAAAAGCCCTTTCTCTGGAGTTTCGCCAGCTTCTCTTTTGGCCGACGGCTTTTGGAAAAGGGAAGACGCCGCTTTCTCCCCCCCCGAAAAGGGCTTAGCGGGCGTTTCGCAAAAGACATGTCCCGCAAGGTGTGACGGTGCCGGTCGAATGCAAATTGTTTGCAGAATTAAGCCCAATTTTTGGCGAGATGTGATCTTGCTTAAGTTGTTTCTTAAGTCGAAGATCATTACACAAAGCTAAACCTTGCCGAAAGTGCATGCTTTGCCTGGAGGTGTCCGTAATGAAGAGCATTCCGCTTAACCTCTTCATTCGGGTTTTGCCGGAGGCCTTCTTTGACCTTTGTGGCAAACCGGGTTGGTAACCCTTCAATAAACCTTTGTTTCCGATGCGGGGTTGGCCGCGATCCGGGTAAGGTCATAACCCTACTTCAAAAGTGGTGACATACCAATTCAGATCGGTCGAGTCCTACACCCGATGTTGTGTAACAGTACCGTAGTCTCGCTTTGCCGAGAGGGATCCCATGAGAAATTCGATACTATCTCGACCGATGGGACATCACAAAGATCGGAGATGGGTTGATCCTCCGAGTCATGGAGAGGTGCTCCCGACGCCAGCGGGTTTTGACGGCATAGAGGATATATATGTTACGGTAAGATTCATCGAGGTAATTGTACCACCATCCATATAAGTCACCGAGAGAGTCCTCGGACGATCCGATTGACCACTATGGGTTCGGTCATTCCTCCGGACCTGCACACATTCGAATAAATTAGCATTCTGTGTATAGTGTCCCGAACCTTCTTCGGGGTTGGATTATCTATGTTCCATTCATAGATAACCTTAGCGTCGTCGTTTTGTTGGCGTAAACAAGAGGGTTTTCCTCTCGTATTCAAGTCGAAAGGTTGAGGTCGACTTGGAGAAACCCGACCGTGTTCTTGTTTCACATGAACAACTTGACTAGAAGAGGGAAGAGTCTGGCGATAGGTTTGCTTCTCGGCGAGTGTTTATCTGTCTGGAACCTATCTTCTCTAAAACTTCTCGAGAAGGTCGGCCAGCTTCGTCCCTCGGGAAGCATTTCAAGCTTCATTGGTGGGTGTATCAAGGGAGACTTGATTACCCTGTTTCAAGTAGAAGCCTCGAGTTTGGTGGCTTTGCAGCCTTCCCGGGCTAGCAACCGGTTAATCTTACCTTCCATTTGTTGGAGTTGTTTTCCAACCGCTTCTAAGGTAAGGTTGGCGGTTGCCTTGCTTAACCAAATGGTTGATGGCTTGTAGTAACTCCGTGGTGGATGGAGTACTTGTCGCTTTCCACCGGGTGAACGATAGCCATCGAAGCTCCTTTAACACCTTGTATGGTGAGAGCCTCTTTTGGAGGAAAGACCGACTTGATGACGCGGCTCAGTATTAAGCTGCCAATCTTTGTTCTAAAGTAGAAACATACCGAGAACGATTGGTCGGCCATTTTCTCAAAAACCAAGGAATAAAGAATAGAGCATATTCTCTTCCTACTAAATCGGGCGTAATACCAATCCTTTATGTATAAGAGATCAGCATCCTTGAAAGTAGCAAAATACCGGTCTCAAAACCATTTGTTGATCGGTCGTCCAACTCATCGGCCGAAGAGTCCGGTGGAAGGGACTTCACCAATTCTTCAGCCTTAATCATTAAAAGATTGGTGAGTTGCCCGCCTATTGTAGATAGGTCGGAAGTTTCCGAAGAATCGGTGGTTAACCCTTCCATTTCGGGTTCGCGATATCGCCTCGGCCGGGATAGAGCCGATCTTCTCCCCGTGGCGCGTAATTAAAGGTATTTTTTTTTCAGAAATTAGGTGCAAAGGTAATCTCTACATTACCTTCGCATCCCGGACGATCCGTTCTACCTCCCCGTTGTCTAGGGGTTGTGGAACGATTGCTTCCCCATCATCCGCCAAGTAGACGGAAATTCGATCTCATCCCATCTGAGTGTCCTAGGGATGGCCGCTTTGGTAGAGAGGATGTTTGACTCTACCGGGTGGTTTTACCCTTCTGGATGCTATCTTCACATGTGAAGCTAGGGTGTTTAATACCCCACAATAGATCCGATAGACTATGGCAATAGTCTCTGCGCTGGGGTCAAACGCATAGTTGTGGGTGACCGGGTTTAAACTCAGCTTTGAGTAAGTGGGGGGTCTGTCATAGACAACGCCAAGTCTGGATAGATGTTAAAGTAAACCGGGCCATTAGTAAGACCGGTTTCCATAACACCCATCGGCGAAGTCCCGCCCGCTTAAGGCATCTCGCCTCTTAGAGACAAAGATCGAGAGGTGTTCAAGCCTTTGAGAGTAAGGGGCTTGAGCGCAACTGCATTAACACATCCTATGTGTAGGAATTTGTACTTCTCTCTCGAAGGTAGGATATCGACTCGAGAACAACTCTAGAGCTCATTCTCGTGTCTTCGAATCGTAATGGTCCGTTTCTAGGGTCTTGACCAGTGTGACCAGGCCAAAGTAAAGGACCCTAAGTCGTAGATGTGTTTCGATGGTACCTTTGGAAGAGACCATCGGGTAAGGTCACGCGACGCCGACGGTGTATTATTCGCCGAAGCGACGATTCTTGCCGGGTAGTTCCAAAGAGAGGAAAACAGGGGACCGTGGCATCGGAGCACCAAGAGCCGCGAGAGTAGTTCGTAGAAGCGTTTAGTAGTTGATACTTGCTACTATATAGTATACATGGAATTCTCGAAAGCAGCTTTGATCTTATGCTATAAGTCGTAGATAGAATTCTAGAAGTAAATAGGCAACAACATATCCTCGGATACAATCGGTTTATAAATCAAGAAAACCCCGTTGGCAAGCCAACTCACTACCATCTCAAAGAGCCCGATAGCAGCCCAAAACCTCAGCCTTGCCTCACCTCGGGACTTACAGGGACTACGAGCAACAAACAAGCTGCCGTGGTACTTACTAAATAAGTCCACGATCATCTTGATGCATAAACTAGCCATACCTTTAAGGGTACATCATCACATATTTACGAACAGAATAATATCTATATATCATAGCATGGAGAACAAAGAGGCGAAGAGAATAACAGGTATAGAACACAGTATTAATTCAACATACTAGAGCTTACTTACGAACTTCTCTCTAGAGGCGTTTAGCCTCTCATGGCTCTGATACCAATTGTAAGCGGATCAAAACAAAGCTCGCCGGAAAGTCCAAAACAACACAAGCTGAAGAATACTTCGAAGTTGTATTAAAAAGAGTAAAGAAACTTACAAAAGAAAGCTTCAAGAGCGGAAGAGAAGAAAATACAAAAGAAGAGGAGTTAGAGCGTGTTTTACAAGTGAGGGGAGGGTCTCCTTTTATAGTGAAGAAGGTTAGACCGGATCCCAAATTTTATACAATCGGATGTGACCGAGGTGAAAACCATGGGCAATACCTCCAGTGGTTTTCAGAAACAATGGGCAAATAGGTGGAAAGTGATTCCTTCCTATCTGTAGTGAGGTCAGCAGTGAGGTCATCATGCCTCAAAAGTTTTCAGTGAATAGTAGTTCACTGTTGAGGATAAGAGCAAAGTGTCTTTTGTCTTATCAATTCAATAGTGGCGTCATTCTTCCATTGGGTGGATGACTCCATCATGGGCAAGCAAGAAGTGGGCTCCCGCCCCTCCCCCCCCCCCCTCCCCTCCCCTCCCCCTCCCCTCCCCTCCCCCTCCCCTCCCCTCCCCTCCCCCCCCCCTCCCCTCCCCCCTCCCCCTCCCCTCCCCTCCCCTCCCCTCCCCTCCCCTCCCCTCCCCTCCCCTCCCCTCCCCCCCAAAGAGCCACCTTGACCTCAAGGTGGAAATCAGGGAATTATAAGATGATGGTACTCTTTTCCCTAGTGTTCTTGAAGTAAAGATCTTTCCATTTAATTAGGACCTCCAGATTTCCAGCAGGCAGAGTTCTAACATCTTTAAGTAGACTCTGTTGGATGGCTAACTTCATGTCCTAAAGTTAGCCAAAAGGGGAAGAGCTTGCCTTGTTGCACTTGGACCGTGGGCTTTTTTAAGTAGGGAAATATGGTAAACAGGGTGTAGTTTTGCTTCTACACAGCTGAAGTTTGTAAGCAACTGAACCAATCTTTTCTATTACCTCAATGGCACATGAAACCTAGGCCGCAGCTTATCATCGGGCTTGTTGCAGGTTCTTGGATAACCATACTCGCCAGGCAAAAAATCTGGAAATTTGTCCCTGCTAAAACCCGCCCCTCTGGAAGGGGAATCCGTCCCTCTGCTCCGCAGGGTAAAATGGAGGTTCCATCCCTGGAAAAACCCTTCCTGCCCCTGCGAGTAACCTGACCCACAAATATTACCTAAACATTGAGATGTTAAAAAAATCAGAAAAACTAAAAAAATAAACAAGTAAAAATTGATGTCTGCCTTTTATGTGAGGATCTTGAATAAGAGAGAGATTTGAAAGAAATAGATAGATTTTAGAAAGAAATAGAGAGATTTAAAGATCTAATAGAGAGATTGTGAAGAGAAAGAGATTTTGAAAAGATAGAAAGATCTGAAACAAAAATAAACAGATTAAGCAGAAAAAAAAAGGAAAAAGAGAGTTTGCAAAGAGAAATAGACAGATTTCTTTAAAAAAGAGAGTTTTTAAAGAAAAATGGGTAGATTTTGAAGAAGAAAGAGTTTTCAAAGAGAAATATACAAATTTCTAAGAAAAAAGAGAGACTTCGAAGAGAAATAAACAGATTCAGAAGAAAGAGAGAGATTCCGAAAAGATGTTATGCCAGAGTGGAAATGCAAATCAATCTTTTTCTGTGTTACTTCTTGTGTATTTTTTATTTCGAGGCTTGTCAAATGATGTCATATATTCTATTGAAAAAATGATGTCACATAATATGACTAAAATTATTGAGTTTTAAAAACTGACTAAAATTATTTATTTGAACTTTTTTGGCTATCGGGCTATTGACTTTTTACATTCCCGCAAGGCCCACACTCACATACGTACACTGTTCATATTGTTGTTTTGTATCTTTATAATGAGTTGAGAAATGATGTCGATATTGTATTTATAATCTATTGATTCTTTTGTTCTCCTAAAGTTTGTGACTTGGGTCTTATGGTCAATGGTCACATGGGACAGTTTCTCTTTTGAGGTGTTAAGAGTACTAAGTCTCAAGGGGGTTTGAGGATTGAGTGTCCATCTGTATCCAGCATATTTTTTTAAAGGAAAAGGCTATTTTTTCTTTATACATCTGCTTTATGCAGTGCGTGCACTTAATATGTGCATTCAGTAGTTGATTGAGAAGCTTTATATTTTTCAACAATTATTTAATGATGATTTCTCCTTTTTCCCTTCTTTTTTTTTTTTTTTTCAGCTGAAGACTGCTAGAGAAGCTGCCACCATTGCTGCCTATGGAAGTGGTATTGGTGCTGTGTCAACGGCAGGATTAGCTTGGAAATATTCCAAAAGTCCACATGGTTCATAAATCTAACCTTAGATATTTTTTTTATTTTTAAAATTTTTTTTGGGGGCGATTTACTGCTTGGGTTGAATGTTTTTTTCTGTTCATTGTACTCTAAAACTGTAATGCATTTTGAATGAAGGCAGTTAACCTATAGATGTCTTAGTCTCCTTTTGCTGTATATGAAACAGGTGCTGTTATGGCTTTTGGAGCTGGAGCAATTTTTGGCTGGACTTTCGGGCAGGAGATTGCAAGTCACTGGCTGCAACTTTACAGGTTGAACACCATGGCTGCACAAATGAAGTTTTTAGATTGGTGGAAGCAAAAATCTGAAGCATAGAGTGCCTGCTTTTATTCTCACTTGATGAAGTGGAAAACCTCAGAAATAAAACTGGAAAACTCGCAGAAAGCTAGCTCCTTGTGTTAGAAATGGTTCAAGGGGGATCTGTTGGGACTGCCTGCAAGGAGGAATTAAAGAAAGAACCGCATGGTTTGAGTGATATAAGAATGAGACCATGTCTTTTGTGCAATTTGAGAATAAAAAACTAAATGCTCTGCTCACGTGAAACATAAATTCATGGGCCATGGTTCTCTGGATCAAATGTAGCGATGACTGTCTCCTTTTATAATCCGATTTTGCTGTTAAAATGTCACAGTTTGTCTTAATGGGTTTCCATCTTTCTGGTCTATGCAAAATTAGTTGCCTTTGGTTTTTTATGGCTCATGTTAGACTACATCGGCCTGGTACATTACATGCAATCAAACGCCATATTGGTCTGTAAAAACTTCTAATGCTACACGAAGGTATTCCATCTCTCAAACTGTTACGAAGAACGAATGGTCATATGTGATTCTTGCTTTTTGGGGTGTATTTTTCAAGGTGTTCCTCAAATGCTCTAAATTTCGGTTTATCAACTGAGTGCTTTTTCATCTGAAATCGTTGTATGGTTCCTTCAACTACGAAGAAATGGTCATTGGGAGCTAAAGTTTTTCTTTTTCTATCTTCTTTTGATTGCTTGATGCCTGAGTCTCTTTTCAAAACACTTTTTTAGGTCATTTAGTTATTCTCAAGTTTTGCTGGAAACATTTCATCTGTTCATTCTGTACCATTACTGCCTTATCTTTGATCCAGGCCTTTCTATGTTGCATTCTTTCATTAAAGGTTTAATTACCACTTATGATTTTTTTAATTACCACTTATGATTTTAATTACCACTTATGATATATCGTTGCCAAAATACCTACTCATAAGTTTATTTTACTAAAATAACAAGCCATGTATATACTAAAATTACAAGCCATGTATTTACTAAAATAACAAGCCACGTATTTTCTAAAATAACAAGCCATTTATTTGCTAAAATAACAAGCCATGTATATTGCTAAAATAACAAGCCATGTATATTGCTAAAATAACAAGCCATGTATATTGCTAAAATAACAAGCCATGTATATTGCTAAAATAACAAGCCATGTATATTGCTAAAATAACAACCCATGTATATTGCTAAAATAACAACCCATGTATATTGTTAAAATAACAACCCATGTATATTTAGGGGTGGCAATGGGCGGAGGTCTAACCCAATAACCACATATTCAAATCAATTCGTTTAGAAATGGATATTCAATAAGCTGCTTATTGGATATTCGGGTTGGATGTGGATATTATCCATGAGCTTAATGGATATTGTTTTAGCGAATATCCCAGTCCGCGAAGAGGCACGATCGAGAGAATATTTCAATTATAACAAAATAATTTGTTACAATTTGGGGTGTTTTGTATCAAGGAATGCGAGTACAATCTTCTAATAATTTGTGTTCGGATAAAGTCGACGATGGTGACGGCCTTCACTTCTCGGTAGGCGGCGGTTTCGGCCCATTTTGAGAAGTAATCGGTGGTAGCCAAGATGTATTGCCAGTCAGAGTTGGATTTGGGAGAGATGGGGCGATGATGTCCATCCCCCAAGCTTTGAATGACCATGATGCGACCGTTGGGTGAAGCGGCTCCGGCGCTTGGTGTATGTAGTCGGCATGGAGTTGGCATTGTTTGCACGATCGGGCCATTTCGATGGCGTCTCTGAGCATTGACGGCCAGTAGTAGCCCAGTCGTTTGACCTACAAGTGGAGTTTCGGGCCAGCTTGGTGTGCGCCGCAGATTCCACTGTGCGTCTCTTTGAGAACTTGCGACCCCTCTTCCTTTGACAGGTAACGAAGAAGCAGACCTTCATATGACCTCCGGTAGAGTATGTCGTGGATGAAAACGTACTTTGGAGCTGCTCGACGGATTTGGGCTCGTTCTCGCAGGTCAATAGGAAGTGTGTTGTGGCGAAGGAAATTTATGATAGCCTCTCTCCAATCTTCAGTTTGATTTTGACTGGCCGAAATGGGTAGAGACTCTTCTGTCTCTTCTATTTCGTCTTCCTCTGTTTCTTCCTTGACCGGTGGAGGGATTACCCATCATTCACAAATGGGAACCTAGCAAGGTCACTGGTCGAACAGTGCCAGACTGGCCGCGAAGTCGGCTAATGCATCGGCTGGCCCATTCTCGGATCGAGGGACATAGTGGAGTGAGGTTTCCGGGATTTGGGCCAGAAGTTCACCGGCATGTCTCCAGAATGGTTCGAGTTCGGCTTTCTTTACTTCGAACTCTCCTGTGAGCTGCTTGATGACCAATGCCGAGTCGCCATAGATATTTAACTACGACAGCTTCATCTCAACCGCTATGCCAAGTCCGAGGAGGATAGCTTGATACTCTGCTTCATTGTTCGAGCAGTTTTGGGTGAGCACGAACGAGTATGGTAGCAGGTCTTTCTTCGGTGAGACGAACAGGACTCCGGCGCTACCGCCGCTCCTTCTCGCGGCGCCGTCAAAATACATCTCCTAAGGAGGGAGCACCTCTATCAGAAAGATTTCCTCATCTGGGAATTCCTCTGTTAACTCCCATTCGGCAGATACCGGGTGGTCGGCCAGGAACATAGCCAATGCTTGGCCTTTAATTGCTTGCTGCGGCACGAAATTGATCTCAAAATCGGAAAGGAGTAGCGCCCATTTAGCCAGTCAACCCGAGAGGATAGGCCGTGACATGATATACTTAAGAGGATCAGCTCTGGAAATCAAGTTCGTTGAGTGCGCCAAGAGGTAGTGTTGAAGCTTATGTATCGCGAAGATGAGAGCTAGACATGTCTTCTCGATGGGTGTGTAATTTAGTTCGGCACCCACCAACGTTCGGCTCAAGTAGTAGAGGGAATGTTCCTTGTTATCTTCGTCGCCTTGAGCCAACACAGCTCCAACGGATCTCTCCTGTGCTGCGATGTAGAGCAACAATGATCGGCCGGCGATCGGTGCGACAAGTACCGGTGGTTTGGTGAGGTACGCCTTTATATTGTTAAAGACGTTTCGGCAAGACTCGTCCCATTCGAATGGTGTATCTTTCTTTAGCAAGCGACTGAACGGCTGACATCTTCCGGTGAGGTTCGAGATGAAACGCCGAATGTACGCCAGGTGACCTTGAAAGCTCTTGAGTTCGGAGACATTTCTGGGCTCCGACATCTTCTGGATGGCATTGATTTTCGACTGGTCGATTTCGATCCCTCTGTGATGGACGATGAATCCTAGAACTTGCTCGAGGTGACGCCGAATGCACACTTCTACGGATTCATTTTGAGTTAAAACCGTCGAAGTCGCTCAAACACTGCTCGGAGGTCGAGAAGATGGTCGGTCCTCTGTTTTGTTTTCACCACAAGATCGTCGACATAGCATTCGACTCGTTTGTGAAGGAAATCATCAAAAATATTCTGCATTGCCCTCAGGTAAGTTGCGCCGGCGTTTTTGAGTCTGAATGGCATCACTTTGTAACAGAAGATGCCTTTGGGCGCGTGGAACGCAGTGAGCTCCTCATCCTTTGGGTCCATCTGGATTTGATTGTAACCGGAGGAACCATCCATAAAAGATAAAGCTTCATGACCCGTTGTCGCGTCGACCATAAGCTCTGTTATCGGCAGAGGGAAGTCGTCCTTCGGGCACACCTTATTCAGGTCGCGAAAGTCGACACAGACCCGGATTTGGCCAATCCAGGATGGGCACTTCACCTCTCTGATGAAATTCGCAGCGATTAATTTGTCGACCTCCTTTTCAATTTTCGGCACCAGTTCCGGTCGGAACCTTCGCTGTGACTGTTTAACCGGTCGAACGGAGGGGTGAACTGCCAATTTGTGGACTGCGACTCGAGGGTCGAGACCGGGCATCTCCGTGTAGTTCCAGGCGAAGATGTCGCTATACTCGTGAAGCAAATCCATATACTCAATTTCTTCTTCAGCCGTCAGTGAAGCACTAAGGAATGTCGGCCTCGGGTTGACGAAAATACACAAGTTGAGGAAAGTACCCCTATACCTGATACTCCTCCTACTTCCACAAATTCCCCTAATTCCCTAAATTCCCCAAATTCTCCTACTCTCTCAAATTCCCGTATTCCTAACATTCTTCTTGCCTTACAACGAGAACCTCGTACCAATAGGCCTCCTAGTAAATTCAATGACTACCAAGTGTACCACTCTTCTTCCCCTTACCCTATACAAGCCCACTTAAATTATTCCCACATTCATTCACCTTTGTATACATTTCTAGGATCCATATGTTAAATTCTTCATAACTTCAAACCTATGAGGAACCCATCTGTCACATAGAGTGGAGACATGCAATAGAGGCAAAACTCAAGGCTTTATCTTGTAATCATACATGGAATATAGTCCCACTTCCTCCAAAAAATGACTCGTTAAAAATAATTGGATCTTGAAAATTAAATAT
Source organism: Aristolochia fimbriata (assembly GCA_019845555.1). Lineage (NCBI taxonomy): Eukaryota > Viridiplantae > Streptophyta > Magnoliopsida > Piperales > Aristolochiaceae > Aristolochia > Aristolochia fimbriata. Next base: position 20,050,333 of record CM034082.1, read on the forward strand.
AAAACTGATGGATCTCTAGAATGATATAAGGTCCACTTAGTAGCCAAAGGATTTACCCAAACCTATGGAGAGGATTACACTGAAACCTTTCCCCTTGTTGCTAAGATGAATACTCTTCGAGTCCTTCTCTCTATTTCCACAAACTTCCAATGGCCTTTTTATCAATTAGATGTCATTCCTTCATTGTGACTTAGAAGAGGAAGTTTATATGGAATTACCTCAAGGACACCATTAATATGGAACCAAGTTGGGTTGTCATCACAATAAGGCTATTTATGGCCTTAAACAATCTCCCTATACATGGTATTCTAAATTAAGCTCAGCCTTTGAACATTATGGGTTCCATAAAAGTGCAAGTGACTGCTCCATGTTCCTAAAAAGGATACAAAAAGTAATATAATTCTCCTTGTCTATGTGGATGTATTATAGTTACAAGAGATTATTCAATAGGGATTACTTCACTAAAAAATTATCTTCTCCAAGTTTTTGACCTCATGGACTTAGGAAATAAAAACATTTTCTAGGCATAGAGCTGGCATATTCTAAAGAGGGATTGTTTTTGTCTCAAAGCAAATATATCCTTAACTTGTTAAAAGAGACTGGGAAACTTGGTGCTGAGCCTAGTCCAACCCCTCGTGAACAAAATGTCAAATTTTCCTCCCAAGGGGGAGAGCCAATCCATGATATAACACAATACCAACGACTTGTAGGAAAATTGATTTACCTAACTATTACCAGACCAGATATCACCTTTGCAGTCAGTCTAGTGAGTCAGTTCATGCACGCTTCCAGATGTACTCATGTAAGCATTTTAAGATACTTTAAGGGCACACCTGGGAAAGGCATTTTAATGAAAAACAATAAAAACATCACTATACATGGATATTGTGATGCTAATCGGGTAGGTTGTTCAACAGATAGAAGATTTACAACTGGATTTTGCATGTTTGTAAGAGGAAACTTGGTTACTTGCATAGAAAAAAGCAAAATGTGGTGGCTCGAGCAATGAATTCTACTACGTGTGAACTAATATGGCTCAAATCACTCCTTTAAGATATGGGACTACAGCCAAATATTCTAATGAACCTGTTTTGTGACAACCAAGTAGCAATCCATATTGCCTCAAATCCAGTATTTCATGAACGTATGAAGCACATAGAAGTTGGTTGTCACATCGATCGAGAAAAAGTACAGAAGAAGATCATTACTACTCATGTCTCAAGTCTCAATCAGGATGCTAATATCTTGATCAAGGTCTTAGGACAATATAGATTCCTTTGAATACTAAAAATGTTAGGATCATTTAATTTGTATGCTCCTAACTTGAGGGGGAATGTTGACTGAGTTTGAGCCTGATTCGGATCTCAGTAACTATGAGATCTGAAGTCAGAGCTCCCAAAATAGGAACTGCTCACATATAAAAGGTTAAGCATTCCTTCATTGTAATCAATCAAATTCAACCTTAGTGAATTGATTTTCTTGCTCCGTGGAGTAGGTCACTAAGACCGAACCATATAAATCTCTTGACTCTCTCATTTTTGACAATATATGGGTTGAGTAGTCCTTAACATGTCAAGAACTCTAGTTTCAAGATCTGGTTGCATTTCCTCCGCAGGTAACCCTCTATTTCTTCAATTCTACTTCATTATCAGCTGGGTGAAACAAAACAATATGGGTTTGATGAAATTTTTTAGGCCGGTCGGCAAGGATACGAAGTAGGGAGGACAACTGCTGAGATATGGTAGGAGAGTTTGGATGAAAGAAGGTACTCATAGAGCTTAGGACTGGTAGTTGGTCCTCACAGGAGGGTCCTCTTAGGTGCGATCACAAACGTGCTGTGGGGACCGATAATGCGAACCGGTCCCCATAGCAGGATCTGTGTGGACCGGACCACCAGTCCCAATAGTGGAACCTGTGGAGACTGGCCCACTAGTCTCAACAGCAGGACCTGTGGAGACTGGCCCACCAGTCCCAATAACGGGACCTATGGGGATCGCCCCACCAGTCCCAACAGCGGGACCTGTAGAGACCAACCCACCAGTCCCAATAGTGTGACCAGTGGAGATCGGCCCACCAGTCCCAACAACGGGACCTGCGGGGACCGGCCGACCAATCCCAATAGTGGGACCTCTCGGGATCAGCCCACCAGTCCCAATACCTGGACTAGTGGGGACCGATCAAGTAGTGCCCACAGAGGGGCCTATGGGTGTCGGCTGACTAGTCCCCAGAGAGGAGCCTATGGGGACCAGCTGACTAGTCCCCAGAGAGGAGCCTATGGGGACCAGCTGACTTGTCCCCACATAGGAGCCTGTGGGGACCGACCGACCAGTCCCCATAGAGGGGCCTGTGGGGATAGGCCATTAGTCCCCAAATCAAAACTTGGGGGACTAGTGATTAGTCCACACATTTCTCTTTGTAGTGACCACTCACTAAATTATTAATAGTAATTCCATCAGATTTTTCTGAAAAATACACAAAAAATACAATAATCCAAAAAAATTATAGAAAGATTGGTTACCAAAAAGTAAAGTTTCATATATCAAGTTTTTTTTTTTTTTTCAAAAACTACAAAAAAATTTGATGTTGTTCCAATATAGATCATACAATATACAGAAAGTACATTGCCCCAACATGCTACAAAAGTCAACTCTGCAATATGATAATGAATTTATAGTCAGACACTGATGAAAGCATGTAAACAGTCCCCAAATCAAACTAAATTTTAAAACATTTACGTAATACCAGTCATGCCTAATAACAGTACCACAACTAATACAAAAGCAGAAAACAAGTTTAGATCTAAAAGAGAGTTCAAAACATGCAAAGCTTTGTAAATCAAACATAATATGTTTCACAAAACATAACGATAATGATATATTCATATGCTGGAAAAGACAAACCACAAATATCTAAGAGAGGGATGTATACCAATTAATGCTCAAATATAAACTATTAAATCATATATTTAGAAGTTTTAGATTATAATATTGATATCAAACATATTCTCCTATTGTGTTTATGTTAATGCTTCTAAGGATGAAAGCTTATTTAGAAATAAATATTTAAAATTTTGAAACTCATAAGTGAGTTTTGCAAAATATTACACAATCAACTAGTAAAACTGAGTGGTTAGACAACAATAATACTATACCTTAAATTAAAAGCCTCCTACTGTATCTCCATGGACACCTATGGACCGACTGACGAGCGGTCTACAAAAGCAATATCTAAGTTATAAGAGGTATTCCAATATGTAAACAAATCCTAATATTGATAGTTATACCATTCATTTTTATTGCAAACCTTGGGAATAAGATGAACATTCATGTGAAGTAAAAGGTGGTTTTATGATCTCCATAAACCTCTGAGCTAGTGCCTCGAGACTCTCTTCCATCCTGGCCTCCATGGCCTATTACGATCCCTAAGGGTCCAAATTTCTTCAGCCATGACTCTCTTATCTTCTACCATGGCTCTCTTATCTTCTGCCATGGCTCTCTTATCTTCTGCCATGACTTTCTTCTTTTCTGCCACCTGTCTCTCGAGAGCCTGATTCCTTGTATCCTTGGAGGTTGAGTAATGATGTGCCCTCCATAAATAACTAGCCCCCATACCCCTCTCAAAACCCTCGTGATGATGTCGAAATACTATATCTAGTACTGGAGGTAAGTCATGGGTGTCCTTGCTATTCTGGATATTCTTAGAATAAAAGGTCTCTACAACCTTGTCCTACATTTATTCCCAATTTGACGGATTAGTATGCGATAACTGATATGTATTACATGAGAATAAATTAGAGGAAAACTTGCGCATCTTTTCTCAGTGTATTTGTTGGAATAAGTCATATCATTTTTCCAATGTGCACTCAAGTAGCATTCTAGGACGGTGAAATCATTGCCCAATTTCTCTCTCTCTCTGTCAAAATAAAAACAATATTACTCAAACCTTTCTCTCATGTTATCTAATTAATGTTAAAGATACAAACAAAAAACAAAGAAATATAACTACTTAGTGAGTCACTTGGACTCACATTAACAGTTTTATCTTGTCCTCTCGCTATGGCCTTTCATCCCGACGTGTAAGTTGCTTGGGCATGTGCGTGGTTTGCCTTATCTCGAGCTAAATATGCTATGATCTCGGGTCTCTCCAATATGCCATGAGAGCTTCTCACTCATTCTACATCAACAGCGCATCAGGACAAACCCTCCTTTGCTCCTCATTCTTTCCTACATAGTGATAATTATGGAGCTTGTTCAGCTATTTTTTCACATTGTCATGCAAGCTCTTATTGAATATTGCCAACAACTCCTCATCTAGCACCAGAGCACCCCCATCCTTGTGCCTGAAAATAAAATTAGTCTACAAGGAATAAAACACAAGGCTAAGTAAAAGGACCTAATGAAAAGAAAAAATATATATATTTTTGAAATAGAAAACAACACCTTAAGGTTTTTCAATATTTCATCGAATACGTTGAGCTGTTGTTCTTCTCACTATTTGTTTAGTGGGAAATAACCCCAAGTCCATGAGAAGACACTGAGACAGTGTCCCAATGGGCCTCCTTTCCCACTTGGTAGCTAGCCATCTTTAATCTCACACACCCACTTTTTTCCCTGTAGAGGCTTTAGCGTCTTCCTTGTCATGGGACCTCGACGTTGTTGTACAGTCTCAATGGTGGGTTAGACATTGGTCAGGTCTTGTGTCTCATCATCACTACCCACCATGGGCTACACATCCGAGAGCTCTATAGAATTCTCCACCACCTCCAATCCTGCATCTAAAACCAAATCATTAATTAATAGAAAAAGAAAATAATAAAACTAAAATATCAATCCCGCATACCTCTATCACCACTGGTATCTTTCGATGGATGAAATGGCTCAGTATGACGAGGCCTTTTGAGAGGCATTTCCTGTTTGAATTGACACTCACATGACAAGAATCACTACCATATATTGAAACCAATTCATAGGTAATTATTACATAACACCATATAGATTAAAGAGTGAAAAATTGAAAAAATTTACCAATCATGAATTACTGTAAGTTTAACATATTTTGGTCAATAGTTACACTAGGTCCTAAATTATCCCGCACCCATGTAGTGTCAATTTTTTCATCTAGTGAATATCCTAGTGACTGAACATGATCCACACGTCTCAACAACTCTTCATCATTGGAGGCGGCACCCTCGTCATTTGTCTGAATGTCATAAGTGTCCCTCAGCTTCCACTGACATACTACACTCCAACCTCCTTGAATCCGATGAATAAAATACTTGTTGTGCTTGACCAAGAAAGAGGTATGGTTCATCTTCAAATGTTGATTTTATGGTGCAATCAAATTCATCTATTGCTTGCTCACTGTCAGATGTCTTATCATACCAATGACACTTGAACAAACGTGCAGGAGGTAAAATGCCAAACATCATGACGATCACGTTATCAAGCAGTCCATAAAAAACTTCATCATCCTCACAAACAGTTGCCAAACTGCTATTTTGGGTAATTCGTGACTTAACCACTTCTTCAATTTTAAGCTTGTCACCATTCACAAAAAATCCTGGGTAAGATATGGAACTGAGTTCTGGCACCTATGCTAGAGCAATAATGTTGTCTGACATCGCTTCCCTCTCCGTTGGTGTATTCACCTTCAAATATGTAAAGTGTATTCATCAATAAGCTAAAATAACCTTAATAATTATAAGCTACATTTGAAGTACAACATATGTATTGCTTACATGGTCCTTAAACCATTTCACAAACTTATTGTGTTGCTCCAACTATACTTTACCACCATTTTGTGCTTACTACAATGCATAGATTATTGTTAATTCGAAGGACATGAAAAAAAAAAATTCAAACAAAGACAAATAATAGATGAAGAGATTTACTCTAGGTAACTCATAACACTTTGGTTGTTGAACAACACAAAGCAGTGCTCTTGATAGCCTTTATAAGTTGTCAATAAGAAAGGGCTCCCTGCACCAAGTGGTCCCTCTTCATAACGGACTGGCCTGTTCAACCTTATTTCTACATCCAGCACATAACAAACACAAAATGTGGTTTTCAAATAACCTTCAGCAATAGATCCTTCAGGTCTATTTTTGTTGTGGATGTAAGTTTTCAAAGTCAAAAGGAACCGCTCAATTGGGAACATCCAACGGTACTAAACAGGACTGGCAGATTTAGCTTCTGTTTCCAAGTGAACAGTGATGTTCACTATAACACAGAAGAAGAAAGCTGGGAATATCTTCTCTATCTTGCATAAAATAAGTGAAATTTCTTGCTCAAGTATGTCAAGTGCCTTGACCTCAATTGTTTTGCCGCACAATTCTTTGAAAAATGCACAAACTTCGTTCAACACCAATGCCATAGGTCTAGACACAACTCTCCTCATAGCCAATGGAAGCAAAAGTTGCATGAGAACGTGGCAATCATGACTCTTAAGGCCAACAATCTTACCTTCCTTGACTCTCATAAGCTTTGAAATGTTTGTAGAAAACCCATCCAGTAATTTGAGATCCTTCAACACTTTCAAAAACCTCTCTTTCTCAGGCCTCGACTTTTGGTAAACTGCATGAGGAATAACATACTCCCCAACCTTCTTCTTTGATGGTTTTGGGTGTAGGGTTTTTCAAATTTTCAATCTTTGCAAGTCTAGACGAGCTTTGATATTGTCCTTACTTTTATTAGCCTTTTGTAATACTGTCCGTGTTTCCCATGGGACCAGCTTGTCTTCCTAGTGTGCCTCCTTTCCCGAAACTTACATTCTCATGTCCAACCCACTGGTGCAAGATATCTTCACCTGATAGAGACTTTGGTGCTTCTTCTTACTCAAAACCCTCATTAAATGATTTCTTATCGCTTCTCCATGCATGGTCCTCGGGCAAAAACATTGTGTCGCAGGTATACACTTTGCGAGATCACGGGAGGTAGATCGAACCATGTTTGACATGGCACGTAGGACATGTCATGTAACCTTTCGTGATCCAACTAGAAAGCAATCTATAAGCTGGGAAGTCACTAATAGTCCATAACAATGCGGCGCACGTCTGAAAGTACTCGTCTCTCTCTGCATCAAATGTATGAATCCCTTCCCATAATTGTTACAGCTCATCAATCAACGGTCGCATGTACATATCAATATCATTTCTGGGAGATCTGGGCCCATCTATCTGGAGAGACAACATGAAGAAAGACTGCTTCATCGCTAACCATGGAGGCAAGTTGTAAACCACCAAAACTACGGGCCATGTGCTTCGGCTTGTTCTAAAAGATATCTTAAATAGACTAAATCTATCACATGCCAAGCCAAGACTCATTTTGAGACATTCACTGCTAAAAGAAGGATGTAGCACATCAAAATGATTCCAAGCCATCTCTTGGGTGACACACATCTTCCCTTCTTCTGCCCATGGAGCGGTTGAATGGCAGATCATATCCTTGGCTATTTTAGTTGACATGAGCAACCTTTGTAACCTAAGTACCAATGGAAAATGTCGTAGTACTTTCACTGGTGAACCTTGTTTTCCACGTTTGGCTTTAGTACTTTCAATCCATCATGATGTTCCACAATTAGGAAATTTGTTCAACATCGCATATTCTTTTTGAAACAGAATGCAATCATTGGGGCATGCATGTATTTTGTGGTAACTCAAACCCAAGTTAGCCATCAATTTCTTTGACTCATACCAACTGCTTGGCAGTGTAATATCTATTGGAAGAGCGTCCTTAAACAACCTCAGTAGATCTGATGTAGACTTACTACTCCACTTGTGCAGACACTTAAGCTGAAACAGATGCACCATAAATGATAACTTGGAATATTTAACACATCCTTCGTATAAAGGTTTCATTGCCTCATTCATCATATCATTAAATGTTGACCTATCATCTTCTTCAGCATTGACTCCTGCATTATCCAATGAGGAACCTTGAATGAAAGCATCATTCAGCATTTAGTGCATCTCCCTTCAGCATTGAGTGCATCTCCCTTCAGCATTTAGTGCATCTCCCTTCAGCATTGAGTGCATCTCCCTTCAGCATTGAGTGCATCTCCCTTCAGCATTGAGTGCATCTCCCTTCTATGTCCAACATCGTCTAGGTTCTCAGGTTGAGGTCACTTACATGACTCCCCATGGAAGTGCCCGTAGTGTACCCCTCAAAGAAACCATCTCTAACAATATGGAATGTGATAGTTTTAGTGTCATGGTTCAATGTGTTTTGACAATTAATGCATGGACATAGCATAATTCCATTGCCGATAATCCCCTTCTTTCTTTTGCACATTGGATGAAGGATTTCACCCCCTCCACAAAAATTGGCTCACACCAGATATACTTGTTGGTGTACTTGTACATCCAACTCTTGTCCGAATAATAATCCATGATAAGTGATTTTTTCAAGATATGAAAACCTAAACTCACCATCATTAACAAGATTACTACCATGGGGAAGAAAAAAGAAAATAACTAAGGGGAAAATTACCCTATTTCACACTAGTAACAATTTGAAGGTTATGCATGAAAATGTACTTTGGACCCTTTCCCTTTGGTGAGGCTAAATTATACTAACCTAGAAATTAAAGAGATTGAACCCATGAACGAGAAAAACACCCAATATCATGAATCACCCTGATTACCTTGAGAAGAATACCCAATATTCAACTTTAAGTCCCTCCCCCATTACAAACGGGACCACAACAAGATTTGAGTGAACTCTACAATGGTTAGCATTATGTAAGCATGAAGAACAACACAATGACCTATTTATAAATTAGACGAGCTACCACAACTACTATAATAGAAACCTCAAGAATGAACTATTTTGTCCCAACCACTATTCCCCCATGGCAAGGCATTCCATGCCAACAATATGTTGTACAAGACCCATAAATGAGCTTGGTAAGCAGAAATCGTTTGATATGGAAATAGTTCATCTCAGCTCTCAAGAAAAAAATGATTGACTTTTGTAGACAAACAAATGAGAAAACAAGTTATTAATTAATCGCCTTCAAGAGACCCAAACACAAGAATTTACACTTCAAAACACATTATATTCTGCCTATATTCGAACACTGAGAGTTCTATACATTATTTTCAGAAGTTTTATGTTTAAAATGTCATTGTCAATGCGATGCAACCACTAGCTTTAATGGCGCCCACCCACCAGAAAAGCACCCATGATGGATTTTATAAACTAATTACTCAGAAAGGAAACGAATGATCAAGATCCTTAGATAAATATAAGGAGAAGAGAAAGAAGCAAAGCAATTCACACAATATATCATCATGCTCAGTACAGAAAATTGATTCATACTTCTGAAACCATCGCCAAAACACGCAGAATTACACGGGCACTCGAGCGGGTACAAATTGATTTATAAAAAATCTGCATAATAAACTGAGAGAGCAACAAATATGGGAAGAAAAGATTGACAGAAAAATCAAAACAAGAAAAGCAGCCTTCAACGGAGATGCGGAGAACTTACTCGATACTTCTGGCTTCTAGCGAGATCAGCCGATAGGTGCCTCTAGGCGGAGAGAATTTTGAAAGAAAAAAAACAAATCAAGGGAAAAACAACTTAATTTAGAGTACTGAAATCAAGGCGTGAATACTAGAGAATGATGTCTGAGTGAACGAAGTGGTAGAGACTCTTACATGTCGTGAGGACTCAAAACATCAAGATTCAAGAAGAATAGTGTTGAAGTTCACATAAAACGAACTTTAGGCGAGGTTATGAAATCAAAGTCTCTTTCTATTCGACATTGGGTGTTGTTTTGAAGTTTCAGCCTTCGCCTAACGAAGACCTAAGAGTGTAAACTCTAAAACTTCCCGGGAAAGTTTTAGAGACGTCGAGAAGGAATTTTTAGCGAAGATAAAACTTTCGCACGAAAATAATTTGGGGAGTTTAGGTCTACAGATCAAAGCAGATGGACCAGACTGTCTCAAACCGACAGGTTAAAAAAGTAAGGAGTAACAGATTAATAACATAACAAAGCCAACGATTAATAAATCTAAGGTTATATGTAATGACTATGTCGACTAAACCTCTATTAATATCGATTAAACTTATATATGGAGAGAATACATTTGTATGAATGGGCATATACTTATACTTAAACCAACAAATTAATCTATTAGTATATGATTAGATAATAAATAATAATTATTTTTTAAAAATAAAACACTAATAATTTTAAGTTAATATTAGATAATAAGCCAAAAAATACCAAATAAGGTTGATGCTAAAAAGACACAAATGTTTGATGATGAGAAGTGATCATCACTACATACATACTTAGGGACAGGCAAAATAATTACCGAAATCAATTTTGTAACAAAAAATTGTTAATTGGTGACCGTGGAACAACATCACCAAAGTACATAATTATTGACGGGATACAACCGTCATCAAAATCTTTTATTAGTGACTAGCTGTAATAGTTGCTAAAATTATGTATTTGCATCGTGAAATAACTATCACTAAAGCTTTTTATTGGTGAAAGGTTTAAACGGTAAAGGTTGTTCATTTAGCAACGGTTTTAGCAATACCAGTCACTAAACCTTTTTTAGGTGACGTCATACAACCGCCACAAAATATATTTTATTCATGACAGGTTGTAACAGTCACTAAAATTTATATTTATAATGTTAAATAATAGTCACTAAAGGTTTTTATTGGTGACAGGTTCCAACCGTCACAATTTTATATTTAGCAAGTAATTTAGTAATACCCATCACACAAACCAACCTTTGGTGATAGGACACAACCGTCACTAAAATTCTTTATCTGTGACGGGTTGCAACAGTCACTTAAGTTTATATCTGCGTCATGAAATAACTGTCACTAAATTGTTTCATTAATGATAGGTTTCAACAGTCACAATTGTATATTTAGCGATTATTTTAGTAACACCCATCACTCAAACCAAACTTTGGTGACATGATACAACGGTCACTAAATTTTTTCATTGGTGACAGGTTCCAACCATCACCATTGTATATTTAACAACTGTTTTAGCAATGCCAGTCACTAAAACCTATCTTTTTATGACGGGTTCTTTTAGAGCAGTCGCTAAATATAGATTTTCTGCCACTATGAGGTCCGATCACAAACTTGGTATGAGGACCGACAAAGCGAAGCGGCCCCCCACAGCAGGAACTATGGGAACCATCCAGTCGGTCCCCACAACGGAACCTATGGGCATCGGCCAACCAATCCTCTCAGCAGGACCTATGGACACTGACCCGCCAGTCCCCATAGGGCGAGACATGTGGGCATCGGCCCATCGATCCCCACTGGGCAGCCTATGGGCGACGGGATGTCAGTCCCCACAAGGAGACACTTGTGGGCACCGGCCAACCGGTCCCCACAGAGCGACCAGTGGGCATCGCTCCACCGATCCCCACAAGGCGACCTGTGGGCACCAGCCTGCCGGTCCTCACATGGGCACACTTGTGGGTATCAGCCCCTAGCACACTTGTGGGTATCAGCCCCTGGCACACTTGTGGATATCAGCCCCTAGCACACTTGTGGGTATCAGCCCCTGGCACACTTGTGGGTATCAGCCCCTGACACACTTGTAGGTATCAGCCCCTGACACACTTGTGGGTATCAGCCCCTAGCACATTTGTAGGTATTTGCCCCAGGCACACTTGTGGGTATCAGCCCCTGGCATACTTGTGGGTATCAGCCCCTAGTACACTTGCTGGTATCAGTCCCTAGCACACTTGTGGGTATCAGCCCCAGGCACACTTGTGGGTATAGCCCCTGGCACACTTGTGGGAATAGCCCCTGGCACACTTGTGGGTATAACCCCTGGCACGGTTGTGGGTATCAGGCCCTAGTCCCCACATGGGGACACCTGTGGGCACCGAGTTGTCGGTCCCCACATGGGCACACCTGTGGGCACCGTCCCATTGGTCCCCACATGCGCACACCTATGGGCACCAGTCCACCGGTCCCCACATGGGGACACCTGTGGGCACCAGCTAGTTGGTTCCCATAGGGCGATCTATGGGCACCGGCCAATCGGTCCCCACAGGGTGACTTGTGGGCACTGGCCATTCGGTCCCACCATTCGGTCCCCATAGGGGACACGTGGGCACTGGGGCCCCAGTCCCCACATGGGGACACTTGTAGGCACCGACCCCCTGGTCCCCATAGGTATGCTTATGGGGACTAATTTTCTAAGTCAGTCACCTTTACTAAAATCGGTTCCCAGAGTCGGTCTATGGGGTAGGTTTTGATAAATCGATCCCTAATAAGGGATTTTTTACTAGTGAATCCATGTTAATTTTGTTTCATCCAGCTGATAATGAAACAGAATTGAAGAAAAACAGGTTACGTGCTGAGGAGACACCTTGATCTTTAAACCATATTAGTTATTGACATAAGTACTACTAGCTAGCTAGTCAGCCATCCATATTTCTATAAAACGAAGTTTAGAAGTAGATCTGGCTGGTGTCACTATAAATACTACTACATGATTTGATCATGAAATGAAACCCGGCTGGTCGGGTCTCTTACATGGCGAGTCACAGGCAGTTGGTTCTATGTATGGGTGTCAATTTCATCCGATTACTTGATTGCCTGATATTTTGAATGCTAATTGGATGGATAAAGAATGATTTAGTATTATTTTAACTACCCAATTACCCGACTTTTATTTGAAATGGATATGGATAATATTTAATCTATACAAGATTACCCAAATGGTACTCTCATAATTATTAAAAGTCATATACCCTTTCTTTTAATTAATCTTGCTTACTTTTTTTTCTTAATAGAGTTTTAAGCACTGTTTTAAAAACCGAACCGGACCGATCGGTCCAACCCGGTTGAACGAGAACCATAGGCCAATCCGGTTCTTATTGACTCAACCCGGTTCACTATAATGAGCATTAATTTTGTCTTTTTACCTATATAAATATAACATATTTATAAAGTATAGAGGATAATATTCAACGGTTGAACCATTCGTCCAACCGGTCTAACCAGGTTTGACCAAAAGCCGAACATACTGCCGGTTTGATGGCCGGTTCAATTTTTAAAACATTAGTTTTAAGTGATTTTATAGGTGTTTAGTGTTATTCTGAATATTAGATAAGAATCTTTTATTACAATTTTATTGGTGTTGTTTTTTTATATTCAAATTACATGTTTTTTGTGTGTTTTAAATATTCATTAAGGTTTAGATCATAAAATTTATAAAAACTATATTTACCGATATAATTACCCGATTACCCATTTGCCCGCGGGTAATCAAGTAAATAATTCGGATTTGGAATAGCATTTTTCAATTGGGGTGAAATAGGTAATGGAATATGGTTAAGATAATCGGAACAAGTATCGAAATACCCTTTACCCTTTCTAATTCTTAGCCGTTTACACCCTTAGCTCTGAGGGCTAGCTCTTGAATGGAGCATGACCTCTGTATTAATTGTGCAAGGCCAAAAGGAGACTAATTACTGGCTTAATTAGGGGAACAAAAGGTGTTGATCGATCAATTAACCCTCTTCTCATCCAGTCTAGCTACTATATATACTGAAGAATATATCACGTGTGTCCACCACTTTTGTATATATGTATAGTCATCTCTAATGTTTATGGCTACACATGTAAAGAGATAAATTAGTGGATAAAATCTGGAAATTTTTTTCCTAATTTTCCTCTTCCATCTATCAATCATCCCAATCTACCATATGTACAACCAATCAATCAGTCCAATCTACCATCTATACAACCAATTATTCTTGTAATTACCTGTCATTGTATTGTAAATAGGTTCATTGATGTACTACAAAGTATAAAGTAAAAACCAGAACATAGTTGTTTCTGGATCATCTCCTTTGTCTCCTCTTTCTCTTGTTTTTTTAATCTTTTCCCTTTCTTGTCTTCATCATTCCATGTTTTTCTTCATGGTATCAGAGCGGTCATTCGCTGCAAGAGATTAGATCATGGGTCCTATCCCTAGTCTCACACATAAGCAATATTCCGAATTAATCGCTCTACTCAATCTGAATTTTTCTTCAATGTGGGCATTAGATACCGGAGCATCATGTCATATGACCGGCAGCCTACATGATTTGAGTAATGTCAAACCCCTTTATTACACTGTTTCTATACACTTACCTGATGGTTCTAGTGTCTCTGCTAGCCACAAAGGGTGTATGTTTCTCAATAGATCTCTTGTCCTTCGTGAAGTTTTATATGTTCCCAGTTTTTCTTGTAACCTTGATTCTATTGGCAAGTTAACTTATGATCTTTCATGTTCAGTAACTTACCTTCCAAATTGTTGTTTTATTTAGGACCGAGCATCAAGCGGGCTGATTGGAGTAGGTGACTTTTGACGTGGGGTCTACTGCCTTAGACATGATCATCCAAATCAAGTTTTTCAAGCTAGCCTCTAGCCAGATATTTCCTTTCTTCAATGTCGTCTTGGTCACCCTTCAGCTAGTAGTCTTTCTTTTATTTCCACTTCGTCGTTCAATTCAAGTAAATTACTGGTTTGTGATGTATATGCATGAGCATAACAGACTCATTTTTCCTTTCCAACTACCAATAGTCATGCAACCTCTAGTTTGTAATGAATACATTACGATGTTTGGGGCCCTTATAACACCCCTTCATTTTTTGGTGCCCATTATTTTTTTATGTCTCACAAATCGGTTGTTATACGACTACTTCTAACCTTTTGTACAATGGTTGAAAACCAATCTCCCCGGTTAAGACAATTTACACAGATAATGGAAATGAGTTCTCCTTTTCTTCACTCTAAACATTCTTTACTAAAAAAGATATCCTTCATCAAACATCTTGTACTTATACCCCTCAACAAAATGGAAGAGTAGAACGGAAACATAGGCACATCCTCAATGTTGGTCGTGCTCTCCAGTTCGAACCCCACCTTCCATTGAAATTTTGGGGTGAATGCGTTCTCACTATTGCATATCTTATCAATCACACTCCCACAAGCATTTTTTCTGGCAAAACCCCATTTGAGGTACTTTTTCATAAACCACCAAGTCTTTCTCCTCTTCATGTTTTTGGTTGTTTGTGTTATGCAAGTTCGCTGCCACGATCACACAATTAATTTTCACCACATTCTCGGAGATGTCTTTTTCTTGGTTCCCCTTTTGGAACAAAAGGCTGAAAACTTCTTGACCTTGAAACTCAACAAATCTTCATTTCTCAAGATGTCATATTTCACGAAGATATTTTCCCGTACAAACATGTCAACTAGGCATCTCTTCAAAACTCTATTCCTTTACCTATCCCCGCATATCACCAAAACCTTCCCTTCACATTGACCAATGAAACTCCCATCGATGGCTGCCCATCATCTACTGGTGAGTCTTGAACACTCTTCTCTACCTATGGACTAACACATTGATGGTACTCAACCGTCTTCCGCCAACGAATCAGAATCCGCTTCTCTCGACAGGGGGAGTTGTCCCAAATATTTCGAATCAAACAACACTATCGACCAGCCACCACATCACTCTTCCACACGTCTCAAAGGGCCACTATCTCATCTTAAAGATTACATTTGTCATGTTGCATTGACCCCTCCGACAAGTCATTCACCATAACCCGCTGGCACAGGTTCGATTTTTCCTCTTCATCAATATCATTCTTATTCTAAATTCTCAATTTCTCATAAATTATTCTTGCTCACAAGCTGTCCAACATGAACAATGGATCCAAGCCATGGCAACCGAAAGAAGTGCCTTCCAGGAGAACAAGACATGGATCCTTGGTACTCTTGCACCGCATAAGAAACCCGTAGGATGCAAATGGATTTTTAAAATTAAGCACAAAGTTGATGGAGCAGTAGAAAAATATAAAGTTTGCCTTGTTGCTAAAGGATACACATAGATTGAAGGCTTACACTTTCATGATACTTTTCTACTGGTTGCTAAGCTCACTACAGTGCACGTTCTTCTCACATTTGCTGTTTCTAGGGGATGGAAACCACATCAATTAGATTGTAATAGGGCCTTCTTACATGGTGATTTGACAAAATAAGTCTATATGCAATTGCCTCCTAGCTTCACCACACCCAAAGGAAATCTTCTTTGTAAGTTGTAAAATTCTCTCTATGGTCTTCGCCAAGCTTCTTGAAATTGGTTTGCAAAACTTTTAGCAGCACTTCATGTTGTTCTAATAAATTATAAGATAATAAAAAATTTAAATTTTGCGTACCTATTTGTCAAGTTCTTCTCTGTTCTTGTCGAATTATTGTTGGTCCACCAAGTCTATTTGTTTGATTTCCCTTGATGGAAGGCTCCTCTGACAAAAAATGAAATCTGGTTCCAGAGTTGGTGTGACCTCCTCAGCATGTGTATATATAGAATCTGTGGCCCATCAACCAAACGAACCCTAATTGCCCATTAGCCAAATAAGCCCAAAAGCCCAACAGCTAAATAGCCTGATCTATTACCTAATGGACCCATACGATGATTCCTCCTTCCATCATTGCTTCCTACTCAACCTCAGACTTAGGTCAATTGTGGCGTCCCCCAAAAGCCCAAGTCCAAAAAAATAGAACCCAACAAGTGGGCTTTAACAGGCCCAATGCGCATAACGTTTTAAATCAAAATAATATAAACATAATTTTGAGAAAACTATTTAGAAATAGTTCTTTTATAAAACCAATTATGGGAATCAGAATATCCATAATTAGAGTAAATTGATAATTTCCCAGGTTTATCGATTTATTTCAAAATTATGATTTTGCCCCTGGTTGAGATTCTTTTGGAATAAAAACCTCCCGACAATGTTAATAATACTAATTCTCCAGAGTGGTTTGATGCACCAAAATGCATCATCAATGCTATCAATTCTACTCCAAAAGAATTATACACCCTAACTGAAGTCGGGCCAATTCTCAATATCAAAGGAAGCTAGACTTGGAGGTGATCGGTCTCACAAGCTCAAGGCCCATTTACCAAATCTCTGGTCACCCGTCCTATGTGTGGCACACACAATATTGTATGGTGATGGGACATCCAGGTCAGTGCATGGTCCTACACCCAACACCCCTTATAAGGCCATCTAAACATACAAAGGTCTAAGTGAGCTACCCCAATTCTCACATCAATGACCCAGACGTATTCTGAGCACAAGGCTGCAAGACACACTGTCATGAAGACACCTACCTTCCAGTGATCCAATGCCAAAGAGATGAAATCCAAGGATAACAAATTAATGCATGCAACAAATAAAATTTATTAATCATGTAAAATTAAACATACAAAACAGTTCTAAGCAGAGCCACATATAAAATGCTGACTTCAGGCTTATGGTGTCAGTCAATCAGTTGCTGATTACTCTCTATTTGTTTATGATCGTGATGGCTCTTACATGACACAATTGATTTATGTGAATGATCTAATTCTAACTGGAAACGGCAACACTCGGTGTGCAGCCTTCAAACACTATCTTCATTCTTGTTTCCATATCAAAGATTTAAGTGAGTTAAAATTTTTCTTGGCCATTGAAGTTGCACGAAGTGACACTGTTTTATTTCTTTGTCAACGTAAGTACACACTTGACATTCTCTCTTAAGCTGGGACGCTTGGGGCTAAACCTGTAAGTTTTCCTATGACTCAAAACCTCAAACTCATATCTGACAGTGATTCTCCTATCTTTTATCCTAATCAATATCGTCAACTTGTGGGTCGTTTACTCTATCTCAGTATCACATGACCAGAAATCTCCTACTCAGTTCAGATTTTGACTCAATTCATGCATGATCCACGACAAACTCACTTTGAAGTAGCATAGAGAGTCTTGTGATACCTCAAAATGGCCCAGGACAAGGCATACTTATTCGTCCCTCCACTACTCTTCAACTTCGAGCATATTGTGATTATGGCTGGGCCAGTTGCCCTATGACTCGGCGTTCTCTTAATGGATTCTTCATGTTCTTAGGAGATTCACCTATCTCTTGGCGCACAATGCAACAATCTATTGTTTCCCGATCCTCTGCAGAAGCTGAATAGGTTAATAAAATCAGCGACAACTCAACTTCTTTGGTTGTGTAGTCTTCTAAAGAGTCTTGGAGTTTCTCATACCAAACCAATGGAGCTTTAATGTGACAACAAACCTACATTGCACATACTTCCAGCCAAGTGTATCACGAACGTACGAAGCACATTGAAATTGATTGCCACTTCATCAGTGATCTCATCCAAGCAAGAGCTATTATCACCTCCTATGTTCTATCACATTTACAACTTGCTGACATCTTCACCAAAGCTTTGGGTAAGCGCCTGTTTAATTTCTTACTTACCAAGTTGGGCATTATCAATCCACATGCGCCAACTTGAGGCGGAGTAAAGAGATAATTTAAAGGATAAAATCTGGCAATTGTTTTCCTACATTTCCTCTACCATCTATAGTATATACGCCAATCAATCATTCCATTTTCCTCTTCATTTACCATGTATCCCAATCTACCATATGTACAACAAATCAATCAGTCCAATCTACCATGTATACAACTAATTATTCCTGTAATTACCTCTCCTTGTATTATAAATAAGTTAGTTGATGTACTACGAAGTATAGAAAAAAAACCAGAACACAGTTATTTCTGGATCATCTCCTTTGCCTCTTCTTACTTTTTTTTTTTTTTATATATTTTCCCATTTTAGTTTTCTTCATTCCACGTTTTTCTTCAATATGTATAGAACAAATTAGGAGATGGCAGCAGTAAACATTATAATCAATGGCGGGAGCAGGGGGCAAGGGGGGCCATGGCCCCCAAATATTTCCTAAACCCTTATAGAGAGAGAGAGAAGAAAGAGAAAGAGGAGGCCCCCCAAATTCTTCCCAAACCTCATAGGGGTTAGAAGGAAACCCTTAAAAAACAAAACATTATACAGAGATTTTAAAATATTATATATATATGGCCTTATATTAAGACCCATTTTTAAGGTTATATTTTTAGACAGACAGACAGGAGTTAAATAGGGATCTTATTTATATATATGGTTTATATATTAATATTTTATAAACTGGATATTATATATTAGATGAATATAAATAAACATAAAACATTATTTTCCCCATTATACCCTATAAAAAATTATTATTATTATATTATTAATTATTATTATATCTTTATTTTTATTATTATTATTAGAGAATTAGAGAATTATTAAAAAATGGAAACCCTTGGATTATTAAAGGATTATCTAATCACCTTATTATGGAATATTAGATTATTATTATTTTATGACGCGCTTTTCATTAAAAAGATTATTATTTATTTTTGTTATTTAAAAACAATTATTAATACGTTAAAAAGCCATTATTTTATGATTAAGTATTTTTATATATTAAATTTTTTTATTAACATTATTATTTATACATTTATTATAAATTAAAATTATTACATAATATTATTATTATTATTTTATTTTTAAACAAAACGTTCATTATTATTTTATTATTAAAAATTTTATATTATTATTATTATTATTAAAATTTTATTACATTTTACATTTTTCCATTTATTTTTAAAGGATATTATTTTTTATTATTACTTTTAATATTATTATTTTCTAATAATATTTTAATATTATTTTTAATACACATTTTTATATTATTATTATTTATTTATATTATTATTTTTTGGTCATTATTTTTTTTAATATTATTTTAATATTATTTTTTGCATTTATTTTTATTATTATTATTTTTAATATTATTATATTTTATATTATTTTTTTTAATATTTTTTTTTACTATTTTTTTTTTTATTATTTTTTAATATTATTTTTTTAATATTATTATTTTTAATATTTTATTAATATTATTTTTATTTATTATTTTTTTATATTATTTTTTAATATTTATTATTTACTTAATATTATTATTTTTTATTATTATTTTTTAATTTATTATTTTTTATTATTATTTTTATTATTATTTTTTTTAATATTATTTTTTTTAATATTATTTTTAATTTTATTTTTTTTAATATTTTATTTTAATATTATTATTTAATAATATTATTTTTTTATTATTATTTTTTCTTATTATTATTTTTATTATTTTTTATTTTTTTAATATTATTATTTTAATAATATTATTTTTATTATTTTTATTTTTTTATTATTTTTTAATTATTATTATTTTATATTATTTTATTATTTAATTTTATTTTTACTATTATTATTTTTTATTATTATTATTTTTATTATTTTTATTATTATTATTTTTTATTATTATTTATATATTATTTTTATATTTTTATTTATTAATTTTTTAATATTATTATTTTATATTATTTTATTATTTTATTTTTATTATTAATTTTTTACATATTATTTTTTTACATTTTATTTTTTACATATTTTTTATTATTTTTTACATTATTTTTTTTTTTTTTTTTACATATAAATTTTTATCCTTTTAATAACTTTTATCCTCACCGATTTTAAAACCATGTCCCGATTTAATAATATTTCCCCATAATATTAATATTATTATTTTTATTATTATTTTTTATTATATTATTTTAAAATTTAATATTTTTTATTATATTTTTTTACATATTTTTATTATTATTATTTTTTAATATATTTTAATATATTATTTTTTAATATTATTATTTTTATTATTTTTATTACTTTTATTATTATTTTTTTTTTTATTATTTTAACATTATTATTTTTAATTATTATTTTTTATATTAATTTTTTAATATTATTTTATTATTTTTTTTATTATTATTTATTTTATTATTTATAATATTATTTTTATTATTATTTTTTATTATTATTTTAATATTTTTTTTTATTATTTTTTATTATTATTTTTATTTTTTTTATTTTTATTTTTTATTTTATTTTTATTATTATTTTTAATAATTATTATTTTTTTAATATTATTTTTTAGAATTTTATTTTTTTTTATTATTTTTTTATTTTTTTTTTAATATTTATTATTATTTTTAATATTATTTTATTTTAATAATATTATTTTTTACTATTATTATTTTTTTTATTATTATTTTTTTATTATTATTATTATTTTTACTATTATTATTTTAATATTATTTTTTATTTATTTTTTATTTTTTTTTATTTTTATTATTATTAATTTTTTTTATATTATTTTTTAATTTTTATTTTTAATATTATTATTTTTTATTAATATTATTTTTTTTATTATTATTTTTAATATTATTATTTACCATTATTATTTTTATTATTATTATTTTTTTAATATTATTATTAATAATATTTTTATTATTATTTTTTTACTATTATTATTTTTATTATTTTTTAATTATTATTATTTTTTACATATTATTTTTTATATTAATTATTTACCATTTTTTATTATTTTTAACATCATTATTATTTTTTATTATTACTTATTAATATTATTTTTTATTTACTTATTTTATTTTTACATTTTTTTATTATTACTTTTATTAATATTTTAATATTATATTTTAATATTATTATTTTAATATTATTATTTTTTTTAATATTATTTTTTTAATATTATTTTAATATTATTTATTTTTAATTTTTTAATATTATATTTTTAATAATATTATTTTTTACATTATTTTTATATATTTTAATATTATTTTTAGGAGAGAGATTTTTTTATTATTTTTTTTACAGAGAGAGGGGAGAGAGAGGGAGAGAGAGGGAGAGAGAGGGAGAGAGAGGGAGAGAGAAGGAGAGAGAAGGAGAGAGAAGGAGAGAGAAGGAGAGAGAAGGAGAGAGAAGGAGAGAGAAGGAGAGAGAAGGAGAGAGAAGGAGATATTTTGTGATATGAGCCCATTGAGGGAAATCGTGCCTGATCTCTCTCTTGGCTTGTCTGAGTTTGTATAAATACCTTTTGTCTTGGTATTTTTGCTCAAAAATATCTCGAGGTGGCGGTTTAGGCCTCCTGTTCATCTTCGTGAGCTTCTTAAAAGCTTTCGCTTCAGTCTCACCGAAGTCAACACTTCCTTCCCTGACTCATCATCACCTGTAGTAGAGGCTGAAAGCACAGGTTGGTGAGACGGAAATGTTGTTGCAAAGAACTGTTGTATGATCTTTGCTAGCGAGCAGCTGCTTCAGCTTTTCTATTGGCTGAGGGGAACTTATGGAAATAGCATTCGCCGGGGTTCCTTTGGATCAGTGCTGAGATGTCTTCCACTTCGCCCGGTAGTGGCATTTTTCCCCAGTCCCCTCGAGGTCTGCCTTGATGGCTGTTACGCGCTTGGCAGATTTCGTGGCATAGTAGTTGAGCCACCTCCGGACTTCATATGTTCGCCAGAGAGCAGGGATGTTCGCATCGTCAGATCAACTTCCCATTTTACCTGCCAAATCCATGGGATGCCGTAAGTGAGAAAGAATGTAGCCTCCATCCGTGTTGCATACAGATCGGAGCTTTTGGTCGTTTCCCGAAATGGGATGTAGACGACACCAGTCTCTCGAACAGACATGTGAATGGAGGTTGTGGAGCTTATGGGTCGGTGAAGCTTCCACGTAAGATCATGATCTCCCCCATCGGACCACCAGCGGAAGAACCAAGGTGGAATGGGCTGAGATAGTAGGGCAGCCCCCGGGCTGAAAGTAGTACCGTATGGGTACGAGGGGTTGTTGTACATAAATGCAAAAAAGAAAGCATCTATGTAGTCCCAATAAGTAGCTTGGTAGGTAGGTGAGATAGCAAAAGGAGTATTGGGGCTGGTAGGCCAATCAAAAGGGTTGAGCAGGCAGGCTCGATCGCTACTTGTGTAAGCGCACGATCTCGCCAAGAGGGCGCTTTTGCCCGAGGTTTAACTTTCACGCCACCGTGACGTAAAAGTATCCATTGGTAGTAGTGAAGGGATTTTCCCATGTGTTGGGGAAACAAATGTGACCCGCCCAAGGTTTGGTGTGCCAAAAGTATTAGGGGTTGATGGGCATTAAGTCCTTCGGGAAGAAATTGGACAAAATCCCTTGTGGGTTTCCTCGTGCCGTGGGGAAGTGGTTCTTGCAACGCTTGAGAGTAAGTAGGAGGAGTGGCGGTAGTAGCCGCTGACTCCTCCGAGTAAGTATCGCCTGGAGCTCTTCCTCAGAGTGCGTAAGGCTAGAGGTTTAGTAATGGTCTGGGGATTTGTATGCCCACCAACCAATAATAGTTTTGCCGCCATGAAGCTTGGCTAAAAGTAGTTTGAGTATTTCTGGCGTCTACCAGAATTATTTTGCCACCGTTGTGGCATTGGGCCTTTTCCCTTTGCGGTGGGAAAGGAGGAGGATCGCCGCCTCTTCCTCCCTAAGAGGAGCTCATGGGGCACCCGTAAGGAATTCCCCTGGGTAAGAAAATCAGGTAAAGAGTTAGCGCTCCCCGCAATATACCCATACTCAATATCGAAATCATAAACAGAGAGTTCGATTGCCATCCGGCAAAAATCTGTTTAGAAACCAGATTTTGCACATCCTTGTGAATGATATGTTTACAGTTCCCGCAAAATAACCCGTAATGTAAAGTGTTGGTTGAGCAAATCGTCTTGAAATTTGGAAATGCACTTAATGATAGAAAGCATTTCTTTCTTGACTGTAGAGTAGTTTTGTTTGTAGGGTTCCGTAATCCCGAAAGTAGTATCGACTAACACTTCTTTGTTTTCAAGTGTTTTTCTGCTTCAGATTCCTCCAAAGCCATGATCCGAAGCATCGGTTTCCACTATCTTGGATAACCGTGGATCAGCTAAGGCAAGGCGGGGTAGGCTTTTAACCTTCGCTTTTATTGTCCGGACAGCTATTGTATGAGCTGGAGTCCGGGTGAGGCTTTCTTCTTTAACCCGGCGTAAAGAAGAACCGCGGTTCCGCAGCTAGATTTTTGTAATAATCTGCTACATAATTGAGAGCTCCCAAAAAATCTCTCAGAATCGCTTTGTATCGCTTAGTTCATCGGGAAATTTCAAGCAAACTCGATAGTTCGCTGAAACGGTGTGTGTGTGTGTGTGGGCTATGGTGTGCCCAAGAAACCTGATTTCTGTTTTGAAACAGCCATCTTTGGTTCAGATAGGACTAAACCATTTTGCAAAATTAAAGTTTTGAAAATAATGAAGATGTTTAAAGTGCTGGTCAATCGTAGTGTGAAAAAAAAAAACATCATCGATATAAGAAATGATAAACTCGAGTAAGGCGAAAAATATCATTCATAATATGCTGAAATTCAGAAGGGGCATTCTTAAGTCCGAAGGGCATAACCTGTCCATTCGTAATGTCCAAAAGGTACTACAAAAGCAGTTTTGTACCTATCTTCTGATTTTATCCGAATCTGCCAGTAGCCAGATTTCAGATCGAACTTAGAGAATATTTCTGCTTGAACTAGTCGGTTTAGCAGATCTCTTTTGTTCGGAATGGGATATCGAACCCACTGTAAGACACTGTTGAGAGGTTTGTAATTAATCACTAACCTCGGTCTTCCTCTTTCCTTCTCGGCATTGTTGTTGACGTAGAAGGCTGTACAACTCCAAGGTGATTGGGAAGGTTTAATGAGTCCTTTGCTTAGGAGCTCATTAATTTCTTTCTGACACATAGCCAGATATTCTCGAAGTTCATTTGGCAGGACGGCCTTTGTCGGAATATCTTGTTCCAGAACCCAGGTTCATAGGGTAAAAGAGACAATATGCTGCTTTAATTTTTTTGCCAGAATGCATTTGGCACATCGCCATATACATCTCTCAAAATTTTTTCCTGAAAGGTTTGTTTTCTTTCTAGAAGGAGAGAGAAGAGAAATTAGAGAGAAGGAGAGAAGAGAGAGGAAAAGAGAAAGGAGAGAGAAGGAGAGAGAAGGAGAGAGAAGGAGAGAAAATGAGAGAAATGAGAGATTAAATGAGATATAGGAAAGATAAGGAGAAAATGAGGATTAAAAGAGAAGGATTAAAATGGAGATTATTTTTACACAGATAAATGAATTATTAAAATTAATTAAGGACATATTAAAATTATTATTATTAAAAATATTATTGTATTATAATTATTAAATAAATTACATATATAAAATGACATTATTAAATGATTTATTAAATATATTATTATATTATTAATGAACATTATTAAATTATTATTATTAAAATGATATATTATTAAAAATTATTATTAAAAATGACATTATTAAATTATTACATTATTAAAATGACATATTAAAATTACATTATTAAATGACATATTAAAATGACATTATTAAAAATGATTATTATTAAATGATTATTATTAAATTATTATTAAAATTATTATTATTAAAATGACATTATTAAAATGACATATTATTAAATGATTATTAAAAATGATTATTAAAAATGACATTATTAAAAATGACATTATAATGATTATTAAAAATGACATATTAAATGACATATTAAATGACATTATTAAATGACATATTAAAAATTATTATTAAAATGACATATTAAAATGACATATTAAAAAATGACATTATTAAAAAATGATTATTATTAAAATTTTATTATTATTAAAATGACATATTATTAAAATGATTATTAAATGACATTATTAAAAAAATTATTATTAAAAATGACATTATTAAATTAATTATTACATTATTAAAATGACATTATTAAAACATATTATTATTGTAAATTACATATTAAAATGATATTATTATTAAAAATGACATTATTATTAAATGACATTAAAATGACATTATTAAATGACATTAAATGATTATTAAAAAATGATTATATTAAAAATGATTATTAAAATTTTTTAAAATTATTATGAAAATATTATTATTATTGACATTATTAAAATATTATTATTAAAAATGATTATTATTAAATGACATATTAAATATTATTATTAAAAAAACATATTATTATTAATTAAACATTATTAAATTAAAATAGCATTATTATTAAAATGACATTATTAAAATGACATATTAAAATACGATTATTATTAAAAATGACATATTAAAATTATTATTATTAAAATGATATTATTAAAAAATTATTATTAAAATGATTTAAAAATTATTATTAAAATTATTATTATTAAATGACATTATTAAATGATTATTATTAAAATTTATTATTATTAAAATGATTATTAAAATGACATTATTAAAATTATTATTGAAAATGACATTATTATTAAATGATTATTAAAATGACATATTAAATGCATTATTAAAATGATTATTATTAAATGACATTATTAAAATGACATATTAAATGCATTATTAAAATGATTATTAAAATGACATTAAATGACATTATTAAAACGACATTATTAAATGACATTATTAACGACATTATTAAAAATGACATTATTAAACGACATATTATTATTATTATTAAAACGACATATTAAAATGATTTAAATGATGATGATGCAAATGATGATGATGATGATTTTAAAGACAAAAGAAAAAAATGATTTTTATTTATGATGCACGATGATGTGATGATGACGATGATGATTTGATGCGATGATTTATGCCATTTTCCGTTTTGATGATGATTTACGATGATTTATGATTTGATTTACTAAAAGTATTTAAAAGATTTAAAAAGATTTTAAAGACGAAAGATTTAAAAAAAAGATTTAAAAAAGATTTCAAAAGATTTTAAAGATTTAAAAAGATTTCTAAAAGATGATTTAAAAGACGTATTTAAAAGATTTAAAAGATGCAAAGATTTTAAAAGACGTAAAAAGATTTAAAAAGATCAAAAGATTTCTAAAAGACGTAAAAGATTCAAAGATTTAAAAAAGATTTAAAAGATTTTAAAAGATTTAAAGATTTAAAAGATTAAAAAGATTAAAGATTCAAAAGACGCAAAGATTTAAAAGATTTCTAAAAGATTCAAAAGATTTTAAAATTCTAAAAGACGAAAGACGTAAAGACGCTAAAGATTTAAAGATTCTAAAAGACTAAAGATTAAAGATTCTAAAGATTTAAAAAGACTAAAAGATTCTAAAGATTTTAAAGATCTAAAGATTCTAAAGATCCAAAAAGATCTAAAGATTCTAAAGATGATTAAAGATTAAAAAGATTTAAAAGATTCCAAAGATTCTAAAAGATTTAAAAGATTTAAAGATTTAAAGATTCCAAAGATTTAAAAGACGTAAAAGATTTAAAGATTTTAAAAGATTTAAAGATTTAAAAGACGAAAAGACTGCAAAACCAAAAAGATCTAAAAGATTCAAAGACTGCAAAGATTCAAAAGATCCTAAAGATTCTAAAAGATTCTAAAGATTCCAAAGATTCAAAAGATTTAAAGATTTTAAAAGATTCCAAAAGATTTTTCAAAGATTCAAAGACAATTTTCAAAAGATTTAAAGATAAAAAAAAAAAGATTGTAAAAGATTCTAAAGATGAAAGATCTAAAAAAAAGGCAGATTTAAAAGATGATTTAAAGTAAAAAGATGTAAAAGATGATGATGCCATGATGATGATGATGATGATGATGTGATGATGATGGATGATGATGGAGGGATGAGGGATGATGATGGATGATGATGATGTGAGATGATGATGATGGATGATGATGATGGGAAAGATTTTATGAGGGGGAGGAAATGGGAGGAGGAAGGAGAGGGAGGAGAGATTATTGGAGATAGAATAAGAGAAAGGAGAGATATATAATGAGAGAAAAGAGAAAACCATAATTATTAAAATGATATATAGAGAGATAGAGATTAGAGAGATATTAGAGATCACAAGTCCAAAAGACACTATTTTAAGCGCTTATTTTGAATTCCAAATTACTCTTTGGAGTCAATAATCAACATAATATCAGGAAATGTGTCTCAGATTTATGGTTTCTCTCTCAGGAGTCCAACACAACAAGAATTATTGAAATCGGAGTTAAAATGAGGAAAAAATAAATATTTTAGTGCAAAAAGGTACAAGGCTGCAGGGACCGGCGCGACCGCACCTGTTGGAGGACAAAATCTGGCGCTACCGCGCCACCACCCGAATGGCACGACCGCACCAAGATGGCACCACAAGGCCTATGGAGTTTCCAATAAAAACCAGGACTCTTTCCAAATGAGTACTTAGAAGAAGTTCAGCCCCGAGTTGCGCAACCACGCCAATACAAGACACATTTATGGTGCGACCGTGCCAGTGATTCAGCAATGTAAAATCGCTAAAATCTCAGAATTTTGACAAGTAATCAAGATCAAACCTGGGAGGTAGAGTCCTAAGTGTATAAGGAAGGTGTCCACGAAGTCTCTAGAGAAAATTTACGTAAATCCTAAGAGGTTTGAATCCTCAAAGACGTGAAGTTCTATTCCTGATTAGGAGACTGTTATAAAAGAAAATTATAGTCCGAGATTGAAGAGGCCGTATGTTGAGATTCCGATTTCCAATTGAATCCGAATTTGTACCACAGACTCCTGAGTGGATTTAGAATTATGTAAAAAAATATCAGATCAATCCAAGTCAAGATTCTTGAGTTTTATATTTTCAAAGTGGAGGACCCAATGCTTAAATTGGTAGCAGAATCAACCCAACTTCTGAGCATCATATCTCAAGTTTCCTAATATATTTTGAACTCCAATTTTTAACACAAGGCAAGGACAATGGAAGGAACGTTGGTGTTTAATTTCATCCAATTCTGACGTTGGGAAGTCACACTTTATACCCCTGGACAGAGACCAAATTACAGGGCCTCGACAACAGAACAACTATAAATAGGGGTCCTTGGAAGTGTGGAAATCATCCAGTTTGTCGTTCAATTTCCAGCTTTGTTCGTTAGTTTAGAGAGAGGAGAAGGTCCAGAGGAAGTCTTACACCACATCTGGGTGATTTGAGGAAGAAAGGTGGAGATTTCAGCCAAGGGGCAAGGGTGACCAGGAGCCCTCCTCCACAGAGAGTTTCTATGCTTAGTTATTTTTATTCTTTTATGGTTGTTATTAAAACCTTGATTTGTATTTGTATTTCCAGTATATAATAGTCGTCTGTAGTTGGGAGTCCAGGACTCTCTAGGCATGTAATGAGATTGTTACATTATATTTTAATTGGTTTTTAATTTGGAGTATGAATGAGCATTCTTAAGCTGTTAATTTCTTAATTCATACTTGTTGTCCTGCAATGTACTGGTGATAAGGTGAGAGTAGACTTAAGGTAAGATATGTTGATAGGATGTACCAGATCTTTATGAGTTCATACACTAGGCAGATCAACTAATCTTAGGGTTAATCTTTGACCTTAAAGTAATACCCTGTTGGATTGGATTGATTTGCCTATGACACAAGACCTGATTCCCGTCCATAGGTAGGGTCAATGAGCTTCATGTTTATGCTATCAAGTAGAGTCAATTATTCTGGCTAGTTTACTCTAGGAGATAGAAGGTGATGCCGATGCGGAATGAAACCATGGTTTTATAAGCCCGTCAGAAATTGATTTCCAAAACTCAACTTCTATTCAATGTCAGAATTGCCTAGGGAGGGAATTGGATTCCCAATGTCTTTTTCCATACTAATTTTATCAAAAGCCCTCTCTTGATCTCTATAGGATTAGGTAGATTAGTTTGAATTCTGTTTTTGTAACTCCTTTCCAATCAATTTCTCAAACTTTGGTTTTCAAAGTAGAAAAGCTATTATCTATTAGCTTGATCCTTGTGCGACGATATTCGGACTTAACCTAAGTCTATAGTACATTGATTAGTCCTCTTGCTAGTAATTAGCTAGACTCACTTCAAGTTTTTGGCGCCGTTGCCGGGGACCAATGTTTTAATAGTAATTGCTTGTCTTTAAAACTAGAGCTTTGAGAGTACATTCTGTTTTCATTTTACTTTTATTTTTTTCTTTTTTGTGGACTGATGTGTTGTGTGCATGGATATTGGTATGCATAAATCCACATATGGAAGGAGATACCTTGAGGAGTATAATGATTTTTCTTACCCAAATCAAGCATGGAATTCTTTTCAGTCCTCTAAAAATTTTCATATGCCATGTGATTCTAATGAACAACCATGTAGTTCTTTTGACCAGTCTTATAATTCTCCCACCCATCATGATGATATGCTTAGCATGCAAACTCAACTTGATTTACTTCAAATGCAAGCTAATATCTTTCAACTACAAAGAAATTCTCTGAATTATTTTTGTGATGTGTGTGGAGGTAACCATGCCACTTATGTATGCAATATAAATTCAAGACCTAATTTTTCTAATTATGAGTCTAATTCCTGCAGGTTAGACCCATATGGCATTTCATACAACCAAGGAAAGGAGGAGCCAATAATCACCAGGGCTGAATGGGAGGATGACAGGAAATTGATGCGACCAATGTATGCAGAATTTTAGTCAATGCATGCACTGGTTCAGTCAATGAAGCAATCAATCACACTTCTGACCACTCAAGTGAATCAACTTAATAGAGATATATATGAAAAACCTCAACCAAAAGAAACCTTGGAGAGTGTGTGTCCCTATAAGTTAGAGATAATGCTCTAATTTAAGCAAATAATAGAGTCATACACATTAGAGGATGCAGAAGAAACCATGGCAGAAGTGGATGAGGTCAAGGAAGAAAATCCCTTGGCTGAATTAGCTGCGAAAGTAGATGAGGTAGAAGAGGTAGAAGAGAAAACCCAGCAAGAAGAAAAATCATTAGAGGCTGAAAAAGAAACCATAGCTGAAGTACTAAATGAGGGGGAGGAAGAAGAAACAATAGGTCATATTATAGAACATTCCCATGAAAAGCCATTAGAGAATTGGGTAGAGAAAGAAGAAGAGATAGGGCTCTCCTATGACTTAGACTTTTTCATCATCCCACCTTATATATCTAGCCCAAAAATACAACTGAAAATTTTATTGGGGCTGGACAAGAAGATGAATGAGTGGCTAATATGTTTAAAGATGTACTTCCTTGAAGCCACAAAGTAAAAAGAAAGGATTGTTAGCTCAACACAAAAATTTGGTTGCTCTACCATTAAGCATTGCAAAGGAAGAAAGGTCATGATGAATGGATTCGAAAAGAATTTTTCCTTTGATCTAGGTGGAATGAAGCTACTGGTCTGGTTGAGGACCATAAATTTAGCGCTTCATGGGAGGCAACCCATATTAAGTAAGTTAGTTTAGCTTTTAAAATCAATTGTTCATTTGCTTTGAAAAATCACTTTGTGTGAATCTTAGATATTGGGTTTAGTTTTGTTTTACTCATGTTAGGTTAGTTTTTTCAATTTGTTTGGTTTGAACAAACACCAGAAATTTTTTTTTGTCAAAGGCACCTGTCCGAGAGAAATTTGGAATTTGAAAGCTAAGTGGAGTTGTATGAAGCCATTTTTACAGCTATACTTGATGTATTTCTAGATGTGTTTTTCAAAGTCTAAATGCAGAGATCAGAAGGAGGTTCGTACTATCATTTCCAACCATTTACAACAGCTTCTTTCTAAAGAAATCCATCAGAACACAGGTAAACTCTATACAGAAAAGCAGTGCAGCAGCAACTCTATTCGAGCAGCCAACTTTGGAGCTGAATTCTGAAAAATCTAAAAGTGGAAAGCACCAAGGCAAGCTAATTAGTTCTAGAGGGAACTTAGAGGATAAAATAGGGTCTGGTTTGAGGAATTTGCATTGAGTATAGAGAGAGTTATGACTGCTACAAGTTAGGTAGTTAAAACTATTTTCTCTCAAAATTTTGGGGTTGGAAACATTACCATCTTTCTGTCTTTGAGCTGGTTTCTAAAATTTTTGGTAATGATTCTTGGAAAACCTTTTTTAGGAAATTAAAGTTCACACCTAGTACTTTCTAGGAAGCCCATTTTCAGCTCTAGAAGATAAGTGGTTAGGGAGATACAATGCTTGCAAAATACCCCCAACTCACTTTCTGCCTAGAATTTCAGATTTGCTGCCAAGTTTTTAAATTATTGTATCTTTCAATTCCCTTGATGAAAATGCATGATACCTATTTTATTGTGCACCTTTGAACCTTAACAACATTTTCCAAGTGGAATTTTTAACTTTTAAATTCCCAATGTCAATTTACGAAGGAAAAGAGAGGCGCACCCGCGCCACATGTTTGATTAATTTCTGAGGCTCCGCAACTCAGAATCATTTCATTCCAATTGTGACATGTTTTAATTTAGGAGTTATAGGTCCTGGTAAAATTTTATAAAATTCTGAATTCGTTTGCAATAATTTTGTGCTACGAATGTCTAACCACTTTTGGTCAAGCATGAAGGTAGCTCAAGTTCAAATTCCTCATGGTGCCTCAACAAATTTGGAAGTTCAAGCAGCCAACATTTTTAGGGAAGTTTCTTAACCACTATCTTATTTGATTGAATTGAGCATAATGCAAAATTTTAAGTTTGGGGTGGGAAACTCGGATTTTGAATTAGAGTTGGTTTTCTTTGTTTAGTTAAGTCTTTATTTTTATTTTTTTTTGAGTCAATACCAGAAGAATGTTTCTAATTCTAAAATGGTTTTTGAAAAATTTTATGGTCACTCTGATTAGTGGATTGAGAAGATAGCTCTCATTCATTCTCTTGAGAAATATATTTGTCTGAATGTTTGGTTTTGGCGTGAGAAAAGCTGTCTTGGAAAGTGGTTTGATTGGTTGAATGCATTGAGCATGTTTATTTTGTACAATAGAACCAACCTAAAGGAAGATCGAGGCAAAATGAAGAAAGGTTTTTCAAAATTATGAAATGATCTAGTCACTTGTTTTGAACCGTTTGAGCCTTTTTGAGCCACCCAATTTAATGCACAAGATGCATCACCTTTTGCTAAACATTTTGAACCGACAAGATCCCTGCTTTGTTTTAAATTCCCACATTACCTGAACCAGTCTTAGTGACAAATAAACTTGTTTTTTACTGACCTATATTTCTCCAAATTATTGAAGTGTTCTGTTTGAATGAGCATGGACAAAAAACTGAAGTTAAGGAATAAGGATGGATGAAGGGTATCGAATTTTCTTTGAAAAGGGAGAGGAAAGAAGGAGCAAGATGAATGACAAAGTTACTGGAATATCTGAGTGGAAAAGAGAAAAAAAAAAAGAAAAAAAGAGAAAAAATTTGGTGAGTTAGGAGAAAGGCCACCTTGTGTGTGCACCGGGTCTCGGGCTTCAGCAAGCTTAGGGACTCTGAGTCAACCGGCAAGGTAAGCTAGACTCCAAACAAAGCAAAAGAAAACAAAAAGTGGAAAAGAGAAAAGAAAAAAAAAGCAAAAAAGGGAGCTTTTCCTTGGGAGATGAGGTAGTGATTGGGATTAAGGAGAAGGTGCTAATATCTTTGTTTTAATTGATTGCTTTGGGGACAAAGCAAATTTTTAAGTTTGGGGTGGTGTGCTACAATCAGAGATGGTTCATGCTCAGGAAGATGGGACATGGATATGAGGAGGAGGATTGACCTCTAAAACTTTTATCCTTAATTTTCTCCTTACCCATTACCCATGCCCAATTACGACCAATAGAAGACCTTTTTATCATAATTTTGAAATTCTTGCATGTTAGTGGAGATTAGACTAATGGTTAGCTTATGTTGATCAATATAAACTGCTCACATGCATGGGAAAGTGGTATGTGTGGTAGAAGATAGCTTGATCATGACTTGACTAAGCAGGATAACCAAGAATAGGAGAGGTTTGAATGAGTAATCTTTGATTGATGCTTTGAAAGGGTATCCCCACTGATTTTTCTTAAACTATTGATGATTGGGAATAACTCTGGTTGCCTATTTTTCTTTTAGTTTTGCTCGAGGACTAGCAAAGGTTTAAGTTAGGGTTTGTGATAAGTGTCAAAAAGACACTATTTTTAGGCCTTTGAATTGCAAATTACAGTTTGGAGTCAATAATAATCATAAAATAATGATGTGTCTCAGATTTATATTTTCTCTCTCAGGAGTCCAACATAACAAGAATTATTGAAATCGGAGCTAAAATGAGAAAATATGAGGATTTTTG
Organism: Aristolochia fimbriata; assembly: GCA_019845555.1. NCBI lineage: Eukaryota > Viridiplantae > Streptophyta > Magnoliopsida > Piperales > Aristolochiaceae > Aristolochia > Aristolochia fimbriata. The sequence goes on from CM034082.1 coordinate 20,084,226, forward strand.
TGCAAAGAGGTACAAGGCAGTTGGGACCGGCGCGACCGCACCAGTTGGAGGACAAAATCTTGCGCTACGGCACCACCAGAATGGCGTGACCGCACCAAGATGGTGCCACAAGGCCTACGGAGTTTCCAAACATGACCAGGACTCTTTCCATTTGAGTACTTAGAAGAAGTTCTGCCTGAGTGGTGCGACCGTGCAAATATAAGACACATTTATGGCACGACCGCGCCAGTGACTCAGCAATGCAAAATTGCTAAAATCTTGGTATTCTGACAAGTAATCAAGATCAAACGTGGGAGGTAGAGTCCAAAGTGTAAAAGGAAGGAGTCCACGAAGTCTCTAGAGGAAATTTATTGAAATCCGAAGAGCTTTCAATACTCAAAGAGGTGAAGTTCTTTTCCTGATTAGGAGACTACTATAAAAAGAAATTATAGTCTGAGATTGAAGAGGCCATATCTGGAAACTCCAACTTCCAATTGAAACCAAATTTGGACCACAGACTCCTGAGAGGATTGTGAATGCTATCACAAAAAATCAGGTCAATCCAGGTCGAGATTCTAGAATTTTATATTTTTAAAGTAGTGGACCCATTGCGGAAATTCGCAGCAGAATCAACCCAACTTCTGAGCATCATATCTCAAGTTGCCTAACTTATATTGAACTCAAATTTTAAAAACAAATGCTAGGACCATGGAAGGAAGGTTCGTGTATAATTTCATCCAATTCTAAGGTCGGGAAATCACACATTATGCCCCTTGACAGAGACCAAATTATAGGGCCTTGGCAGCAGAACAACTATAAATAGGGGACTGAAGGGGAGTGTAAACCATCCAGTTTTTATTTAAATTTCCAGATTTGTTCTTTAGTTTAGAGAGAGGAGAAGGTCCAGAGGAAATCTTACACGACCTCTTGGTGCTTTGGGGAAGAAAGGTGGAGATTTCAGCCAAGGAGCAAGGGTGACTCGGAGAAGTCCTCCTCTGGGAGTTTCTGTGCTTAATTATTTTTATTCTTTTATGGCTGTTATTAAAACCTTGATTTGTATTTGTATGTCCAGTATAGAATAGTGGACTTTAGTTGGGAGTCCAGGACTCTCTAGGCATGTATTGAGATTCTTACATTATGTTTTAATTGGTTTTTAATTTGGAGTATGAATGAGCATTCTTAAGCTGTTAATTTCTTGATTCATACTTGTTGTATTGCGATGTACTGGTTATGAGGTGAAGCTATACTTAAGGTAAGATATTTTGATAGGATGTAGATGATCTTTTTGAGTTCATACACTAGGCAGATCAAGTAATCTTTGGGTTAATCCTCGAACTTAAAGTAATACCCTGTTGGATTGGATTGATTTGCCCTATGACACAAGACCTGATTCCTGACCATAGGCAGGGTCAATGAGCTTCATGTTTATGCTATCAAGTAGAGTCAAATATTCTGGCTAGTTTACTGTAGGTGATAGAAGGTGATGCCGATGCAGAATGTGACCATGGTTTTATAAGCTCGTCTGAAATTGATTTCCAAAACTCAACTTCTGTTTAATCTCAGAATTGCCTAGGGAGGGAATTGGATTCCCAATGTCTTTTTCCATATTATTTTATCAAAATCCCTCTCTTGATCTCAATAGGATTAGGTAGATTACTTTAAATTCTGTTTTTGTAACTCCTTTCCAATCGAATGCTCAAACTTTGGTTTTCAAAGTAGAAAAGCAATTATCTATTAGCTTGGTCCTTGTGGGACGATATTCGGACTTACCTAAGTCTATATTACATTGATTAGTCCTCTCTCTTGTGATTAGCTGGGATCGCATCAAGTTTTTGGCGCCGTTGCCGGGGACCAATGTTTTAATAGTAACTGCTTGTGTTTAAAACTAGAGCTTTGAGTGTACATTCTGTTTTCATTTTACTTTTTTTTTTTTTTTTTTTTTTTTTTTGTGGACTAATGTGTTGTGTGCATGGATTTTGGTATGCATAAATCCACATATGGAAGGAGATACCTTAAGGAGTATAATGATTTTTCTTACCCAAATCAAGCATGGAATTCTTTTCAGTCCTCTAAAAATTTTCATATGCCATGTGATTCTTATGAACAGCCATGTAGTTCTTTTGACCAGTCTTATAATTCTCCCACCCATCATGATGATATGCTTAGCATGCGAACTCAACTTGATTTACTTCAAAGGCAAGCTAATATCTTTCAACTACAAAGAAATTCTCTGAATCATTTTTGTGATGTGTGTGGAGGTAACCATGCCACTTATGTATGCAATATAAATTTAAGACCTAATTTTTCTAATTATGAGTCTAATTCCTACAGGTTAGACTCATATGACATTTCATACAACCAAGAAAAGGAGGAGCCAATAATCACCATGGTTGAATGGGAGGAAGATAGGAAATTGATGCGAGCAATGCATGAAGAATTTTAGTCAATGCATGCAAGGTTGAGTCAAAGAAGCAATCGATCACACTTCTGACCACTCAAGTGAATCAACTTAATAGAGATATATATGAAAAGCCTCAACCAAAAGAAACCTTGGAGAGTGTGTGTCCCTATGAGTCATACACATTAGAGGATGTAGAAGAAACCATGACAGAAGTGGATGAGGTAAAGGAAGAAAAACCCATGGCTGAAATAGCTGCGAAAGTTGAAGAGGTAGAAGGGGTAGAAGAGAAAACCCAGCAAGAAGAAAAGTCATTAGAGGCTGAAAAAGAAACCATAACTGAAGTACTAAATGAGGGGGAGGAAGAAGAAATCATAGGTCATATTATAGAACATTCCCATGAAAAGCCATTAGAGAATTGGGTAGAGAAAGAAGAAGAGATAGGGCTCTCCTATGACTTAGAGTTTTTCATCATGCCACCCTAGACTCTTACGGCATTTCATAAAACCAAGAAAAGGAGGAGCCAATAATCAACAGGGCTGAATGGGAGGAAGACAGGAAATTGATGCGAGCAATGTATGCAGAATTTCAGTCAATTTAAGCGGAGGTTCAGTCAATGAAGCAATCGATCACACTTTGACCACTCAAGTGAATCAACTTAATAGAGATATATATGAAAAGCCTCAACCAAAAGAAACCTTGGAGAGTGTGTGTCCCTTTGAGTTGGAGATAATGCCCAAATTTAAGCAAATAATAGAGTCATACACATTAGAGGATGCAGAAGAAACCATGGCAGAAGTGGATGAGGTCAAGGAAGAAAAACCCGTGGCTAAAATAGCTGCGAAAGTAGAACAGGTAGAAGAGGTAGAGGAGAAAACCCAGCAAGAAGAAAAATCATTAGAGGCTGAAAAAGAAACCATAGCTGAAGTACTAAATGAGGGGGAGGAAGAAGAAACCATAGTATTTTCAATTTGTTTGGTTTGAATAAACACCAAAAAAAAAAATTAACTAAGGCACCTGTCTGAGAAAAATTTGGAATTTGAAAGCTAAGTGGAGTTACATGAAGTCATTTTTACAGCTATATTTGGTGTATTTCTAGATGTATTTTTCAAAGTCTAAATGCAGAGATCAGAAGAAGGTGGTTCGTACTATCATTCCCAACCATTTACAGCAGTTTCTTTCAAAAGAAATCTATCAGAACACTCAGGTAAACTCTTTGCCGAAAAGCAGTGCAGCAGCAACTCTATTCGAGCAGCCAAGTTTGGAGCTGAATTCTGAAAAATCTAAAAGTGGAAAGCACCAAGGCAAGGTAATTAGTTCTATAAGGCACTTAGTGGATAAAATAGGGCCTGGTTTGAGGAATTTTCATTGAGTATAGAGAGAGTTATGACTGCTACAAGTTGGGTAGTTAAAACTATTTTCTCTCAAAATTTTGGGGTTTGAAACATTACCATCTTTCTGTCTTTGAGCTGATTTCTTAAATTTTTTGTAGTGATTCTTGGAAAACGTTTTTGAGGAAATTAAATTTCACACTTAGTACATTCTAGGAAGCCCTTTTTCAGCTCTAGGTGATAAGTGGTTAGGGAGATACTATGCTTGCAAAATACCCCCAACTCACTTTCTGCCCAGAATTTTAGATTTGCTGCCAAGTTTTCATATTGGTGTATCTTTCAATTCCCTTGATCAAAATGCATGAAACATATTTTTGATTGTGGACCGATGAACCTTAAAAACATGTTCCAAGTAGAATTTTTAAATTTTGCATTAAGAATGTCAATTTATGGTGGAAAAGAGAGGCGCTCCCGCGCCAAATTCTGGCATGCCCGCACCACATGTTTGATTAAGTTCTGAGGCTCCACAACTCGGAATTATTTCATTCCAATTATGACGTGTTTGTATTTAGGAGTTATAGGTCCTGGTAAAATTTCATAAAATTTTGAATTCGTTTGCAATAATTTTGTGCTATGAATGTCTAACCACTTTTGGTCAAGCATGAAGGCAGCTCAAGTTCAAATTCCTCATGGTGCCTCAACAAATCTGGAAGTTCAAGCAGCCAACATTCTCATGGAAGTTTCTTACCCTCTATCTTACTAGAAAAATGTTTCTAAATCTAAAAAGGTTTTTGAAAAATTTTATGGGCACTCTGATTAGTGGATTGAGAAGATAGATCTCATTCATTCTCTTGAGAAATATTTGTCTAAATGTTTGGTTTTGGCATGAGAAAAGTTGTCTTGGAAAGTGGTTTGATTGGTTGAATGCATTGAGCATGTTTATTTTGTACAATAGAACCAACCTAAAGGAAGATCGATGCGAAATGAAGATAGATTTTTTAAAATTATGAAATGATCTAGGCACTTATTTTGAACCGTTTGAGCCTTTTTCAGCCACCAAATTTAATGCACAAGATGCATCACGTGTTGGTATACATTTTGAGCCGACAAGATCCCTGCTTTGTTTTCAATTCCCACATTACCTGAACCAGTCTTTGTGACAAATAAACTTGTTTCTTACTGACCTATATTTCTCCAAATTATTGAAGTGTTCTATTTGAATGAGCATAAACAAAAAACTAAAGTTAAGGAGAAATAAGGATAGATGAAGGGTATCGAATTTTCTTTGAAAAGGGAGAGGAAAGAAGGAGCAAGATGAATGACAAAGTTGCTGGAATATCTGAGAGGAAAACTGAAAAAAAAAAATGAAAAAAAGAGAAAAAATTTGGTGAGTTAGGAGAAAGGCCACCTTGAGTGTGCACCAGGTCTCGAGCTTCAGCAAGCTTAGGGACTCTGAGTGAACTGGTAAGGTAAGCTAGACACCAAACAAAGCAAAAGAAAAAAAAAATGCTGAAAAGAGAAAAAAAAAAAACAATAAAGGGAGCTTTTCCATGAGAGATGAGGTAGTGATTGGGATTAAGGAGAAGATGCAAATATCTTTGTTTTATTTGATTGCTTTGAAAACAAAGCAAATTTTTATGTTTAGGGTGGTGTGCTACAATCAGAGATGGTTCATGCTCAGGAAGATGGGACATGGATATGAGGAGGAGGACTGACCTCCAAAAATTTTATCCTTAATTTTCTCCTTTCCCATTACGCTTGCCCAATTAGAACCAATAGAAGACCTTTTGAACATAATTTTGAAACTTCCTGCATGTTAGTGGAGATTTGACTAATGGTTGGCTTATGTTGTTCAATTTAAACTGCTCACATGCATGGGAAAGTGGTATGTATGGTAGAAGATAGCTTGATCATGCCTTGACTAAGCCGGATAACCAAGAATAGGAGAGGTTTGAATGAGTAATCCTTGATTGATGCTTTGAAAGGGTATCCCCTCTGATTTTTATTAAACTATTGATTATTGGGAATAACTCTAGTTCCCTTTTTTTCTTTTAGTTTTGCTCGAGGACTAGCAAAGGTTTAAGTTTGGGTTTGTGATAAGTGTCTAAAAAACTCTACTTTTAGGCCTGAATTTGAATTGCAAATTACACTTTGAAGTCAATAATCATCATAATATAATGAAATGTGTCTCAGATTCATTTTTTCTCTCTCAAGAGTCCAACGTAACAAGAATTATTGAAATCGGAGGTAAAATGAGGAAAATATGAAGATTTTAGTGCAAAGAGGTACAAGGCTGCAGAGACCGGTGTAACCGCACCACCAGAATGGCGCACACCAAGATGGCGCTACAAGGCCTACCGTGTTTCCAAACATGACCAGGACTCTTTTCATTTGAGTACTTAGAAGAAGTTCTGCCCGAGTGGTGCAATCGCGCCAATATAAGACACATTTATGGCGCGACCGCGCCAGTGACTCTGCAGTGCAAAATTGCTAAAATCACGATATTCTGACAAGTAATCAAGATCAAACCTGGGAGGTAGAGTCCTAAGTGTATAAGGAAGGTGTCCACGATGTCTCTAGAGGAAATTGATGGAAATCCTAACAATCCTCAAAGAGGTGAAGTTCTATTCCTGATTAGGAGACAACTATAAAAGGAAATTATAGTCCTAGATTGAAGAGGCCATATCTGGAAATTCCAACTTCCAATTGAATCTAAATTTGGACCACAGACGCCTGAGAGGATTGAGAATCATGTCACGAAAATCAGGTCCATCCAAGTCAAGATTGTAGAGGTTTATATTTTCAAAGTGGTGGACCTAGAGCTGAAATTGGCAATAGAATCAACCCAACTTCTGAGCATCATATCTCAAGTTGCCTAACTCATATTGAACTCAAATTTTTAAAAAAATACTAGGACCATGGAAGGAAGGTTTGTGTGTAATTTCATCTAATTCTAAGGTCGGGAAGTCACACTTTATACCCCTTGACAGAGACCAAATTACAGGGCCTGGGCAGCAGAACAACTATAAATAGGGGTCCGAGGAAGAGTGTAAAACATCCAGGTTTTAGTTCAATTTCCAGATTTGTTCTTTATTTTAGAGAGAGGAGAAGGTTCAGAGGAAATCTTACATGACCTCTGGGTGCTTTGAGGAAGAAAGGTGGAGATTTCAGCCAAGGAGCAAGGGTGACCAAGAACAGTCCTCCACAGGGAGTTTTTGTGCTTAGTTATTTTTATTCTTTTATGGTTGTTTTTAAAACCTTGATTTGTTATTTTTATTCTTTTATGGCTGTTATTAAAACCTTGATTTGTGTTTGTATTTCCAGTATGGAATAGTCGTCTGTAGTTGGGAGTCCAGGACTCTCTAGGCATGTAATGAGATTGATACATTATGTTTTAATTGGTTTTCAATTTGGTGTATGAATGAGCATTCTTAAGCTATTAATTTTTTGATTCATACTTGCTGTCCTGCGATGTACATGTTATAAGGTGAAGCTATACTTAAGGTAAGATATGTTGATAGGATGTACATAATTTTTTTGAGTTCATACACTAGGCAGATCAAGTAATCTTAGGGTTAATCCTCGAATTTAAAGTAATACCCTGTTGGATTGGATTGATTTGGCTATGACACCAGACCTGATTCCCGACCATAGGTAGGGTCAATGAGCTTCATGTTTATCTATCAAGTAGAGTCAATTATTCCGGAAACTTTACTCTAGGCGATAGACGGTGATGCCGATGTGGAATGTAACCATGGTTTTATAAGTTCATCTGAAATTGATTTCCAAAACTCAACTTCTGTTCAATCTCAGAATTGCCTAGGGAGGGAATTGGATTCCCAATGTCTTTTTCCATACTAATTTTATCAAAAGCCCTCTCTTGATCTCTAAAGGATTAGGTAGATTAGTTTAAATTCTGTTTTTGTAACTCATTTCCAGTCGATTTCTCAAACTTTGGTTTTTAAACTAAAAAAGTAATTATGTATTAGCTTGGTCCTCCTGGGATGATATTCGGACTAAACCTAAGTCTATATTATGTTTATTAGTCCTCTTGCTAGTGATTAGCTGGGATCGTATCAAGTTTTTGGCGCCGTTGCCAGGGACCAATGTTTTAATTGTAATTGCTTGTGTTTAAAACTAGAGCTTTGAGTGTGCATTCTGTTTTCTTTTTACTTTTATTTTTATTTTTTTTGGAGGACTGATGTGTTGTGTGCATGGATTTTGGTATGCATAAATCCACATATGGAAGGAGATATCTTGAGGAGTATAATGATTTTGCTTACCCAAATCAAGCATGGAATTCTTTTCAGTCCGCTACAAATTTTCATATGCCATGTGATTCTTTTGAACAACAACGTAGTTCTTTTGACCACTCTTATAATTCTCCCACTCATCATGACGATATGCTTAGCATGCGAACTGAACTTGATTTACTTCAAAGACAAGCTGATATCTTTCCACTACAAAGAAATTCTCTGAATTATTTTTGTGATGGGTGTGGAGGTAACAATGCTACTAATTATGCAATGTAAATTCAAGACCTGATTTTTCTAATTAAAAGTCTAATTCCTGCAGGTTAGACTCATATGGCATTTCATACAACCAAGAAAAGGAGGAGCTAATAATCACCAGGGCTGAAAGGGAGGAAGAAAGGAAATTGATGTTTGCAATGTATGCAAAATTTCAGTAAATGCATGCAGAGGTTTAGTCAATGAAGCAATCGATCACACTTCTAACCACAGAAGTGAATCAACTTAATAGAGATATATATGAAAAGCCTCAACCAAAAGAAACCTTGGAGAGTGTGTGTCCCTATGAGTTGGAGATAATGCCCAAATTTCAGAAAATAATGGAGTCATACACATTAGAGGATGAAGAAGAAACCATGGCAGAAGTGGATGAGGTCAAGGAAGAAAAACCCATGGGTGAGATAGCTGCGAAAGTAGAAGAGGTAGAAGAGGTAGAATAGAAAACCCAGAAAGAAGAAAAATCATTAGAGGCTGAAAAAGAAACCACAGCTGAAGTACTAAATGAGGGAAAGGAAGAAGAAACCATAGGTCATATTATAGAACATTCCCATGAAAAGCCATTAGAGAATTGGGTAGAGAAAGAAGAAGAGATAGGGCTCTCCTTTGACTTAGACTTTTTCATCATCCCACCTTATACATCTAGCCCAAAAATATAACTGAAAATTTTATTGGGGCTGGACAAGAAGATGAATGAGTGGCTGATATGTTTAAAGATTGTTAGTGCCAGCAAATGATGGATTGACTATCTTTGGACAAAATCGTCATCAAGACATATATATATATGGAAGGTTTGAGATATGACAACATTACAAAGGTTATCAGAGATATTCGTGGATGAAATTAGAAAGAATAATTTTAGATTGATCGAGATCAATGAGAGATTGATACTGACTGATGACTGGAACGAATTTAAGAGAGTAACCAATTTAAGAGAGTAACCAGCTGGACTGAAGTGATTGATAATCAATGAAGGAGTTACCATATCGGATTTCGATGGAACATGAGGGGATTGCAATCGATTTAAATAAGGAGGGTCTGGAGATATATGAGGAAGAGGATCACGTGAGGAAGGAAGATTGATAAAATCATGGACTGATAATTAAACCATGAATAAAGGACATGCCATAAAAGGGGACACGTACGAGTATATATAGGGATGAAGGCCTGTACACAAAACACAACTTCTGAAAGAACTATTCAGAGTATTCAAGAGAAGTTCGTGTGTTCTGGAGCGTATTTGTTCTTCATCAATTAGCTTTCTGAGAAGTGGTCGACGAGATGAAGACGGAGTTCCACCCGTAGTTGGAACAACCTTGCTGAAGTCTGTGCTGGAGACAGACTGAGTCTTCCACGCTGGGAGCTCAAACTGAGGGGGAGCCTCAGTGGGATAGTAACGTGACTACTTACACTGAGTGGGTCAGGTGTTGAAGGTAATCCACGATTCTGTTGACAAGGTGAATTAAAACTGTATTGTCTTTGTAAAGAACTTGTAATCAGTTATCACTAGTGGATTATTGCTATCCTGGGCAAGAATGCCCCGCAGATTAGGAGCAGTTGTGCCGAACTGCGATAACAACTTACTTGTGTTTGCATTGTTCTTTATTTCTCGAGGTGTTTAACACAGAGTTCCAAGTGGAGTTTTGGCACTCGTTAATTTATACTAACCGATATCATCAGAACACTTTTTCAATTGGTATCAGAGCAGGCACCAGACAGATTACGTGGTAAGATTCGGAAGTTCAGGTGAAAATGGCAGACATAATCAAGGATGGAGGCTCTCCAACTCATCCACCCCTTCCAGAAGGAACAAATTATCCCTACTGGAAGGCTAGAATGATTGCTTACATCAAAAGCATTGATGAAAATGTGTGGCTGACAGTATTTGAAGGATGGACACGTCCTACTATTGAACTTGAAGGAAAGACATTAGATAAGCCACAAAAGAATTGGACTGATAAAGAGAAAAAACCAGCAATCTGAATTCAAAGGCACTTAATGACATATTTTGTGGTGTCAACTTAGAGGAATTCAGCAGAATGTCAGCTATCACCTATGCAAAAGAAGCTTGGGAATCACTGGAGATACATTATGAAGGAAATGCTTCGGTACATATTACTAAACTCCAACAGCTAATGACAAAATTTGAGTTAATTAAAATGAGAGACGATGAGAGCATCCTAGAGTACGATGGGAAGATTAGAAAGTTGGCCAATGAAGCAAGACTGCTAGGAGATCCATTTCCAGAGAACAGACTGGTAAGAAAAATTCTGAGGTCTTTAAATAAAATTTTTTTTGTGAAAAGCATTGTTATTACTTAGGCTAACAATATTGACAAGATGACCTTGAATGAAGTGATTGGCTCATTATGTACATTTGAGACAGAGATGGAAGCTGAGATGAATGTATCTTTAGTGAATGATCAGAACATTGCCTTTGCTGGTGAAACCAGAAAAGAAGGTCAGCCATCAAATAAAAATTTGGATGAAAGAATTGATGACCTGTCCAAAGGGTTTAACAAGTTGTACAGGAAATTCTCTAAGCTAGGAAACTCCTCAAAGTATGGTAAAAAGAAACATGAGAAGTTTACTACAGAACAAAGAAGAGTGCAATGTCATGGGTGTGATGGTTATGGTCATATCCAGGCTGAATGTCCCACAGTACAAAAGAAAAAGAAAGCTCATGCTATAACTTGGAGTGATTCAGATAACAATTCTTCAGATTCAGATGAAAATTATACTGTGTTCTATGCTGGAGTTCAAGATGGTGTTTCAACACTTGAGGTAAAGGAGGACGACACCTCTCTTATGAAAGGTATGAAAGATAAACTGGACAATATCTCCATTATGAATCGAGAACTAATTGTTAAACTTAATGAGTCTGAAGCTTCTCAAAAATTTCTTCAATTAGATGTGATTAAAAGAGATGAATTATTAAAGCTGCAGGAAAAACAGATTGAGGAGTTGCAGAAGGAGTTAAACTCGATAAAACTAATCTTTAAGAATCTGGAGAAAGGGAAAGGTAAGTTGGACGAGATTTTGAGTAGTGGAAAACCAAGTGGTGATAAAAGGGGGCTTGGATATGGTGGCAGCACTCCTAGAACACAAACAATGTTTGTTAAGGAAGGTATTCAAAAGAAGATTTCATATCAGCATCTCAGAAGCAGTGGTTGTTACTACTGGAAAGATTTGGGACATATTCGTTCTCAATGTTATAAGTTATTTCGAGATTTGAAATACAGTAACCGAAGCTTTCCTAAGAAACACCAGAAATATAAATTTATCTAGGTTCAAAAATAGTCATCTTATTCAGCCTATCATGCTTTGAAAACTACTACTAATAATGTTTGGAATTTTTATAGTGGTTGTTCTAGGCATATGACAGGAGATTCAGGTATGTTGAGCAACATTACCAAGCATGAGTCAGGACATGTGACATTTGGAGATGGTGCGAAAGGCACTATCATTGGAAAAGGTACTTTAAATGTTGTTGGTTTACCAAAATTGAGAAATGTGCTACTTGTTCAAGGTCTAAAAGCAAATTTGGTTAGCATTAGTCAATTATGTGATGAGAGTTTGTTGGTCAACTTCACACGAGAAAATATTTTTTGTTTCCGATCTCAAAAGAAACTTGGTGATGGAAGGAGTTCGAACAGGAGATAATTGTTATAAGGTAATGCATCACAAGCAATGTTATTCTGTTTCATCTAGCCATATTGATTTTTGGCTTAAGGAACATGGACATGACCATTACAAACATATGAAAATGTTAGTTAAGCATGAAGATGTTAAAGGACAACCTGATCTCAAGATAACCAGAGACAGAAGATGTGGAGATTTTCAACTTGGGAAACAACATAAGGTTCAACACAAAAAGGTTATACAGATAAACATCGCCAGACCGCTAGCATTCCTTAATGTTGATGTAATTGGACTAGTCCAGACACCGAGTTGTAAAGGTAAAAAGCCCAGGAATCAGGATATACATGATGAAGATATTTACTGTACACTGACACTTGGTCACACTGAAGAAGTATCATATGCCAATATTGTTCTAGATGTTGTTCCAGGTTGTGTTCAAGGCGGTGTTCCAGACGGTGTTTCAGACATTGATTCAGAAAAAGATGATCGATGCTTTGAGTTCTTAGAAGGAACTTTGAGCATGTGCGCTGTCTGAACATCCCATCCTTCGAAAAGGGAATTAAAGACAAGTGGTTGTGCCTTACACTTGTCTTGGAGAAAGTAGCAAAGGCATCACATAGATGTTTCTGCATGTATACTAGGATAATTTGTGTCCACAGGCAGCAGTACTGCAAGAAGAAGCAGTAACAGTACTTAATTTATTTTCTCTTATAACATGGTTTTTTTGTAGTGTTTCATCTGATGTTGCAGTTTAAGCCTTGCCACCAAAAAGAGATAAGAAAGTTTGAAGCTTTTCCTGCTGACTAGCCTGATAATTTTGGAGTAGACATATCCCCCTGCTGTTTCTCTTAGATTGTGTTTGAGATGATGTCTCAGAAGGAGTTCGAGTGGTCACCCGACCCTTTGAATTTTTGGTCAGCAATATTGAGGATCAACACCATAAAAGTTGGTATTTAGACCGGCCATCTTAATACTAAAGAAGCAGAGCAAGGTAGTCCTCTGTCACTCTATTCTAAAGCTTTCTCTAAGAGGCAACAAGAGTATTATCCAAAGTGTCTGAAGAGTTTAGAATCTGAGATCCCTATGCTTTAGAAGTTACTGGCAATTCACAATCATAGGAAGCGACAACTTCAAGCTCTTCTTGCAGATGAGCCCAAGGTACCTGCTTATGAAGATGGTGAACTTGAGATCTTTGCCTTGTCTTTGCCAAAAAGGGGGAGAATTTTGTGTTGCTTTTAGTATCATATGGCCAATGAGTCTATCTATCTGACAAATATTTGGATTATGTTCATCATTGTTGTGAATGTCCTCTCTCCTATTTTGCAGCAATATCAATCATGGAGATTCAGATGATGTCTCAGACAGTGTTTCAAATACTTCTACAAAAAGAATAATATTTTGTCAAAGAAAGTCAAAGGGAGAGATTGTTAGTGCCAGCACATGATGGATTGACTATCTTTGGACAAAATCGTCATCAAGACATATATATATATATATATATGGAAGGTTTGAGATATGACAACATTACAAAGGTTATCAGAGATATTCATGGATGAAAGAAGAAAGAATAATTCTAGATTGATCGAGATCAATGAGAGATTGATATTGACTGATGACTAGAACGAATTTAAGAGAGTAACCAGCTGGATTGAAGTGATTAATAATCAATGAAGGAGTTACCATATCGGATTTCGATGGAACATGAGGGGATTGCAATCGATTTAAATAAGGAGGGTCTGGAGATATATGAGGAAGAGGATCACGTGAGGAAGGAAGATTGATAAAATCATGGACTGTTAATTAAAGCATGAATAAAGGACATGCCATAAAAGGGGACACATACGAGTATATATTGGCATAAAGGCCTGTACACAAAACACAACTTCTGAGAGAACTATTCTGAGTATTCAAGAGAAGTTCGTGTGTTCTGGAGCGTATTTGTTCTTCATCAATTAACTTTCTGAGAAGTGGTCGACGAGATGAAGACGGAGTTCCACCCGTAGTTGGTATAGCCTTGCTGAAGTCTGTGCTGGAGACAGTCTGAGTCTTCCACGCTGGAAGCTCAAACTGAGGGGGAGCCTCAGTGGGATAGTAACGTGACTACTTACACTGAGTGGGTCAGGTGTTGAAGGTAATCCATGATTCTGATGAGAAGGTGAATCAAAAATGTATTGTCTTTGTAAAGAACTTGTAATCAGCTATCACTAGTGGATTGTTACTGTCCTCGGCAAGAATGCCCCGCAGATTAGGAACAGTTGTTCTGAACTGCGATAACAACTTGTGTTTGCATTGTTCTTTATTTCTCGAGGTGTTTAACACAGCGTTCCAAGCGGAGTTTTAACACTCGTTAATTTATACTAACCGATATCATCAGAACACTTTTTCAAAGATGTACTTTCTAGAAGCCACAAAGTCAAAAGAAAGGATTGTTAGCTCAACACAAAATTTTGGTTGCTCTACCATAAAGCATTGCAAAGGTAGAAAGGTCATGATGAATGTATTCGAAAAGAATATTTCTTATGATCCAGGTGGAATGAAGCTACTGGTCTGGCTGAATACCATAAACTAAGCGCCTCATGGGAGGCAACCCATGGTAAGTAAGTTTAATTTTTCAAATCAATTGTTCATTTGCTTTGAATAATCACTTTGTGTGAATGTTAGATATTAGGTTTAGTTTTGTTTTACTCATGTTAGGTTAGTCTTTTCAATTTGTTTGGTTTGATTAAACACCAGAAAAAAAAAATTGTGTAAGGCACCTGTCCGAGAAAAATTTGGAATTTGAAAGCTAAGTGGAGTTGCATGAAGTCATTTTTACAGCTATATTTGATGTATTTCTAGATGTATTTTTCAAAGTCTAAATGCAGAGATCAGAAGAAGGTGGTTCGTACTATCATTCCCAACCATTTACAGCAGCTTCTTTCAAAAGAAATCAATCAAAACACTCAGGTAAACTCTTTGCAGAAAAGCAGTGCAGCAGCAACTCTATTCGAGCAGCCAAGTTTGGAGCTGAATTCTGAAAAATCTGAAAGTGGAAACCACCAAGGCAAGGTAATTAGTTCTAGAGGGCCCTTAGTGGATAAAATAGGGCCTGGTTTGAGGAATTTTCATTGAGTATAGAGGGAGTTATGACTGCTACAAGTTCGGAAGTTAAAACTATTTTATCTCAAAATTTTGGTGTTGGAAACATTACCATCTTTCTGTCTTTGAGCTGATTTCTAAAATTTTTGTTAATGATTCTTGGAAAATGTTTTTTAGGAAATTAAAGTTCACACTTAGTACTTTCTAGGAAGCCCTTTTTCAGCTCTAGATGATAAGTGGTTCGGCAGATACAATGCTTGCAAAATACCCCCAACTCACTTTCTGCCCAGAATTTCAGATTTGCTGCCAAGTTTTCAAATTGTTGTACCTTTCAATTTCCTTGATAAAAATGCATGAAACCTATTTTATTGTGCACCTCTGAACCTTAACAACATGTTCCAAGTGGACTTTTTAAAGTTTACATTCAGAATTTCAATTTATGAAGGAAAGAGTGGCGCGCTTACGCAACATGTTTGATTAATTTCTGAGGTTCCGTAACTCAAAATCATTTCATTCCAATTGTGACATGTTTGTATTTAGGTGTTATAGGTGCTGGAAAAATTTCATAAAATTCTAAATTCATTTGCAATAATTTTGTACTATGAATGTCTAACCACGTTTGGTCAAGCATGAAGGCAGCTCAACTTTAAATTCCACATGGTGCCTCAACAAATTTGGAAGTTCAAGCCGCCAATATTCTTAGGGAAGTTTCTTACCCTCTATCTTATTTGATTGAATTGAGCATAAAGCAAAATTTTAAGTTTGGGGTGGGAAACTCGGATTTTGAATTAGAGTTGGTTTTCTTTGTTTAGTTAAGTCTTTATTTTTGGTTTTGTTTTGAGTCAATACAAGAAGAATGTTTCTAAATCAAAAAAGGGTTTTAAAAAATTTTATGGGCACTCTGATTAGTGGATTGAGAAGATAGGTCTCATTCATTCTCTTGAGAAATATATTTGTCTAAATATTTGGTTTTGGCATGAGAAAAGCTGTCTTGGAAAGTGGTTTGATTGGTTGAATGCATTGAGCATGTTTATTTTGTACAATACAACCAACCTAAAGGAAGATCGAGGCGATACAAAGATGCATCAAAATTATGAAATGATCTAGGCACTTGTTTTGAACCGTTTGAGCCTTTTTGAGCCACCCAATTTAATGCACAAGATGCATCACCTTTAGGTAAATATTTTGGGCAGACAAGATCCCTGCTTTGTTTTCAATTCTCACATTACTTGAACCAGTCTTTGTGACAAATAAACTTGTTTCTTACTGACCTATATTTCTCCAAATTATTGAAGTGTTCTGTTTGAATGGGCATGGACAAAAAACTGAAGTTAAGGAGAAATAAGGATGCATGAAGGGTATCAAATTTTCTTTGAAAAGGGAGAGGAAAGAAGGAGCAAGATGAATGACAAAGTTGCTGGAATATCTAAGAGGAAAAGAGAAAAAAAAAAGTAAAAAAAGAGAAAAAAATTTTGAGTTAGGAGAAAGGCCACCTTGTGTGTTCAAAGGGTCTCGGGCTTCAGCAAGCGTTGGGACTCTGAGTCCACCGACAAGGTAAGCTAGACTCCACACAAAGCAAAAGAAAAAAAAAAGTAGAACAGAGAAAAGAAAAAAAAAAGTAGAAAAGAGAAAAGAAAAAAAAAAGTAGAAAAGATAAAAGAAAAAAAAAGCAATAAAGGGAGTTTTTCCTTGAGAGATGAGGTAGTGATTGGGATTAAGGAGAATGTGCAAATATCTTTGCTTTATTTGATTGCTTTGAAGACAAAGCAAATTGTTAAGTTTGGGGTGGTCTGCTACAATCAGAGTTGGTACATGCTCAGGAAGATGGGACATGGATATGAGGAGGAGGATTGACCTCCAAAAATTTTATCATTAATTTTCTCCTTTCCCATTACGCATGCCCAATTACAACCAATAGAAGACCTTTTGATCATAATTTTGAATTTCCTGCTTGTTAGTGGAGATTATACTAATGGTTGGCTTATGTTGTTCAATTTAAACTGCTCACATGCATGGGAAAGTGGTATGTATGGTAGAAGATAGCTTGATCATGCCTTGACTAAGCAGGATAACCAGGAATAGGAGAGGTTTGAATGAGTAATCTTTGATTGATGCTTTGAAAAGGTATCCCCACTGATTTTTATTAAACTATTGATGATTGAGAATTACTCTGGTTCCCCTGTTTTTCTTTTAGTTTTGCTCGAGGACTATCAAAGGTTTAAGTTTGGGTTTGTGATAAGTGTCTAAATGACACAATATTTAGGCCTTAATTTGAATTACAAATTATACTGTGGAGTCAAAAATCAACATAATATAATGAAATGTGTCTCAGATTCATTTTTTCTATCTCAGGAGTCCAACGTAACAGGAATTATTGAAATCGGAGCTAAAATGAGGAAAATATGAAGATTTTAGTGCAAAGAGGTACAAGGTTGCAGGGATCGGCGCAATCGCACCAGTTGGAGGATAAAATCATTCGCTACTGCACCACCAGAATGGCGCGACCGCACCAAAATGGCGCCACAAGGCTTATGGAGTTTTCAAACATGACCAGGACTCTTTCCATTTGAGTACTTAGAAGAAGTTATGCCCGAGTGGTGCGACTGCACCAGTATAAGGCACATTTATGAGGCGACCGCGCCAGTGACTCAGTAATGCAAAATTGCTAAAATCTCAGTATTCTGACAAGTAATCAAGATCAAAAGTGGGAGGTAGTGTCCTAAGTGTATAAGTAAGGTGTCCACGAAGTCTCTTGAGGAAATTGATGGAAATCCTTAGAGGTTTCAATCCTCAAAGAGGTGACGTTCTATTCCTCATTAGAAGACTGCTATAAAAGGAAATTACAGTCCGAGATTGAATAGGCCATATCTGGAAATTCTGACTTCCAATTGAATCCAAATTTGGACCACAAACTCCGAAGAGGATTCAGAATCATGTCACAAAAAATTAGGTCAATCCAAGTCGAGATTTTAGATTTTTATATTTTCAAAGTGGTGGACCCTGTGTAGAAATTGGCTGCAGAATCAACCCATCGTCTGAGTATCATATCTCAAGTTTCCTAACTCAAATTGAACTCAAATTTTAAAAACATGGCTAAGACCATGGAAGGAAGGTTCGTGTATAATTTCATCCCATTGTGAGGTCGGGAAGTCACACTTAATACCCCTTGACAAAGACCAAATTATAGGGCCTGGGCAGCAGAACAACTATAAATAGGGGTTCAAGGAAGTGTGTAAAACATCCAGTTTTTAGTTAAATTTCCAGATTTGTTCTTTTGTTTAGAGAGAGGAGAAGGTCCAGAGGAAATCTTACACGACCTCTGGGTGCTTTGAGGAAGAAAGGTGGAGATTTCAGCCAAGGAGCAAGGGTGACCAAGAGCAGTCCTCCACAAGGAGTTTCTGTGCTTAGTTATTTTTATTCTTTTATGGCTGTTATTAAAACCTTGATTTGTGTTTGTATTTCCAGTATGGAATAGTCGTCTGTAGTTGGAAGTTCAGGACTCTCTAGGCATGTAATGAGATTGATACATTATGTTTTAATTGGTTTTCAATTTGGTGTATGAATGAGCATTCTTAAGCTGTTAATTTCTTGATTCATACTTGTTGTCCTGCGATGTACTGGTTATAAGGTGAAGCTATACTTAAGGTAAGATATGTTGATAGGATGTACATGATCTTTTTGAGTTCATACACTAGGCAGATCAACTAATCTTAGGGTTAATCCTCGACCTTAAAGTAATACCCTGTTGGATTAGATTGATTTGCCTACAACACAAGACCTGATTCCCGACCATAGGTAGGGTCAATGAGCTACATGTTTATGCTATCAAGTAGAGTCGATTATTCCGGCTAGTTTACTCTAGGAGATAGAAGGTGATGCCAATGCGGAATGTAACCATGGTTTTATAAGCTCGTCAGAAATTGATTTGCAAAACTCAACTTCTAGTCAATCTCATAATTGCCTACGGAGGGAATTGGATTCCCAATGTCTTTTTCCATACTGATTTTATCAAAATCCCTCTCTTGATCTCTATAGGATTAGACGGATTAGTTTAAATTCTGTTTTTGTAACTCCTTTCCAATCGATTTCTCAAACTTTGGTTTTCAAGCTAGAAAAACAATTATCTATTAGCTTGGTCCTTGTGGGACAATATTCGGACTTAACCTAAGTCTATATTACATTGATTAGTCCTCTTGCTAGAGATTAGCTGGGATCGCATCAGAGAGAGAGAGAGACGGGGGGAGAGGGAGAGAGGGAGAGAGGGAGAGAGAGAGAGAGAGAGAGAGAGAGAGAGAGAGAGAGAAGGAGATGGAGAGAGTGAAAGAGAGAGGAGAAGGAGAGAGAAGAAGAGAGAGAAGAGAGGGAGAGAGAAGAGAGGGAGAGAGA
The DNA here is from genome assembly GCA_019845555.1 of Aristolochia fimbriata. Lineage (NCBI taxonomy): Eukaryota > Viridiplantae > Streptophyta > Magnoliopsida > Piperales > Aristolochiaceae > Aristolochia > Aristolochia fimbriata. The sequence goes on from CM034082.1 coordinate 20,103,565, forward strand.
GAGAAGAGAGGGAGAGAAAAAGAGGGAGAGAGAAGAGAGGGAGAGAGAAGAGAGGGAGAGAGAAAAGAGGGAGAGAGAGAAGAGAGGGAGGGAGAAGAGAGGGAGAGTGAGAGGGAGAGAGAATAGAGGGAGAGAGAGGGAGGGAGAATATATATATTTTTTAATTTCCTTTGTGGCCCACACAAGAAATTTTTCCTGGCTGCGCCTATATTTTCCGTTCAAATACTTTTGGGTTTAAATTTGTGCCAAAATTATCAGTGTAGTGCAATAAAGAAGAAGAAGAAGAAGAAGAAGAAGAAGAAGAAGAAGAAGAAGAAGAAGAAGAAGGTGGTATTACAAACCTGATCATCATCAAACTGATCATGAAGTCATGCCTGATCATGAAGTCATGCCAGCGCTTTCGTCTCATGATCGAGACAATTGACTACACCCCACCTGCTCCCACCCCTTCACCGTAACCCATCTCGGTCAATATTAGGCGTGGGCATGTGTCGGGATTTTGAAAACCCGAACTACACCCGAATTAAAAGCCCAAAACTTGAACGTGTTAAAAACCTGAGCGGGTTTTAAAATCCAAACCCGAACCAGACCCAATCCTTCATTCTACAAACCTGAACTCCACCTGACCCGACTAAAACCCGTCGGGTTTTGACAAAACCCGAAAGCGACCCAAAAAAACTGATTTTTTTATTAAAAAATTTTTATAACTAAAGAAAAATAAATTAAAAGTTATAAAATTAAAAATCCGCTGATCGAGTTCAGGTAAACCCGAACCCAACCCGGCCCGAGATCGGGTTTGGATTTTTAAACCAAAACCCAACCCGCGGGTTGGATTTGGGAATCCAAATACGGGTTTTTCAGGTCGGGTCAGATCAGGTTACTCGGAAAACCCCACCCGATGCCCACCCCTAATCAATACGTAGAACTGATTAATGTAAAGACCGAGACAACCACCATTAATCCTATTTCTCTACTGAAAAAGGAAGGATTTTAAAAAAACAGATTTTTTTTTATGTAAATGAAAGAAATATTTTTCGTTTTTTGACTTTTATAAAAAATTAAATTACGTTTCATACTAGTCTAAATCTTGTTCTTTAGAATAATTCGAGTAAAACTCATATATAGAAGGGTTTTGATAGAACCCTTTAGCTTGCAGCAATTAATTTGGAGAAGAAAAAATCGTTTTCTGTTAAAAGCAATGTCTTGAAAACCGAACCGGTCATCGAACCGGTGGAAGGTCCAATTTTGGTTTAACCGGTTCAATCGGGTTCAACCGGTGGTTAGACCGGATATGCATTATTTTTAAATAAAAACATATCCTCTCTCTCTCTCTCTTCTCTCTCTTCTCTCTCTTCTCTCTTCTCTCTCTTCTCTCTTCTCTCTTCAATTCTCTTTCTTTCTTCCGTCCACCTCTCTTGTTTTCTTTCTTCTCAACGGTCGAAAACAACAACAGAAAAAAAAAAAAAAAAAATCTAATTCCTGACCTCCCATTGAAGCATCCAGGTTACTTATTCTCTATCGCAAAAAAATTCCAAAGGAACCAAACCATCCCAAATTAGACACAGACAAAGAAGATCTTGCGCATTTTTGAAGAGAAATAGAGAACAAACTTCCCTATCCTTGTGGCTATGGGAGAGGTACTCATGGAAGAGAACAAACTTCCCAATCCAGTCCGGGGTACCGTCTTTTCTCATCTTATCAAGCTCCAAAATGAAACCCTCTCCAGTTGCATCCTCCCCCGTCCTTTTATCACCACTAGAATTCCTAGCACATTGCAAAAATTGATCGGAGAAGGCCGGAGATCGTTTGAGGCATGTACCACGACGAAAGGGTCGAATTCGATGAGGCCGTACGCTGTCCACACCAACGCGTTGAATAAGAATATGAAGGAGAGACTGAAGGGCATGTATTTGACGCTCTTTGTCGTTCCCGATTCCTGACCGCAATTTAGTTTTAAACCTATAAGGTGGACCAACAGTAACCAAACCGGTTGAACTGGTTCGGTCGGTTCAACGGTTTAGTGGTTGAACCAATCAAACCGGTTGGGTCGTTCGTGTTTCACCGAAAATCCGCCGGTCCACGAAGAGGCGTGACCGAGAGAATATCTCAATTACTTTAGAATAAATTTGTGTTTACAATGTGTGTGTGTGTCAGGAAAAAATTGAGTTCACTCCCCTATGCTTCCTCTGATTCGATCTCCGTGTAGTTTTGTTGAAGTTGAAGCTTCAGGCGAGTCGTCGGAGTTGAGTTCTGGGAACGAGTGTGCACGATCTGGTGTGGCTTTGGTCGGTCAGACGGAGGTATTTGTGCTCCGCGTGTGTCGACTTGTGACGTTGCCAGCGATCGTGTAAAGATGTTCCAGTCGAACTGTTGAGCGACGGACTGCGAGTGGCTGAACTTCTCTGGTTCGAGAGCTTCCGCGAGCGTGTTTTCTTCTCGGCAACAAGGATGTCGAACTCCAAATTTTCCAACCCCTGTGCGCGAAAGTTCTTCTCGATGAAGGAATTTTTAGACCTTCATTTTTAGAGAGAGCTTTTGATGGTTCTTCTCGATGAAGGATTTTTCAGACCTTCATCTCGAGAGAGAGCCTCTGTGCGTGAATGAGCACTTTGACTTTTTGTTTTATTAATCTGATTTCTCCAACCCGTGCGACAGGGAACTTCTGGCTATTTGTAGCCTGTCCTTTTTGGTTGTTGAGGCTTTTTCCTGGGAAAAGGGATCGCGATCCCCTTTCTGTTGAGGGAGTTGATGGAGGAGGGAGACCAGGATCGTGGTCTTTCCTTTTCCTCCTTCGGTTAACGACCAGCTCTGGTCATTTGATTGTTGAGTTTAGTGATGATCTGACGAGGCATGCTGACGGGTGTTGACTCGACGAATTTCTGCTGAATGTGTTGCCGACTGTGCCGATAACGTGACAACGCGGCTGGACTCGGCGGTGGGCTGCAACAATGAACTTCAAAGATCGACAGAGCTTACCCATGATCATTGTTTGATGGATCGGTGGGTTGCTGGACTCGTCAAAATTGGGCTATGCATATTTTGGTGCATACAGATTGCCCCTTTCCTGACTTCACCGTTCTGGAGGAACGAGCAAGTTTCAAAACTGAAGAAGAACACACACACGCAACACATTTTCACTTTTTTTTTTTCCCGATCCTCATACTTTTTTAGGATTGTTTATCATTTTGTGTACTATTCTTCTGTCCTCTTGCTTTTTTAGGACAGTGTATATTTTCTGTACACTTGTAAATTTTTTTTTTCATTCTTTCTTTTCTTCTTTTTTTTGGCTCTCTTGCTATTTTAGAGCTGTTTGTTTTTTTTTATTTTCTTTTTTGTTGTATACGCATACATGTGGAGTATGTACGGTATAGAGAGATGATGAAAACCTGAGCAGAGATGTCGCCCAGGTTTGAGCAACAGCGGCGAATTGGAGTTGAGCTGCTGGCTACGGTCTGCTTTGAGTGTTGTCGAAAGTTGTTTCAAAACCTCGGAGAAGGCCAACGCGATAGATTTTGCGAACTTCTGCAAGTCTCGACGACTTTGGCTGTCGCACCGGGGAAGAGGTGTCACTCGGCGACTCTGTGTGCGTCACACTGGTGAGAGGTGCAGTTTCGATAGCTTGGTCGTTGGACCAAAGAGAAAACTCGAATCCGAATAAGACCCGAGAGGCCAAATTTGAGTTTGACTGATGTCTCAGCGAGTTACAGTTCCTTCTGCGAACTATATTGACACACCGGGAAGAGGATTTTGAAAGGAGGTGTGTGTAGTGGGACTCCTCTTGGCTGAATCGATCCTCCCAACAAATTGGGATCTCTCTGTCGATGGTTTGGATTCTGCGACAGTTTGGCTTTTGCGAATTTGAAAGATAGTCTACGCTCTGGGTGCTGCCCTCTGTCTGCAAATTGGCCTTTTGCATTTACGACCCGGGAGACTGTCTGCAACTTCTCTCTGCTTTACGATCCTTGTCGGGTCCCGACTTACGTCAGAAGTTTTCCGCGAACCAGAATTCAAAGGTACTGTAAAGGAAATTTCTCTCCCGGCAGCCTCGGGTTGAATTCAAGTCAGCCGGGGTCTACCCCACTCTCTTTTCTTTCTTCTTCTCTTCCTCCTTTCTTCTTCTTTTTCTCTCCTCTCATTGTCGACTCCTCCCTCAGTCTCTCCCTCTTTTCTTTTCTTTCTTTTTTTTTCGAATTTCCTCTCCTCTTTTTTTTTCGATTTTTCTTTCCTCTCTTTCTCGCGCTCTAAGTGTCTGTCAGTTTGTCAAAGTGACAGACTGACGAATTGTAATGCGAGATTTGGCTCAACAGCAGAACAGAAAAGTTGTGTCGCACCTGGTTTGATCGCCATGTGCTGAATTCTGCTTTGAGTGTGCCTGACTGGGTTGCTGGGGTGTTGCATTTCCCGGTTGTCGCATCCGTCTTGGTCGTCGGGTGCTGCTGTCGCATCTGGCTCAGTCACCGGGTGCTGATTTTCGTTTTGGCTTTGGCCAGCTCGGTCGCCGGGAGATAAAACTTCTATTTCGGTCACCGGGTGCCAAAATTTTGATTCGGTTGAGCCCGGTTTGGTTGCCGAGAGGCTGAATCCCTGCGCTAGCGCACTCGGCTTGGTCGCCGAGTGCGAAGTGCTGAAGTTGTCTGGTTGCAGCCGGATTGAGTTGCCGAGTGCAAGTTGTTGTCTGGTCGCGAGTAAGTGTCGACCTTTTTTTCTTCTTGCGACTGCTTCTTTTTGTCGCAGCTTTTGTGTTTAGCGACGACTTCTTTTTGTCACAGCCTTTTTCTTTTCCTTGCGACCGCTTCTTTTTGTCGCAGCTTTTTGTTCGGCGACGGCTTCTTTTTGTCGCAGCCTTTTTCTTTCTCTCTTTTTTTTTTTGAAAGAGAAGTTACATACCTGACTCCGTCTTGCTGCACCCAGCTCGATCGCCGGTCGCAGGAGTTTGCTGCGCGGCACCCAGATCGATCGCCAGGTGTTGCATTTGATAGTTCCTTTGTCGCATTTGGCTTGGTCACCGGGCGCAGATTTTTGTTGTGTCCGGCTATGCCGATGGTCGGGAAGCTTCTTTCCTGCGTTCGGTTTGGTCACCGAGTGCATTGCTCTTGTTTTGGTCGCATATGCCTCTATCGCCGGGACCTGAATTTTGTGTGGCCGCAGCCGGCCAGAGTTGCCGAGGGTGAGTTCCTTGTGGTCACCGTCCGGATTGGTCGTCGGGAGATTAAACTTCTGTTTCGGTCGCCGGGTGCCAAAATTTTGATTCGGTTGAGCCCGGATTGGTCACCGAGAGGCAGAATTCCTGCGCTAGCGCACCCGGCTTGGTCGTCGACAAATTCTTTTCTTTTTCGACTGCTTCTTTTTGTCGCTGCATTTTTTTTTGTTCTTTTACGATAGCTTCTTTTTGTCGCTTGCTTCTCTTTTTTTTTTTGTTCTTTTGCGACAGCTTCTTTTTGTCGCTTGCTTCTTCTTGTTCGGGCGACCGTTTTTTTTTTGTCGCAGCCTTTTTTTTTTTTTTTGAAGAGGGGTTGCGTACCTGGTTCTGTTGGCTGCGTCCGGCTTGATCGCCGGCCGCAGGAGTTTGCAGTACAGCACCCGGCTCGGTCGTCGGGTAGTGCCTCTGTATTTTTTTTCGCGTCCGTTTTGTTGGTTGGAGCTGATTTTGAACTGTGCTCGGCTTGGTCGTCGGGCCATTGTTTCAATCGCGGCCGGCTTTGTTGCTGGTGGCGAAGCTTTGAATTGTGCTCGGCTCGGTCTCCGGGCACTTGTTTCGATTGCAGCCGACTTTGTTGCTGGTCGCGAAGATTTGAATTGTGCACGACTCAGTCGCCGTGCATTTGTTTTGATCGCGGTCGGTTGTTTGGCTGATCGCGAACCTTTGAGTTGTGCTCGACTCGGTCGTCGGGCACTTGTTTTGACCGCGGCCAACTTTGTGGCTGATCGTGAAGCTTTGGATTGTGTTCGGCTCGATCACCGGGCACCTGTTTTGATCGCGGTCTACTGTGTGGCTGGTTGCGGAGCTTTGAATTGTGCTCGGCTCAGTCGTCGGGCACAGGTTTTGTTGTTTCGATCGCGACCAGTTGTTCGGCTGGTGGCGCAGCTTTGAGTTGTGCTCGGCTCGGTCGCCGGGCACTAGTTTTGATCGCGGCCAACTTTGTGGCTGGTCTCGGAGCTTCTAAGGGTGCTCGGCTCGGTCGCCAGGCACCTGTTTTGATCGTGGCCAGCTGTTTGGCTGGTCGCGGAGCTTTGAAGGGTGCTCGGCTCGGTCGTCGGGCACCTGTTTTGATCGCGGCTAGCAATTTGGCTGGTCGCGGAGCTTTGAATTGTGCTCGGCTCGGTCGCCGGGCACTGGTTTTGTTGTTTCGATCGCGGCCGATTGTTCGGCTGGTCGCGAAGCTTTGAGTTGTGCTCAGCTCGGTCGCCGGGCACTGGTTTTGATCGCGGCCAACTTTGTGGCTGGTCGCGAAGCTTCTAAGGGTGCTTGGCTCGATCGCAGGACACCTGTTTTGATCGCGGGCAGCTGTTTGGCTAGTCGCGGAGCTTTGAAAGGTGCTCGGCTCGGTCGTCGGGCACCTGTTTTGATTGCGGCTAGCAATTTGGCTGGTCGCGGAGCTTTGAAGGGTGCTCGGCTCCGTCGTCGGGCACCTGCTTTGATCGCGGCTATCAGTTTGGCTGGTCGCGAAGCTTCTAACGGTGCTCGGCTCGGTCGCCGGGCACCTGTTTTGATCGCGGCCAGCAGTTTGGCTGGTCGCGAAGGAGGATGTCATGCCCCGAGTTGTGCATCCTTCTCTCGGAACACAATGCGCAGTGGGCAGGAGACGACGAGTGCCTCTTCTGACTTTACTGGCTGCGGGGAGGATTGTGCATCTTCTTCCTCCTTTCGGAAGGGTGGAGTTAACCCGACCTTCGGCAAGTCATGCTTTCTCATGAGCAGCCTCTCGACTTCGGCTTGGAGTTCCTCTAGTTTATCGAGGACTCGAATTAAGGCTTGTCTTGACCGAATGGCCAAGTCGAGGTCGTCTTCTATCTCGTTGAGTGACGAGATTTGCGTCAATGACGTCTCGAGGTCATCGCATTCGACGACCGGTCGTTTGCCTTTGTCTTTGGCTACTACTGGTTCGGGAGGAGCTATCGAACAGGTTGCCACCATTGTTGGAGGCGCGAAAAACTCCTTTGGGAAGAACTTTGCCAAAGTGACGGGTCTCCTCTTCTTCTTGTTTGCCCCCTGGACGTTGGTCATGGGAGTTTTCTTTTGACGCTTTGCGGCTTTTTTATTTGGCCGCTTCGCCTTTGTTCAGATGTTGGCCGGTGTCGGTTCAATTTCTCGAATAGGCTTCTTTCTCCAGGTAACCAAGATCCACCCCTCTGCGTTAGCTGCAGCTTCTTCGCGGGGTGCCGGTTTTGGTGTGACCTTAGCCGGTGGTCGTCTGTTGTTGTGCGATCGGTTGGAGGGACCGGATTTTGGACGGTACTCCTTCCATGCCATCTATTGTTTGTTTGGCCGAGCTCGTCGGTTTGACTCGGCTTGAATGGAGATGATATATGAGGAGGCTGTATTTTCAGCTCCTTCGATTTCGATGCGGCCTTGAGCCGCGAGCTCCATGATCTTGTCCTTCAAAACGAAGCACTTCTCAGTCGAATGCCCGACCAAGAGATGGTACTTGCAGAAGTTTAGATCTTTGCTCCTAGACAAGTCGTCGGGTCTTTTGACTTCTGGCAATTCGAGTAGATGGTTCTCAAGGAGCTGCTCGAGCATGACAGGAACGTTCACGTCGGCAAACGGATACGTTTTGGCTTGTCGTTCCTCCATTGAAGGCCTCTGGTACGTGCCTCTGGTTGGCTGTCGTTGAGCGTAGCTTGTCTTGACCTTGCTCCCGACTTTTATTGGTTCGAGAGCGTTTGTCGTGAAGGATGCTTTAGTTTTCTCCTTCGCGCCTTTGGGTACGGTCGCGACGGCAGATGATAAAACTTCCTCCCCTCGCTCTTCTATGAGGTTCTCCATATTGTGGGCCTCCGTTGCGAGCTCTTGAAAATTTATCCTTGCGATCTAGAGATCGCGAGCTGCAAGTTGCGCGTCTTTGATGCGCAGTTGTTCGCTCTGTTCTTTAAGTGCAACTTGCATTTCGGCAAGCTGCTCTTCAATTGTTTTGACCGACGTCATCATTGCGGCCATTTTGACGGTCGGCGTCGACGGAGCTGTTCCCGACGCAGATTGAAATGGAGAATATTTTTCCAGCGACCGCATTGGGGATACGGTCGTCGGTGTTCTCGGGTGTGGAGAAGTCGTTGTGGGCAACTGGCTTGCGGAGGCAGCCCCCGATGAGATGCGGCTATGCGGAATGGGTGGTAGCGCAGCCGGGGAGGTCGTCGGTGTCTGTCGGCGAGGCGAGTGAATGGGTGGTGAGTCGTCTGCTGCAGTGAGCGCGGCTAAGAGATCGTGAGAGATGGTCACAATTGGAGATTTGTCTTCGGTTGTCGCTCTCTGTACGGAGGAGGCCGATGGCGAATTCATTCTGGCCGCAGAGGGGGAGGTCATGCCCTCACGTTGCTCGTATTGCTGCACCAAAGCGGGGACGATAGAGCTCCTCCGGGATGGTGGCGACTGAGCCGGGCTGACAGTCGGGCTGCAAGGAGAAGGAGAATCAGCGACGGCCAAGTATGTGGGTTCGGTCATTGCTGGAATCGGCTTGGTTGAGGCCGCGACTGGTTTGGTGGAGGCCGTGGTAGCCTGTGGTAAGAAGACGGCGCTCAGGCGATGCGCGTCGCAGATGAAGGGAACGTGTCCGGTGGACAAGCTCCTAGCCAAGACCCTTGTAATTGTGCGAGTGGCAGGTGGTGGAGAGGTTGGAGCGCAGAGGATGGCCGGAGAGATGGCTGCTGGTCCGCGAGCTCCTGCGGTTGAGCATGAGGTCGCGGCGGGGCGCAGCTAAGCAGAGCTCGAGGAGGCAGTTTGCTTGCCCCCGTTGTTGTTGTTGTTGTTGTTGCCGTTGTTGGCGTTGCTGGCCATGGCTGAGGTTGGAGTTTTTTTTTTTGGTTGGACGGAGAAGGAGATGAGAGGTAGGAAATGTCCCACTGGGTATGCCAAATTTGTTTCACCGAAAATCCGCCGATCCACAAAGAGGCGCGATCGAGAGAATATTTCAATTACTTTAGAATAAATTTGTGTTTACAATGTGTGTGAGTCAGGAAAAAAGCGAGTTCACTCTCCTATGCTTCCTCTGATTCGATCTCCGTGTAGTTTTGTTGAAGTTGAAGCTTCTGGCGAGTCGTCGAAGTTGAGTTCTGGGAACGAGTGTGCACGATCTGGTGTGGCTTTGGTCGGTCGGACGGAGGTATTTGTGCTCCGCGTGTGTCGACTTGTGACGTTGACGACGATCATGTAGAGCTGTTCCAGTCGAACTGTTGAGCGACGGACTGCGAGTGGCTGAACTTCTCTGGTTCGAGAGCTTCCGCGAGCTTGTTTTCTTCTCGGCAAGAAGGATGTCAAACTCCAACTTTTCCAACCCCTGTGCGCAAAAGTTCTTCTCGATGAAGGAATTTTTAGACCTTCGTTTTTAGAGAGAGCTTCTGATGGTTCTTCTCGATGAAGGATTTTTCAGACCTTCATCTCGAGAGAGAGCCTCTGTGCATGAATGAGCACTTCGACTTTTTGTTTTTTGAACCTGATTTCTCCAACCCCTGCGACAGGGAACTTCTGGCTATTTGTAGCCTGTCCTCTTCGGTTGTTGAGGTTTTTTCCTGGGAAAAGGGATCGCGATCCCCTTTCTGCTGAGGGAGTTGATGGAGGAGGGAGACCAGGATCGTGGTCCCTCCTTTTCCTCCTTCGATTAACGACCAGTTCTGGTCATTTGATTGATGAGTTGAGTGATGAGCTGACGAGGCATGCTGACGGGTGCTAACTCGATGAATTTTTGCTGACTGTGTTGCCGACTGTGCCGATAACGTGGCAACGCGGCTGGACCCGACGGTGGGCTGTAACAATGAACTTCAAAGATCGACAGAGCTTACCCATGATCGTTGTTTAATGGATCGGTGGGTTGCTGGACTCGTCAAAATTGGGCTATGCACATTTTGGTGCATACAGTCCAGTTTTTCACTCTCTTGCGGTTTTCAATTTAAACCAACCGTTTTAAGTCCCGGTTCCGGCTAAATCGGGTCGAACCAGCCCGGTCAGTTCGGTTTTTAAAACACTGGTTAAAAGATTAGTTAATTAACGAAGATTAAAATAAAATATTATGTTTATGTCTGAAAATACGACTTAAAAGCGGTTTGTTTTATGCTTTTATCGACGAATTACATCCGAGACGCGCGCTCTGAGCGTGCCCGCGTGCGCGTCCTGGTGGGACACGGCCACGGCGCGCTGGCGCGACCCCGTAGGCCATTCCCGGAATTCGTTACACCAGCAGCTATACACGCAATTTGTAATGATATGTCATGCTCCCTGCATGGCCCGGCATGGAAAGGCCATATATATATATATATATATATATAAGACTGGTCCTCTGAATAATTAATGAAGCCACCTGTGCCTCGTTGCGTACTCACGCATATTGGACTACTCATGTAGGTAGCTCGTTCAAAATGAAAAAGGCTCGACGTGATCTAGTACCCATCCTCCTCCTCCTTACGAAGATGAAGAATTCGAAGTTGTACTTCCTGATCATCACCATTTTACTGCTAACTACAGACGTAATATTCCTAATCAGGCCGGCGTATGTTGCTGCTGCTCCCATATTGGTCGAATATTGCAGACCTGGTCATCATCAAACCGATCATGAAGTCGTGCGGGCGTTTTCCTCTGATCGTGACCAAGACGACGACTATGGTATTGGAAATCCGGCCCCTGGCACAGGCCCCGGAGGAGAAGGAGGAGGAGGAGCCCCCGTTCCCCACCCTGCGGGCTACTCTGCTGCCATTTCAGATGATCATCTTAATTAATACTTACATATATCTACCTCTGTAATAATGTGTCAAGTAATGCATATATCCTCAATTAGCTACTACTCTAATGGGCTGATCTTCAACTTTTTTGTCGTGTTTGTTTAATAAAAGTAGTGATGCCTGGCAAGACATGCGCATTTTCCTTTTTGGTTCATCATATAGATATGACCAATATTTACTCCATCTGCAGCTTGCAGGGATCATGTGGAGGGAGCATGTGCATGGATCGGGTAGCGGCTGCTTAATTAATTGGATGAGACAAGAACAATCCGATCAACACCTTGTTCAACCACTTTTAATTAATTAGCTAGGTGACGACTTTCGAAGCAATCGCAAACAAGGCCAAAGAAACATGAAATTGGATTCGTGCGCGCACACGACAAACATCATAAAATTGCAGGTAACCTAACTACACTACTACCGCGAACAGAATCCTTCGTCATGCGATCACAACTACCAACGGACGGCGCACTCGCACAACTTCTCCCCAAATATTCCCTTCCTATACGTTATCTATCCCCCCTAATCTTCAATCACTCGTTAAAGTGGGCACTCGTGGGGTTTGGGTCCGGTGTACGCCGAACCCATCAAACTTATTAACCTAAAACCCGAACCCGTGAAAAACCCGAATCTGAACCCCACCTGAACTATGTTCTTACAAACTAAACCCGGCAGTTTTAAAAATTTAGCTGAAGAAAGACGATGGAGCGAAGCGGTAAGAGAGGCGAAGACTTGACAAAGATGCGACGGAGAAGGGATAGCCAGAGTGATCGTACGCATGAAGGGACAAGGGGTAGGAGTCAAGGAAAAGATGATGAGGGTTGGGTATTCGTGCAAAAAAGGAAGAAGAGAAAGGAAGTCACAGAAGAGTAAGGAAGTCACAGTAGAAAAGGGACGTGACTGAATACTGACACAAGGATATGGATGACGACGCTTTTTTCCATGAAATACAAAGAGTCTTCTTCCAAATTATATGAGGATGATAGAAAAAAGCACCTAAAACTAGTAAGAATGGCATGTGAGAAGTCTACTTTCATTATCTTTTTCACTATTGTTGCTCCTATAATGGATCAAGCCATTAAGTCTTGAGAGCTTTCTTCGAGATGCACTTTCTCTAAAGAAGTGGTTTGGTCAAATTTTACTATCGTCATTACGAAATTTGCTAATAGAAAAGATGAGTGTAAGTTTGTTCTGTACCATGACAGCAAAGTATATGCAAGAATTTATCTTCCCATGTCTGCAGAAGAGGATCAGTATGGCTGGGTTTGAAACAGGCTTTGAGTAAGTATATTATAAATCAAGAGTCAGTGGTGAAAAAACTAGCCGTTGAGCAAAGGTGGATTAAGGGCGCCCCCTCATGGATGACTGTAGTTGAAAGCAACCGTTTGAAAGAGTATCCGAACTATCACCCATATCGGGTTATTGTGCATATCTCACTAAGGCCAGAGAAGAGAGACGACCTGTGCAGCTGGATTAAGGAAAGATGGATGTTGCACAATACTCTGGTAGCCTCATACATGTTAGGGGAGAAATGGATTGTGGGTTTCGATAATAAAGCAGATAGTAGAGTGGTGTCTTCTAGCTGGTCCCCTCATGGACCTTTTCAATGTTGGGCCATGTTTACACGGAAGAATCACCAAGATGACCCTTTTCAGCTCTGAATATAAAATTTACAGGCCTTCCCTTGGATTTGTGGAATTCAAATGTGTTTCATATAATTGCAAATGCTTAGATGATCTGGTCGAAGTGCGTAAAGATACATCTGATATGCTTTGTATTGATTATGGTCTCCTCCGATTCATTCCACGGTTTGCTCGTACAGAATATAAATTAGCCAATATAATGGTTCACGGGGATCTTATTCCTCTATGGTTTGAATTTTATACGATGATACCTATACCTGCATCGTTTTCGGCTGAAGAGAAGACACCGGTGCTGGAGAAGATAAACCGGAAGAAATGGGTATCTTCAAAAAATATAGCATTCCCGTCATTACAACATTGGAAATTGGAAACGCCCAAGGATTTTTCAAATTTGAATCTTGAAAACGCTTCGGTGTCCTAGACAACGTCTTTGCCCCATCTGGAATATGGAAAAACGTTTGAGTTTTTGCCTTCTCGAGTGGAGGAAGATAAGCAAACATTTATTGAAGAGGAAACAAGTGCAGAGGTCTCATCACTTACCACCTCATCCCTCAACCGAGTACAAAGAGGAACTACCACCCCTCTTCCATATTTGCATCCTGAAGACCATTCGATTTTTCAGCCTATTCCAATTCAAAGTTTTTCCCCGGTGTCGAACTCAAAGATCATGGAGCCTCTTAGTGGTATCTCTACTACTGATCCTCGGCGTAGTTCCTTTGAAAAGCTACAAGCGGAGCAGAAATTTATAGAATAGTCCATCCGCTCTCATTACAATTGCACGAACGAACTACAAGTGGCAGATAATCTTGAGCTTATGGAACCCCGAGCACCGAAGTGGGGGACCTGGTTGGCAGTATTTGAGGTGGATCATGATCGCATTCCGTTGGACATGTATGAAAGGATGCATGGTATGATGGAGCTGCTTGATACGGAGGAGGAATGGGAAGGAGCGAAGCGGTAAGAGAGGTGAAGACCTGACAAAGATGCGATGGAGAAAAAGGGATGACCATAGTGGTCGTACGCATGAAGGGCAAGGGGTTAGAATCAAGGAAAGGATGATGAGGGTTGGGTACTCATTCAGAAAAGGAAAAGGAGTAAAGATGTCACAGTAGGGAAGGTGACGAGACTGAATACGAACATGAGGATATGGAGGACAACGCTTTTTTCCATGAAATACAAAGAGTCTTCTTCCAAATTATATGAGGATGATAGGAAAAATCACCTAAAACTAGTAAGAATGGCAGGTGAGAAGTCTACTTTCATTATATTTCCCACTATTGTTGCTTCTACGATGGATCAAGCCATTAAGTCTTTAGAGCTTTCTTCGGGATGCACTTTCACTATAGAAGTGGTTTGCTCAAATTTTACTATCGTCATTAAGAAATTTGCTAACAGAGAGGACGAGTGAAATTTTGTTTTGTACCATGACAACAAAGTATATGCAACAATTTATCTTCCCATATCTACAGAAGAGGAATCTGTATGGTTGGGTTTGAAACAGGCTTTGAGTAAAATCAGAAGGAGTCAGTGGTGAAAAAACTGGTCGTTGAGCAAAGGTGGATTAAGGGCGGCCCCTCATGGACGACTGTAGTTGAAAGCAACCGTTTGAAAGAGTATTTGAACTATCACCCATATCGGGTTATAGTGAATATCTTACTAAGGCCAGAGAAGAGAGACAACCTGTGCAGCTGGATTAAGGATAGATGGATGTTGAACAATACTCCGATAGCCTAATGAACTTTTTCAATGTTGGGTCATGTTTCCAAGGAAGAATCACCTAGATGACCCTTTTCAGCTCTGGCTAAAATTTACAGGCCTGCCCTTGGATTTGTGGAATTCAAATGTGTTTCGTATAATTGCAAATGCCTTCGATGATCTGATGGGAGTGCATAAAGATACATCTGATATGCTTCGTATTGATTATGGTCTATTTCGAGTCATCCCACATTTTGTTCTCACAGAATATAAATTAGCGAATGTAATGATTCATGGGGATCTTATTCCTCTAAGGTTTGAATTGTATACGATGTTACCTGTACCTATATCATTTTTCGGCCGAAGAGAAGACACCAGTGCCGCAGAAGATAAACCGGAAGAAATGGGTATCTTCAGAAAGCATAGCATTCCCATCAGTACAACATGGGAAATTGCAAACGGCCAAGGGTTTTTCAAATTTGAATCTTGAAAACGCTTCGGTGCCCCAGACAATGTCTTTACCCCATTTGGAAAATGGAAAAATATTTGAGTTTTTACCACCTCAATTGGAGGAAGGTAAGCAAACATTTATTGAAGAGGAAGCAAGTGCGGAGGTCCCATCAGATTTCACATCGCAGCCGCCGGTTTTAGGGAGCAACTTACTATTGATCCCAAGCCCCTAGAAATCAGCTTTATCCCCCCCCCCCCAAAAACCCCTTATCTCGCCATTAAATTCACCTGCCAACTACGTAAATAATCCTCTGCATAGTTCCTTTGAAAAGCTACGAGTGGAGCAGGAATTTATAGAATAGTCCATGCGCACTTGTAACGATCGCATAGACGAACTACAAGTGGCTGATAATCTTGAGCTTATGGAAGCCCGAGCACCGAAGTGGGGGACCTAGTTGGCAGCATTTGAGGTGGATCGTGATCGCATTCCGCTGGACGTGTATTAAAGGATGAACGGTATGATGGTGCAGCTTAATGCTGAGGTTGAACGGGAGGTTAAGCGAAGGCAGAGACGAACATGACCACCCGTAGGAGGTTCAAGATTCTCTCAAGTGGACCCCCCAAGAAGGGAAGAAAGGGCAAGGGGGTGGCGAGTGCTTAACGCTCCGTCTTTCGGTTTGTCGGGTTATGGATTTTTTTGTTTTTTGTCAAAAAATGTTTCTTATTTATGAAGATTTTGTCGTGGAATTTCAGGGGTTTAAATTCAGCATCTAAAGTCCTGAATGGTAGGGTGGTTGTTAGAAGATGTGGGGCGCATTTGGTCGTATTACAAGAATCAAAGTTGTCGGTTGTATCGGATGTGAATATTAAAACTCTTTTTCCTTTTGCCAATCCATTATTTGTTCAACTGGATGCAATTGGGGTGATATTTTTGTAGCTTTTGAAGATCAAGAGATAGGTGATATTTTTGTAGGGGTGAAGATTAAAGACCTTGGAGAAAATAAATCATGGGTGTTGGCAGGGTTTATGGATCGTCGAGGTACGGGGAATGTGAACAATTTTGGGCAAAATTGCAAGACATGAATGCTAGATGGTTAGAGCCGTATTTATTTAGAGTCGTGTTTATTTGGAGGAGACTTCAATCAAATTAGATTCAGAAATGAAAAGAAACCGATGCTAGGCACATAACAACATCTATGACAAAATTTATTGATGTAATTGGTGCATTGGATCTTGAGGAGATACCTATGAGTGGGAAAAATTCACTTGGTCAAATAATCAATCTAGACCTATTTTATCAAAGTTTGATCTCTTCTTGGCTTCATCAGAGTGGCTTCAAATGTATAAGGATGCTACTGGCATGGTACTTAACAAGCACATTTTGGATCATTGGCCCACCCTAATTGATACGAAAATCGAGGTGTGGGGGAAGAGTCAATTTGATATTGAAAATGCATGGCTCCAGCAAGACAATTTTTTTACTATTCTGCAATGTTGGGGGAATGCTCTTACATTAAGAGTAAAATAATGGGATGAGCAGGAAGAGGTGGACCCACTACCAGAGGAACAGTTTCATTATAGAAGAATGATCCGAAGGGAGTTACAAATTAAGACATCGGACGCTTGTACGAGATGGCAACAAAGAGCGCGGTTTTGATGGTTAAAGGAAAATGATGCAAATACAAGGTTCTTTCATAGTATTGCATCGGCGAGGAGAAGGACGAATAGAATTAATGGCCTCGTGATTGGGGAACATATGATTGTTGACAAAGAGGAGATAGTGGCACATGTCACAAATTTTTTTACTAACTTATATTCTTGTGAGAGAACCAAGAGGTCGGATATGCAAGGTCTGCCTTTCAAAACATTGTCAGCAGCAGATAAAGCTTTTCTTATTCAACCTTTCAAACTGGAGGAAATAGAGCACATCATTAAAATCATGTAAGAAGACAGCTCTGAGACCTGACAGTTTCAACGCTGAATTTTATAAAGCAGCCTGGCACATTATTAGGGATGACGTGGTCAGGTTTGTAAACTACTCCCCCTCTCATGGTTTTGTCTCCCGACATGTTGGTGCTACCAATATTGTTCTCATTGCAATGAAAGAGGGTGTAACGTTACTAAAGGACTACCGGCCTATTAGATTGACCACAAGTTATTATAAAATAATCGTCAAACTACTAGTTGAACAGTTAAAAAGGGTGGCGAACTCTCTTAGTAGCTTTCATTCCAAAAAGGCAAATTTTGGATGCTGCAATGACAATGCATGAAGCAGAGGACTCTTTACACAAATGAAGAACTCCAGTGGTGCTATTGAAGTTGGATGTGGAAATAGCCCTTGACAGGATGGACTGGACGATGTTACTCACAACTATGGAATTAATGGAATTTCTAGCAAAATGGAGGAAATGGATGGCTGCTTGTGTTTCGTCGGCCCGTTTCTCAATAAACTTGAATGGTGGAACTTTTGGTTTTATAAAGGGGACTAGAGGCTTAAGGCAGGGGGATCCTTTATCCCCTTTGCTTTTTAATATAGTCGCTGAAGGACTGTTGGTTTTAATCAATTGGGCGTGTGAAGGGGGAAATTTAGAATACATAATGCCTGCAAGAGGCTTGCCCATTTCACAATTTACATATGATACGGTGTTATTCATTAAAGCGAATGAAGCACAAATCCAAACTATAAAATGCCTCTTTTATGCTTTTGAATTATGCTCGGGTCAGCATATCAATTGGGTGAAATCATCAATTTTTTGTACTAATAAGAGCTCTGAGGAGATGAATCGATGGGCGAGCATTTTGGGTTGTATGGTAGGTCAATTTCCAAGTACATATTTGGGCCTTCCTCTATTTTGTACCAGAATTACGAAGGGATTGTGAGATAATGTGGTTGATAAAATGCATAGGCTCCTATCGACATGGATGGGACGAACATTGTCTAAAGTAGGTAGATTAGTTTTAATCAAAGCTTGCATGGCAGGGATACCGGCCTATTATCTGTCCTTCCTACAGTGTCTGACTTCTGTGGCGATGAATTTGGAAAAATTAATGAGTAATTTTCTATGGAGTTGGAATAATGAAGCATTTAAAATGTCAATGGTCAATTGGGAACAGATATTCCAAAGCAAATAAGAGGGGAGTTTGGGCATAAGGCGGATTTCCCTAGTCAATAAAGCTTTAATGATGAAATGGATATGGAAATTAAATGAGGGTCCACCTAGTCCATGGATTGATTTGGTAAAGCAGAAGCTTGGTAGAACAAGAAGTAAGTGGTTTACAGTTCAGAAGTCGAACCCTTCCTTATCTCCGATATGGAGGAAAATAGTCCCTCTATTTTTCTTATTTCAAAATTTGGTAAAATTCATTCCGGGGAAAGGGGACACCATAGATTTTTGGAAAGATCCGTGTTTGCTGGATAAAGGTTTAGCTGAGGTCTATCCAAACTTATTTGCGACAGCTCGTCCTAAGTCTATCACAGTAGAAGCAGCTCTGGCTAATAGAACAGGGCAAAATGTGAATTGGTTGAATTTAGTGGGACAACAGCTAAATGAACATGATGTTGTCCAATTGCATGAAGCTGATGGGAAATTGCAAAAATTTTCTCTACATGAAGATTATGAGGATTTATTAATTTGGGTTAAGAATTCTAAGGGAGTATTCACAGTTAAATTGGCTTTTGAAGGTATAAAGATGAACAATGTTAAACATTTGGCGAAAAAGGCTTGGAAGTTGGTTGGGCCTCCGCGAGTATCATTCCATGTCTGCCTGGCTTTACATAGAAAGTTATTGACACGAGATAAACTTTTAAGAAGGGGGGGGTCTCATGATACAATCTCAGGAGTGTCCGTTATGCACAGAGGCGAATGAATCTATTAATCATTTACTATTACAGTGCAATTGGTCATGGTGGGTTTGGTCTTATTTCTTTGGTCTGTTCCATTTTGATATGGTCCTCCCGGACTCTTTTGAATCAATATTGTCTCAAGTGGGAGGTCTTTTTCAGGGTCCTCGAGGGTGGACTCTACTCAAGACATGTTTGGCTTATGTTGCGTGGGGAATCTGGTATGAGTGAAATCAACGTATTTTCTGCAACAAACAGAAAACCCTGTCACAAATTTGTTCTTTGTTGGAAAGACAGGTAGTAGAATGGGTGACAAATAGGAAAGAATTCAAGGATATAACTCCTAGACAATTATAAGCACAATAGTTTGAAATCTCACAGATGCCCGCAGCAGAGAAGTTGAAGTCTCGGCCCACTTGGTCCCCCTCGAGCCTGGGGCATCTGAAATTGAATTTTGATGGTGCTTCTAAAGGAAATCCAGGACCATCGGGAATGGGTGGTTTACTAAGGAACCATGAAGGACATCCAATTTTTAAGTTCTTTGGGCCTTTAGAACTGTCTGATTCCACTGAAGCGGAAGTACAAGCTTTGTTGCAAGGTCTTCGTATTTTGAAGGAGAAGGATACTTACCCACAGGTGATTGAAGGAGACTCGATGAATGTTATAAAATGGGGAGACTTGACCGTCTTGGAGATTCATTGCCTGTTTTAGAGAAATCTGTAGTATAACTAGCTCTCGCAATGTTTCTTGGAAGCATGTTTTACGATCTGCTAATGATGCAGCGGATCCCTTAGCAAACTAGGGGTTTGCATCGCAACAACTTCTTGTGGTGAACCCCTTAAAAGATGTTTTCTTTTTCTTCATAAATAATACACTAGCAGAAAAGCCTGTACTACGCACGGGAAAAATTATGTAAAATTAAATTTAATTAAGAAAAATATCCCACATATTTTAAGGGGAATGTATTTTTGTTAAGTAATAAAAAAATATGAAAAGCATAATAATAAAATATTGAAGACAATTTACATACTTTTATGAAAAAATATATAAATTATTCCAAAATATACATATTTGACCTATATACTCTAACCTATATATGCTAAAATGTTATTCTAAAGTAAAACATAAAAGAAATTGAAACAAATTTACAGTTTACTATTAATGAAAAGTTAAGCATTTGACAAATGTAGAATGTGTAGCTCAGTATGATCCATCTATTTCGCTTTTTTTTTCATTTGAACAATTGATTATTTCACTGCAGCTTGGATCTTCATGTAAGTGATCTTCCAATAATTGTTGTTGGATAATCATGTTGTGATTTTTTAGTTGGTTTGTATTTGATCTTTGATCTTCTACTCCATATGTGCAATTAGACTGCAAAAAAATGTATAACTTATTTAGTTTGAAATAATATAAATTATACTATAAATGCAACTGTAGTATTTCAGCTCACCTTGTGTCATTTTCAATTATTTCTAATAAGTGAGTCAGTAAAGGATGGTCTTCTTCTTTTTCTCTGTGTACAAAAAATATGTTATTAAAATGTAAGTGTATTAGATGAAAGCAATAAATAAGAATTTACCAAGTAAAAATACATACCCAGTTTGTTGTTGCGATTCGATTCCTGATTCTGAGAGTACATCTCGATATTTATCTTGTGTCATAGTTAAACTGTGGAAGTGTAAACAACTTAATTATGTTGAAATAGGGGAAATAAAAGTTATATGAACCAAAAAATATTTAAAAGTACCACTTATATTTTTAGAGGGCCCTTACAAAAATAAATAAGTTTAATTGAAATCAAGTCGATATAATGGTTACCTGATTTTATTTTCTTTATCACTTGTATTTTCGATAATCTCCTCACCATCATCAGGTGACACAAAATTGCAAAAAATGAACAGTAAATTAATTAGATAATGAAATTTCATATAAATTTAGAATAAGATATCAAGTGTGCAAACCTTTTGTCATGAACTTCATCAACGTCTATTTTTATGAAGATAACCTCTTCATTATTTTCTGTTGGTGGTGATCTATAAAAAGTTGAATAACGACATTATCTTCATAAAACTAAAATAATGTTAAAGATATTGTCATAGCAATCCTATTTATAATCGTCACACCTTTTCCTGTAATTTGTAAAGTTGTCTACTCCATCTTTATCTTTGTCAATCCCATCTTCCTCTGTGTTGATCCTATCTTCAATAAAAATACCTTTTGGCTTTTTTGTTTGTTCAAAAATTATTTCTGGTTGGAATGGTAATCTGTTAACCACTTCATTGATTGTGATAGTTCTTTCACTATCAAAAATATTTTTTTTAATAATTTCAAAATTGTGGCACGATCCTAACAGATCTTCAATGATAGTGGAATTGTCTTCCTGAAAACACAATGTCATAATGATGATCAAATTGATTAAATGATCTAAGACATCCTAACTTATGAAATTAATAATATACCTGGATAATAGAATGCAATTGAGTAGCTGTATAACCAAAAAATAGTCTGCCACTTGAATCTTGCAAAATACAATCCATATTATAAGAAGAGGTTTTTATTGTGATCTTACTGTGATACCTGCAATAGTAAATTATTATATCATGATGCTATGTGTATCATTTGAAGAAAAATTAGATTATATAATAATATTGAATAACATACCTGCACTCATTAACAGGGTTTATGATATTGCAATTGGCACAAAATAAAACACACATCTCGTATGTCATATCTTTATAACAGTGCAAACACTTCATAAAGTAAATTTTATTTTGGTGAATGTTAATCACACAACCACTAATAGATATTCTCAGCTCCTAGAAACGTTTTGTGTTAATTTGATCAAATATATTGTATTAATTTTATTAAATAATAAAAAAATAAACGAAGATGAAAGTACCTTTTTTGTTTCTTGCTTCAAGGTTGGTGCAATAGCAGATGCACACAATCTTCTATTTACCCTGTAACATAACAAATAAAATGAATTTTTTATTTGAAAAGTAATTAAATGAAGCGTGTTATTGTTTTACCATTTGAGTAACTTTCTCGATTCAGATATCAATGGGTTTAACGAAATGGATGTAGAAGATGTTGAACTCAAGATATATGTCCCTAAAACATCAAGGTTTATAAAGTTAGACAAATACAATTTTAGATATATAAGTAAAAGTTAAGAATAAGTGTCATCCACTTGTTGTATTATCAAGGACGTCGCCAAACATATGATGGGTGTTTTTGAATGCAAGTCTAATAGTTCACCGTTGGTCAATGCTAAGTCACCCCATAGAGAAATATTACATAGTGTGTTCCTATACACATAAAATACGTAAATGTAGTCGACCAAATTGAAAAATATAATATAATTTATGTAACAGAAACTCACTTCACATCCTTAATAAAAATTTCTCTTCTTGGTAAAATATTTCTATGAATCCCTGATATATGAGTGATTGGATTTACATGGACTACTACTCCAATGACACCTGTGAGCAGTAACAAAAGTTAATGTTTTTATGACACAAAAAAGAATTATTTATTATTGAAATATATTCTAAGATAGATCACCTGTTATAAAAGTCCTTGAGCTGTATAGTGAAGACATTGAATCCAATACCGATAGTTTGTATTTTAGCTCCGATTTTGAAGGAAAGTTTCTTGTATGCTTAGATATCAATGTTTTGTTATCCAATTGGAGTGTACATTCATGTGGAATGAGTCTTTTGTTTTTCACGGCTTGGAAAACTTTAGCATTTTGTAGTATCCAAACTGAATTTGGTTGCAATATATTTCGGTTGTTGAAATATAAGCTTCCATCCAACATACATTGTATTTTAAAACCCTATATATAGCATATATTATATATTATATATGTAATAAAATAAGAAAGAAGATGAAAGTAAATAACCATGTACCTTTTCATCCTTCAAAATTAATTTGACACTAGTGTCAACTGCGTCTTGGGGATCAAAGCCACTTGGTTTGAAGATTTGTATTACCTTTGCTATGACAAATACCGTCTTCTTGAAGCGGTGTATTCTATCAAATGTTATATGAAATTCCTTCTGCATCTTAATAATATAAAAAAAATAATTAATTGTCATAAAAATAAAATCATGTAACACTAAATTATTAGAAATTTTCTTATTAGCATATGTATAATCCACATTGATAAATAAATAATGTACCTGGGTATATGAAACAATAAATTTATCTCACAAATGCAGCTTTCGCCTCAACTTCATCTAGAACCACTTTATATACAACATTCTTTGTGCATCCAGAAGGTATTATAGTATTTTCTTTTGCCAAAATCTTCAAACCTGCTCTAGAAGTGACTCTGGAAACTCCAACGTATAATTGACCATGGCTGAATACCGGATTGGGCAAATATAAACCAACTTTATCTAATGTTTGTCCTTGGCTTTTGTTTATTGTCAAACCAAAATCTAATCTTATTGAAAATTGTCGTCTTCTAAACATTAATGGGCATTCACTCTCACTTGGAATTAAAACAATCTGTGGTATATAAACTAATTGATTCATGTTGCTTCCAATAATTACTTTTGCTTCAATGCATTTTTTACCCATCCTCACAATAATGAGCCTTGTTCCATTGCATAATCCAAGTGATTGATTCATGTTTCTCAACAACACAATGACTGCACCAACTTTCAAATGCAACGAATGACTTGGAAATTTGGGAAATTTTAATGAATTTAAGTACTCAACAGTAGGCATATAATCATCAACTCTACTATCATGAATAGGGATTATTGTGTCTGCACTGTAATATGTAACAGTTTCTCCAGGGATTTTACTCAGTACAATTATAATTTTCTGAAATATTTGGATATATCATATCAATTAAAGTTTGCGCTCCATTACCATCATCTTTAACCAAAAGATCATTTAGTATATCAATCAAATCGAAATCGCAAGCCGAGTTTCTGAGCATTGTGTTGATACTTCCATTTCCAATGTCCAAAATCCATTTAGCAAAAGCTCTGCTATTTAACTCATTTTCTGTGTCACTTTCTTCTGAGACTCTCATGTGTATACTTAGTTTGTATAAATGACATTCATCCCATATCGTTGATTTGTGAATAGTTTTGAATACAGTTTCTTTCCGTCCCCCTCTTTTAATAACTGGCAATACCTGTCTGAAATCTCCACCCAAGACCATAGTTA
Source organism: Aristolochia fimbriata (assembly GCA_019845555.1). NCBI lineage: Eukaryota > Viridiplantae > Streptophyta > Magnoliopsida > Piperales > Aristolochiaceae > Aristolochia > Aristolochia fimbriata. The sequence continues at coordinate 20,127,310 of CM034082.1, forward strand.
TTCCTCCAAACAGACTATTTTCATTCAATGGATTAACATTTTTTATAATATCCCTTAAAGTTCGATCAACTGCTTCAAAAGCAAACCTCTGAGTCATTGGAGCTTCGTCTCATATTATCGTACTACACTCTCGAATCAAATCTGCTTCATTTGATCTATTTTTTATTTGACATGTAGAACTTTCATCCACGTCCAAAGGGATTTTAAATCTCGAATGTGCTGTCCTTCCTCTAGGTAGAAGTAATGCTGCAATTCCTGATGATGCGACACTCAACACAATTTTTCTTTCACTTCGCATCTTAGCAATTAATATTTTCCATAAATATGTTTTTCCAGTGCCACTGCTACCATAAATAAAGTAAAATCCACCTGCCTTTTTATCAACAGCTGTCACAATTGAGTCGTATATAACTCTTTGTTGACTATTCAAACAAACATGTAATTTACGAAAATCATTCAATGACTCATCCACATCATACCCTAATTCTTCCATTATTAGTCTATTTGACGTTATGGAAACATTGCTATTTGGCATTGGCATAGGAGGATAGTCATTCAATGATCTACCATTACTATTCAAAATGGACTCAATTTCCAATAAAACTTCATTTTTCAACAAATCTTCTGGCAATTCTAATGATGATTGTGTCCAAGATCCCCTTGTTCGATATGCAATATCATCTGACATATCTTTCCAAAATGCATCCCATAAACTAAGAGAATTTGTCACTTCACCGAACAAAAGCATTGAACTAAACATATTTCTCAATTGAAATGCAGTTGCCCAATTTGATGCTTCTTGTAAACACTCATGCCATTCATTATCATTTTCTAATAAACCAAGAGCAATGCAAGTTTATTTAAAATTAAAATACTGAATTACATTCACTGTCCGTAACTCTCCATAATTTCTTGGTCCCTTTTTTAAACTAAGAAGTAGACGCAAATGAAATCTTTCTCCTGAATTAGGGTGTGCATAATATAATTTTCCTATAGTATTACCCCTTTTTCTTTTTGTCCATTTTTTTGTGTTCCTATTCCACACATAATGAATTAGGAACTCTGCATATGTTAAAGTTCTTGCAAATGATTCTACAACATTTATAGCAAACCACTCTGTGAACATTGTCTTCTCTATATCAATTCTTGAAATGACTGTGTGAAGATCATCATCATCATGAAATATGACATTTTGCTCACCTTCTAAATGATATTGTAACCTTTCAACTGAAGGATGACGGTTATGTAATGGGAAGTTAAAAATTCTCCAACATACTTCATATGCAAAAATATAACGGCAATCTAAGTATTATTTGACTTCATCAAAGGATTGACTGGTTTCTCTGTTGTTAATGCTCGCATCACCATCAACAGTCTCTTGAGTTATGCAAACAGTAGCTCTATCAGATCCTTTATGAACATACTTATATAGATACTTGATTGCCTTATAATGTGCACACACTTCAACATTGATGTGAGCATCATATTTTCTGACCAAATTTGCATTATATGGCACAACCCAACGATTATCTAATACAACACCCTTCACATTCACAACTTTCCCATCATTACATCTCTTATACAATGCATATCGATTTTTATCAAACGTGGTTCCTGAGTTGAAACTTCTAGGATATTTTTTTGAACATTTTTCTTCTACCATACATGGGGATTTACCATTGAGTGTTCCGCAAGGTCCATGCATCATTAATCTCACCACTGTGTCATATACTTGAGGGTCCTCATCTCTATTTAGAATTTCTGCTGAAATTAGTTTATCTATTTCATGAGCATCTTGAATTTTGTCATCTTTTGCCAAGGTCAATAATATGTGAGCATGTGGTAATCCTCTTTTTTGGTACTCCACCACATGAATATCTATTACACATGTTAAAAAGTTTATTATATTATAAATATTATTACAAATATTAAATGTTACTAATAAATATGTATATAAAAAGGTGGTTCAGTAATACCTGCAACAATTTTTCCAAATAAGCTGCCTTTCTTCAGATCTTTCATGAGTTGTTGTAACTTCGAATGAAAAACCCTTGTAATAAGATCAGGTCTATCTTTTGGATTTTGTCCAGGTTAAAGATTTTCAGTGATTTCCTCCCAACATTTATTGCAGGTAAATGTTATAAAAAGATCAGGTTGACCCATGTATTGGCATATTCGCATTGCATCTTGATAGATCTGAATCATATGTCTTGGACCTCCGGTAAAAGAAGAAGGCAAAACAAATTGTTTCCCAACAGTGGACGCATCAGTATCGCCTGCAGCTATAGCATCTTCTAGTCCTCTATATAAATCAGAACGCAGTTGTGTATGATTCGTTTTCACCCATCTCAATCTTTCCTCTTCTATGGCTGCATATGCGTCTACCACATATTGTTGAAATAATCTGCCTCCGTGAAAAATAATTTTTCCTTCTCCTTCCCTTTCTTGTAACCTTTATGCATAAAATTCTCTAATGGAAACAGTTCCTCTTTTTTCATTTGTGGCATCGTCACTTTCAAATGTGGCACTATTTCTCAAAGCAATTGGATAGTGTCGCCCATCTTCCCCATGTGGAAAAACTAATGGATATTGTAAAGGCATATAAGTGGGATGTGTTTCATTAATGCGCTTGAGCATTCCCAACATATTATGTCTCTCCTATTATTACTCTCTGATTCATCTCCCACCAATAAAGCGGCAACTTCACTTGCGTGGGTGCATTATATTGTCTTCCAACTGTTTGTCTGCTATCCAAAATTCTTATGGATAATTTTGCATTTTGATCAATATTGATCATGTCTCTTGCACTCCTAAAGACTTGGACATAAGAATTCACTGAGTCTAACATGTCCTTTATAATCTGTACTACACATTCATCTACTCCACTATTTGGTTCATCGCCATGAAAGGCAGACATTCTGTGTTGAATTTCATGTTCTGTATCATAAATATATAGTTGAGCAAACTTTGGTTGTTGTCCTCTATGTGGGAGCAAAGATCCAATTCTAGGATAATTAGCTCCACTAATTTTAAATGTATAAGGACCGTTTCCATCATTGATAGTGTTATCAATTTTTCCTCCCATTGAAGTAAATGAAAACATCTAGTTATAAACCCGAACTTGATTCTTGAAATTATAAGTATTCTGATCAAGTTTTCCATCATACAAATCTTGTAAAATTTGAGGAGGAGGAAATAACCGGGGAAGGAAAACCTTTCCTTTTTGACAACATAATTGGTAATGTGGAGACCGTTTCGTAGAATCTCTTACACGTTCTTCAATCCACATTATTGCATTGCATAAAGCACAAACAGACATTCTTTTTTCTAATTTCCATAATTTCTTGAAGTCCCTTGGAATAGATGCTCGAACTATCGAACCTGAATTGAAATATATTAGCATATATTTTTAGGTATGTCTATGTCAATAGGAAAACCTAGATACTTACTTTTAGCAAGTTCAGTTGGATCACCCACACAGATTGTTGAAAGTTGAGAATCTCCAATAAATGAGTCACTTTCTTCTCCTACATTCTCCAAAGGCATATTTGGATCATTTGTTTGCGATATTGAAGTTTGAACATTTAGCCCTTGGGAGTTGACGTAATTTGGAGTTTGTATAACAGCTCTAATAAAGACTTCATCTACAGTTTGTGATAATGAAGTACTTTGAGCATTGATTCTTCTTCGCCTTGAGGGTGTAGACCGAGATATAGTTGGAGTTCCTAAGAAATAAAATAAAGTTAAATAAAATATCGCTTTATATTTATGTGATGAAAATTAAAGTAAAATAGTTTACTTTTTCTGCATCTCTGTCTGGTTTGACTTGATGTAGGTCTAGAATTGTCATGATGCGATATACTTGGGTATTGCATCATCATATAATCCAATGATCAGTTACAGTTATATTTAAGGGGAATAATTTAAGTTGAATAATTTCACGATGTGGATCATACCTATTGCTCGAGGTGGTTGAAATATATTTGTTGAGACAGGTGTACGAATTGCATACATAACACTTGGAATATTCCTAGTGTTATTAATAAATACAATCGGTAAATTATAAGTAGTGGTGTCTATATGCTTTCGTTGTCGCATTATTTGTCCCCGCTTATAATGATTTATCTTTCTCTGACATCTCAAACACTGACTTGAGGAAATTACATATAAGTCTTCTATAGAATCTATAAGAAAAATAATGCAATTAGATGTTGTATAGTATAATTATATTATTTATGTACATTATTTGAAGTATACCTACTTGTGTCAAGTTCTTCCATTGTATTTGTGAAATTCACAAATACCATTTCATTGTTTTCTATTCGAGTGTGGCAAAATGCATTGTAATGGTAGAGAATATCCATTTTTCCACCTAGTGCAATCTATATTGTAAACAAAAATAAAAGTAAACAACTATTGCATAAACATAAACTAATAAATATGACATAACAAAGATATATTATTAAAAAAAATTGATACATACCTTATGCAATAAGCAAAAATGCAAGCGCTCCACTCACGTTGGGTGACTGTAAGAGTAAAAAAGTGAAGAATTCATAATGTTAAACCATCAATTATTTTAATTAAAGCCTCACTCACGTTTTGACCATTGTAAGAGTAAAAAAGTGAAGAATTCATAATAATAAAGTATCAATTATTTTAATTAATAATATTATTGATGACCATACTATTATACTGTGTATTATAGATAATTATATCTAATATTATAGTGAAGTATTTTATGTAATAATAAAAAACTATGCACAAAAAAATATTGAACAAAATTTATAGAAAATTGAAAATATAGACATATTTGTAGAAAATTAAAAATTTGAACATATTTGTAGAAAATTGAATTTTTGAACATATTTATAGATAATCAAGGAAAAAAGTATAACTATTTTTGTAATAATTATTTGATAGTAAATACTGCATAAATAAATTTATCTAATCAGGTGACTACATATTTCAATAAATAATGGAGATTAAACCAAATATCTAAAGTGTATTTCCTAATGAACCATATACTTCTACAACTTCTAATGGAGATGAAGCAGTAGATTCAACATCTTTTTGACAAAGAATTTATGGGACTGGAGACACTATCTTCTTGTTGTTTCCTGTATTCAATTGCAGTCATCCTCTGGTGCTTAACTTCATATTTTCTCTTCTCAATAGGTGACAACATCTTTCACTTTTCAAATAATGCAATCTCAATCCAAGATTTATACCAATATCTCTCTTTGATCTTTGAACTTTCCAGTAAATGATTTATCATTAACGGTGTTCTACTTTTTCGAACAAAGGATATTGGAATAATGTCTTCTAAATCATTTTTAAACACTTATAATCCAACTTAGCCATCATAAAATAAGATCGTTTTTCATGATTAGGCAAAGTTTTCCAACATAATGACATTGCGATATGCTCGTCTGTACGATGTGGGTACTCTTTTCATAAATTCTCTTATTCAATTTTCATATATTGGCAAATTACGGGTGACCATCGAGCTCTTGAATGATACATAATGAATATCTAAAATAGAATAAGACATACCATTAAAAATTTATCTACAAACAAAAATAAATGAATATAAACAAAAAATTAGAATATTAAATAAATCAAATAAATATAAATATTATTTTTATTAGTATAATTATTAATATGCTTATTAAAAATAAGAAACATGCATATCAAATAATAAAAAAAAATCTAACTACCAATAAAAAATTTCAAACATTTCCTAATCTTAAATAATCAAATAAACATATTCAAATATAAAAAATAGTATAACTATTAATATTATTATCTATTATTAGTTAACATATCTTTGTTGAATATAATTTTTATTTAAATAATTTATTGCACATTAAGTATTTAAATCTTTCCCATTTTAAGATATTTTCCTAATTTAATCTACTTCAAAATAATGTATAATAATAGTTTTACTTCCTTTTTTTTTCCATGTATGACCATAATCCCATTCCGGTTTCACCAATGTTAGAAGGTGGGTAGTTTCGTCTTTTAATTAACTTAAGTGGCATATATGTAAATAGAGGCATCATCCTCTCCTAGATTAAACGCGGTGGCTGAGGAGACCAACGTTGAGCGCAGAGCCGGTGGGACTTACGACCGGCGTCTTCATCTTCATTTATTCCCGCTTAGTGCCTGCGCTACGCCGAGGGCCAGAGGGAACTCCTTTCAGGGCGGCGACTTTGCCGGGGTCTTTCTCGCCGGGAACAGCGCCGGTGCCGCCATCTCCCACCACATCGCCTGCCACCTCGGCGAACAGGGGAGCGCCACGGCGACGGCGAGGCCCGCGGGGGCGATTCTGGTTCACTCAGGGCGGCGACTTCGCCGGGGTCTTTCTCGCCGGGAATAGCGTCGGCATCTCTCAGCTCTCTCATTGCGTAGCTCCGACTCTTCCTATGGCTCAGTCGGTTTCCATCGAGAATCTCGGCCACATTCTCAGATAATCACCGGATGCGTCACGGGCCTAGCCGGTTAACGTATCTTGCTCTTGCGATAAATGGTGGGAAAAAAGACACGGGCGTTCGCTTTGCCCCATTTTTCTCTCCTCGGAGTTCTCTATCCTCGAGCCTCTCCCTTAGGCTTTCAAGCTCGATCTCGTTCTAAATTCGACTCCGCAGGATCTTGGCGAGGTTTTCTGGCATCTTGGATGTGTGGAGGAAGTGGTCATACCTCCGATCCTCGATCTGGTGGTTTTTCTCCCTCTGAATTTTGCGGATTCGGGATTCGATCGCCAATTCAATTCTAAGTTGCTTGTTCGGATCGGAGGCCGATTTTCGGCGGTGAATCATGTTTCTTCTCGATTGGATTTACGGTGTTCTTGCGTCGCTTGGTCTCGGCCATCTGCCGCCTTATTAAAATAGCAAACCGACTCCAGAATTTTCTGGAGTCGGCGGAGGCTTCAAGAAGAAGCCGCAGTCCAGAAATTTCTGGACTGCAAGGGAGACACCAACGGTGTGTTGGTGTCTAGAACCCTCTCAACCCCAAGGGGAAGAGGGCTATAAATAGGGGTGAAACCCCCCTTGTAAAAACCAAGAAGTGAAGAAGCAAGAAGCAAGAAGAAGAGAGAAAGTGAGAGTTGGTAGAAACCAAGAGTCTCTCCTTCCTACGTGTTGAAACACGGTTCTTTTGTTGAGAGAAGGAGTTGAGTTCCTTTTGTGAGTGTCTTTCTCTTTGTGAGCCTTGAGAGAGTTTTTCCTTAATTTCCTCTTGTATTGTGAGAGTTACTTGCCTTGTAAAAACTCCTTTGTCAATAGAGTGAAATTTTATCACTTAAGTATCTCCATTACACACCCCAGGCCCACACACGTTTCCAACAAGTGGTATCGAGAGGCGGGCAGTCCCACATTTTGATGAGATCAAATATGGAGGTCATCTGCCGATTCCAAAGTCGACAAAGGAGAATTACGGCAATTGGAGTATCCGGATGAAGACTTTTTTTTGCTGCACAAGATCTTTGGGAGATCGTGAGAGATGGATCTGAACTGCCGAGTCCGACGAAGAAGAAGCTGCCTTGATCGGCTGGCGAAAAAAGGTACGCTTGAGGAACCTCTCAAAAAGACACAAAAAGCATTATATTTTCTATTTCAAGGGGTAGATGAAAGTAGATTTGAGAAAATATCGGGCACAAAAAACCTCTAAACAAGCTTGGGAGATTTTAGAAAGATCTTGCCAAGGTGTTGATAGAGTGAATAAGGTGCTACAAACTCTTAGAACGGAGTTTGAGTTATTGAAGATGCGTGACACTGAAAGTGTCGGTGATTATGTCACAAGAGTAGAAACTCTTGTAAATGAAATGAAGAGAAATGGAGAAAAATTAGAGGAGGTTCGAGTGATAGAGAAAATCTTACGATCTCTCACTCCAAAGTTCGCCTTTATTGTAGCAACACTAGAAGAATTTAAAGATCTATCGAGTATGACGATAGATGAGTTGGTGGGCTCACTCCGGGCCCACGAACAAAGAATGAATGGTTTATTGGATGAAGGAAAATTAGAGCATGTCTTACAGAATAAGTTGTCTCTCAATGAAGTGGCTTCGTACAGTCGAGAGACAACTCAAGGCAAAGGTAGATATAATAAGCGAGGAAAATGACAGGGATCTCAAGGTGGTAGAAGAGATCAAAGTAAGCGATCGAGAGACGCTAATCAAAGTCAAAATTCAAGAGGACAAGGGAGAAAATGGAATTTGAAGAGAGGTGATAAGTCTCAAGTTCGATGTTATAACTGTAAGAAGTATGGGCATTATAGCTATGAATGCCATCGAAAAGCCGAAGGCAATAAAGAAGAAAGAAGTCACCTCTCGGTCAAGAAGAATGTGGTGGCTCTTACGTTCTCTTTAACTTACAATGGAGATGAAGAAAAGAAGAAGAGTATTTGGTATATTGATACAGAGCAAGTCACCACATGAGTGGATATAAGGAATTATTTACGAGCTAGATGAAAGTGTTCAAGGTGAAGTACGACTTGGAAATTCTTCGACGCCTTCTGGTGAAAGGAAAAGGAAGAATTATGATTCAAACGAAGAAAGGAGATCACAGTACATCTCGATGTTCTCTATATTCCCGAGATGCATACCAATTTAATTAGCGTCGGTCAACTCTTGGAAAAGGGTTATGACATCCATCTAAAGGATGGTAGGCTCTCTATAAGAAATAAAAATGGAGAGCAAATTGTAAAAGTCGACATGGCGAAGAATCGACTTTTCACCTTAAACATAGAAGCGACTTCAATGAAGTGTTTAAAATCAGTCCCGAAGGATAATTCATGGTTGTGGCACTTACGATTTGGGCATCTCGGTTTCCGCGGGCCTGAAATTATTATCGAAGGAAAAGATGGTGAAAGGGTTGCGAAAATTGATCACCCCGATCAATTATGTGAAGGGTGCATGAAAGGAAAACAACACAGGTTGTCGTTTGAAGCCGGTCACTCTTGAAGAGCAAGGAGACCATTGGAGCTGGTGCACACCGATATAGCTTTGGGCCTTTTGAAGTCACTTCACTTGGAGGCAATAGGTACTATCTTACCTTTATTGATGATTTCAGTAGATATACTTGGGTTTATTTTCTTAAAAGAAAAATCAGAAGCATTAAATAAACTCAAGGAGTTTAAGGCCCTTGCTGAAAATCAAAGTAGAAAGTACATAAAAGTATTAAGATCGATAGAGGAGGAGAGTATACCTCAAAAGCATTTGAGGAATTTTGTAAGGAGAATGGTATTCTACACCAGCTCACAGACCTCCTATACCACAACAAAACGGTGTTGTTGAAAGGAAGAATCGCACAATTATGAATATGGCAAGGAGTATGATGAAGGGAAAGACCTTGCCTAAAGTCTATTGGGCTGAAGCCGTTGATTGTGCAGTTTATCTGCTTAACCGATGTCCAACTAAAAGTGTAAAGTTTAGGACACCAATTGAAGCTTGGAGTGGTAGCAAACCGGTCAGTAGGCCACTTAAAAAGATATTTGGGTGCATTGCATATGCACACATACCCCAACAAAGAAGAAAGAAGTTAGATGATCGAGGAGAGAAGTGTATCTTTGTCGGGTATGATTCTAAGACTAAGGCCTACAAACTTTACAATCCTCATTACCAAAAGGTTAATCATCTCCGAGAGACGTTGAATTTGATGAGGAAGACCTGCTGGAGATGGAGTGAAGAAGAGAAAAACAATAAAGAGTTGTTTTACAATGATGATGACAACTCGAGAAGAAGAGGAGAGTAGTGGAGATCAAACTCCTCCAAATAGTCCTCAGAAGAACAACAACAGTGAAGGATCACCTAGGGGAGCAGCTCGGCGGGGGAGTCCCTATGAGGACATCGCAGCTTGAGTGACATTTATAATGTCACCGAGCCAATTGAGCTAACAGAAGATTATACTCTCTATTGCCTACTTGCAGAGAGTGACCCCAATCACATTTGAAGAAGCTGCTTTCGGGATAAGAAGAGGAGAAAGGCCATGGATGAAGAAATTGAGGCTATAAAGAAGAATGATACTTGGGAATTAACTACTCTCCCTGCAGGACATAAAGCAATAGGAGTGAAGTGGGTCTATAAGACGAAAACCAATCAAGAAGGCAAAGTTGAGAAGCATAAGGCAAGATTGGTGGCGAAAGGGTATAAACAAAAATTTGGAGTTGACTATGAAGAAGTATTTGCACCCGTCGCAAGAATTGATACTATTAGGCTTCTCATTGCGCTGGCAGCGCAGAACAGATGGAAGATATATCAAATGGATGTGAAGTCGGCCTTCTTGAATGGTTATCTTGAAGAAGAAGTATATGTTGAACAACCGCCAGGCTATGAAAAGAAAGGTGAGGAAGAAAAGGTTTATCGCTTGAAGAAGGCGTTATATGGATTGAAGCAGGCCCCACGAGCCTGGAATATGAGGATTGACTCATATTTTTAAGAGCACGGCTTCAGGAAAAGTCCTTATGAGCATGCCCTATATCTGAAGAAAGAAGAACGAGGATGGAGATATCATGATCGTTTGCCTGTATGTGGATGATATGATCTTCACCGGCAACAATCCGGTATGTTCGAGGACTTTAAAAACTCAATGACAAAAGAATTTGATATGACAGATTTGGGACAAATGGCATACTTCCTTGGAGTCGAGATAATACTGGGGAGATGAAGGAACTTTCATCTCACAAAAAAAGTATGCAAGTAGCATACTATCAAGATTTAAGATGGATAATTGCAAATCAAGAGCCACGCCATTTGAAGCGTGCATGAGGCTAAAGCAAGACTCGAAGAAGAAGAAGCGATCAATCCTACACTATTCAAGAGCCTGGTGGGAAGCTTGAGGTACTTAACCTTTACAAGGCGGATATTATGTTATTTGTTGGGCTAGTCAGCAGATTTATGGAGCAGCCGAGACGAGACCACTTTGCAGCAACAAAAAGAATCCTGCGATACATCAAAGGCACACTTGGGTTCGGACTATTCTACTCCGCTTCTGAAGCGTCGAGACTTATTGGCTACACCGATAGCGATTATGGAGGAGACATTGATAGCAGAAAGAGCACGTCCGGGTACGTGTTCAATATCGGATCAGGTGCATTTTCATGGTCCTCAAAGAAGCAAGTGGTAGTTGCACTCTCGACATGTGAAGTCGAGTATGTTGCAAAGCATCATGTACTTGTCGGGCCGTCGGATAAGAAACATCATGAAAGAGCTCCACAACGACCAAGAAGTCCCGACAATCGATATATATGTCGATAATAAGTCGGCTATATCATTGGCAAAGAATCCAGTTTCACACAGCAGAGCAAACACATTGATACAAGGTACCACTTCATCGGGGAACGGTAAAGGCCAAAGCGGTGGAGCTAATTTCTTGCGCAGGTCCGAAGACCAAGTGGCGAGATATCTTTACAAAATCTTTGAAGACCGATGCATTCAAGAAGTTTAGAGATAGACTTGGCATGAGGAGTCGGTTTGAGGGGGGAGTATTAAAATATAAAACCGACTCCAGAATTTTTCGAGTCGGCGGAGGCTTCAAGAAGAAGCCGCAGTCCAGAAATTTCGGACTGCAAAGGGAGACACCAACGGTGTGTTGGTGTCTAGAACCCTCTCAACCCCAAGGGGAAGAGGGCTATAAATAGGGGTGAAACCCCTTGTAGAAACCAAGAAGTGAAGAAGCAAGAAGCAAGAAGAAGAGAGAAAGTGAGAGTTGGTAGAAACCAAGAGTCTCTCCTTCCTACGTGTTGAAACACGGTTCTTTTGTTGAGAGAAGGAGTTGAGTTCCTTTTGTGAGTGTCTTTCTCTTTGTGAGCCTTGAGAGAGTTTTTGCTTAATTTCCTCTTGTATTGTGAGAGTTACTTGCCTTGTAAAAACTCCTTTGTCAATAGAGTGAAATTTTATCACTTAAGTGTCTCCATTACACACCCCAGGCCCACACACATTTCCAACACGCCTCTGGTGATGCTTTTCTTTTCCCCCAACAAAGGTAATCGAGAATGCGCAGAAGATTCAATCCGTTTTTTAGAATAACAGTGGGGAAGAGGGGGGTTTGGCTGTTAATTTGTTTGGGAAAGAAAGACGCGTCAGAATCGTGGACTCGACGTCGATTCAAAGGAGGAGGGGGGAGAGGGGAGATATTGGAGTGGAGACGATGAACGTCGGCTGGTTAGATTTCGCTCACGCTAGCAAAAGTAGAAAAAAGAAAAAGCAACAAAGAAATAAGAGAAAATACATTGCCGGAGGGGGAGAAAGGAACTAACGGGCTGTAGAATGGCTGGCTGTAACTTCGGTAACTGCTATGCGGAAATTGAAAAAACATATTAGTCTCCAAAAATAGCAATAAGATCGTTGATCTAAAAATAGCAGAAGGAGAAAACCTTACCAGAATCGAAGCCTCAGAGAACTACTGTAACACCCCTGAAGAAGCTGATTTAATATAGTTCTTAACAATAGTCAGTTAATATCAGTTAGGTAAATCCCAGATATCGCTCCCCGACCTCATCTCCTTGACCTCATCTCCTCGACCTCATCCTCTTCCCCTTTCTTCTCTGTAATCTTAATTTTGTTAATTAATTTCTCCTTTCTCCTTGCAGAAGATTTTTTTTTTCTCCCTATACAAGAAGCCACCTTAGCTTTTTTCTCCCTATTTTTTCTCGACCCCCATTCCTATAATATATATACTAGCAGAAAAGCCCGTTCTACGCACGAGAAAAAATTAAGAAAAACTAGTTTGATTTAATGTATTTTAGAAAAAAATACAGATAATATTTTTTAAAATATAATTTTGAGCATATTATTTTAAATATATATTTTTGAAAAAATAGTTTAATTTTTAATTCATTGTGTAAAATTAATTTTAATAAAAAAAATAACCCACATATTTTAAGTGGAATTTATTTTTGTTAATAATCAAGAAATATGAAAAGCATAATAATAAAATATTAAAGACAATTTATCTACTTTTTGAAAAAAAATATATAAATTATTCTAAAATATACATATTTGACATATATACTCTAACATGTATATTTAAAAATGTTATTCTATAGTAAAACATAAAGGAAATTGAAACAAATTTATAATATAATATTACTGAAAAATTAAGCATTTGCAAATGTAGAATGTGTAGCTCATTATGAACCATCTATTTCGCTTTCTTTTTCATATGAACAAATGATCATTTCGCTACAGCTTGGATCTTCAGGTAAGTGATCTTCCAATAATTGTTGTTGGATAATCATGTTTTTTCAGTTGGGTTGTATTTGATCTTTGATCTTCTACTCCATTTGTGCAATTAAATTCTCCACTACAAAAAAATATATAACTTATTTAGTTTTGATATAATATAAATTACTCTATGAATGCAACTGTAGTATTTCAGCTCACCTTGTGTCATTTTTAATTACTTCTAGTAAGTGAGTCAGTAAAGGATGGTCTTCTTCTTTTATTCTGTGTACAAAAAATATGTTATTAAAATATAAGTGTATTAGATGGAAGCAATAAATAACAATTTATCAAGTAAAAATACATACCCAGTTTGTTATTGGGATTCGATTCCTGATTCTGGGAGTACATCTTGATATTTGTCTGGTGTCATAGTTAAACTATGGAAGTGTAAACAAATTAATTAAGTTGAAATAGGGGAAATAAAAGTTATATGAACCAAAAAATATTTAAAAGCACCACTTATATTTTTAGAGGGCCCTTACAAAAATAAATAAGTTTAATTGAAATCAAGTCGATATAATGGTTACCTGATTTTATTTTCTTTATCACTTGTATTATCGATAATCTCCTCATCATCTTCAGGTGACACAAAACTGCAAAAAATAAACAATAAATTAATTAGAAAATAAAATTTCATATAAATTTAGAATAAGATATCAACTATGCAAACCTTTTGTCATAAGCTTCATCAACGTCTGTTTGTATGAAGATAACCTCTTCATTATTTTCTGTTGGTGGTGATCTATAAAAAGTTGAATAATGACATTATGTTCATTGAACTAAAATAATATGAAAGATATTGTAATAGCAATCCTATTTATAATCGTCACACCTTTTCCTGATATTTGTAAAGTTGTCTACTCCATCTTCATCTTTGTCAATCCCATCTTTCTTTGTGTCGATACTATCTTCAATAAAAATACCTTTTACTTTTTTTGTTTGTTCAAAAATTATTTCTGGTTGGAATGGTAATATGTTAACCACTTCATTGATTGTGATAGTTCTTTCACTATCAATAATATTTTTTTTAATTATTTCAAAATTATGGCATGATCCTAACAGATCTTCAATGATAGTGGAATCGTCTTTCTGGAAACACAATATTTTAATTATGATCAAATTGAATAAATGATCTAAGACATCCTAACTTATGAAATTAATAATATACTTAGATAATATAATGCAATTGAGTAGCTGTATAACAAAAAAATAGTCTGCCACTTGAATCTTGCAAAATACAATCCATATTGGAAGAAGAGGTTTTTATTGTGATCTTACTGTGATACCTGCAACAGTAAGTTATTATATCACAATGTTATGTGTATCATTTGAAAAAAAATTAAATTATATAATAATATTAAATAATATACCTACACTCATAAACAGGGTTTATGACATTGCAATTGGCACAAAATAAAACACACATCTCGTAGGTCATATCTTTGTAACAGTGCAAACACTTCATGAAGTAAATTTTATTTTGGTGAATGTTAATCACACAACCAGTAATAAATATTCTCAGCTCCTGCAAACGTTTTGTGTTAATTTAATCAAATATATTGTATTAATTTTATTAAATAATAAAAAACAAACGAAGATGAAAGTAAAGACTTCATAATATTAAAGCATCAATTATTTTAATTAATAATATTATTGATTATCATACTATTATACTGTGTATTATAGATAATTATATCTAATATTATAGTGAACTATTCTATGTAATAATAATAAACTATGCACAAAACAATATTGAACAAAATTTATTAAAACTTAAAAATTTGGACATATTTGTAGAAAATTGAAAATTTGAACTTATTTATAGAAAATTGAATTTTTGAATATATTTATAGATAATTGAGGTAAAAAAGTATAACTATTTTTGCAACAGTTATTTGATAATAAATACTACATCAATAAATTTCTTTAACCATGTGACTACATATTTTAATAAATAATGGAGATTAATCCAAATATCTAAAATGTATTTCCTAATGAACTATATACTTCTACAACTTCTAATAGAGATGAAGTAGTACATTCAACATCATCTTTTGACAAAAAATTTATGGGACTGGAGACACTATTTTCTTGTTCTTTGTAGGAATCTTTTGATGTGTGAGAAACTGTATGTGATCTTAGTAATTTCCTGTATTCAACTGCAGTCATCCTCTGGCGCTTAACTTCATATTTGCTCTTCTCCTCAGGTGACAACGTCTTAACTTCATATTTGCTCTTCTCCTCAGGTGACAACGTCTTAACTTCATATTTGCTATTCTCCTCAGGTGACACGTCTTAACTTCATATTTGCTATTCTCCTCAGGTGACAACGTCTTAACTTCATATTTGCTCCTCCTCAGGTGACAACGTCTTCCACTTTTCAAGTAATGCAATCTCAATCCATGATTTATACCTATATCTCTCTTTGATCTTTGAACTTTCCAGTAAATGATATATCATTAACGGTGTCCTACTTTTTTGAACAAAGGTTATTGGAAGTATGTCTTCTAAATCATCTGTTGGTGTTTTTTTTTGGTTTTGTTATTCTCGACATCATTTTTAAACACTTGATAATCCAGCTTAGCCATCATAAAATAAGGTCATTTTTCATGGTCTGGCAAAGCTTTCCAACATAATGATATTGCAATATGATGGTCCGTACGATGTGGGTACTCTTTTCGTAAATTCTCTTCTTCAATTTTCACATACTGGCAAAATACGGGTGACAATCGAGCTCTTGAATGATACATAATGAATATCTAACACAGAATAAGACATATCATTAAAAGTTTAACAAAAAATAAAAATCTTAAATAAATTAATTAAATATAAGCATGATTATTTTTATTAATATAATTATTAATATGTTTATTAAAAATAAGGAACGTGCATATCAAATAATAAAAATAAATTTAACTACTAAAACATAATAATATTTACTATTAAAATTTTAATTTTAAATATTTCCTAATCTTAAATAATCAAATAAACATAATGAAATATAAAAATAGTATAACTATTAATATTATTATCTATTATTAGTTAACATAAAATAATAAATATCAACGACAATTAATAATATTAAATAAATATCCCAACATCACTAAATACAGGTACTATTTATTCATATAAATTTAAATAAAAGGGAGAGAAATATTCGGGGTTGGGTTTTTGGTTCAAGTGCCAAAGATAGCCGGACGGCGAGGATATTGGGAACCCAGGAGAAAAGTGAGGCTAAATCGGGAAACCAGGAGAAAAGTCAGGCTAAATTGGAACCTAGGAGAAAAGTCAGGCTAATCGGGAACCTAGGAGAAAAGTCAAGCTAAATCGGGAACCTAGTAGAGAGCAGGGAGAAAAATCAGCACCGAGAGAAGAGAGGAAAATAGAATCCAGGGAAGAGAAAATTAAAGCTGCCTAGTCAAGCCTCTCAGACATCGCCAAGGCATTAGCTAATCGAGTCCAGCCACCGGAAAACACTCAAGCCTCTCAGGCAGGATCGAGCAGGGAGAAAAATCAGCACCGAGTAGGGGTGGCAGTTTTACCCGTTTACCCGATTACCCGCTTACCCGAAAGGTAATCGGATGGATAAGGTATAAACTTATTGTATTTCGATTACCCGATTACCCGATAAAAAAATTACCCGATTACCCGACTCTTAAATGAAACGGATATGGATAATGGGTATTCTTTACCCGGTTACCCGATTACTCGGATGGTAATTTGGTAATTATTTAAAACTTTATGCCCTTATTTGTTTGATACATTAACTAAGTAATTTTTCTTTGGTAATTTGGTAAATATTTAAAACTTTATGCCCTTATTGGTTTACTTACTCTTGGTAATTTGGTAAATATTTTAAACTTTATGCCCTTATTTGTTTGAAACATTAACCGAAGTTATTTTCTTTGGTAATTTGGTAAATATATAAAACTTTATGCCCTTATTTGTTTGATACATTAACCGAAGTAACTTTTTCTTGGTAATTTGGTAAATATTTAAAACTTTATACCTTAATACATTAACTTTATATCTTTATCCTTTTATTTACCTGATTACCCGGTTACCCGCGGGTAATCGGGTAAAAGACTCGACGGAATAGCTAATTGTTATTCGGGCGAAACGGGTAACAGAATACCGGGTATGGTAAACGAAACGGGTAACGGAATACCCCTTACCCGTTTCATTTATTACCCGTTTACACCTTAGCACCGAGAGAAGAGAGGAAAATAGAATCCAGGGAAGAGAAAATTAAAGCTGCCTAGTCAAGCCTCTCAGACATCGCCAAGGCATTAGCTAATCGAGTCCAGCCACCGGAAAACACTCAAGCCTCTCAGGCAGGATCTTCTTCCTTTCGTTGTTTGCTATCGCTCCCTCTGTTCTCTCAACCTCACCCTCTGCTCCCAAATCACCGATAAGACCCTCACGCTGGTCTTGCATCACTGCTGATCGACGCTACTGTCAGTTAATATCTCTAAATCTAAGCTCTTTACGCATGTTGGGTTGTCGGATTTGGTGTTGAACTGTGACTTGTTGTTCGACATTTTGGAGAAGAAAAGGATTCTCGAACTGAAAATCGTCGATCACCTTAGAGAAAATGGACGATCAGGTAGCAGGAGCAGCGCATTTTGGAGAAGAATTGGATTCTCGAACTGAAAATCGTCAATCACCGTTACGTGGGTTTCTGCGTGCGAGAGAAGCAGGAATGCGTGCCGGTACTCTCTCGCTGCAAGCCTTTTGGCTTTCGTAATTTATTTTTGGTTACCTTTTTTTTTGTTAGATCCCTCAACAGCAGAAAAGAGAAAAAAAAAAAAAAAAAAAAATCATAGACAAAGAAAATACCTTCCGTGGCCTGAGAGAAGAAAGATAACTAACTGAGTGAAGAGCTGGACCTTCGGTAACTGTTATGCGGAAATTAACAAAAGTATCAGTCTCCAAAAAAATAGTAGTCAATTAGTGGATCCAAAAATAGCAGTGGAAGGAAACTGACCTGAATAGAAGCCTCGAAAAATTGCTCTTACTCGCAGGGAGAAGCTGCTTTAATATAGATAGTTAGGTTAGAGTAAATCCTTGATATCACTCGAACCCCTGATATCTCTAATCCCTATCTAATCTAACCCCTGATATCTCTAATCCCTATCTAATCCCTGATATTTCTATTTAACAAATTCCTCCTCATATTTTAATTTCACAAATTCCTATTTGATATTCCTATTTCACAAATCCTTATTTGTTTCTCTTTAATTTTTCTCTCTACAGAAGAAGCCACCTCAGCATTTTGCTCTCTATTTTTTCTTGACGCCTATTCCTATAATATATATATATAGATATATGTATGCACCAAAATGTGCATGACCCAAATTCAATAGGTCCAGGAGTCCATCGACCCATCAAACAAAGTTCGTGGACAGGCCTCGACAATTCTCGAAGTAATCCGACGTAGCCCATCGCCAGGATCCCGTCTCGTCGCATTATCGACACAGTGAGTCACCGTCTAGTCAGCAACGACTCGGTGAGTCATCGCCACATCAGCGCGAGTCAACATACAGTCATCTACCTCAAACGTGGACATAAAAACACAGAAAAAGGGCCACGATCCTCATTCAAGGGATCTCAAGGGAGTTCCTGGTCTCCCTCCTTCCCTCTTCTCCCTCAACTTCACGAGCAGAAAGGGGATCGTGATCCCCTTTCCCACGCAAAATCCCTCAACAACCACACAAAATGGCTACAAAAGGCCAGAAGTTCCCTGTTCGAGGGGTTGGAGAAATCACATTCGAAAGACTCTCTTAACATCAGTGCAGAAGCTCTCTCGTCCCCAAACCGAAGGTCCAAAACTCCCTTCACCGAGAAGAGTTCCTCACGCACAGAGGTTCTTTCATCGCAAAGAAGTTCAACATCTGCAGATCATCGCTCTACAGTTCGACCAGAAGCAATTCTACACCGTCGCCGGCATCGTCACAAGTTAAAATACACGGAACACAAACACTTCCGTCCGACTGACAAAAGCCACACCAGATCGTGTACACCCGTTTATGCAACTCGAAGTCTCGACGACGACCTCGCAGGAGCCAAAACTTCACCAAATTCACACGGAGATCGAATCAGAGGAAGCCTAGGAGAGTGAACTCGCATTCCTTGATATTTACAACACACCTTGTAACAAATTTATTCTAAAGTAATTGAAAACTTCTCTTGGTCGCGCCTCTTCGCGGACCGGCGGATTTTCGGTGAAACAGATTTGGCATAGCCGGTGGGACCTTTCCTACCTCTCATCTCCTTCTCTGTCCAAAAAAAAAAATCTCCAACCTCAACCATGGCCAACAACGGCAACAACAACAACAACAATGGAGGCAAACAAACTGCCTCCTCGAGCTCTGCCAAACCGCGACTGCAGGTTCAACCATTGGAACTCGCGGATCTGCCGCCGCATCGCCGGCCAACGTTCGCGTCCCTACCTCACCACCACCGGGCACTCGCCCAATGACGAGAGCTATGGCCAGGAACTTGTCTGTTGGACAAGCTCCTTTCATGCGCGACGCTCGCCGTCCAAGCGCCTTATTCGTGCCACAGGCTACCGCGGCCTCCAACAAACCAGCCACGGTCGCCGCCAAACTGCTGCCAGCGATGGCCAAGCTAACATATCTGGCTGTTGCTGCATCTCCTTCTCCTCGCAGCCCGACTGCCAGCCCGACGCAGTCGCCGCCATCACAGAGAAGCTCTATTTTTCCCACCTTGGTACAGCAATACGAGCAAAGCGGGGGCATCTCCTCTCTCTCCGCTGCGAGAACACGCTCAATACAGCCTCCTCTGTACAGAGAACATCGGCGACAGACAACTCGCCTGTTATGCTGGTCTCACACGACCTTCTGGCCGCACTCAATGCAGCAGTTGGTCCACCACCTATCCGTTCACCTCGCCGACAAACACCGGCGACCTCCCCTACCGCAACATCACCTATCTCATCCTTCCGATTCTCACCGGCGGTTGTCACTGCAAGCCAGTCGTCGCCCAGAGCCACTCTCCGTAATCAACCTGCGACTGGTCCTTCTGAACGGTCCCCCACAGCGACAACACCCTCAATGAAGTCACCAACAAAGGCTTCATATCTCCAAGCCGCGTCGAGAACAACTACTCCGACGCAAACCGTCAAGATGGCTGCAATGACAACCTCGGCCAAAACCAATGAAGAACAGCTTGCCGAAATGCAAGCTGCGATAAAGGAGCAAAGCGAACAGCTGCGCATAAAAGATGCGCAACTTGCAGCCCGTGATGCTCAACTAGCAGCTCGCAATGATCAAATTGCGAAGACGTTTGAACGGCTTGAAATGGGCACAACCACCAATAACACCGGTGGCGTCTCTCAAGAAGTCAACCGAAATCGGCCGACTACCAGCGCCTCAGCCGAACTGCCGTGAGAAGACACTTCCTCCGACGACGAGCTGCCGCCCATCGCTCCAGTGTCCATCCGCAGAGGCCGACCAGAAGTGGATCCGTCTGCTCTCACACTTGACGCCATCACAGAGCTCGTCAACTGTGCAGTACGAAACAGCGCCGGCGACCACAAATCAGTCGCCTACAAGAGACCGTACACACAAAGGATTCAGAACATCCCAATGCCGATCGGTTATCACCCTCCCAAGTTTCAACAATTTAACGGTGACGGCCACCCAAAGCAGCACGTCGATCACTTCATAGAGACTTGCAACAACGCCGTCACAGACGGCGACTTGTTGGTCAAACAGTTCGGCCGGTCGTTGAAGGGAAATGCCTTCGATTGGTACATCGAGCTGCCCCAAGAATCTATTGACAGTTTGGAGCAACTGGAGAACGAATTCCTTAGTCGATTCTACGTACTCGGAGTACTGTAACACTAGTCGAGATCGCCAATCTCAAACAGAAGAAGGGCGAAAAAGTGGTCGACTACATCAACCGATGGAGGAACCTGAGCCTCAATTGCAAAGAAAGCTTGAATCTGTCTCTCGAAGCCGAAATAGAAATGTGTTCACGGGGAATGCGATGGAACCTCCTCTGCTACATACAGAGCCGAAGGTCGAAAGATTTCCAGGAGCTCGCAACAGAAGCTCACAATATGGAAACTTGATAGAAGAACGAGGAGAAGAAGGATCCTCTTCCGCCGACCCTCGCAAAAAGGGGAAGGCACCTGCTGCGACCGCGCCCAAAGAAACGAAAGAGAAATCAAAATCCTCTTTCGGTACAAATACTGTCGAACCGATCAAGGTCGGAAGTAAAGTCAAGCAGACCTACCTCCCACGACAATTGACGGGAGGCTTCAAGAAGCTGACACTGGAAGAACGACAGACAAAGACATATCCCTTTGCCGACGCCGACGTTCCCATCATGCTCGACCAGCTGCTCGACAATCAACTATTGAGGCTGCCAGAAATCAAAAGACCTGGCGACCAATCCAAAAGCAAAGATCCAAATTTTTGCAAATACCATCGACTGGTTGGGCACCCGACGGAGAAATGCTTCGTCTTGAAGGATCGCATCATGGAACTGGCGGCGCAAGGCCGTATTGAAATTGAAGGAGCTGAAAACATAGCCTCCTCATATGCCATCTCCATCCGAGCCGAGCCGAATCAGCTAACTCGGCCAAACAAGAAGCAGGCCACCAAGAAGGAGTACCGACCAAAGCCCGGTTCCTCCAGCCGACCTCATAACAACAAACGACCACCGACTAAGGTCGCACCAAAACCGGCGCCCCGAGAAGAAGCTGCAGCCGATGCAGAGGGGTGGATCTTGGTCACCCGGAGAAAGAAGCCTATTCGAGAAATCGAACCGGCACCGGTGACCATCAAAACAAAAGCAAAGCGGCCAAACAAAAGAGCCGCGAAACGTCAAAGAAAAGCTCCTAGGACTGACGTCCAGGGGGCAAACAAAAAGAAAAGAAGACCCGTCACATTGGCGGAGTTCTTCCTGAAGGAGTTCCTCTCGCCGCCTGCAATGGTGGCGACCTGCTCAACAGCTCCTCCCGAACAAACGACAACAAAAGAGAAGGGCAAAAGACCAGTCGTCGAATGCGACGACCTAGAGACGTCGCTCAAACAAATCTCACATCTCAACAAAATAGAAGATGACCTCGATTTGGACATCAGGTCCAGACAAGCCCTAATCCGAGTCCTCGACAAACCAGAGGAACTCAAAGCCGAGCTTGAGACGTTGATGATGAGAAAGAACGACCTGCCGAAAGTCGGGTTAACCCCTCCTTTTCGAAAAGAAGAGGAAGATGCCTACACCAAAGCGCATCTCGCAAAGTCGGAAGAAGCTCTGGCCGTCACATGCCCACTCTGCATTACATTCAGAGAGGAAGACACACAATTGGGGTCGAAGAATCACAACAGACCGTTGTTCGTCTCCGGCTACATCAGAGACCACAAAATCAACCGTATCCTCATCGACTGTGGATCTGCAGTCAACATTCTGCCCATCCGCACGATGAAGAATATTGGTCTCTCTGCTGGTGACCTTTCTCCATGTTCTCTCCTCATTCAAGGTTTCAACCAGGAGGGCCAGAGAACACTCGGCATGACGAACCTCAAGCTGCACATTGGGGACATGGTAGCCGACACTCCTCTTCAAGTCATCGATTCCAGGACGTCCTACAACTTGCTCCTGGGTCGACCATGGCTTCATTCAAACGGGGTCGTGCCATCCACACTGCACCAATGCTTCAAGTATTAGGAAAACGGCGAGCAGAAGACGGTGTATGCCGACGAAAGCCCATTCACAGAAGCAGAGGCATCGTTCGCAGATGCTAAATTCTACCTGACGACCAGACCGACAGTTAAATTGTCACCTTGGTCGAACCAAGCAGCGAACGCCAAAAGCACCCCGACGCAGGCTGCATCGTCCAAACAACCGGCGCAGGATGCAACACTCAAACAGTCATCGCAGCCCACAAAACCACAGACTCCGACACAAGTTGTATCTCCTAAGCAGACCACGACGCAGGTCGTATCTCCACAGCAGCCGGCATATGGTCACAAATCGGCCATGGCCACTCTAGCGCCGAAGCGTCCCAATGTACCCATCCTGCGGTACATTCCACAGTCGCAAAGGAAGAAAGGAGAAGCTCCCCTGGTCGCCTGCAACAAAATCCAGCCGACCCCTTTGCCAGAAAAAGTCACGCTTCCTCTGCCAAAATTAGAGGAGCGAAGTATCGTGAAGCTGTTGCCGAACCAACAACAATTGCCGGCTACACGCCCAGATGAAGGCTTCGACCCGAACGCCTACCGGTTGATGGCCAGAGCAGGGGGTAATCTCACGAAAGACGAGATTCATGCAAAACCTCCTGTGACCTTACCCGTCTTCACTCCAGAGCAGGAGAAATTGAAGAATGAAGGGCATCGCATCAGTCAAGGTCGCCTGGGTCTCGGATATGAGAGACCAAAACCAATCAAAATCTATACAGCCCAAGCCAAGCCGGTCAAGATAACCAGAAAGTCATCTGCAGATGTGCACCAGGTCTCAGTTGGCCAAATCCCAACGGAGAAACAAAATATTCCAAAGTCGGTGATTATTTACACCAAAGCTGCCATCAATCAAAGTCGGCCAAAGAAAGACGGTGGTCCAGTCGTCATCTATACGTTGAAGGCAGCCATTGCTCGAGCTCGTGCCTACGACTCAGTCACGGTGAACCACATCTCCGTCACCGATGACGAACAAGAAGATGAGGAATTCGTCTTGAAGGAGGCTCCGGCCGAATTCGAAGAAGGAGGCTAATCGACCGTCGACGAATTAAAGAAAGTCGACCTAGGCACAACAGAAGACCCGCGGCTGACATTCCTCAATGCTTCGCTGACGGCCGAAGAAGAAGCTGAATATATGGCGTTACTCCATGAATACCGAGACATCTTTGCCTGGAATTACACGGAGATGCCCGGCCTCGACCCACGCGTGGCAGTCCACAAATTGGCGGTTCATCCCTCTGTTCGGCCAGTGAAGCAATCGCAACGACGATTCCGGCCAGAACTGGTGCCAGAAATCGAAAAGGAGGTCGACAAGTTGATCGCGGCAAATTTCATCAGGGAGGTGAAGTACCCGTCCTGGAATGCAAACATCGTCCTAGTCAAAAAGAAGACTGGCCAAATTCGGGTCTGTGTCGACTTTCGCGACCTGAACAAAGTGTGCCCGAAGGACGACTTCCCTCTGCCAATTACCGAGCTCATGGTTGATGCGACAACAGGTCACGAAGCCCTATCTTTCATGGACGGGTCCTCTGGCTACAACCAAATTCGGATGGACCCAAAAGATGAGGAGCTCACCGCCTTTCGCACTCCAAAAGGGATCTTTTGCTACAAAGTGATGCCGTTTGGACTCAAAAATGCCGGTGCGACATATCAACGAGCGATGCAAAATATCTTCGACGATTTCCTCCATAAGAGAGTCGAATGCTACGTCGACGATTTGGTGGTGAAAACAAAGCAGAGAGCGGATCGCCACCTCGACCTCAGGGCGGTGTTCGAGAGACTTCGGCGGTTTCAACTCAAAATGAACCCGTTGAAGTGTGCTTTCGGCGTCACCTCCAGAAAATTCTTGGGGTTCATCGTCCATCATAGAGGAATCGAAATCGACCAATCGAAAATCGACGGCATTCAAAAGATACCGGAGCCCAGAAACATTTCTGAGCTTAAAAGCTTCCAAGGTCACCTGGCGTACATCCGCCGTTTCATTTCGAACCTCGCCGGGAGGTGCCAGCCTTTCAGTCGTCTACTAAAGAAGGGTACACCATTCGAGTGGGACGACGCTTGCCGGAACGCCTTTAACAACATAAAGGCGTACCTCACCAAGCCACCGGTGCTCGTAGCTTCGATCGTCGACAAACCACTGCTGCTATACATCGCAGCACAGGAGAAGTCGGTGGGAGCTCTTTTGGCTCAATGTGATGAGGACAACAAAGAATGTTCTCTGTATTATCTCAGCCGAACACTGGTGGGCGCCGAGCTCAACTATACACCGATCGAGAAGACCTGTCTGGCTCTCATATTCGTAGTTCAAAAGCTTTGGCACTACCTTCTGGCGCATTCAACGAACCTCATTTCGCGAGCTGATCCGTTGAAGTACATTATGTCGCGGCCAATCCTCTCTGGTCGATTGGCAAAATGGGCGCTGCTCCTCTCTGAGTTTGAAATCAACTACGTGCCGCAACGAGCTATCAAAGGCCAAGCTCTGGCCAATTTCTTGGCCGACCACCCGGTGTCGGCCGAATGGGAGTTAACAGAGGAATTCCCAGACGAAGAAATATTCCTGGTCGAAGTGCTTCCCCCTTGGGAAATGTATTTTGACGGCGCCGCACGGAGAAATGGAGCTGGCGCCGGAGTCCTTTTCGTCTCCCCAAAGAAGGATCTACAGCCGTATTCGTTCGCGCTCACCCAGATTTGCTCGAACAATGAAGCAGAGTACCAAGCCATCCTCCTCGGCCTTGGTATAGCGGTCGAGATGCAAATGCCGCAGTTAAACATCTACGGTGACTCGGCTTTGGTCATCAAACAATTGACAGGAGAGTTCGAAGTCAAGAAACGCGAGCTCGAACCTCTCTAGAGATATGCCGGTGAACTTTTGGCCCAAATCCCGGAAGTTTCACTCCACTATGTCCCTCGCTCCGAGAATGGGCCAGCCGACGCATTAGCCGCCATTGCTGCCAGCTTAGCACACTTCGACGAACGGCCAAACCAAGTTCCCATTTGTGAACGATGGGTCATTCCTCCACCACTCGAGGAAGGAAAAGACGAAGAGCTAACAGAGGAGTTAGAAGAATCTCTCCCTATCTCGGCTAACCAAAATCAGACCGAGGACTGGCGCAAACCTATCATCAACTTCCTTCATCACAGCACACTCCCAGTCGACCTGCGAGAGCGAGTCCAAATTCGTCGGACAGCTCCTATGTACGTTTTCATCAACGACGTACTCTACCGAAGGTCGTACGAAGGTCTGCTCCTTCGCTGCCTTTCAAAAGAAGAGGGGCTACAAGTGCTGAAAGAAACACATGGTGGGATCTGCGGCGCACATCAAGCTGGCCCGAAGCTCCACCTGCAAGTTAAACGACTCGGCTATTACTGGCCAACTATGCTCAGGGATGCCATCGAAATGGCTCGAAACTGCAAACCATGCCAACTCCATGCCGATTACATACATCAACCACCGGTGCCGCTTCACCCGACGGTCGCTTCCTGGCCATTCGAAGCTTGGGGTATGGACATCATCGGCCCTATCACCCCTAAGTCCGACTCTGAACGGCAGTACATCTTGGCTGCCACCGACTACTTCTCCAAATGGGCTGAAGCTGCAGCCTACCGAGAGGTCAAGGCCACCACCGTCGCCGATGTCATCCGAACTCAACTCATATATAGATATGGAGTTCCACGGTATATTGTGACGGACAACGGCACACCCTTCAGAAACAGAGTCATGGACCGCTTCTGCAAAAAATTTCGCATACAACAGCGGATGTCGTCGGCTTACAACCCGGTAGCCAATGGACTCGCAGAGGCTTTCAACAAGACACTCTGCAAAATTCTCAAGAAAACGGTCGGCGCCCATAAAAAGAGCTGGGATGAAGAGCTTCCCGAAGCTTTATGGGCATACAGAACGACGGTCAGAACGCCTACCCAGTCGACTCCATACTCGCTGGTTTACGGCACCGAAGCAGTGCTCCCTCTCGAAATACAACTCCCTTCCTTACGCATAGCTATAAGAGAAGGACTGACGACGGAGGAATGCACCCAACTGAGACTCGCAGAACTTGAGTCTCTCGATGAACAACGACTCGAGGCACAACAACGTCTCGAGTGCAATCAGTCCCGTATGACCCGAGCCTTCAACAAAAAGGTATGACTCAGGTCATTCCAGAAGGGCGATCTCGTGCTCGTAGTAAGACGGCCGATGCTCTTTACTAGCAAAATCGGAGGCAAATTCGCACCAAAGTGGGAAGGACCTTACGTGGTGCAGGAGGCCTATACCAATGGCGCCTACAAGCTCATCACTGCAAACGGGTCAGAGCTGCCAATAACCAACGGTAAATTTCTCAAACAATTTTACCCATGAAGAAGGCAGCAAAGAAAAAAACAGAGAGGAAGAAGAGAACTTCGAAAAAAAAACGAGCACGGACTTCTCATTGCAAAAAAAAAAAAATCGTAATGGGAACAGTGCAGGTCTTGCAACACAAAGGCGAGGTACAAAAAAAAAAGTCTTCTTTCAAGCTTCGCAACAAAAGGCGGAGCTACAAAAAAAAAAAAAAGAAGAAAGAGAAGAAGCCTCACAAAAAAAAAATACGAGGCAAACAACAAACAAAAAAATGCAAAGGAAAAGAAAGAGTGAGATGACATCAAAGTCGCGAAAGTTCGAAACCGGCAAGTTGTCCCTTCAAACGGATCACTTCAGCTTGGGCGTCAGCTAGCTCTTGTCCTTCCTGTTCGGTGAAGGTAGGCTGAGCTCGAACCTTAGCCAAACGTCGAAGAATAGTGGCAGCCTCTTCATCTTTCGCATCAAGCTGTCTCTGATCGATCGCAAGTTGTGTATCCAAAGTGTCAAGGTGAGCTGAAACCAGAGCGAGCTGTTCGTGAAGTCGCCTCTGCTACTCTTCTGCAGCCTTCCGAGCCACCCGATTCTGGTCGACATTAGCGGACAGTTGGTCACGACTGCTGCTCACATGTCGCTCAGCTTGAGTAAGATCAGCCTCTTCAACTTGGCTCTCGTCTAGACTGAGCTTCCCCTCCAACGAACAGCACAAATGCTGAAGTCGAGCCGCTCCGGACGCCAACTCCTCAACCCAATGCCCCAATATAGAGGTGTCGATACCTACCTCAATCAGCTTCTCAAGGCAGACGAAGGCATCCTCCACCAGCTCAGGTGAACTCGGATCGCTGGCCGACAAAAGGTCTGTCTGGATGAAGTCCTTCCACAACCCCAAAGCCGCCTTTTGAAGTCTCAGCTTGATTCTCGTCGATGGATGTCTCGAGGGCCCCTGTAGAAACAGAGGCTATGAGTTCGAGGGAGGAAAGACGAACAAATATATATACGAAAAGGAGAAAAGGAAATCATGACTTACCGACAAAGACTTCGAAGAGGTCGAATGATCGCTGCCTGGCGGATGAAGGGCTGATGACGGCTCTCCATCAGTCAGAGGCAAAGACACAATAGAGGGATGAACCACGGTGACCGGAGTCGCTGGGATAGGACGAGAGGAACCGGGGGCATCACGCTGAATTCCCCCAACGGCCACTTGGCTCAAACCGGCGGTCGTGACTCCATCCATAGTCGCCTCTGCTTCGGTTTGAGGGGATGCATCATCAGCAACCATTGTCGTATCGTCCTCCACTCCATCGAGTATAGGATCAACGGCAGATAGCGGATTCTTACGGAATCGCATTCTGGCAAGGTCTGCCAAAGAGACATGATCTTCCTCGTCCAGCATTGAGTGTTGAGGGAGTTCCAATCCAAAAAGGTCCAACGGCTCGTCCAAAGTCGGAGTAAGTTGAATCTCCTGCGAGTCATCCAGCTGAGCTTCTCTAGTAGGCCCCTGAGACGGACCTGGTAGAAGAAGAGGAGCCGAAATGGCCAAGGATTCGGGCGGTTCCAGCAGAAGAACTGGCGTGCTAGGGACGCCAGACAAATCCTCGGACGGTTTGGAAACACCACTTCGGACGCACTTGATGAAGGGCGGAGGAGTGAAAATCGGAGGCTGAACGGGTGCCTTCCGCTTGGCTGGAGCCTTCTTCTTCTTCTCCTTAGAGGCTGGAATTAGGGGTGGCAACGGGGCGGGTCGGGTCGGGTTTTTGGAAACCCGTACCGGCCCCGTGAAAAACCGGGAAAACCCGTACCCGCAAAAACCCGCCCCGCGGGTTTGATTTCTAAACCCGTACCCGCCCCGCTGGGCAAATAACCCGACCCGCCCCGCGGGTACCCGACCCGCCCAGCGGTACCCGACCCTCCCGCCCGCCCCCCCACGGGTACCCGACCCGCCCTGCCCCACGGGTGGTCCGACCCGCCCGGCCCCGTGGGTACCCGACCCGACCCGCCCAACAAAGCCACTATTACAATAAACAACACAACGAGCCGAGCAGAAACGCAGAGAGAAGAAGAAGAAGAGGAAAATGGGACTTACGTGCAAGAGAATACTTGATTTGGCGTCGATTTGGCTGATTTGGAGTCGATTTGGCTGATTTGGAGTCAATTTGGCTGATTTGGAGTCGATTTGGTGCCGATTTGAAGTCGATTTGGCACCGATTTGGAGTCGATTTAGCGTCGATTGGATGAAACGTCTTCTTCCTTGCTAAGAAAGCCTTCAATGACGACGAAATATATGTTTTGAGATGTAGAAATGAAGAAGAATGAAGAGATTAGAGTTGGAAGCTTGAAGTGTGCATCGTCGGTCGGTTGAAATTTTGGGGGAGAGGAAGAAATCGATTTGGGGGAGAACGTGAGAAGAGAAAAGTAGGGGTTTTTAGGTTTTATTGCCATATTACATTTTTACCCTTTAAAACTTTTTTTTTTACATAAGAATTAAGCGGGTCGGGTCGGGTTTTTGGGGCGAAACCCGTACCCGCCCCGGACCCGTGACGGGTTCTGCTCCCAAAACCCGAACCCCACCCGCGGGTTAAAAACGTAAACCCGAACCCGCTTTAAGCGGGTCGGGTCGGGCCGGGTTCCCCGCTAAATGCGCCCCCCCCCGTTGCCACCCCTAGCTGGAATTGGAGACGCTAGTAAAGCAAGGACCTCTAGTTGGGTCTCTTCCTCTGGGACAGACGGCTCCTTCAGCACTATACTCTTCGCCTTCGCCGCACCTTTCGAAGTAGGCAACTTCTCCTTCACTACCTTCGGACGCTACTGTTTAGCCTTGGCTTTCCCCTTCTTGGCCTTAGTGGAAACCAGCTGGTCAGGACGTGATAAGAGAACCTCTGCGTCATCATCACTCACTCGGTAGCGCAACAACTTCGGATTGAGGCACGCACCACACCCCGGTTCGAAAAGGCTCTTCCACTCATGCTAAAAAAAAAAGAGGGGAGAAGGATGAAGGAAATATCGGAAACAAAGAAGAGAAGCCAAAGGAAAGAAAACGGAAGCTCGCATACCTCGAAAATGGGGACTACGTGCTCGAGCCACGATTCTATGAAGCTCAAAGTGACACCCGGATCTGCGTCGGCACCTAGAAAGACTGGCACTTCTACGTGACCAAAAGGCCTCGCGACGCTGATCCTCCACGCCTCTAAGAGTGCCGAGAGAGACTCTGCCCTGCGCTGGTCAGAGATAAGCACGCCAGGAAGATCCTGGCAAAAGCCAAACTGTCTAGCGAATCTATGAGGGCTGTAAGGCTCGATAGTCAGAGTGTCGCGCTGCAGATAAACCAAGGAAGTCGATCGAACACACAGAAAATAGTCTGATTCGATCGAAGAAGCCACGTGACTCCTTGCGTCAAGAAGAATGCCAGAAGGAAGAGCCTCGGCTGGATACCAAGTCTTGATCGAACTCTTCCAAAACAATGCACGGGCTTCGACCGGAGTAAAATGTCGGCAGAGTTCTGGGTTCCGATACACCCACATGAGAGGACCAGAGCCCTCTCTAGGATCTGTGCCATGAGCACCAAAGCACTGCGCCAGCCAGGCACAAAGAAACGGCCAAGCTATGCGACCCGGAGAGAAACTGTTGAGACTTCGATAAAGATGCGCCAGAGCCGCCCCGGCTAAGCCTACTTTAGTTCCGCTCGCCATAAAACATGCCATCTTGAAAGTATCCGGTCGCATGGCAAAACCCGCCATAGGGATCACATTGCGACATAGCCAGAGCGCTAAAAATGCTGCCAGGTATACCTCATCTGCAAGGGCCTCTGGTACGCCATGTTCAATGAGGACCTGATTTTGGACGGCCGAACGATCTCTGCTACGGGACTCCGTCATCTTGCTGCGATCAGTCCAAGGGTCGAAAGAAGGAACGACCCCTTCCTCGGTCGCGGAACCAGAAAAGATGTCCAATCCGAAAAGGACACAACAGGACCCTTCTTGTCTCCCGGGGTTGCGGCGGACGGTAAATCCGGTAGAATGCCAACAATAAATATGGCACGCTCTCGGCAACGGCAAAGCTCGGGACAACAAGAAAGTCAGCCACCGTCGGCACCACTTCATCATAAATAGAGCCAGAAACGGGCAGCCCACAAAGGTGATGTAAGTCCCACAAAGAAATCGAGAGCTCCCCACCTCGAAAACATTGTGTTTGTCGATGGGCACCACAGCTCCGTGAAAGCATGGATCACGTGGAGTGGAACATTGATAAGTGAAAGCCGGCGCGGATTGCAGTCAATATGCCCAGCCTAGCCAAGATCTCCGGACAAGTACGAGCGATAGTGCAAGTCCATTCGGGTGAAAAGGCACGTGGCGGGGAAAAAGGAACCGGTGGCGCAGGGTGTGAATCGTCCCAAACGCCAAACCGAGGATTATGAATCGATAACTCGGGCGCTGTGTACATGGCTAACTTGTGCAGAGGGCTCAACAGAACATTCCCCCCAGCTTGATGCGAAGGAAAGGCCGCTTGTCGCAGAAGGTAACAAATCTGGTTGTCCTCGACTACTGGACGACTCCACAAGTCATGCGCACTCAGGATCGTGGGCGCAGACACGGACTGACCTCCAAATACCGATTCGCCGTGAGGTAATAACATCGACTTCTCTTGTCCGTTTGAATCTCTAACCCGCAGGCAGCGTCGCGCAACACCATCGGATAGAACAGAGATATCCGCGAAGGTCAGACCAAGGAGGGAAATTGAAGCTGAGACAGTAGACATCTGCGACAAAACAAACATGTACGTCAATCACTCCTCTTACAAAAAAAAAAGAAATCATGCATCCCCCGCGAAAAAAAAAGGGGCAAAGTCGCAAATAAAAAAAAAGCGGGGGGAACCTGCGACAAAAAAAAAATCGAAGTCGCAAGAAAAGAAAAACAGAGGGACGACAAAAAGAACCAGTCGTCAGTCAAAAAAAAAACAAAAACGGAGAAACGGAAAAAAAAAGAGAGTGGGTAAAACTGAATGGCTCTACCGATTCTCTTCTGCTCGAGAAGCCAATCTAGCGCCCAGCAAAGAAGCAATCAAGCGCGACCAAAAGAATGCAGGATTCGGCGGTCGAGCTGAGTGCGATCAAAGCAA
This sequence comes from Aristolochia fimbriata, assembly GCA_019845555.1. Taxonomy (NCBI): domain Eukaryota; kingdom Viridiplantae; phylum Streptophyta; class Magnoliopsida; order Piperales; family Aristolochiaceae; genus Aristolochia; species Aristolochia fimbriata. The sequence goes on from CM034082.1 coordinate 20,159,681, forward strand.
AGTCGCTACACCCGATAGCCAATCCGGGTGGAGTACATCTTCAAATTCGCAGCCAACTACAAAGCTGTCTGCAGTCAAACCAAAAAGGGGAAGCACCCGACGACCGAGTCGGGTGCGACCAAAATAACGACACTGTCATCGGTGACCCAAACCGAGAACAGTTCCAAAGTCTCGCGGCCACCAAATCGGAGACGAACAAAACAGAGTTTTCTGGTGCTCGACGATCAAGTTAGGCGCACCAAAACAGAGAATTCAGCATCTGGCGACAAATTTAGATGCCGCATATCCGATCCTAGTGCCGGACGACCGAGTTGGACAGGAAAAGGATGTTGTGAAACACAAGTGCCCGGCGACCAGACTAGGCACAACTAAACCTATCGCGACCAGTCAAACAGTTGGCCGCGATCAAAACAGGCGCCCAAAACCAAAACGGACGTGAAGAAGAGTGCAGAGACACTACCCAACGACCGAGTCGGGTGCTGTACAACAAACTCCTGCGGCCGGCGACCGAGCCAGACGCAGCCAACAGAACAAGGTACGCAATCCATCTTCTAAAAAAAAAAAGAGAAAGACAAAGGCTGCGACAAAAAGAAGCTGTCGCCGAACAAAAAAGCCGCGACAAAAAGCAGCTGTCGCAAAAGAAAAATGCAGCGACAAAAAGAAGCAGTCGCAAAAGAAAAGAAGTGGTTGACGATCAAACTAGAGCTGACCACTCAACAGCTCGCACCCGGCGACCGGGCCGGATGCACCAACACAGGAATTCAGCCTCCTGGCGACCTAACCGAGCTCAGCCGAACCAAAGCCTTGGCATTCGGTGACCAAAACAGACGTCTAACCTCCCGGCGACTGAGCCGGCCAAGTTTAAAATGAAAACTGCAGCACCCGGCGACCGAGCCGAACGCAGCCAACATACCAGGTACGTAACTCGTTTCTGGACAAAAAAAAAGCAGCGACAAAAAGAAGCAGTCGCTAAACAAGAAAGAGGCCGCGACAAAAAAGAAGTCGCCGCCAAAAAAAAACGACAAAAAAAGAGCGGTCGTTAAAAAAAAAGATAGAGAAAAAGGTCAACACAACTCGCACCCGGCGACCCTTGCCGGCTGCGACCTCAACACAACACGCATCCGACGACCCTTGCCGACTGCGACCAGACTGCTAATTGCACCCGACGACCAAAACAGGTGTGCTAGCGCAGACAAACTGTCTCCTAGCGACCAAGCCGGATCAACCCACAGAAATTTCAGCACCTGGCGACAGAGCCAGGCACCACGCAAACTCACAACGTCTGGCACAAAAACTGTCAATTTGTCACAACAGACAAATTGACAAACACTTAGAGCGCAAGACGAGAGAAACGTAAAAAAACTCAAAAAAAAAAAGAGAGAACAACTCGAAAAAAGAAAAGAGAGAAAATGAGAGACCGAGGGAGGAGTCGAAAATGAGAGGAGAGAAAAAGAGGAAGGAAAAGGAAGAGAGAAGATAAAAAAAAAGAGAGTGGGAAACCCGGCTGACTCAATTCAATCCGAAGCTTGTCGAGAAAAAAAAAAGTTCTTTTTACAAGCATCTTTGAATTGATTCAAGAGAACTCGACGCAAGCCGGAGGGATCGAGAAGAAGACAGCAGACGACCACCACGCAGCCTCCCAAAGTCGCAGATAAAGAACAAATACCAAGACTGCCTCTCCCGAGCAAAGTCACGCATTTAATGGAGACTAACAAAAATGTCAAACTACGACAAGCAGTCAAATCGTGGACTGACAAAAAGGGGTAGGTCGCAGACAGTCAAGAAGAAGAAGAGGATTTTAAGAGCAGGTTCACAGGGGAAATTAAGGGAAGTAAATGAATTCCTCTGTTCTGGGAATTAATTGGCAAAAGTTAAGAGAAAAGGGAATTAGGGCGGGACCCACACCCTTAATGGAGGGGACACGACCAGGGAAAACCCTAGGTCGGCACCAAGCCAATTAGGCAGGACCCACCCTCCCAGATTGAGAAGGCACGACCTGGGAAAACCCTAGGTCAGCGCCAGACTAATTAGGGTGGGGCCCGCAAGTCTTCTCCTTTCCTCCTGCGTTGGAGCAACTTTGCCGAAGCCAGAGCTCTCTGCTGAGTCAGCGCCACATAGGGCGGGGCCCACAGCGCTACCTCCCTTCTCCTCCTGCGCTGCATCCTTCCCTCCTGCAAAAAAACTCAGGTCTCGCCCGGCGGGGGACTGTTTCTGAGTCAAGACCACCACAGGCGGGGGGCCCGGCGCTGCCTCCCTTCTTCCCCTCTGCTTGGAGCAATTTGCCGGCAGGGGACTCATTCTTGAGTCAGTAGCCACACACAAGCGGGGGCCCAGTGGCTGCCTCCCTTCTTCCTCTGTTGGCTGGAGCAGTTCTGCGAAGCCCAGGCTCTCTGGCAGTCCCCGGCCCCCCAGGGCGGGGGCCCACGGCAGCCTCCCTTCTTCCTCTGCTTGGCTGGAGCAATTCTGCTTGGCTTGGGGCTGTTCTTGAGTCAAGCCACCACCTGGGGGGGCCCATGGTGCTGCCTCCCTTCTTCCTCCTGGCAGCTTGAGCAATTCTGCCGCCGTCGGACTGGCTTGCTATGTCGGCCAAGCGGGGCGGGGCCCCACGGCCACCTCCTCCCTTCTTCCACTGCACTAGAGCAATTCTGCAGAAGCCGGAGCTTCATTTCTTGGAGTCCCGCCCACACAGGCCCGGGGACCCGCGGTCTTTGCCTCCCTTCTTCCTCTGTGGCCTGGAGCAATTAGTCGAGGCAGCGGGGACTGCATTGGCGTCGGCCCCACAGGGGTGGGGCCTGGCGCCTCCCTCCCTTCTTCCTCCCCCTGGACAATTCTGCTTAGAAGCCCAGGCTCTCTGGTGAGTCCCGGACCACCTGCGGGGCCCATGGGCGGCCTCCCTCCCTTCTTCCTCTGTCTTTGGCATGCAATTTTCTTGGGCCAGGAGCTCATTCTTTGAGTCCCACCACCACCAGGCCCGGGGACCTGCCGCTGCCTCCCTTCTTCCTCTGCTTATTTGGAGCAATTCTGCTGAGAAGCAGGAGCTCTCTGTGAGTCGGCGCCACCAAAGGCCCGGGGCCCGCAGCTGCCTCCCCCTTCTTCCTCTGCTTTTGGGACAATTCTGCAGGAAGCCGGGACTCATTCTTTGGTCAGGCTACACAAGCCCGGGGCCCATGGTTCCTGCCTCCCTTCTTCCTCCTGGCAGGCTTGAGCAATTCTGCGCCCAGGGGCTCATTTGCTATGTCCCGGCCACCACACCCGGGGGCGCAGCTGGCTGCCTCCCTTCTTCCTCTGGCAGCTAGAGCAATTCTGCCGGAAGCCAGGACTCATTGCTGAGTCAGCCACCACACAGGAGGCCGGGGACCACGGTCTTTGCCTCCCTTCTTCCTCCTGCTTGGGAGCAATTAGGTCCGAGCGGGGACTCATTTCTGAGTCCCGGCCCACACCAGGCCCGGGGCCCGCACGCCTCCTCCCTTCTTCCTCTCCTGTTGGAGCAATTCTGCCCAGAAGCCAGGGCTCTCTGCTGAGTCAGACACCACCTGAGGGAGGGGGGCCCACATGTGCCTCCCTTCTTCCTCCTGCTTGGCTGGCGCAATTTTTTCTTGGGCTGTTTTGGCGAGTCCCGGCACCACCGGGGGAGGGGCCTGGCCTCCCTCCCTTCTTCCTCCTGCTTATTGGAGCAATTCTGCCCGGGCTGGGCTCATTTGAGTCGGCCCACCACAGGCCGGGGCCCACCAGCTGCCTCCCCTTCTTCCCCAGTAGTGAATTAACTTTGCTTAGAAGCCGAAGTTTGTGGCTGAGTCAGTACCATGCAATGTGGAGTTCAACTGCTTGTGTCTCTCTCTTCTCAGGTCTTGAAGCAAAGCTACCGGAAACTACACCTCTCACCAGTCCCGATGCACCACGAGTCGCCGAGTGGCACCTCTTCACCAGTAGCGACATCCAAAGTCGCCGAGGTCTGCAGAATTCGCCAAAAATCCATCGGCGTCGGCCTTCTCAGGGTTTCAAACAACTTTCGGCAACACTCAAAGCAAACCGTAGCCAGCAGCTCAACCCCAATTCGCCGTTGTTGCTCAAACACGGGCGACATCTCTGCTTTCAGGTATTCATCATCTCTCTATACCGTTACATACTCCACATGTCACGCCAGATGCAAAAAAAAAAAAAAAAATCGAAAAAAAAAAAGCAAATCTAAAAAACAAAGATGAGAGCCAAAAAAAAAAAAGAAAGAAAAGGAAAGAATGAAAAAAAAAAAATGCATACAAGGTGTACAGAAAATATACAACGTCCCTAAAAAAAAGCAAGAAGATCGGATAGGAATACATTACACAAAAGATAAACGATCCTAAAAGAGTAAGGAGGATCAACAAAAAAAAAAAAAAAAAAAAAAAAACAATTGAGGTGTGTGTGCGTTGAGTTCATTCATCTTCACGTTCGAAACTTGTTCGTTCCTCCCGAACGAACAAGTCTCGAAGGGGGCAATCTGTATGCACCAAAATGTGCATGGCCCAAATTCAACAGGTCCAGGAGTCCATCGACCCAGCAAACAAAGTTCGTGGACAGGCCTCGACAATTCTCGAAGTAATTCGACGTAGCCCATCGCCAGGATCCCGTCTCGTCGCATTATCGACATAGTGAGTCACCGTCTAGTCAGCAACGACTCGGTGAGTCATCGCCACATTAGCGCGAGTCAGCATACAGAGTCATCTACCTCAAACGTGGAGATAAAAACCCAGAAAAAAGGCCGCGATCCTCATTCAATGGATCTCAAGGGAGTTCGTGGTCTCCCTCCTTCCCTCTTCTCCCTCAACTTCACGAGCAGAAAGGGGATCGTGATCCCCTTTCCCAGGCAAAATCCCTCAACAACCACACAAAATGGCTACAAAAGGCCAGAAGTTCCCTGTTCGAGGGGTTGGAGAAATCACATTCGAAAGACTCTCTTAACATCAGTCCAGAAGCTCTCTCGTCCCCAAACCGAAGGTCCAAAACTCCCTTCACCGAGAAGAGTTCCTCACGCACAAAGGTTCTTTCATCGCAAAGAAGTTCAACATCTGCAGATCATCGCTCTACAGCTCGACCAGAAGCAATTCTACACCGTCGTCGGCATCGTCACAAGTCGAAATACACGGAACACAAATACTTCCGTCCGACCGACAAAAGCCACACCAGATCGTGTACACCCGTTTCTGCAACTCGAAGTCTCGACGACGACCTCGCAGGAGCCAAAACTTCACCAAATTCACACGGAGATCGAATCAGAGGAAGCCCTGGAGAGTGAACTCGCATTCCTTGATATTTACAACACACCCTGTAACAAATTTATTCTAAAGTAATTGAAAACTTCTCTCGGTCGCGCCTCTTCGCAGACCGGCGGATTTTCGGTGAAACAATATATCTTTAGCTTTTTCAAAAAAAACAAAACTAACTAAACCCGACCCGACCAAAACCCAATGGGTTTTTAGCAAAATCCAATTTTTTTATATAAATTTTTAAATAACTCAATAAAAATATATAAAAAATAAAAGCCCGTGGGGTAAACCCAAACCTGACCCGACTGGAGATCAAGTTTGCATTTCTAAACCCAAACCCGACCTGACCGGAGATCAAAGTTTACTTTTTCAAACGCGAACCTGACCCGAGATCAAGTTTGCATTTCTAAACCCAAACCCGACCCGACCGGAGATCAAGTTTACATTTTCAAACCCGAACCCGACTCGATGCCTACCCCTTTCACTCAGTCACAAACTCAATTCTCTGGAACCATATGCATTCCACCCTAGTTTTGCATCTGTCTCCTTTCTCATGTATATCACATTAGTACTTCCCAACAACTCAATTACTCAGTCTCAAACTTCACATAAACCATATCTATACCTTCAAATTTAGTCTTTTATCCTTTGTCTTTTTTGTATAAATCACATTAATTTGAGCCCGGATCCACTGGCCATATTGTAGGTAGCCACAGCGAATCACGGGGCGCCAAACACATGGGACCCCCTGTGCAGCGCTCAGTTGGCCCCCCGTGATTTGCTGTGGCTACCTATAATATGGCCAGCGGATCCGGGCTCCATTAATTCATAACACCATTACTCAAGCCGTACTCCATTAATTCATAACACCATTACTCAAGCCGTGCTCAATACACTACATATATCACTAGTACAAATGATATCTTTATCAACAGTTTTAAACCGTGGGCAGTGAACCCATTATCGACAGTCTTAGCCCATGGTTATTGAAACTCATTACCCACAGTTTCAGCCCATCAATCTATAAACTATCTAATGAAAAGTAGAATCCTGTCGGTGGCTTCTCAGCGGCTCTCAACTGCGTCTTACTCATACTGATGTTATGTTATATTCTCTAATCAAACTTCCACAATGTTCCACACCGCCTCAGTAATTCTCATTATTTAACTGTTCAGTGTCTTCTCTAATCTGTTAAATTTTCCGAAATCAAAGTCTTCTCTACTTTCACTGTTGAATTTCCTCAAATCTCTTCCGCAAATCCTTCGAGGTATGTTTAGATAGCATGTTTTTAGTTAATTTTTATAGTGTTATCTTTTTTAATGTTTTTTTTTTCCGTTTCAGTTCACTGTTCAATTTCCCCAAGTCAACGCCTTCTCTAATCTTTCACTGTTCAATTTGTTCAAATCTTTCAGTGCTCAACTTCCGCAAATCCTTCGAGGTATGTTTAGATAGCGTTTCTTTTCCTAAATTTCACCGCGTTCTCTTTCTCAAAATTTTTTTTTTTTCCGTTTCTGTTTCAATAGTTGATTTGCGATCTTGCATTTGTATGTGTTTTTTTTATCTATGTTTGTTTAATTTATGTAGCATACATGTCGTTTTGATTTTACAGCTCGCCGCAAGCAGGTTCAGGTCGCCGCAAACGAGCAACGCCTGAAAGGGTCGCGGCGAGCGGCCGACCCGACCTGCTCTTCCGGTATTGCGTAGGCCAGTTTGCTGGCTACTTTCCGGCTGTGGGTGATGCCGGAAAGGGGTCGCCTGAAAGTGGCAACCCTGGCCGTCGCGACTTTTGCCCGCGACGGCAATTGGACAGCCGCAGAGAGAAACAGGGTTTCTCTCTCTGTGACAGAGCTGGAGGTCAGGGATGACCTCCGCTCTGAGTCGACTCGGTCGTCTCGACCGAGTCGACCCTGCCGACTCGCCCGACTCAGTCTGGCTAACTCACTGGAGTCAGCGCAGTCGAGTCGGTGGAGCCCACCCGACCGACTCAGTCGAGTCAGCCGACTCAGCTCAACCGTATCGGGCCGAGTTCGCTTCATGGTTTGGGCCGAGTTAGCTTCATGGTTCGGGCCGAGTTCGCTGCAAGGTTTGGGCCGAGTTCGCTGCAAGGTTTGGGCCGGCCTTTCTGGGCCCTTTAGTTCTAACTGACTTCCATTGTGTCATTACAAATAATGTGTCATTACAAATAATTTGATACTGAATTAGATAGTGTCATTACAAATAATTTGATATTGAATTGTTAGTTCATTTAAAAATAATGTTCAATTACATGAAATAATTAAGTTAACATGAAAATGAATTCAATACATTTTAATAATATTTTGGAAACAAAAAATTTTATATAAAATTGTCAGCTAATTTTATATTAATAAGATTAAATACATTAAATTGTTAGCTAATTTCAACAGAATAGATCTAAATAAATAATAAAAACCAACATAACAAACAAATAAAAATTTTCGTGAAATAGTATCAAATGGTTAGCTAATTTCATGCAAAATAATAGAATTAAATAATTAATAACAACCAACATAACAAACAAAAGGTTAGCCAAACAACGGTCGATTTGGTCCCGTTAGCCAAACAACGGTCGATTCGGTCCCGTTAGACAAACAACGGTCAGTTTGGTCCCGTTAGCCAAATAACGGTCGGTTTGGTCCGATTAGCCAAAAAACGGTCGGTTTGGTCTGGTTAGTCAAACAACGGTCGGTTTGGTCTAATTAGCCAAACAACAGTCTGTTTGGTCCAATTAGCCAAACAACAGTCTGTTTGGTCCAATTAGCCAAACAACAGTCTGTTTGGTCCAATTAGCCAAACAACAGTCTGTTTGGTCCAATTAGCCAAATAACAGTCTGTTTGGTCTAATTAGCCAAACAACAGTCTGTTTGGTCCAATTAGCCAAATAACAGTCTGTTTGGTCCAATTAGCCAAACAACAGTCTGTTTGGTCCAATTAGCAAAACAACAGTCTGTTTGGTCCAATTAGCTAAACAACGATGCTTTTGGTCCAATTAGCCAAACAACGATGCTGTTTGGTCCAATTAGCCAAACAACGATGCTTTGGTCCAATTAGCCAAACAACGATGCTTTTTTGGTCCAATTAGCCAAATAACGATGCTGTTTGGTCTAATTAGCCAAACAACAATCTGTTTGGTCCAATTAGCCAAATAACGATGCGCTTGGTCCAATTAGCCAAACAACGATGCGCTTGGTCCAATTAGCAAAACAACGATGCATTTTGGTCCAATTAGCTAAACAACGATGTTTGGTCCAATTAGCCAAACAACGATGCTGTTTGGTCCAATTAGCCAAACAACGATGCATTTGGTCCAATTAGCCAAACAACGATCTGTTTGGTCCAATTAGCCAAACAACGATGCATTTGGTCCAATTAGCCAAACAACGATGCGTTTGGTCCAATTAGCCAAACAACGATGCTGTTTGGTCCAATTAGCCAAACAACGATGCTGTTTGGTCCAATTAGCCAAACAACGATGCTTTTGGTCCAATTAAACAAACAACGATGCTTTTGGTCCAATTAGCCAAACAACAGTCTATTTGGTCCAATTAGCCAAACAACAGTCTGTTTGGTCCAATTAGCCAAACAACAGTCTGTTTGGTCCAATTAGCCAAACAATAGTCTGTTAGCCAAACAACAATTTGTTTAGTCCGGTTAGCCAAATAACAGTTTATTTGCACCAGTTGGCCAAATAACAGTCGATTGATCCAGTTGGGCAAATATAACAGTCGATTGATCCAGTTGGGCAAATAAAAGTCGATTGATCCTGTTAGCCAAATAACAGTCCATTCGGTCCGGTTAGGCAGACAATAGTCAATTTGGTTCGATTTGGTTCGGTTACCAAAATAGTAGTCGACAACAATCGGTCTGGCCCTATTAGTAAAAAAAAATCAGTTAGCCAAACAATAGCTGGTTTGGTCCGGATAGTTAAACAATAGCCGATTCGGTCTGATTAGGCAAACAATAGTCGATTTGGTCTGATTTGGTTTGGTTACCCAAATAACAGCTACAACAGCCGGTTTGGCTTGTTAGTACAAAAATGATTAGCCAAACCACATCTGGTTTGGTGCAGTTAACCGAACAATAACCTGATTGGTTCGGTTAGCGAAACAACAACCCGTTTGATCTGGTTAGTTCAACAATAGCCGGTATGATCCGGTTAGCCAAATTGATCTGCTTAGCTAAACAACTGCCGGTTTGATGCGGTAAACTAAATAATAGCCGGTTTGGTATGGTGAGTCAAACGACAACTGATTTGGTTCGGTTAGTCAAATCACTGTTGGAGTTCTAATTAAGTGGACCAACTTCTTACAAATAGTGTTATTAAATTGTTAGTTAAATAATAGCCGGTTTGGTTCGGTTAGCCAAACAGCAGCCCGTTTGATCCAGTTTACCAAACAATAATCGGTTTGGTCTGGTTAGCTAAACAACGGTCGATTTGGTCCCATTTGTCAAACAACGGTCGGTTTGGTCCGATTAGCAAAACAACGGTCGATTTGGTCCGATTGGCCAAACAACGGTCTGTTTGGTCCGATTAGCCAAACAACGGTGTGTTTGGTCCGGTTAGCCAAACAACGGTGTGTTTGGTTCGGTTAGCCAAACAACGGTGTGTTTGGTCCGGTTAGCCAAACAACGGTGTGTTTGGTTCGGTTAGCCAAACAACGGTGTGTTTGGTCCGGTTAGCCAAACAACGATGTGTTTGGTCCGGTTAGACAAACAACGGTGTTTGGTCCGGTTAGCCAAACAACGGTCGGTTTAGTCCAATTAGCCAAACAACAATCTGTTAGCCTAACAACATTCTGTTTGGTCCGGTTAACCAAATAACTGTTTGTTTGATCCAGTTGCCCAAATAACAGTCGATTGATCCAGTTGGCCAAATAACAGTCCATTTGGCCCTGTTAGGCAGACAATAGTCGATTTCATCCGATTTTGTTCGTTTACCCAAATTATACTCGACAATAGTCAGTTTGGTTTGGTTAGTAAAAAAATCGATTTGGTGCAGTTAGGCAAACAATAGCCGGTTTGGTCCAGTTAACCAAACAATGGCTGGTTTGGTCCGATTAACCAAACAATGGCTGGTTTGGTCCGATTAACCAAACAATGGCTGGCTTGGTCCGATTAACCAAACAATGGCTGGCTTGGTCCGATTAACCAAACAATGGCTGGCTTGGTCCGATTAACCAAACAATGGCTGGCTTGGTCCGATTAACCAAACAATGGCTGGCTTGGTCCGATTAACCAAACAATGGCTGGCTTGGTCCGATTAACCAAACAATGGTTGGTTTGGTCCGATTAACCAAACAATGGTTGGTTTGGTCCGATTAACCAAACAATGGTTGGTTTGGTCCGATTAACCAAACAATGGCTGGTTTAGTCTGATTAACCAAACAACAGTCAGTTTGGTCGAGTCAGTTAAATAATAACCAGTTTGGTCAAGTTGGCGAGATAATAGTCAATTTGATCCTATTTGGTCCAGTTAGTCAAATAACAGTTAGTCCAGGTTTATGTACCTGTTTTTGAATATATGTTTATCATTACGTCTTAAAAATTGTGTTGTCATATAAATATAGATCCATTTAGCCGTGATTACCATCGACGTTTATAATTGGTTTGGCCCGGTTAGCCAAACAATAATCGGGTTGGTTCGGTTAGCCAAACAATAATCGGGTTGGTTCGGTTAGCCAAACAATAATCGGGTTGGTTCGGTTAGCCAAACAATAATCGGGTTGGTTCGGTTAGCCAAACAATAATCGGGTTGGTTCGGTTAGCCAAACAATAATCGGGTTGGTTCGGTTAGCCAAACAATAATCGGGTTGGTTCGGTTAGCCAAACAATAATCGGGTTGGTTCGGTTAGCCAAACAATAATCGGGTTGGTTCGGTTAGCCAAACAATAATCGGGTTGGTTCGGTTAGCCAAACAATAATCGGGTTGGTTCGGTTAGCCAAACAATAATCGGGTTGGTTCGGTTAGCCAAACAATAATCGGGTTGGTTCGGTTAGCCAAACAATAATCGGGTTGGTTCGGTTAGCCAAACAATAATCGGGTTGGTTCGGTTAGCCAAACAATAATCGGGTTGGTTCGGTTAGCCAAACAATAATCGGGTTGGTTCGGTTAGCCAAACAATAATCGGGTTGGTTCGGTTAGCCAAACAATAATCGGGTTGGTTCGGTTAGCCAAACAATAATCGGGTTGGTTCGGTTAGCCAAACAATAATCGGGTTGGTTCGGTTAGCCAAACAATAATCGGGTTGGTTCGGTTAGCCAAACAATAATCGGGTTGGTTCGGTTAGCCAAACAATAATCGGGTTGGTTCGGTTAACCAAACAATAATCGGGTTGGTCTGGTTAGCCAAACAATAATGGGCTTGGTTCGATTAGCCAAATAATAATTGGCTTGGTCCGGTTAGCCAAACTATAATCGACTTGGTCCTGTTAGCCAAACAATAATCGGTTTGGTTATGTTAGTCAAACAACAGCCCGTTTGGTCCGGTTAGCAAAACAACAGCCCGTTTGGTCCGGTCAGCAAAACAACAGCCCGTTTGGTCCGGTCGTGAAAACAAACACCCGTTTGGTCCGGTCAAAAAAACAACAACCCGTTTGGTCCGGTCGGTGAAACAACAGCCCGTTTGGTCCGGTCAATAAACAACAGCCCGTTTGGTCCGGTCAATCTAAACAACAGCCCGTTTGGTCCGGTCGTGAAACAACGACCCGTTTGGTCCGGTCGGTGAAACAACGGCCCGTTTGGTCCGGTCAAAAACAACACCCGTTTGGTCCGGTCAAATAAACAACAGCCCGTTTGGTCCGGTCAACAAACAACAGCCCCGTTTTGTCCGGTCAAAAAACAACAACCCGTTTGGTCCGGCCAATGAAACAATAGCCCGTTTGGTCCGGTCGGTGAAACAACAACCTGTTTGGTCCGGTCAATAAAACAATAGCCCGTTTGGTCCGGTCGGAGAAACAACAGCCCGTTTGGTCCGGTCGGTGAAACAACAGCCCGTTTGGTCCGGTCAAAACAAACAACCCGTTTGGTCCGTCCGGCAAAAAAAACGGCCGTTTGGTCCGACAAGAAAACAACAGCCCGTTTGGTCCGATCAAATAAAACAACAGCCCGTTTGGTCCGGTCAGCAAAATAACAGCCCGTTTGGTCCGGTCAATGCAAGCAACAGCCCGTTTGGTCCGGTCGTGAAACAACAGCCGTTTGGTCCGGTCCAATAAACAATAGCCCGTTTGGTCCGGTCAAATAAAACAATAGCCCGTTTGGTTCGGTCAAATAAACAACAACCCGTTTGGTCCGGTCGGTGAAACAACAACCCGTTTGGTCCGGTCAAACAAACAACAACCCGTTTGGTCCGGTCCGCGAAAACAACAAATTGTTTGGTCCGGTCCACAAAACAACAGCCCGTTTGGTCCGGTTCGCAAAATAACAGCCCGTTTGGTCCAGTCCACGAAACAACAGCCCGTTTGGTCCGGTCCAGCGAAAACAACAGCCCGTTTGGTCCGGTCCACGAAACAACAACCCGTTTGGTTCGGTCCGCGAAATAACAGCTTGTTTGGTCCGTCCATAAACAACAGCCCATTTGGTCTGGTCCGGTGAAACAACAGCCCGTTTGGTCCGGTCCAGCGAAAACAACAGCCCGTTTGGTCCGGTCGGTGAAACAAGCGCCCGTTTGGTTCGGTCGGCCGAATCAATCGCCCGTTTGGTCCGATCCATGAAACAACCGCCCGTTTGGTCCGGTCATAAAATAACGCTACCCGTTTGGTCCGGTCCGCGAAAACGGCTGCCCGTTTGGTCCGGTCAATGAAACAACCGCCCGTTTGGTCCGGTCGGTGAAACACCTGCCCGCTTTGGTCCGGTCGGTAAAACACCTGCCCGTTTGGTCCGTCAGCGAAACACCTGCCCGTTTGGTCCGGTCAGTGAAACACCCGCCCGTTTGGTCCGGTCGGTGAAACACCAGCCCGTTTGGTCGGTCGGTGAAACACCAGCCCGTTTGGTCCGTCGGCAAAGCACCAGCCCGTTTGGTCCGGTCGGCCAAGCACCAGCCCGTTTGGTCCGGTCAGCCAAAGCACCAGCCCGTTTGGTCCGTCGACCAAGCACCAGCCCGTTTGGTCCGTCGACCAAGCACCAGCCCGTTTGGTCCGGTCGGCCAAGCACCAGCCCGTTTGGTCCGGTCGATAAGCACCAGCCCGTTTGGTCCGGTCAGCCAAGCACCAGCCCGTTTGGTCCGGTTAGCCAAGCACCAGCCCGTTTGGTCCGGTTAGCCAAGCACCAGCCCGTTTGGTCCGGTTAGCCAAGCACCAGCCCGTTTGGTCCGGTTAGCCAAGCACCAGCCCGTTTGGTCCGGTTACCCAAACAACAGCCCGTTTGGTCCGGTTACCCAAACAACAGCCCGTTTGGTCCGATTTGGTTTGATTTGGTCCGGTTACCCAAACAACAGCCCGTTTGGTCCGGTTACCCAAACAACAGCCCGTTTGGTCCGATTTGGTTTGATTTGGTCCGGTTAGCTAAATAATAGTCGACTACACAAAGTCTGGTCCGGTTAGTCAAATAACAATCTTTTTTATCCGGTTAGCCAAACAATAGTCCACTTGGTTCGATTTGGTCCAATTAGCCAAATAACAGTGGACAACAGTCGGTCTGGTCCGGTTAGTCAAACAACAGTTTGTTTGTTCCGGTTAGCCAAACAATAGTTTGTTTGTTCCGGTTAGCCAAACCAGCCCATCAAACTGAGGATAATCTCATTTGGCAGCTCAATCCTCACGGTAATAATGATGCTAATTTATCCTCATAATCTCTGAAGGTGATCAAGAGGCCCCCCTTTTCAGTAGATGAGATTTTGATTATAGGTATTATATCAACGCTTCTTTTCTCTGGCTTGCTCTTCAAAATCTCATTTTGGCCTGCAGTAATGTAATAGGAATTTCATCTCCTAAATTTCTTCTAGTCCATTTGGCTCGATTTGGTCCGGTTAGCGAAATAACAGTCGACAACAGTCCGATTGGTCCGGTTAGTCAAACAATAGTTTGTTTGGTCCAGTTAGCCAAACAATAGTCGTTGTTTGATTGGTCCAGTTAGCGAAATAATAGTTTATTTGGTCCGATTTCAATAGCCGGTGTAGTCCTGTTAGCTAAACAATAGCCGATTTGGTCCGGTGAGCCAAACAATAGCCGGTTTGGTTCGGTTAGCCAAACAATAATCGGTTTAGTCCGGTTAGCCAAACAATAATCGGTTTGGTCCGGTTAGCCTAACAATAGCCATTTGGGTCCAATTAGTTAAACAGTAGTCAGTTTGGTATGGTTAACGAAGCAACAACCAATTTGGTCCAGTTAACCAAATAATAGTCGATTTGATCCGGTTAATCAAATAACAGCCAGTTTGGTCCAGTTAACCAAATAATAGTCGATTTGATCCGGTTAATCAAATAACAGCCAATTTGGTCCAGTTAGTGAACCAACAGTTGGTTTGGTCCAATTAGTCAAATAATAGCTGGTTTGGTCCGGTTAGCCAAACAATAGTTGGTTTGGTCCTCAGAAGTAAATAACAATCGATTTGGTCTGGTAACTGAAACATCAGCCTGTTTGGCTTTTGGTCTGTTTGGTTTGGTTAGGTAAATAACAGTATGTTTGGTCCAGTTAGCCAAACAATAGTCGGTTTGGTGCGGTTAGCCAAATAATAGCCTATTTTTTGCTGTTAACCAAACAATAGCCGGTTTGGTGCGGTTAGCCAAACAATAGCCGATTTGGTGCGGTTAGCCAAACAATAGCCGATTTGGTTCGGGTAGCCAAACAACAGCCAGTTTGATCCAGTTAACCAAACGACATCCGATTTGGTTCGGTTAGCCAAACAATTGATAGTTTGGTCCGGTTAGCCACACAACGGGCGGTTTGGTCCGGGGAACTGAATAATAGCCGGTTTGATCCGGTGAGTCAAACGATTGTCGATTTGGTTCGGTTAGTTAGAACATAGATGGTTTGGTCCGGTTCACTAAACAACAGCCAGTTTGGTCCGAGTAACCAAACAACAATCGGTTTGATCCGGTTAGTCAAACCATAAGCGAACCAAGTTCGGGTAGTCAAACAACAGCAGGTTTGGTCCGGTTAGCCAAACAACAGCCCGTTTGGTCCGGTTAGCCAAACAACAGCCCGTTTGGTCCGGTTAGCCAAACAACAGCCCGTTTGGTCCGGTTAGCCAAACAACAGCCCGTTTGGTCCGGTTAGCCAAACAACAGCCCGTTTGGTCCGGGTAGCCAAACAACAACCCGTTTGGTCCGGTTAGCCAAACAACAACCCGTTTGGTCCGGTTAGCCAAACAAAAGAAAAAGAACTTAAATAAAATTTTAAAATATAAGTTTATCCAAATTTTTTAGGATAAAACAAATTAAAAAATAATATTGATTAATTGAATTTTTTTAAAAATTGTTTAATTAAAATATTATTATTTATTCATAACCTGTTTAACTAAAAATATTTTATTGGATTAAATTATGTGACCCGTGCAAAAGACGGGTTATGTTTGCTAGTATACTATCTAATAAATAGTAGTCGGTGGCTGTACAGAGCCTCTCGACTGCTTCTTATGCTAGTTTAAGTTATGATAAATTGTCCCCATGTTTTTACTTTTCACCGCCTTACCGCTTAATTTTTATTTTGTCTTCATCTTCACCTTTTTGTTTCTTCTTTCGATTTTCACTGTCTTCTTTCTTCTCCTAAAGGTTTTCTTCATCTTCTATTTCAATTTCACCAATCGTGGGTTTCAATTTCAGCAAGTGGGTTTCAATTTCAGCAAGTGGGTTTTAATTTCAGCAAGTGGGTTTTAATTTCAGCGAGTTTCAATTTAAGCAAACGGGTTTCAATTTCGGCAAACGGGTTTTAATTTCAGAAATTGGTGAGTTTTCCATCCGCCTATCCATCTATTGTTCTTCATGTTTTATTTCTTCTTCCTATTCATTTCAGTTTTTGTTTAATATTTTGTTCTATTGGCATGTTTATTATTTCTGAAACCTATTAATTTCAGTTTCTATTATTATTTCGTTCTATTAGCATGTTTATTATTTGTGAAAGAAGTCCCAGGTTTTTGTTTACTTGTTGGACGTAAAAATTTTCAATTTTCACCTTGCTTGGGGTGACGGGTCGCCGTTTATGAAGTTGTGTAAGGAAAAGGGTCGTCAGAAACTGGCGACCCTTGCCGCAGCAATGTTTGGCCGCGATGGCTGCCGGAGTGGTTTTCTGGCACTATCCGGTGCCGACATAGTGTCAAAAAGGATCGTCAGAAACTGGCGACCCTCGCAACAGCGACGTTTGGCTGCGACAGCTGTTAGAAAGTCGCGGAGAGAAACAAGGGTTTCTCTGCGTGCGGCGGTTCAGGAGGAAAGGGACGACCTCCAGTGGGCTGACTCAACTCGGTCTTGAGTTGACTTGGCCTGCTTAGGTTAACCGTTTTGGCTGGGATTAACTCGGCCTAGCCAACCGGGTTAACTCAGAGCATTTTGTCCGAGTTCCCTCTCATTGAATCAGCTGGGGCAACTCGAGATGTGGGCCGGTGGGCTCTGTATGGTCCGGTTTGATTCATAGAAACTAGTTTAGTTTGGTTTGGTTCAAGTAAAAAAAAAATAAAAAAATCATTGGATCATATTAGAGTTGGTTTAATTAACATGAAATAAAAGTAATAAGAAATTGAATTAAAAAAGACCAACACGATTAAGGTAGCTTAATTAAAAAAAAAAAAACACTAGGGTTGGTGTACGCACCAAAATGTGCGTGGCCCAAATACAATGAGCCCAGCAACCCATCAGTCTATCAAACAACGATCGTGGGTAGGCCTTGTTCATCTTCAAGGTTCGCTGCTGCAGCCCACCACGAGGTCCAGCCGCATCGCCATGTCATCGGTACAGTCGGCAACACAATCAGCAGAATTCGTCGAGTCAGCACCCGTCAGCATACTTCATCAACTCACCACTCACCTCAGCAATCAACGGCCAATCTCGGTCTTTAACCGAAGGAGAGAAAGGAGGCCACGATCCTGGTCTCCCTCCTCCCCTCTTCTTCTTCAACTTCACAGCAGAATGAGGATCACGATCCCCATTCCCAGGCAACATCTCTCAACGGTCACACAGACCGGCTACAAATAGCCAGAAGTTCTCTGTTCCAGGGGTGGAGAAATTGATTCCAAAAAGACACTCTGACAAGTGAAGAACTCTCTCTTTCTCAAACCGAAGAACTCGAAAACCTTCTCGGAGGAGAAGCTCTCACGCGCACAGAGGTTCTTTCGAGACGCCGAAGCCAAGCAATCCATCGCTCGTCGTTCCGGCAGTTCAATCGGAGCAGCTCTACACGACCACCGGCAACGTCATAAGTCGATATACGCGGACCACAAATACCTCCGTACGACCGATCGAAGTCAAAACAGTTTGTGCACACGTTCCAGTAACTCAAGTTCGACGTTCGTTCGCGGAAGCTTAAAACTTCACCAAATTCATACGGAGATCGAATCAGAGAAAGCATAGGAGATTGTACTCGCAATTTTTGATATTTACACCACACCCTGTAACTCAAATTATTCTAAAGTAATCGATACATTCTCTCGGTCGCGCCTCCTCGCCATGGCCAGCAACGACAACAACAACAACAACAACAACAATGGGGGTAAACAAACTGCCTCTTCGAGCTCTGCCCAACCGCGCTCCGCCGCGACCGCAGGTTCAACTACAGGAACTCGAGGGTCTGCTGCCACACTTCAGGCTAACATTCGCGTTCCTACCTCACCACCCCCGGCCACTCGCCCAGTGACAAGATCTATGGCCAGGAATTTGTCGGCTGGGCAAGTTCCTTTCATGCGCGACGCACGCCGTCCGAGCGCTCTGTTCGTACCACATGCTACCGCGGCCTCCAATAAACCAGTTGTGGTTGCCGCCAAGTTATTACCAGCGACGGCTAAACCAACATACCTGGCCGTTGCCTCTTCCCCTCCTCCTTGCAGCCCGACTGTTAGCCCAGCTCAGTCGCGTCCATCACGGAGAAGTTTCATCATCCCCACCCTGGTGCGACGATACGAACAACAAGGATCCGCGTCTGCGTCTTCTGTACGGGGAACACGTGCATCACCGGCCTCCTCTGTACGGAGAACGTCTGTTGCCGATAACTTGCCGGTCGTGTTGGTCTCCCACGACCTTTTGGCCGCACTAAATGCAGCAGTGGGACCACCACCCATCCGTTCACCTCGTCGATAGACATCGGCGACCACCCCCGCCGCCACTTCACCCACTCCTGCTTGCCAGCTTTCGCCGACGACCATCTCTCCTATGAGGTCGCCGGTAGCAACCTAGGTATTCCACACCTCGCCGAGGACAAATTCCTCTGTGCGAACTGTCCAAATGACCGCGATGACAACCTCGGCTAGAACAGTTGAAGAACAGTTAGCCGAGCTGCAAGCCGCACTCAAAGTGCAGAGCGAGCAGCTGCGCATCAAAGATGCGCAAATTGAAGCTTGCGACCTTCAAATCACGAGAATGCTCGAACGATTTGAAATGAGCATGGCCGCGAACAACTCCGGCACCGTTTCTCAGGAAGCTAGACGAAATCAGCCGACCACTAGTGCTTCCGCCGGACCACTCCAAGAGGACCCTTCCTCTGACGACGAGCTACCGCCCGTCCCACCAATCGCCACCTGCAGAAGCCGAGCTGAAGCGGACCCGACTACTCTCACTATCGACACGGTTAACGAGCTGATCAACCGCGCCGTGCGAAATAGTTCAGGCGACAACAAATCAGTCGTCTACCGGAGACCGTACACGCAAAGGATTCAAAACATTCCTATGCCGATCGGGTACCACCCTCCAAAGTTCCAACAATTCAATGGCAACGGGCACCCAAAGCAGCACGTCGCCCACTTCATAGAAACCTGCAATAATGCCGGCACGGACGGCTACCTGTTGGTGAAACAATTCGGCCCGTCACTGAAGGGAAACGCCTTCGACTGGTACATCGAGTTACCCCAGGAGTCCATCGACAGCTGGGAGCAACTAGAACGAGAATTGCTCAGCCGTTTCTACAGCACTCGGCGCACCGTCACTCTAGTCGAGATCGCCAACCTCAAACAAAAGAAGGGGGAAAAGGTGGTCGACTATATCAACCGATGGAGGAACTTGAGTCTAAACTGAAAAGAAAGCTCAAATCTCTCCCTCGAAGCCGAAGGCCGAACGATTTCCAAGAGCTCGCAACAGAAGCTCACAACATGGAGATCCTGATGGAAGAACGAGGGGAAGAAGGATCCTCTTCTGCCGACCTTCGCAAAAAGGGAAAAACACCCGCCACGACCACGCCAAAAGAGACGAAAGAGAAAATAAAGTCCTTCGCAAAAAACGCTTTTGAACCTATCAAGGTCGGAAGCAAAGTCAAAGCAACCTATCTCCTGCGACAACTAACCGAGAACACTTACAAGAAGCTGTCATTAGAAGAACGACGGGCAAAGATATATCCCTTTGTCGATGCAGACGTTCCTATCATGCTCGACCAACTCCTTGACAACCAGTTGTTAAAACTACCAGAAATTAAAAGACCTGGCGATCAATCCAAAAGCAAAGATCCAAAATTTTGCAAATACCATCGACTGGTCGGGCACCCGACGGAGAAATGCTTCGTCTTGAAGGACTGTATCATGGAGCTAGCGGCCCAAGGCCGCATCAAAATTGAAGGAACTGAAAACACAGTCTCCTCGCATGCTCTCCATCCTAACCGAGCCAAACCGACGAGCTCGGGCAAACAAGAAATAGGCTATGAAGAAAGAGTACCGTCCAAAATTCGGTCCACCCAGCCGACCGTGCAACAACAACAAACGACCACCGGCTAAGGTCGCACCAAAATCGAACTGGCACCGGCGACCTTAGAAACAAAGGCAAAGCTGTCAAACAAAAGAGCTGCAAAATGCCAAAGAAAAGTTCCCAGGACTGACGTCCAGGGGGCAAACAAGAAGAAAAGAAGACCCGTCACATTGGCAGAGTTCTTCCCGAAGGAGTTCCTCTCGCCGCCTGCAATGGTGGCAACCTACTCAACAGCTCCTTCTGAGCAAACAGCAACCAAAGAGAAGGGCAAAAGACCAGTCGTCAAAAGCGACGATTTAGAAACGTTGCTCAAACAAACCTCATACCTCAATAAAATAAAGGATGATCTCGATCTAGACATCAGATCGAGGCAAGCCTTAATCCAAATCCTCGCTAAACCAGAGGAACTCAAAGCTGAGCTCGAGACGTTATTGATGAGAAAACACGACCTTCCAAAAGTTGGGTTAACTTCTCCATTTCGAAAAGAAGAGGAAGACGCCTACACCAAAGCGCATCTCGCGAAGTCGGAGGAAGCATTGGCCGTCACATGCCCGCCGTGCATCACATTTCGGGAAGAAGATGCACAATTGGGAAAGAGAAATCACAACAGGCCGTTGTTCGTCTCCGACTATATCAGAGACCGCAAAATTAATCGCATCCTCATCGATTGTGGATCTGCAGTCAACATTCTTCCTATCCGCACGATGAAGAACATTAATCTCTCCGCCAGCGACCTTTCTCCAAGCTCTCTTCTTATTCAAGGTTTCAACCAGGAGGGTCAAAGAACACTCGGGATGACGAATCTCAAGTTGCACATCGGGGACATGGTAGCCGATACTCCACTGCAAGTCATCGACTCCAGGACGTCTTACAACCTGCTCCTGGGTCGACCATGGCTCCGTTCAAACAGAGTTGTGCCATCCACACTGCACCAATGCTTCAAGTACTGGGAAAATGGCGAGCAGAAGACAGTGTACGCCGATGAAAGCCCATTCACAGAAGCAGAGGCATCGTTCGCAGATGCTAAATTCTACCTGGAAGTATACTCCGCGAATATCGTGACATCTTCGCCTGGAATTATACAGAGATGTCGGGTCTTGACCCACGAGTAGCAGTCCATAAATTGGCTGTTCATCCCTCTGTTCGGCCAGTGAAGCAATCGCAACGACGGTTTCGGCCAGAACTCGTGCCAGAAATCGAAAAAGAGGTCGACAAGTTGATCGCGGCAAATTTCATCCGAGAAGTGAAGTACCCGTCTTGGATTGCAAACATCATTCCAGTCAAGAAGAAGACCGGCCAAATACGGGTCTGCGTCGACTTTCGCGACCTGAATAAAGCGTACCCGAAGGACGACTTCCCCCTGCCAATAACAGAGCTCATGGTCGACGCGACGATGGGTCACGCAGCTTTATCTTTCACGGACGGCTCTTCCGGCTACAATCAAATTCGGATGGACCCGAAAGATGAAGAACTCACTGCATTCCGCACACCGAAAGGCATCTTCTGCTACGAAGTGATGCCATTCGGGCTCAAAAATGCCGGTGCGATATACCAGAGAGCAATGCAGAATATCTTCGACGATTTCCTGCACAAACGCGTAAAATGCTATGTCGACGTCCTGGTGGTAAAGACGAAGCAGAGGTCAGACCATCTCCTCGACCTCAGGGCAGTGTTCGAGAGGCTTCGGCGGTTTCAACTCAAAATGAACCCGCTGAAGTGTGCTTTCGGCGTCACCTCGGGCAAGTTCGTGGGGTTCATCATCCATCACAGAGGGATCGAAATCGACCAGTCAAAAATCGACGCCATTCAAAAGATGCTGGAGCACCGAAACGTGTCCGAGCTTAAAAGCTTCCAAGGTCACCTGGCGTACATTCGACGTTTCATTTCGAACCTTGCTGGGAGATGCCGGCCTTTCAGCCGTCTGCTAAAGAAGGGTACACCGTTCGAGTGGGATGACTCTTGCTGGAACGCCTTTAACAACATAAAGGCGTATCTCACCAAGCCGCCAGTGCTCGTAGCTCTAATCGTCGACAAACCGTTGCTGCTGTACATCGTAGCACAGGAAAAATCGGTGGGCGCTCTTTTGGCTCAATGTGACGACGACAACAAAGAACGTTCTCTGTATTATCTCAGTCGAACACTGGTGGGTGCCGAGCTCAACTATACACCGATCGAGAAGACCTGCCTGGCTCTCATCTTCGCAGTTCAAAAACTTTGACACTACCTCCTGGCACATTCAACGAATCTCATTTCGCCAGCCGATCCGCTGAAGTACATTATGTTGCGTCCAATCCTCTCTGGTCGACTGGCTAAGTGGGCTCTGCTCCTATCAGAATTTGAGATCAACTTCGTTCCGCAAAGAGCGATTAAAGGCCAAGCACTGGCCAATTTCTTAGCCGACCACTCGGTGCCGGCCGAATGGGAGTTAACAGAAGAATTCCCAGACGAAGAAATATTCCTGGTCAAGATGCTTCCCCCTTGGGAGATGTATTTCGACGGCGCCGCACAAAGAAATGGAGCGGGCGCTGGAGTTCTTTTCGTCTCTCCAAAGAAAGATTTATTGCCGTATTCGTTCGTGCTCACCCAGATTTGCTTGAACAATGGGGCAGAGTATCAAGCCATCCTCCTCAGACTCGGTATATGCCGCAGTTAACCATCTACGACGACTCGGCTTTAGTCATCAAGCAATTAACAAAGTAGTTCGAAGTAAAGAAACTCGAGCTCGAACCTCTCTGGAGATATGTCGGTGAACTCATGGCCCAAATCCCAGAAGTTTCACTTCACCATGTTCCTCGCTCCGAGAATGGGCCAGCCGACGCATTAGTCGGCATTGCTGCCAGCTTAGCACACTTTGACGAACGGCCAAACCAAGTCCCCATTTGCGAACAATGGGTCATCCTTCCACCAGTCGAGGAAGAAATAGAAGAAGAGCTAACAAAAGAGATAGAAGAATCTCTCCCTATCTCGGCTAGCTAAAATCAAACCGAAGATTAGCGCGGACCTATCATCAACTTCCTTCGTCACAGCACGCTCCCAGTCGACCTGCAAGAGCGAGTCCAAATTCGCCGAACAGCTCCTAGGTACGTTTTCATCAACGACGTACTCTACCAAAGGTCGTACGAAGGACTGCTCCTTCGCTGTCTTTCAAAAGAAGAGGGGCTACAAGTATTGAAAGAAACACATGGTGGGATCTGCGGCGCACATCAAGCTGGCCCGAAGCTCCACCTGCAAGTCAAACAACTCGGCTATTACTGGCCAACTATGCTCAGGGACGCCATCGAAATGGCCCGAACCTGCAAACCGTGCCAACTCCATGCCGATTACATACACCAACCACCGGTGCCGCTTCACCCAACGGTCGCTTCCTGGCCATTCGAAGCTTGGGGTATGGATATCATCGGCCCCATCACTCCCAAATCCGACTCCGACCGGCAGTACATCTTGGCTGCCACTGACTACTTCTCCAAATGGGCTGAAGCTGCGGCCTACCGAGAGGTCAAAGCCACCACCGTCGCCGATTTCATCCGAACTCAACTCATATACAGATATGGATTTTCATGGTATATCGTGACGGACAACGGCACACCCTTCAAAAACAGAGTCATGGACCGCTTCTGCGAAAAATTTTGCATACAACAGCGGATGTCGTCGGCTTACAACCCGGCAGCCAATGGACTCGCAGAGGCTTTCAATAAGACACTCTGCAAAATTCTGAAGAAAACGGTCGGCGCCCACAAAAGGAGCTGGGCTGAAAAGCTTTCCGAAGCTTTATGGGCATACAGAACGACGGCTCGAACGCCTACCAAGTCGACTCCATACTCGCTGGTTTATGGCACCGGAGCAGTGTTCCCTCTCGAGGTACAACTCCCCTCCTTACACATAGCTGTAAGAGAACGACTGACAATGGAAGAATGCGCCCAATTGAGACTCGCAGAACTTGAGTCTCTCGACGAACAGCGACTCGAAGCGCAACGACTCGAGTGTTACCAATCTCGCATGACCAAAGCCTTCAACAAAAAGGTACGCCTCAGGTCATTCCAGAAGGGCGACCTCGTGCTAGCAGTTCGACAGCCAATGCTCTTCACGAGCAAGACCGGGGGCAAATTCGCGCCAAAATGGGAAGGCCCCTACGTCGTACAGGAGGCATACACGAATGGCGCTTACAAACTCGTCACCGCCAATGGATCGGAGCTACCTATCACAAACGGTAAATTTCTCAAACGATTTTATCCTTGAGAAGGGTAGCAGAAGAAGAGAGTTCATTTCCTTTTAGTAAAAAAAAAAAAAAAAAAAAAAAAAAATTTCTTTACACCCCAGGTCTCGCAATCAAAACAAAAATATATATACGAGACCACAAAAAAAAATGGACTACAACAAATCCAACGATCGAATACACAGAGGTTACAGGTTGAGTTCGAAGTCGACCACCCGATGTCGTCGCCGAAGCACCTCAGCTCGAGCATCCTCTAGTTCACGAGCCTCGGCCTCACTCAGCACAGGCTGTGCACAGACATCCTCAAGTTGACGCTCCAACACGGAGGCTTCCGCATCGAAAGCCTGAAGCTCAGCCTGAGCGATGCCAATGTCCGCATGAAGGGAGTCAAGCTGAGCATCCAGCGTAGCCAGATGTTCGCAAACGGCCTCCCTCTCAGCTTCCACGGTCTCATACTCAGCCTGGCGCAGACTTACCAGTTCAACCATTGCATTGCGCCGACAATGCACACGCCGAACTGACCGCGAAACTTCGGCTTCGATAGCCCGGTGCTCGGCCCTGGGGAGCTTATTGCAAGCAGAGCAACGCAATTGCTGGAGATGTTCCGCCTCTCGAGCGAAATCCTCCACCCATTGCTCCAAAATAGAGATCTTGACACCCGCTACACGCAAATACTCTAAAAGACCGCGGGCATCAATCACAAGCTCCGGGGAGCAGGGGTCCTCTGCAGGCGCCAAGGCCGTCCGAACAAATCGAGTCCACAAGTCCATCGCCGACTGCTGGACCCATCCTCGCGATGTCGCCGAGAGAGAAATCATTGAAGACTGAGAAACAGCCAGACGAACAAAGAGTTAAGAAAAGAAAAGGAAGGGAGGGGGAGACAGAAACAGAAAGCAAAGAATGCCTACCGCAGTGAACCGCGAGGAGAAAGAATTCTCGCTGACGGACCAGTGGATGGGCTCCGGACGCTCTTCCCCAACACCGGAGCGGCTGCCTGATCGTCCAGCCTCCTTCCGGTGTACAACCTCTCCTCAGGAGCCGAAAGTAAATGATATCCCAAGTCCGGAACAGGGGTTTGAAATCCGACCCCGCCTCCCTCACCTAAAGGAGGAGACGACGCTTCACCCTCGTCGCTCGAAATGGTCATAGGGCAGTCAACCCTACCCATCTCCGACCTACCAGTGGCAGGATCGGCAAACACCTCCCCCCAGCCCTTCCTTTCCCGGCGACGCTCCTCGCAGGCGACAGGAGAATGCGAATCGCCTAAGCAGACTTCAGGCTGGTTCGCACGAGAGTAAAGGACCAACGCAAGTGCGCCAACAGAAGGGTCCTCCACTACCTCAGGTCGCACCGAAGAAGACACGACCGGTATCGTCTCCTGCCGCACGGCATCTTCTCCAGCAGGCGGTGCCACTAGCCTCTCTACTGGACACGCTCCCATGACAACTTCTCGTGACTCGGAGGAGGAGACCGTCGGAGAGTGCAAGTCACGAGAAGAAGAAGAAGTTCGGTGGAGTTTACTCCTCGACCTCTTTCTGAACAAAGGAGGGTCGAAAGACAACCCTCGCTGACCTCTGTTTTCTTCCTCTTGATTGCACTCTTCCTAGGAGAAACTTCCGGGCGGCGAACTGCAGGGGTGCGCTATTATCGGGTCGACGACCCTCTTTCCTTTGTCCAAGGGCGCGCCCGCAGTCGGTGGAGACGACGAGTTCGTCCGGACAACCGATTCGGTAGGCGGGGCGGGAGCAGCTTCTCGGATAACGACCCCTCCCTCTGGTTCAACGGTCGTCGGAGCCTGAGCAGCCTTCTGGGAAGGCTTCGAGGCCGGCGCCTTCTTCTTCGTGGCGCCTCTCTTCGGTGTAGCCTTCTTCCGTGGCACCCGCTCTCCGGTAAAACTCTCCCACTCTTTCTGAGAAAACAAAAAAAAAGGGAAAGGAGAAAGTGAGTGCGAACGCAACCAGAAGCTCAAGTGATCGGAAACAAAGGCCGCATAAATACAAGTGAGTGTCTTTACCTCAAAAAGGGGAACCACGGCCTCGAGCCATGATTCCCGGTACAAAGCCGTCACTCCCAGATCGGAATTTGGACTGACGAAGGGCGGCGCATCCACCGTCCCGAGGGGGAAAGCATTCTCACTTTGCCATATCTCCACCAGCGACTCGACCGATGGCGCCCTCCTTTGATCGCCGATCAGAACACCTGGCAAATCCTGGCAGAAGCCGAACTGACGGGCGAACCGATGCGGACTATATGGCTCCACAATCAGGAGGTCGCGCTGCCGCAATACGAGACGGCTCACTCGCAAACACCGGAAGTAGTCCGCCTCAATTCGCGAAGCGAGGCGGCCAGGCTTGTCGACAATAGGGCCTGGAGGGAGTGCTTGCGGCGCATACCAACACCGCACCCCACTTCGCCAGAATAGAGCACGAGCCTCCCTCTAAGTGTAGGCACGGCCATTGTCGAGGTTGCGATAAACCATCATCAGCGACCGGTCACCTTCTGACGAGTTGGCCGTATGGACGCCAAAGTGTTGTGCGAGCCAGGTATAAATGAAGGGCCAGGGGACCTTCCCCCAACAAGAATTGTTAAGGCCTTGATACAAACCGGCAAGAGTCGCGGCGGCCAAGTTGCACTTATAACCGCTCGCCAAAAATCACACCATCTTCAAAATAGTGTACCTCAATGTACCCCCCGGCGCGGGGCGAATACAGAGGCAGAGCCAAAGAGACAAGAGGGCGGCCAAATATACCTCGTCGGCGAGCGCATCGGGAACGCCGAGCTCCTTCAAAGGCTGATCCAACCATTCCGACCTGTTGCGGCTCCTCGAGCCCGAAGTCTTCATACGATCGACCCAGGCATCTTCAGAGGGCCGAGAGTCCCTTCCTGGGCGGAACCAAAAGGACGTCCAATCGGACATCGGGACTCTGGTAGCTCTCTCCGTCCCCGCATGCACGAATAAACGGAAATAAGCTAAGATCAAATATTTGAGGCTTTCGGGCAAAGGAAGGTGATGACCAGAGGAGAAGTCATCAACGGAAGGAAAGGTCTCGTCGAAAATTCCTCCAGAGACGGGAAGTCCACCAAGGCGATGAAGATCCCACAAAGAAATCGACAACTCTCCCTCCCGGGTGAAGATGGAATTGGTGGAAGAACACCAGACTTCCGTGAAGGCCGTGACGACGTTGCAACAACAGCTATATCGGAACATTGAGGCTCGCACGGCATATAATAGGTTGACTGCCGCCAGACGCTCCGAGCATGTACGAAGGACGACGTCCGTCCACTCGAAGTAATAAGGTATGTAGCGAGGACTCACAATGTCCATGCTTCTACCTTCCCAGGGGTCGAAGTAACTGCTACCGATAGAAAGTTCGGGAGGAGAAAAATGCACCAAAGTGTCATGCATGGGGCTCATCAAGATGGCACCCTGAGCTTCATGCGGAGGCGCCGGGGTCTCGCCGACACCAGGGATGAAGCAAATCTGGACGACTCCAGAGCTCGCAAGCCGTTCCGGTTAAAGGGACACGCACGTCACGACCTTCGAGCGCAGAAGGCATACCCACAGACAGTAATATTTCTCTATCCCCCTGCACGTTGCTAATATGCACGCATTCCCGGAGGACGCCTCTCACCGGCACCCGGACGTTGGAGAAGACGAGGTCGAGGAACGAAACAGTGAGCGATGGGAAAGACATCTGCAACCCAAAGAAACGTCAGGATCGTCAGTTCAAAAGTCAGGTACGCAAGCTATCTTTAAAAAAAAAAGTCTTTACATTCACATCGCGATCAATAAAAATGGTCGTAAAAAAAAATAGATGTGAATAGCGGCAAAAGAAAATCAAAGCCGCGGGAAAAAAAAATCTCTTTCTACGGCTAACACAAATGCAGCCTCGAGACAATCGGCGATAGAAGCCAGCAAACTCGCGGCCAATAAACCGGAGGTGAACAAAGCTGGATTCCCGATGCTCAACCACAAACCAGAGTATCACGGGGCTAAGAATTCAAAACTCGGGGCTATCACCGAACGCTTGCATTGCGAATCCCCGTGCCAGACGCCAAAATCGGACGGGAGACAAATGCCATGGAAGACGATGCTCTGCGACCTAGCCGAGTATCACACGGAGCTCTACGGTTAATCACATTGTCAGCCATCTATGCCCAGCAATCGAGCCGGACACGAATCAAGCGCAAGCAAAAAAAAAAGTGACTGCGTTCGGCAACTGAGTCGAACACGCCAGGCGAGGTCAGGTAAGTGACTCTTCCCTGAACAAAAAAAAAAGAGGGAAAAAGGCGGTGACAAAAAGAAGTCATCCACGAAAAGATCAACGACAAAAAAAAAATTGTCGCTAAAAAAAAAAAAAAAAGAGAGAATGAAGTTTTGGTGACAAAAAGAAGCAGTCACGAAAAGACTGCGACAAAAAGAAGTCGTCGCTAAAAAAAAAAAGAGAGAATGAAGTTTTGGTAACAAGAAAAAGCCATCGCCAGAAAACGAGGTAGCCAGGCCAACTCGTGCCTCGGTAATCATGGCCAGCTGCAGAAGTCGAAACTTGACGGCCAAGCCAACGATGATAGGGTGAGACGAGACGTTTGACAAACAGGCCAGTCGAATCGAAAAGAAAATTTTGAAGAAGGCGAGCGAAACGGAGGCCCCTTTCCGGCAACCAAGCCGGCGCGAAGTCGAAACGATGACAGCATTCGACAACCCACAGGGAAGCGACCGGCGCGTTTCGGCAAACAAAACAAAAAACCGCGAAAACAGATCACCATCCCGGCGACCCAAATAGTGTCCCCGGAACAAAACCATCGGAAGGAGAAGAACTGGCACCCAACAACCTAGTCGGGCGCAGTCCTCAACCAAATCTTTTGCGGAAGGAAACCGGTCATCTACACCAACACGATGACGGACTCTAACAACGCTCAAAGGAGCAAGTGCAAAACAAGGTACGCGTCGAAAACTCAAAACAAAAAGAAAAGAAAGGAGCGGCGACAAAAAGAAGTCGTCGCGAACAAAAAAAAAAAAAAAAAATGCTGCTCTATAACAAAGAAGAGAGCAAAAATAACGAGACCAAGGATAAAAAAAGAAGTCGTCACACAAAACAAGAAAGAAGGAGTTGAAAAGGAGAGGAGAGAAAAAGAAGAAGAATAAAGGAAGGAACAAAGGAGAAAAGAAAAGAGAGCGGGACCCCAGTTGACTCAAACCCCAAGCGAGGTTGCCGGGAGAAGAAAAAGGAGAATCTCAAAGGTACTTTTCAATCTTTGTGCAAATAAGACTTCCGACGTCGAGAAGAAAGAGACGCAATAGAGATTCACCGAAAGAGAGCTTCATCAACGAGTACCCCCCTAGAACCAGAAGCGAGAACAGAATCTCCAAGAATCAGTCGCAAACACGCACAACCGAAGGATGTGGAACTTCAGATGGAAACCGCTCGAGAAGCGAAAGACTCAAAAGGGTTGCGCTACGAGGTTCGTACAGTGACCTATTCAAGACTCGAGGTGCCTTTTATATTGAAGAACCCGAAGGGTTTCCTTCGAATTTGGGAGAAGGCGACAGCCCCTTTCTAAAAGGGATCTGATCTCTTCCGTACAAAATTTCCCTTATCATGAAACTCTGCAGAGGGACCCGATCAGGCAACAACCCCGGGATCGTTACCAAGCCCTGGTGGACCCCACTCCTGATAACTGCTTTGGTTTACCGAGACAGACTCGACCACGAGGATAAAAGAGATAGTGGTGATGAACGTTTCTAGAGTCGTGCAGTTCGACAGGAAGCCACAAGAGAGTGAGTTTAAACTTTAGGGTTTAGTGAATCGAAAGAAATTCTCAGAATTACGGCGTCCATTTCGTACAATTCCCTCGGACCGCATAATCAGGATCATGAGATCGATAACCCCCGTCTATGTCCAGTAAAAACAAGAGGTGTCTTCTCGAACCGTCCAAACACACTCCCAGAATGGTGATTCACAACAACGACATTGGAAGCAGTCGGACCAAAGTTGCCGAAACTGGCGAAATTTCATCGTTGACGTCTTCTCCACGGAGTCAGAGGAGCCAGAGTTCAAATCAAGCCCTACTTCTCGAATCGTTCGAGCGTAGTTTCAAACAATGGTTTGCTTCACTACAGTTCCTCTCAAAACACAAAACAGCCTGCCGAAGGAGAATTATCGAGAAGTGTGAAAGCTACCGAGGTTCGTCGCTAGCACCGCTTTCAAAGATGTCGAACCCTGTCTCTGAAGTTCTCCAACGACATACACGAAGGAGACAACCAAGTAAGTCGACTTTCATCTTCACCTGAGTACTTTCTTTTGCTCAGGAACATTCGTTCCAAGTCGTAGCACATCGAACAACAAAAAAAAAAAAAAAAAAAAACTTTTCAAAAATTTTCGTTGTCCTAAAAGAGTAAGAGGACAAATAAACAGTAAAAATATTCGTTGTTCACCAGCTCGTTCCTCCCGAACGATCAAGTCTCGAAGGGGGCAATCTGTATGCTCCAAAATGTGCGTGGCCCAAATACAATGAGCCCACCAACTCATCAGTCTATCAAACAACGATCGTGGGTAGGCCTTGTTCATCTTCAAGGTTCGTTGTTGCAGCCCACCGCGAGGTCCAGCCGCATCGCCACGTCATCGGTATAGTCGGCAACACAATCAGCAGAATTCGTCGAGTCAGCACCCGTCGGCATACTTCATCAACTCACCGCTCACCTCAGCAATCAACGACCAATCTCGGTCTTTAACCGAAGGAGAGAAAGGAGGCCACGATCCTGGTCTCCCTCCTCCCCTCTTCTTCTTCACTTCACAGCAGAATGAGGATCTCGATCCCCATTCCTAGGCAACGTCTCTCAACGGTCACACAGACTGGCTACAAATAGCCAGAAGTTCCCTATTCCAGGGATGGAGAAATCGATTCCAAAAAGACACTCCGACAAGTGAAGAACTCTCTCTTTCTCAAACCGGACTCGAAGGAGAAGCTCTCACGCGCACAAAGGTTCTTTCGAGACGCCGAAGCCAAGCAATCCATCGCTCGTCGTTTCGGCAGTTCAATCAGAGCAGCTCTACACGACCACCGGCAACGTCATAAGTCGATATACGCAGAGCACAAATACCTCCTTACGACCGACCGAAGTCAAAACAGTTCGTGCACACTTGTTCCAGTAACTCAAGTTCGACGTTCGTTCGCGAAAGCTTAAAACTTCACCAAATTCATACGGAGATCGAATTAGAGGAAACATAGGAGATTGTACTCGCAATTTTTTATATTTACACCACACCCTGTAACTCAAATTATTCTAAAGTAATCGATACATTCTCTCGGTTGCGCCTCCTCGCGGACCGGTAGATTTTCGGTGAAATAGTTGGTTTAGTTAAAAATATGATGACAAATAAAATAAAATAAAGTTAAAATGGATAAAATAATATAAAATAAAATAATGACAAAATAATCAGATCTGATTAAAGTTGTTATATGTTTAGTTGATACAAGATTGTGTTATTAAAAATATTGTTAAAATAAATTAAAGAGATAGAATTTATATTGGATTATTTAAAAGGTTTTAAAAGATAAATAAAAATAATATGAAGTTGAATTAAAAAATTGGCTTAGTTTGGTTTGGTTCAAGTAAATAAAATAAAATAAAATAAATAAAATGAGATAAAATTTGATTGATTCAATCATAAAAAAAATAGTAAAAATTGAATAAATTAGATAAAATTAGATTGACTCTAGAGCAAAAGGATATTACTTAAAGAACCTAAAATTTTAAATAGTTAATATTATGTGAAATCAAACCAGTTCGGTTTGGTTTAATGAAATAGAAACGAATTTTTTTTAAATAAATAAAAATAAAGAGTGATTTGTATAATTAAATGGAAATAAGTATAAACTATAAAATATTCCAACCAACAGCCAATTTGGTCTGATTAGCCAAACAACAGCCAGTTGAGTCCAGTTAGCCAAACAACAACTGGATTGGTTCCGTGAGCCAAACAACAACTAGTTTGGTTTGGTCAACCAAACAACAATCGGGTTATTCCGGTCTTGAGCCAAACAACAACTGGTTTGGTCCGGCGAGGCAAACAACAATTGGTTTGGTCTGGTTATGCAAACAATATCCGGTTTGGTCCAATTAGCGAAACAACAAGTGGATTGGTTCGGTTAGGCAAACAATATCCGGTTTGCTCCGGTTAGCGAAACAACAACTGGATTGGTTCGGTTAGGCAAACAACAACCGGTTTGTTCTGGTGAGCCAAATAAGAACCGGTTTGCTCCGGTTCGTCAAAGAACAACTGCTTTGCTTAGGTTAGTCAAACAACAACTACTTTGATTCGGTTAGCCAAACAACAACTTGTTTGGTTTGGTGAGCCAAATAACAACTGGTTTTGTCCGGTGAGCCACACAACAACCGGTTTGGTCTGGCGAGCCAAATAAGACCCGGTTTGGTTCGATTACCTAAACAACAACTGGTTTGGTCCAGAGAGGGAAATAACAACCGGATTGGTACGGCTAGCCAAACAACAACGGGTTTGGTCCAGTTAGTCAAACGACAACCAGTTCGGTCCGGTTTGGTCCAATTAGCCAAACAACAACCGGTTTGGTCCAGTTAGGCAAACAACAAGCGATTTGGTCCGATGAGCAAAACAACAATCGGTTTGGTCTGGTTAGCCAAACCACTGGGGTCATCGGTCTCTCTCTCTCTCCTGTCCCTAAATTCATCCCAAACAACGATTGGTTTGGCCCATTGAGCCAAACAACAACGGTTGTGCCCGGGTCACCCAAACAACCACCAGTTTGGTCTAGTGAACCAAACAAGAACCGTTGTGGTCCGATGACCCAAACAACAACTGGTTTGGTGCTATAAGCCAAACAACAACCGATTTGGTCCAGATAGCCTGGTCTGTCACAGTTTGTTTTAGTGAAGTCAATTTGGTCCGATTAGCCAAAGAACAACTGGGTTAGTCCGACTCACCAAATAACAATCGATTTGGTCCGCTTAGCCAAAGAACAGCCGGTTTGCTCCGATTAGCCAAAGAACAACCGGTTTGTTCCGGTGAGTCCAACAACAACCGGTTGTGATCCGATCACCCAAACAACCATTGGTTTGGTCCGGTGAGGCAAACAAGAATTGATGTGGTCCGATGACCCAAACCACAACCGGTTTGGTCCGACGACCCAAACCACAATCAGTTTGGTCCGATGACCCAAACAACAACCAGTTTGGTCCGATGATCTAACCAACAGAAGGTTTAGACAGGTTAGCCAAACAACTGCCGCTTTGGTTCGATTAGCCAAACAACAGCCGATTTGGTCCAGTTATTCAAATAACGGTCGATGGTCCGGTTAGCCAAACAACAACTGGTTTGGTCCAGTTAGCCAAACAACAACCGGTTTGGTCCAGTTAGCCAAACAACAACCGGTTTGGTCCGGTGAGCCAAACAACAACCGATTTGGTCCGGTGAGCCAAACAACAACCGGTTTGGTCCGGTGAGCCAAACAACAACCGGTTTGGTCCGAAGACAAACAACAATCATTTTAGTCCAGTTATGCAAACAATAGTCGGTTTGGTGCGGTTAGTGAAACAACAACTGGATTGGTCCGGTTAAGCAAACAACAGTCGGTTTGGTCCGATGAGCCAAATATGAACTGGTTTGGTTCAATTAGTCAAACAACAAATTGCTTTGCTTTGGTTAGTCAAACAACAACTGCTTTGCTTTGGTTAGTCAAACAACAACTGCTTTGCTTTGGTTAGTCAAACAACAACTGCTTTGCTTTGGTTAGTCAAACAACAACTGTTTTGCTTTGGTTAGTCAAACAACAACTGCTTTGCTTTGGTTAGTCAAACAACAACTGCTTTGGTCCAGTTAGTCAAACAACAACCGGTTTGGTCCGGTGAGCCAAACCACAACCAGTTTGGTCCAGTGAGCCATACAACAACCTATTTGATCTGATGACCCAAATAAGAACTGGTTTGGTCCGAATAGTGAAACAACAACTAGATTGCTCCGGTTAGCCAAACAACACTAAGTTTGGTCCGGTTAGCCAAACAACACTAGGTTTGGTCTGGTTAGCCAAATGACAACCAATTTTGTCCGGTTAGCAAAACGACAATCGGTTTGGTTCAGTTAGCCAAACGACAACCGATTTGGTCCGATTAGCCAAACGACAACCGGTTTGGTCCAGTTAGCGAAACAACAACCGATTTGGTCCTATTAGGCAAACAACAAACAGTTTGGTTCAGTTAGCCAAACGACAACCGGTTTGGTTCGGTTAGTCAAAACCACTGGGGTCACCAGTCTCTCTCTCTTTCTCCCATCTCTGAATTCAGAAACGTTCCAAAAAAAAAATAATTGTGCTCACTGATGCCTGTAAAGGAAGGGGTATTTCTACAATTTTGCCACGATCCTCTCTCTCATACAATCTAGCCAATTAAT
The DNA here is from genome assembly GCA_019845555.1 of Aristolochia fimbriata. Lineage (NCBI taxonomy): Eukaryota > Viridiplantae > Streptophyta > Magnoliopsida > Piperales > Aristolochiaceae > Aristolochia > Aristolochia fimbriata. The sequence goes on from CM034082.1 coordinate 20,194,388, forward strand.
TAGTACTCTCTAATTTTAACTCGTGCGCCTAGTGGACCAGAATAATGTTGCACAAAGGTGAATGGATCCCTTCTTTCTTCAAAGTGATGATCAGAAACTTCAATAGAAGAGGTAAGTGGTCTCTTTTATTTGTCTTCTTTTTTTTTTACGTAATTATTTCAATTTTATAACTTTCGATTTTTCAGAAAATCCCTACAGAGTTTGTAAAACACTTAAAAGAAAGGAAGTTTTCCACAAAATTAATCCTCACAAGAGTAGACCATAAATGTTGGGCAGTGGAGGTGAAAAAATGTCGGGATGATTTTTTTTTCAAACTGGTTGGTCTAGGTTTGTCAAAAACAACTTTTTACAAGTTGGAGATTTTGTAGTTTTTTACAGTGGTGATGAATTAAATTTCAACATCATTATAGTTGGACACAATGCATGTGAAAAAGAATTTCCATGATATGAAGACCTAAAAGTTGAGGGAGAGATAGAAAATGATACAGAGCCATAAAGACAATCAACATGCCATTGTAGTTACGTTCCAGCGAAGGCAAACGGTTAGGTAATTCAGAGCACAAATTAATCTCTTTGAATTTTTTCCGTTGTATTTATTTTTCTTTCTTATCACTGAAGCTTTCTCTTTTTACAAACCAAGGCGAACAATATTTGATGCAAGGAGTTGTCCATTTAAGCTTTGCAATCCTCATTTTGTTTCAGTGGCTACAAAAATATTATCGAATTGTGAGTTATCATTCTTTTCCTGGAAAGTAAATGAATGTGTCTCTATTATCTCATTTATCGCATTCCAGGATCAGCAGACATGCGAACACCTGTGACATTGTCATTGCATAAAATTTTGAAGGCCTATGGGATAGGATCTGGCCTGTGGCCATCTTCAAACAGGAAAATCTACATAGTAAACCCAACTGGAAGGCGTTGGCTGGTGAACTTCATTATTCATGATAGACGTTCGCAGTGCATTTCTAGGCGGATGGCGTGGTGTTATCAAGAGTAATGTATTGCTACTTGGAGATGTTTGCATTTTTTAGGTCATTAATGATGGTAAGCGTAACAAACCAGACATTGTGCTTTTGCATATTCAATGAGCTCCTCGAAAGTAATGAAAACAGGGCTTTGCCTTCTTAAATAGCCGAACATAAATGTTTACAGTTTTATGGCTCTTACAGAGTAAGACTCTTATACAGTCTAAGTTTATAAAACTTTTTGTATATATTTTTATTACTGCACTTGAAAATTGTGTTGTCCTATAAATATTGGACCATTTAGTTCTGATTAACGTAGAGTTTGATTGTAGTTAAATATCGATTATTTTCGTTCTTAGATATATAATCTTTTATTCATAATAATTTGATAATAGTTAAAAATAATTAGAAAGTACTATCTTTTGCTGATTTACTTATTTTATATTTTTTTTCATGTGTGCTTCCAAATATGTTTATAGATAATAGAACTCCAATTGGTAATATAGGATAAAGTTAATATTTTTTTTTTTATAAAAGCTACATTAATCCACTTCGCCCGTTGTATGACTGGCTTACAACCACTAGTGGTTATTAGAATCACTACCCACAGTTTCAGCCCGTGGGTATAGGAGCCCATTACCAACACTTTCAGCCCGTGGGTATAGGAACCCATTACCAACACTTTCAGCCCCAGTTTCCTGAAACATGTGTCCACGATTGTGGCCATAGGAACCCATTACCCACAATATTTGCCCTCGGGTACTTGACTAATACCCACGAACTAGAATCGTGGGTAGATATATAAATTAATATTTAGTTATAATAAATTTTATTTTTTATTATATCAATAAAGCAATAATAAGATAAACCAACATTCAATCTCATAAAAAATATGTTATTATATTAAATTAACCTCAAAAATACCTATTGTAAATCTCAAACAATACTGCAACAAACAATCAAACTAAATAAAGGATACTAAATTAAAACTATAAGTTTGTATAGATTTTCAAAAATGGTATCAAACACATTGTAATTAACACTTATATACTTTCATTAACAAAAAAAATAAAAAATAAAATAAAATAAAAATCTACACTATTAACTTCATTTACAAAACTATCACTCATCCTTGAATCGTAGAATGTATTAGTCCTCAATCGCATTCTTCTTGTAACCATTGAAAAAAAATTGAATTAATAAAAAATTGCTAATTCAACCAAATCGCACTTTTAGTTTCTAACCAAATTCCACATGTTCATGCGATACTGCTGAATATTACTTGATAAACTTCCTCATAAATGCAATAAAATGCTATCTTCAACATATTAGGACTTAATCAAAAAGAGATAATTTAATTAGTTACTAGATTTAAGGTCTTCTGTACTAGAGTGAGATGTCTCAACCTGGTATTGAACCATTGTCTACAAGTAAATCAAGATTAGAAAATATTAGAAAATATTAGAAAGTAATATATCAGAATGTGAGAGGAGGCATTGGCATTATATTTGTGTGATGAGAATATCCATGGTACAAACAACTTATTGCAGAGAAACTTTGAATGTTAGCAGGGGAATGATGATCTAATCCACCTCATATTATCACACTCCGATGATGAATCAAAGAGAGGCAACGCCTTGCTAATCCAGGGGAGTGAGGAGTAAGAAGGGTGGACTAGAATTTCAGACCATATTTTGAGCCATCCATTCGAGATTTCATTTGGGTTCTTAGATGAAACTCTCCCAAATTCTTAATATGTTTTCTATTTAAGTACAAATGTGCTTAGTGAACATCATAGTTACTAATAAGGTATAGGAAAAAGTTTTTCGTACCATTCAAAAGATTTACCTAGTTACCTAGTTGGATAAACATGGGAAAAGGTTGTTTTCTTTGTACTTTGTTATTTGATCACCCAAATAATTAGATTGAAAAAATCATTTATACATAGGATTGGGAGAGGATGTAGGTTGAACTTGGTTTGGGAGGGGATGAGGCAAATTAAAGGCTGGACGCTCCTTTTTAAGCATTCCTCGATGAAAACCATAAGGAGGATTGCTTCCAAGTGTCCAGTTTTGGATCAACCAACCACATGGCATAGCAAGAATACATTAAAATGGGAGATGAAATCACTAGGTTTTTTCACCTTTAAGCTGAGATTAAGTAGCACACGAACAGAATTAACAAACTTCATACCATTAAGAGTGAAATTATAGAAAATGAAACACTGATTAGAGAGGTTGCACATAAATACTTCCATACATATATAATGACAAATCTACAATAGAAGAATAACCTTGTTTCCTACCAAAGACACAGCCAACACCTGAAGATTGTGTCAACCTGCACAAACAAATTTCTGAAAACAAAATTAAAAATGTCTTCTTCATGATGGAATCCTTCAAGGCCCCACAACGTGATAGGTACCATCAGATTTGGTATTAGTTTTCAATAAAATGTTCATTCGGGTGAGATACAAAAGGACCTAAAATAGACCGTCATAACATAAACCTTTGGTGACTACAGGCCTATTAGTCTCATAAATGTGGTCTATAGAAATTTTGCCAAAGGTTTATCAACTAGAATCTGAAATGTTATACCATAGTTAGTCACTAATACGGGTGAATTTTATGTTATATTATAGGTTTGATTTTCTAGTTTTTGTATTCTATAAGAAGCTTATTTAATGTGGTTTTGAGCTTTTATGGTTAATTACAGGTTTGGAGGATGAAATGAGCGAAATAGAGAAAAATTATAAACTTTGGGAAAAAATGAAGAAAATTCGTCTTGACAAGATTTAGTCTCACCCCAACGAGATTGGCGGTTAAGACGATTGAGCAAGAGAAATGGTGGGAAGTTCAAGTTAAAGAAATTTGCCCGACGAACTCAAGGCGAGTCTCAAGGCAAACACCCACAGAGAGAAATTGATATCATTCGCCGTGATGAAGTTCTGACAATCGCGAAATAAATCCAGACAGAAGAAATAAGACAGAAACTCGCCCTGGCGAAGAACAGAGCATGTCGCGACGAGAGAGTTTCTATAGTAAGGATAACCCAAAATTCGCCCCCGACGAGCTAATTTAAGAAAGGAAAGTTGTTGTGACAAAAGTTCGCCACAACGAGTTTTCAGGGCAAACCACTACAGGAAAGTCCAAATTCTTGCCAATTCTCTTCCAAACTGATTTGTATGAAATAGGAATCCTTCCTATGATTTAGGGAACGCGTACCAAGGGCTTGGAAAGTGTTTTTGAGAAGAATAGAGAAATACATGTCTTGTGAAAGAAGGATCCTACCAAAGGAAGGTGAGAAGTATGGAAAGTTTGAATTAAGAAATCTCACTCTCTTCTTAATATCTGACATCTTTTCGAGTTGGGAGAAGGCTCTCTGACCATAGGGGACGAAAGGAAACCAAAAAGAGAGTCAAAAGACATCTCTAAATAGGAAATGAAAGAAATTTTAGTAAGAGAAGGACTCTTAATGCAAAAGGGAGTAGATGCACTATAAATACGGGAGCCCAAACACATTGAAAGGAGGTCTTTGGAGAGCAGAGCCACGCCCTAGAAGAGAAGAAATTTGTCCAAGGCTGAGAAGGAGAATCAAGGAGTTGAAGTCGACTAATTTTGAAGAAAGAGAATTGTTGAACTGGCTTATCACCATTTTCTCTATCTTTTCTCTTATTTTATGGCTTCATCCTTAATTTCAGTGTGTTTTGTTGTAATTAACATGGAGTAGTTTTCTTTATTGGAGAAGTCATGAACTCCTTGTTTTAGCATGTTAAATTTTTTAATTTTGTACCAAAATAATACTTTTTTTTGTTTTAGAATTTAAGTCCATTGCTTACTTCTATTCGAGACTTCTTTTGAGTCTAATGAGGTTCGGATAGAGAAAGAATTCCGTAGACGTTTGGTCTATTAGTTTGATTCTTCATTTTCTAAAACAACTCGCTTTTTACTAGAAAGTTTCGGATTGTGATGGAGACTGGTAAAGGCGATGTGACTTTTTACAAGTCGTGTTCTGAATAAGAGAGGGTTAATCTTTAAACTTTTATATTTATGCACTTAGATTCGAACGTTCCGGATTGTGATGGAGTTCGATGAATAGGTGAAAGTTATTTCCTATTTATGGGTAACCGGGTTTTCAAAAGCTAAGTCAAGATAAAAGTACTTGAGCTATAAAATCATAATTTTGCATAATAGTAACTAGGAGGGATTGACACTTTTCCCCAACATTTCATCTTCATAAGGATTCGATTAAGTTTTATGTTGCATTAGTTAAATTCTGTTTTGAGTTTTAGATTTTCTAAAACAATCAACACCTTTTCTAACTCAACATTAGGAAAATATTTGCTTGAACTAAATTCTCAACAAGGTCTTTGTGGCATCAATATTTGGACTCCTTAATCTAAATTACTTTCTGACCTAGTTCACTTGCTAGTCACCCAACAAATGCAAATTTAAAAATCTTCCACTTGGAGCATGTTAGTATAATTCAAAGGAAGGTTAGGAAACATATTACACAAATTTTTGTTGAGTAAATTGTAATTTCCACACTTTAACCAAAAATTGAGAGATAAAAGATAAACTTTCATTAATATGAATGGAGATTGAGTATATATTAATGGATCTTCATTCTAAAAGCACTCTCATACATCAAGTAAAGAAAGAAAAGAGTAGAACACAAAGCCTAATGCCTACTACTCTTCACCTCCTTCCTCCTCTGTTTCTTCTTCTTCCTCAGTGGTGTCACTAGTGGGGAGGTCATTCTTTGGAATTCCCACCTGCTGGCCCACATCTTCCACATCTTCCACATCTTCCACTTGCTGGGCCAGAGCTTATTTGCTACCTCAGTGGCACTCACCTCCTCTCTCAATGTGTCAAGGGGTAGGGTAGAGACTTCTCCTATATGCAAATATGCATTTTGCTCATGTGGAAACAAACTAATCCACTAACTCCATACAAAGAACGTCCAATTTTTGGAGTTGGTTGAGTTGACATAAAATTCTTAGACTAGGGGGATGCTTGCTCTAATGAGAGCTCCAACCCATTGGGTTTGTCCTCTCTCTTCAATCATTGCCCCATAACTTTCTCTCACAAGTTCATCCAACTCAAAGCCCTCTCCATATGCAAATTCCATTTTGAGAAAGTGTCAATGAACTTCTTGTGGGCCTCTGGAGTGGCAAACCTCTCTTGGTCCCAAACCTTGGCCACTTTGGCTTTGGCACTCACATAGGCCTGTTGGGAACCATGATAGAATTCTGTCCAAAACTAGGGTCGAAGACTCTTTAAGGAGATTGTATCTCCTATCTCAGTGATCTTCTTGGGCTGAAAAGATGTCATTGGACAGTTCTAAGTATGTATTTAAATAAAATATAATCATTTTCCTACACTTTGCCCAAAAAAATTAAAATTTACCTCGAAAGTTAGCAACAAAAATTGTTGTTTTCTACAAGAATTTCCCAAAATTTCAGAATTAAGTGCCCAACTTTGGGACTTTGTATCTCCGAAATCCCTAGATGAAAATTACCCAAACCATGACCTATCTCATCTACTAATTAAGTACCCAATAAAACCCCATACCTTGATTTGGCGAGCCCCACTTCCATATTTTTTGAAAAATGGATTGCAAGGTGGGCTGTTTGCAGCTTTTGTATGCCAATTCTGTGTGCGCAGCCAACTTCCGCTGACCTTACGATGACTTTTCTGGAGAGATATGACAACGGGGATGGACCAGTTTGAAAGCCCTAAGTTCCCTCTCTAAGGTTATGAAATTTGTTTTGGGGGAAGAAGGATTGAAGGGAGGGTTTAAGGTGCCCTAAGTTGGCCCCGCACGAGCCAACTCGGTGCCACGAGTGAACTCGTAGCGCAGGTTCAGAACGGACCCGGATCCGCTGGCCAACGCCTTGTTTGGCCACCGTATGCAGTGCCAATGGCTGAGCGCGCAGACATGGGGTGCCCGTGTGGCGCTCGGCCACGCGGATCCGGGTCCAGCGCGGGTCGCCCAGGAGAACATAAAAAAAAAAAATTGAAACCTGCTAAACTCCGAAACTTGCTAAACATACTCTAATGGTATATAGTTGTCCAAAGGTTGGTACAGAGTTAGTACTAAACGTAGTAAAGTGTAACCGAAAACAAATAAATCTTTAGAAATGGTATATAGTTGTACGTAGGTTGGTACAGAGTTGGTACTAAATATAGTATAAAGTTACCGAATAACCAAAAAAATATACAACAATGGTATGTAGTTGTCTAAAGGTTGGTACAGATTTGGTAATAAACGTACTATAAAGTTATCAGATAACCAAAAAAATATTCTCTAATCGTATATAGTTGTCAAAAGGTTGGTACAAATTTGGTACTAAACGCAGTAAAAAGTTATCGGATAACCAAAAAAATATAGTCTTATAGTATATAGTTGTTCAAAGGTTGGTACAGAGTTGGTACTAAACGTAGTATGGTGTTAATGGATGACCCGCGGAACCGGGGTTTAGCAGGTTTCAGTTTTTTTTTTTGATGTTCCATTGGGCGACCAGCTGCTGACCCAGATCCGCTGGCCCAAAAGCCCGCCGCCGACGGGCACCGTGGTTCTGCTGCCGCCATTTATACTGTGGACGCTGGTCAAACAAGGCGTTGGCCAGCGGATCTAGGTCCGGTTCAAAACTTAGATTCTGAACTTGCGAACTGGCGCTATAGTGCTAGATTCTGAACTTGCAAACGGGCGCTATAGTGCTGGATTCTGAACTTACGAACTGGCGCTATAGTGCTAGAGCCAGATGCAAATTTTTCATATTTTAATTTTTTTGTTCTTTTTTTTTAAACCAATAAATCATAAATCCTAACCTAATTAAGAACTAATCATGCAAAATTTACCTATAAATATGCATAAATTCAATCATATCCTATAAATTCTAAAAATAACATAAAAAAATCTAAAACAATTCCTAAAAATTTCAAAACACACTACTTGAGTTGAGGTTTAGAGTCTTCGCTTGACTTGGTTACTCCCTCAATCTGCATTAGGTATGAAAATTTTGTTTTGACAAAAATTTTCATATATGTAATGCTTAAGCCTTTGGCCATTCACCACAAACTTGTTTTTCTCTATTGGATCCATAATTTCAGTGGCTCCTAATCTGAATACTCTTTCTACCATAAAATGACCAGTCCATTTATAGTTTAGCTTACTAGGGAACAACATCAGCCCACTGTTTGAAAAAGAGAACAAGTTGACCAGGTTTGAAGTTTTTGTTTAGAATATGGCTAACATGCCACTTTTTGGTCTTTTTCTTATGGAGTTTTGCATTTTTATATGACCATTCACTAAACTCTAATTCATTTAATTGCATTAACCTATTCTCACCAGCAAGTTTCATGTCAAAATTTAAAATTTTGGTTGCCCAATAAGCTTGGTGCTCTAGCTCAACCGGTAGGTGGCAAGCTTCCCCATATAGGGTGACATTCCAAATAGTGTTTTGTGTGTTGTCCTATAGGCCCATAGTACATCACCTAATTTCACTTTTCAATCCCTCCTTGAGGTACTAACAGTCATTTCAAGTATTCTTTTTAATTATTTATTAGAAACCTCTACTTGGCCACTTGTTTGGGCATGGTAGGGGGTAGCCACTTTATGCTTTACTTCATATTTCCTCAACAAATTTTTGAATTGAGCATTGCAAAAGTGCTTTACCCCATAACTTATAATAGCTTTAGAGGTACCAAATCGTGTGAAAATATTTTTTCTCTAAAACTCAATCACTCTCATTAGTCCTAGTAGCAATTGCTTTTACCGATTTTGAAACATGATCAACCATAACAAGTATGTGTTCAAGTCCAAAAGAAGGTGGAAAAAGTCTCATGAAATCAGTACCCCAAATATTAAAAATTTCACATTCAAGAATATTGTTTAAAGGCATTTCATTCCTTTTGGAGATGCTACCTGTCCTTTGACACCTATCACATGAACTTACTTTTGTCCTTGGATCTTGAAACTAAGATGTCCAAAAGAAACCAAATTGTAGCACTTTGGATGTGGTTCGGTTTGCACTATGGTGTCCACCAGTCTCTTTATGATGGCAATGTCTGAGAATCAAAGGAGCTTCTTCCTCGTTCACACATCTAATTATGATTTGATCCGAACAGATTTTGTAGAGGAAAGGATCCTCCAAATAGTAGTGTCTTGAATCAGCCATAACCTTCTTTCTTTGCTGAAATGTATAGCGCTTTGGACCCACCCACCACAAATAAAATTAGTTAAATCAGCAAACCAAAGCTTTTTAGATGAAGAGGTACTTGGCAAATTTGCTCCTCCGGAAAGAGCTCAGAAATCTCCACTCTCCATCATGTTCAGTTTCTATCCTTGAGAGGTGGTCGGCTACAACATTTTCTGCACCTTTCTTGTCCTTGATCTCTATGTCAAACTCTTGAAGTAGAAGGACCCACTGAATTAGTCTAGGCACTTGTCAAGCAAATATCTTAAAGTTGCATGGTCAGTCCAAGCAATGACCTTTGATCCAATTAGATATAATCTAAATTTTTCAAAAGCAAATACAACATGCATGAGTTCTTTCTTAGTTATTGTGTAATTAAATAATTGTGAAAATCGATAATGCTAGCTCGTGGTACGTGGGAGTGTAACTACACCCAAACACTGGTGTACTTACACTTGAAGTGCACTATGAGTTATGTCTAAGATTACGCAGGACACAAAGAAACACACAGAGGTTTGTTATCGCAGTTCGGAATAACCCATTCCTAATCTGCGGGGCTTTCAGCCCGGGAGCACGAATTTACTAGTGAAAGATATAGAGTAACTTACACGTTACACTTAAGGTGTTCTCCTCTTCAATCCAAGATTCGAACAAACTCTTCACCTTCAGATAATTGTTGGCAAATCCTCAACAGTTAGATCGTCGTGACTCCCTCACACTGAGGCTCCCCCTCAATGTATCCCTTCGCACAGGGACTGGTCAAGTGTGTGTTTTCTCAGTATGAGACAAACACAGAGACTGTCAATGGCTGCTCAGTAATCAAGCCTGAAGACTTCGTTTAGCATACATCAACTCTCACCATATGAGTCCTCAACTCCACGCTGGGTGATCTTCTTTCTCAATGTACAGCGTACTCAAAATAACCCTAAACCTTCACCCAAATAGTCTCGTCAAAATAAGATAACTACCACCGTGGCTTTGCTCTTATCCTGAGATCCATACTGATCTCAAGCACTTATCCAGATCCTAAACCCATGACACCTGTACACATAACTGTTATCCTGAGATTTGTCAAAATGTAGCCAATCAGAATATAATCACCAAAACCCGCATTAACAAACTCCCCCTTTGGCTCTCATTTTTGACAACAACACTTCTCATCACCTTAGTAACATGCAACATCCACATTGATCACAGCATAAGAAACATCCACACTCACATCATAAGAAACATCCACATTGATCACAGCATAAGAAACCATCAACTACGTTTATCCACTATAGCATAAGTACCAAATAACTCCCCCTTTTTGGAAAAAAATGACAGACCAAAATTCAGTGAAAACACTGCTAATCAGACCAGGATTTCTTCAACTTGCCAAACTCCTTCAACAAGTGATCGATAAGCTTGACCTCATGCCTTTTAAGAAGCGTGAACTTTTCATATTGAACCACCTCCTTCTGTGCAATGTCTCCTCTTTTTCGGAAAAAATCCATCACCTTATCATCTAAAGGAACTGTTGGAGACCAGGGCCATGGTGGTGGAGCAAAGCAAGAAGAACCCTCTCCCAAGGCTGTGAACTCTAGAAGCAATTTCAACCCAACCAGGTCAGAGCTAGCTGGTTCAACAGGAACTGGCGAACCTGTAACTGGTACTGCATCAGGTACTGGAAGAACATTAGATACACCAAAAACAATAGTAGGTACACAAACACTATCTGGAGGAAGTGCAGTCAGTGTATCAGCAATATACGTGGACACATTTTCACAGAGTTGAGACACATCATGATGCAGTGTAGCAGTTGCATCATCAGAGGAGGTAGCACACCGTGACTTGGGCATTGTCGAAGGCTTGTTCTGAATCATATCTGCATTCTTTGTCAACATAGCCTCATTCAATCCAAAAGACGTCTGTTTCTCAAGAATACCAAAAATCAAAGAGGGAAACACAATACGTCCTTGATCTCCAGATTTAGGCACCCGAAGAATATGTTCAAAGATTCTGGTCCCAACATTAAAATGTTGCTTAGTGCCTACTCGATACACAAAGTCAACAAGACGCTTGCTCAATGATCCACTATGAGTAGAGGGAAGCCAATTCCAGACAGCTATCTTATGCAAAGCTGCATATTTCTGTGTTAAAGAAGAAGCTGGAATTGAGTATGAGTGAGACCATCCACTCAATTTACCACCAGTAAGTTCCTGTAACATCACAACATCTTCCTCTTCTTCTCGTTCTTCAGCATATATAGGTAAGTGCAAATATTCTCTAATTGCATTTGAATCAAATAAATACCAATGACCTCTGACATATATATGATTTCTACACTCCTTCAGCATTTCCAGGTTAGAGTAGAACTCTAAGACTACCTCTTCAGAATAAGACACGAAATTAGAAATTGTACCTTTAAGACGGAGCTTCTCCAACACAAGTAGGACAAGTTTGAATTCTTTTGTAGCGATAGCAAGCTCCCCTCGAAACTTCTTTTTGATAAGCAATGAGTGCTTCTTCTTAGCATCTTTTGTGACAAAAACATCACTGTACGGGACCACGATTGGACGAACAGACAATCTTGACTGAGTTTGCTGAGACGCAGAACCATCCCCTGCATCACTTGTTGTACCTTGTACACTTCTCTACCATGACCGAGTACATCTACCTGTACGTGAAAGTGTAACAATTGGATCCTATATAGCCGTAACACTTACTGTACCTTCACTAACTCTTTGTCTGGTAGTCCGATGTGCAGTTGAAACATCCAACTTTTTTACCAACTTTCTTTTCTGTTTCTGAGTCCTTGATGCAGTAGGTGCTGATACAGACTTTCCTGTATCCATATGAATCTGATCAGTACTCTGTCCATCATCTTCTTCATCAATTTGAATAGGCGGCTCGTCTGAAGTCATCCCCGGTTTACTTCTCCAAATAGTATTGTCACGAAGACGGGATTTTATATCACCTAATACAATTGTTGAATCACCATCATTAACCACAAATTGTGACCTTCTTCAAGAAATTCTTAGAGGAACGTCGTCATCATCCTCACTACTATTTATCCCCATTCCAGCCCTTTCTGCAGCTACACTTTCTGCCACTGATTGTTCACGAGGATGAGGTACACTCAGATGTACTGTACTTTGTCGTGTACTGACAATTTTATTCAAAATCTCCTTCAAGGTAGGATTATCAAGTACTTTGTCATATGAACTCAGACCCCTTAGGGTTTCAACCGAGCCAGCACCTTCGACTCCCTTCTTCTGACAGGTATCCAGTCAAAAATGCACTTTTAACATCCATTTGATGTAACTTTAAATGCATTACACTTGCTACTGAAAGCAGCAATTGAATAGACTCCAATCTGGCCACAGGTGCAAAAGTCTCATCAAAGTCCACTCCTTCAACCTTTGTATACCCCTGGGCCACTAATCGAGCTTTATTCCGGGTAATATTGCCAGACTCATCAGTCTTGTTCTTGAATATCCATTTTGTCCCAATGTTGTTCGCATTATCAGGTCGTGGCACTAACGTCCATACCTCATTACGCTCGAACTGCTCAAGTTCCTCCTGCATCGCCTTAATCCAATATTCATCCTTTAAGGCCTCTTCAACTTTCTTTGGTTCCAAAGCAGAGGTATAGCATACAAATTGGACCATCTCCAAAAAATTTGGTCTCTTACCCCTGGTTTGAATACCGTCCTGTAGATTGCCAATAATCAACTCAGTAGGGTGATTCTTCTGAACTCTAATCGAGGGCGTCCTTTCCGTGGTCTCATGTAAAGTATCCTTCTCTGGTTGAATCATGGTTGTAACTGGTATTGTATCACAAGGTGGAACTCCTACTACAATTTCTGGAACTTCTACTGCAGGTGTAACATTTTTTGGCTGACTTACAGTTTCACTTACAGATACACCAGAACCTACAGATACAGATTCCATACTGTCCAGGCTCACATCATCATCGTTTACCAACCAGCCTTCTTGATCATCAATTCTCACGTTGATAGATTCAATGACTGTATTTGATTGCTTGAAGTAAACTCTATAGGCATGACTATTCCTAGAATAGCCCACAAATATCCCTTCCTTACTTCGAGAGTCAAATTTCGAAAGATATTCACGATCTCTAAGAACATAGCATGGAGCACCAAATTCTCTACAGTAATGAATCTGTGGACTACGCCCTTTCCACAACTCATAAGAGGTTGTCTGAGTCTTGGCTCTCAAATACACTCTGTTGACAATGTGACAGGCTGTATGAATAGCCTCTGCCCATAACTTGTGTGGCAAATTCTTGGCATGTATCATAGTATGAGCCATTTCTTGAAGTGTCCTATTCTTACGTTCCACAACACCATTCTGTTGAGGAGTTTTAGGCGCTGAGAACTCATGAGTAATTCCCTGGTCATTGCAAAACTGAGCAAACTCTAAGTTCTCAAATTCTCGGCCATGATCACTTCGAATCCACACAATTTTACCAATAATAGTTTGTTTTTCAGACATCAATCGCTTGCACAAAGTAAGAAAAACATTAAAAGTTTCTGATTTATCTTTTAGAAACTCAACCCAAGTAAAGCGTGTGAAGTCATCAACACACACAAAAACATACCTCTTTCCAGCAATACTTGGAGTGTGAACCGGCCCCATGAGGTCCATATGCAGCAGCTCTAGAGGCAAAGATGTAGTGACATACGGAACCTTAGGATGAGAGGTGCGAGGTTGCTTGCCTTCCATACATCCCTTGCACACACCAGACATGTGACCACTAATTTTTGGTAATCCACGAACAACATTAAACCTGATCAGATTATGTAAACCTCTATCATGAATATGTCCCAACCTTCTATGCCACAAGTCCAAGTCACTTGTGGTACTTTAATTACACTGCCTCCCAGTTTGCAACTGATAGCAGTTGTCAGCTGTTCTGACACCTTGCAAAACAGATTGGTTATTAGAATCAGACACACAGCATCCTTCTTTTGTAAACTGCATAGCCAAATTTTGATCACACAATTGACTTATGCTGATTAGATTTGCCTTTAAACCTTTCACCAAAAGGACACCAGTCAAACTAGGCATCCCTTCCAAAGCTAGAGTTCCACATCCAAGAACAGCTCCTTTTGCACCATCACCGAAAGTAACTTGACCTCCACCATCAGATTGAGACAAATCTATTAGACAAGCAGCGCTCCCAGTCATATGCCGAGAACAACCACTATCAAAATACCAGATACCATCCCGAGTAGTAGTAATTGCAGAGTGAGCAGCATACAATCCGATTTCCTTCTTCTTCCAGACAAGCCGAGTACCCACTCGTTTGACATGTTGAGATCCACTATTCCTCAGATCCCAAAAAAGTTTATAACAATGCTTTCTGATATGACCACTCTTTCCACAGTAGTAACAAACTGAAGCAAAGCCATATCTACGAACATATGGAATAACAATATGCCTGTGTACTTGACCCTTATTTCCATGAACAGTCGAGATCTGTATTTTAGGAGTCACTCTATTACTCAGCTGTTTTTCATCAGAATAAAACCGAGACACCAACTCATGAGATTTCCTCAGTTCATCTTCAAGATTAAGCACTCGAAGCTGATTCTCAGCAATGACCTTCACATAGTGCTCATTTTCCTTCTCCAGTGATGTAATTTTCATTTTCAATTCTTGAGTGACAACTAACAGCCCTTCCCACTGTTTTAGAATATCTTCAACAGGATCCACATCAGATTCGTTCTCATAATCAAGCTCACTCACATATGCCTTACTGTGCTTCTTTTCTATCATGTAATTATCCCTATATTTGGCAGTGAAAGCCACAAAGTTACAGTCTTCATTCTCAGATTCACTGTTATCTTCTTCACTCCAAGAAGCAACTAATGACTTTTTCTTCCTCAAATATGTAGGACACTCTGATTGTATATGTCCTCTTCCCCCACATTCAAAGCATGTCAATACTTTCTTTTTACTTTGAACCTCAGGACTAGTAACTAGCTTACGTTCACCAGACTTGAATCCTTTTTATTTTTTCTTCATAAATCTGTTCAATCCTTGCGCCAACAAAGCTACTCTTTCATCCAACTCAGCCAGAGTTATAGTAGAACATGAGCTTTCCTCCTGACCTTTCTCGTCTGAAGTTACTGATTTAAATGCAACGTCAGTTTTTTTTCTACCTGTGAATGACTCCCTTGCTTCTTCATTCATTTCAAACGTCTTAAGAGACCCAATCAATTCATCCATACTCATGGCATCTACAATTTTATGTTCTTCAATCGCAATCACTTTCACCTTGAACTTCAAAGAAAGTGATCTTAAAACTTTACGAACAAGTCTATTCTCAGGAATTTTATCTCCTAAAGCAGCAGCTTGATTAGCTATATCTCTAATCTTTACCTCATACTGGAGAATAGTTTCTTCCTCATGCATTCGCAAAAGTTCAAATTGTGTTGTGAGCATTTGTAACTTTGACAGGCGTACACTCTCAGTTCCCTCAAAATGTAACTCGAGAATCTTCCAAGCTTCTTGGGCAGACTGACATGCAGAATTCGTCTAAATTGATCCACATCTACTCCCCCAAAAATAGCATTTAATGCCTTTGCATTGCAACTGGACAACTTATCATCTTCGTCTCCCACTACCTTTGTGGGCAACTTCCATCCTTTTTCAATGGATTTCCAAGCCCTCTCATCTAGGGCTCGAATATAAGCATGCATCTGTGTCTTCCAATAAGAGTAATTGGTTCCATCCAGCAATGGAGGTCTAATATTGGACGCACCTTCCTTCATTAAATCCGCCATGACCACCGAAACTAGTTGCAGGACCTTTTATTCCAAATACACTTGGAGACTAGTTCTGATACCACTTGAAAATCGATAATGCTAGCTCGTGGTACGTGGGAGTGTAACTACACCCGAACACTAGTGTACTTACATTTGAAGTTGCACTATGAGTTATGTCTAAGATTACGCAGGACACAAAGAAACACACAGAGGTTTGTTATCGCAGTTTGGAATAACCCATTCCTAATCTGCGGGGCTTTCAGCCCGGGGCACGAATTTACTAGTGAAAGATATAGAGTAACTTACACGTTACACTTAAGGTGTTCTCCTCTTCAATCCAAGATTCGAACAAACTCTTCACCTTCAGATAACTGTTGGCAAATCCTCAACAGTTAGATCATCGTGACTCCCTCACACTGAGGCTCCCCCTCAATGTATCCCTTCGCACAGGGACTGGTCAAGTGTGTGTTTTCTCAGTATGAGACAAACACAGAGACTGTCAATGGTTGCTCAGTAATCAAGCCTGATGACTTCGTTTAGCATACATCAACTCTCACCATATGAGCCCTCAACTCCACGCTGGGTGATCTTCTTTCTCAATGTACAACGTACTCAAAATAACCCTAAACCTTCACCCAAATAGTCTCGTCAAAATAAGATAACTACCACCGTGGCTTTGCTCTTATCCTGAGATCCATACTGATCTCAAGCACTTATCCAGATCCTAAACCCATGACACCTGTACACATAACTGTTATCCTGAGATTTGTCAAAATGTAGCCAATCAGAATATAATCACCAAAACCCTCATTAACAAATTGGTTAAAGAATTATTTGGTTTTAGTGCAATTTTGTGATATAGGCTAACTTATAGAGTTGGTTCAAGAATTAGAGCCAAGATTTCTCCCTGATTAACCTAGTGTTGTCATTGATTGATCGATTTTATCTCTATAACCTGATTTAGTTGCATTGAAATCAGGATTATCACTTTGATGGTAAGTTTGGATCTAATAGTAAGATTTAATTTAGTGCAACTCCCTATTCACATTAGATTGATTAATTATGGAAAAGGATGATCAATTCTGGATTGGGGACTTTGAAAATTTATTTGTCCAAATTTAAGACTCTTTTGTCTTTAAGCAAGTTATGACTCAATCCACAAAAACTTGTTTTGAGTTGAATCTTGCCTAATGTAAATCTAATTAATTTTTATTTTGAGCATGCAGTAAGTTAGATTTTATGTCTTAAATATTGATATTGGATAAAATTAGTCATTCAATGGATAATTTGATAAGTTTTTTACTTATATATAAATTACAAAATCATTTTGTTAAATTTGATTGATTATTCCAATGTCAACTATAATGAAATTTGTTTGATTTAATTATTTGATTTATGTACATTTATGTACATGGTACATGAAATCGTTCTTAGAATGGATTAGATTAGTGGGAGTATATTTGATTATCCAAATGGGTAATTTAGCATTATCTAGGATTATCTCCCAAAATTAAAAAATCCGACTTTTTAAAATTATTACATATTCAATGTTATATTCTATTTGTTGTAGCATACACTATAACTTTTATTATGATAGGTCAACTTGTAAATAAATTAAAACAAAGAATGGATTTAAGCTACATTTTTTCCTATATCATTTGTCCTTTTATAAGTAGGATAAAAAGTATGAAATAATCAATCACCCATGTCAAATTTAAAGGATTAAAACTTGAATTAGGTTTAACTTTATCTTTAAAATTATTGATGCTAAGATGGAAAGATAAATTGCAAATTTGACATCTTTTGGTCCTATGTTCATTTTTGCTAAAATGATTATTCATGTAAGATTTGAATCATTAAAGGGGTTATTGGATATGTTGGAATACAATTCCACAAACATTATTGTAATTAAAATTGTACTAACCTCTTACCATTGTACGTTGTGGTCGGATTTGCCATAAGCTCTATCGTTCTGAAAAGTCTAGAAGTCCAAAGCGTCCTTTTCGTGCAGCGAAAAGAGGAAATAGTTGTTAGACAGAAAAGTCAGCCTTGAGATTCTTATAGGGATTTCACTTATGGTGCTAAAATGCATCCCCAGGGACCCAAGTTTAAAACAACAATCAGTTGTAGCTGTTAGATCCTGAAATTCAGGATCTATTTGTACATGTGTTGCTCATTAAACGTGAGTTCTTTTTAATTACAGAAAGTCACTCTAGCACGCAAGTGCATGTGTCGTACAAATAATAAAGTGGACATAAATTCCAGATGTCAAACCCATAGGGACTATGTGTAGACTACGTACTAAACATGCATCCTAACAGCTAAATCTAACTAAACGAAAGGATAATCAATGGAAAATACGAAAATGTACACACTAACTAGGACCCTAAAAAGGGATAATAGAGGAGAATCTACTTATAGAGGTAGGGGTGTGATTTCAAGTCACCGTGCTCTGTATCTAACCTATATTAGCATTCAAGCATTTATCGAACACTTATGGATCCAGGAATTTGGTATGCATGGGTTTCTTGTGAGATCACGGCACTTGTATTCTCCCCATTAACTCTACACTCTCCTCATTAGAGCTAGATGGGTGAACCCACTACACGTAACCTATAGGTCATGTATAGTGGTGGGTTATTCCTAACTCCACCCACAAATCCCCTACCTAAACCTCTAACTAGGTGGAACACACGTTGCCTAATGCAAGTCTACCCAAATCTACCCTCTCGGGATCGAATCGGGTTCCTAAATATCAATTAATAGCTAGTTAGGTCATTAATCGAACACTAAGTATGCATTAGTCATACCAGAACATTGAATTATGCTCAAAACACTAAAACAACCAAATATATTACAAGAATAGGGTACATCACACCCCCAAACAGGGGTTTGAATACAAATGAAATCAAAATATAAAACAAAACTTAAATCCAAATACAATGTCATACACAAGGTATACATAGATGAAAGGAAATGTGAAAGAAAGGCAAACTCAGTGTATAATGCAGTTCTTGGTGGTTCAATCCTCCTCCAGGATGGAAATAGCCCCAAGAAATGGCCCCAGAATCCTCCTTTTGAGCTATAGCACATATCCTAGATGAGTCTAGGTCAACTCTCCGACTCCCTAGTTTGAACCCTTAGCATATCCCCAAAATGAGAATTTATTGAGTGCAGACCTGTGACACGGTGCCATATAGTGCCGGGTGAAGCATCGTAGCACTGGGTCACTAAAACAGCACAAAATCAACATAAAGGCCCCAACGCCATATGGCACCAGGCTCCTTCCATGGCGCCCTACACCCCTTGCACCATGGCACTGAGACCCAGCATCGTGGCACTGGATGTCGTACTTTTTTGCCATGGCACTGAATCCGAGCACCATGGAGCGCCCAACTTCTCATGTGGAGCCCAACTTCTTCTGTAGCGCTCAGGTTCTGTACTTCCTTTAAACTAGGGTAAAAACTCTATTTTTTGCCTGATTGTCTTGAGACTTCTTCAGTTGTTCTTCTTATTGCATTTTCTTCTTATTCCCTACAATAAACAAGCAAGAGTAAGTCAAATTATCCTGGTTTGGGGAAATTTTGGGTACATATAATATGGGTGAAATACATACAATCAAATACCCCCAAACTTAAAGTCTTGCTCGTCCTCGACAAACAACTTCTTACACATGTTCTAAATCATCTATCTCACAAGATTGTAATGAAAACCCATGTAATTCAACACAAGAAATGAAAAATCATGTTGCTCGGCCAATCACTTTTGTAGTCTTTGTTAAGAAACCAACTTAATTTTCACTTACTCTTCCCCACACTCATTAACGTCCATAGTCCCCACAGTCATGGTTTACACCATCAAACCACTAACTTATGAATTTTAAGAGTTCTCATTAGCGCTCTATACTCTAGTCTCTCGTTCTGCCTTCCACAAATGATGAAGGGATGCACTCAAGATCTTTAAAACTTTCACTTAGGTTGCAATGGGGCCTGGGCTGCAGGTAGTAGCACAAGTGAGTACATTGGGTAGATCCCTCTTCAATGCATGACCCGACCCTCCAAGGCAAGTTCTAGCCTTCAAGTACTCCCCCAAACTTATGTTCAAGCTATTGTGAAACCAATTCCCCTTCTTTTTTTCTTTTATTTTCTTTTTCTTTTGTATGTCACTTAAGTAGGGGGTGGAGATAACTGCTTTACCACTTGACGCAAAACTTCATGATTCCTGAGTCACAAATACCCTATTACTGAGTAAAGCGGTCATTGCTTCAGTGGCTTTCACAATTGCTACCCCTTTCCTCAATTCTTTTTTTTTTCACTCTCTGCTCCAAGATTCTTTTCAGATTGAGCCATGAACCAAGTGGAATGAGTTATGAATAAGAAGATAATAATTCAATCAAGATGGGTTTAAAACATGATATCAAAAGAAATTATATCATGGCCCAAACTTGGTTGATTTGGAAGTGTAATGAGTTGGCTAGAAAGATCCAAACTCATAAAAAATTGTCTAACTCATTTATTTGAGTTGCAATCTTCAATCTTTTGTTTCAAGACTCCCTTGAAATTAGTTCTAAAGCTTCTAAAAGATTTCTTAAACTCATAAACCAAACATTCCACATTCCCAAACCATGACAAGTTGACTTCAAGAAAAAAATTTGTGAGTGATGCAGTGACATAAAAATAAGTCAATCTCCTACTCATGTACACATGTAAGGTCAAACATATGGAAGAAGTATCTAGGAATCCAATGCTCTTATTTTTAAATTATGAAACTACTATTTATTAAACACCAAGTGACAAAATAGATGAGAAAATCAAAATGCACATATTGGTAAAGTTCAAAAAGATATAATCTAAAATGCAAACGTGAGCTTACAAGTGGAATTTTTTTACTACGTAGGGCTTGTTTGGGGCTTTCAAGTGAGGGCTTAGTGAGGAGCCCCTTCTTTCATAATCCCATAGATGCCTCTCAAAAGAAGGAGGCAGGTTTTAGGAGATATTATTTTTTTTTAAGAAAACCTGCCCGGTGGCATTTGGCGCAGAGTTCTATTCACAGCGCCCAGTTCTATCTGTAGAGCCAGACACTGTCAAGACCTCTACTCCACATTTTTCAACTTGATTTTCTTCAAAAACACCACCCACATGTTTCCCTATCTATCTTAACTATCTCTAACTGACCTAACTTGGTTCTAACCACTTATTTTTAAAAATTTACCTTTGTTCTAATCTATCATTCTACTTTCGTGTGTAGCATCCCAAGTAGCGCCTTGTTTAAAGTCCTTGGCTAGACTAATCCACCATTCCTCTAGGATCAAAAGGAAAGTTGAGTCACTTTTGTTTTATAACATCTCTACCCTTGGTAGAGATTGAAAGTGGCTCTCAAATAGTGTGGGAGTAGTAAGTGGTGTCATCTTGCAAGTTGTGATTCTTCAAATCAAAGTGTGCAAGATGTCTCAACTCCCCTCCAACCATACCTAACAAGATATGGAAATTAGTACCTAAGGTTGGTTCACAGGGTAGAAAGATGAACTCATCTAGCTCATCAAGATTTAGTCTCCCCCAGTCTCTTGAGATTGGTTCTTCATATAATTCTATCCAAGTGTCTAAGGGATCTTCCTTAACATCTTCTTTACTCTTTATCCCTTCCCCTAAACTTATTTCTAATTCTACCTCAACCATCTCTTTTGGATATTCAAATTTTTCTCCCCCCTTCTGTAAACTGCGCAAGGATAGAGAGGTTGAGCTCATTTCTTCCTCCACAGGTTGGTTAGCTTCTTTGGTGTCTCCACTAGCTAACCAATTACGCCACCAAGTTTCCAAAGATTTCACAAAGTGGCGTTGTAGAGAATCCTCACAATCAAGATTGTGATCTAGTCTCTCTTCCTAATCATTTACACATATTTCTTCTTCATGAATTAACCTGGGTACCCTTGGTTGTTATTCCATTTTCTCATCAAAGTGGCTATCAATCCTAGAGGTAATCATGGGTTATTCATATCCATGTTCAAAACACGAATCTATCATGTCATTCACACATGATTGCCCCTTATAATTCATCACTTGTAGACAAAGGAGACGCACCTTCTCTTGTTTTTCTTTGAAAGCTTCTTGCTCTTCAAGTAGCCTATGATGAATCTCACAGTTTCTTTCTTCGGATGAGTCATTCTTGGTCTTTAGGAGTGGAGGTTGAGTTACTGGGCAAACGTTGGGATGGTGATATTGTCTGTGTTGGCAAAGCATAGACAATATTTGTTGTTTGTGCTCCCATGAAAAGTTTAAGCTATTGCTCCAAATAGGATCATTTGTCTCATATGGAAGGCAACCAACTTGGTCTCCTTAAATTGCACTGGCTTGCTCCATATAGATCTGTGAATAGCTTGGTTGGGCCTCAGAGAGAACTCCCAATGTCTTTATCCAGGAGTAGAGAAACGACATTGTTGAGAGTTGTTACAAAGCTCACCTGGAGTAACAAAGTCATTAGCTTCACAACGTTCATTATAATTGGACAGAAAGAAACAGAAATTCATGAATAAGCTATACAATCACAAGCACAAGAAGGCAAATCGATTTCAATATACCCACGTTTTTTTTTTATAGTTTTTTTAATATAATAAAAACTAAAAACACACAAAAGAACTACCAATCAAAGAATAAAATAAACAAACTAAACCTAACTAAGGCTAGAGTACAACTACTCGGATTGGTTTTAGCATTAGTTCAACTTATAGTCCCTCACAACGGGCCAAAAAACTTGTTGCTCGCTAAACATGAGTACTATCTAATTAAAGAAAGTCCCTCTAGCACTCAAGTGCATGTGTCGCGCAAGTAATAAAATGGAGTTAGAGTCCGGATATCGAACCCACAGGGACTATGTGTAAACTAAGTACTAATTATGCATCCTAATAGTTATATATAACCAAACAAAAGGATAATCAATGGAAAATAGGAAAATATACACACTAACTAGGACCCGGACAAGGGATACAACAGAAGAATTTACTTAAGATAGAGGTAGGGTTATGATTTCACGTTCATGTGCTTTGTATCTAACCTATTTAGCATTCAAGTATTTCATCGAACATTTGGTGGATGGAGGAATTTGGTATGTCCCTTTCGAGATTACCGCACTTGTATTCACCCAATTAACTCTACAATCTCCCGATTAGAGCTAGATGGGTCAACCCACTACACGTAGCCTAAAGGTAACGTACACTTGAGGGTTATTCCTTACTCCTCCCACGAATCCCCTAGCTAGACATTTAACTAGGTAGAACGCACGTTGCCTAATGCAAGTCTACCCAAATCTACCCTCTCGGGATAGAATTGGGTTCCTAAATATCAATTAATAGCTAGCTAGGCCCTTAATCGAACACTAAGTTTGCATTAGTCACACCAGAACATTCAATTAAGCTCAAAACACTAAAATAACCAAATACATTACAAGAGTACGCTACATCACACCCCCAAACGGGGGTTTAAATATAAATTAAGTCAAAATATAAAACAAAACTCAAATCCAAATACAATGTCACACACAACGTATACATAGATGAAAAAAAATGAGAAAGAAAGGCAAACTCAATGTATAATACACTTCTTGGTGGTTCAATTCTCCTCTCGGATATAAATAGCCCCATGAAATGGCTTCAAACTTCTCATTCTGAGCTCTAGCACAAACCCTAGACGAGTCTAGGTCGATTCTCCAACTCCAACTCTGAATCTCTAAGATTTCCCCTAAAACATGAATTTGTAGAGTGCAGGCCTGTGACACGGCGCATAAGATGTTGGGTGAAGTATCTTTGGTGTCGGGTCACTTAAATAGCATAAAGTCCCTGACGCCATATGGCGTCGGGCACCTTCCGTGGCACCCAGAGACCCTTCACGCCATGGCGCTGAGACCCTGCGTCGGGCACCTTCCATGGCGCCTAGACCCTTTGCACCATGGCGCTGAGACCCATCGTCAGGGTGTTAAATGTCGCACTTTTTCAACATGGCTTTCGCCATGCCCATGAGTTTTGGCACCTTGGCGCAGAGTCCTGGCACCATGGGACGCCCAGCTTCTCCTGTAGCGCCAAGATTTTGCACTTCATTTAAACTGGGTTAAAAACTCCCTTTTTCCCCCGATTTTCTTAGGACTTCTTTTTCTGTTCTTCTTATTGTATTTTTTTAATTTTTCCTACAATAAACAAGCAAGAGTAAGTCAAATTGTCTTGGTTTGGGGCAATTTTGGGTATATGCAAAATTGGTCAAATATATACAATCAACATGTGAGTGCTTGGTCATACGGATTGTCGTATGACCAGTCTCACAATCTCCTACTTGATCCGTATGACCAAGAAATCTGATTTAAAACCAAGAAACATGAATCATAGCAATCTGTCCCTTTAGACTACAGTAGTATCTTCTATGTATTACATGTTCAAGATTTAAATTAATTATTTATAACTGTATGAAATATTTATTCTTGGTGCCAACTTTATTCTTGTTCAACTAGCTATTTAGAAGTTACCAGATCTTCTTGAACAATTGATCTATTGGAACTGGTTCAGCCTCAATTTGTAGAATTTCATTGATTGGTTGTACAAAACTTGGTTCTACTTGAGGAGTTCGATGACTGACAACATTTCACTCACTGGATGTGAAAGTTGATCTCTTTAAGAAGCAATGTCTTGAAATTGATTACTCCCACTAATTGAGTCTAATTCAAGAAATTTTACATTTCTCGATTCCTCATCTTAGTGCTATGAGTTGGAGAATATAATTTTTATCCTTTGGACCTTTCTAGATATCCAAGGAAATAACCTCTAAGGGTCCAGGGGTCCAACTTCTTTTCTTAGGGGATGTAAACCCGTACCTCAGACGGACATCCCCATATGCTTATATGTTGCAAACTTGGTTTCTGACATTTGAATAGTTCAAATGGTGTCTTGGGGACAGCCTTGGTTGGAACTCTATTTAATATATTCATAGTCGTCTTAAAAGCATCTACCCATAAGGTTTTGGGTAGCTTAGAGCTACTAAGTATACTACGCATCATGTCCAATAATGTTCGATTTCTTCTTTCCGCAATACCATTTTGGTCTGGAGAAACTAGCATGGTGTATTAGGGAACTATACCATTTTCTTGAACAAACTTGGTGAATAGACCTTGTGCTTGTCTGGACTCAATGTATCTACCAGAATATTCCCCACCTCTATCTGTTCTCACTACGTTGATTTGCTTCCCACATTGTTTCTCTTACTTGAAGACCTTGAAGGAGTCTAGTGTTTCATTTTTTGTTTGAAGCATGTAGAGATACATATATCGAGAGAAGTCATCAATAAAGTTGATAAAATATTTCTGACCTTGAGCATCCATATCTTGGCAACAGATATCAAAATGGATGATTTTCAACATGGTCAAACTTCATATGACACCTTTCTTTGATTTGTTAGCCTGCTTGCCTTTAATGCAGTCTATATAAGTTTTGAAATCAGTAAAGTCTAAGGTACTAAGTACTCCGTGTTTCATTAATCTCTTAATTCTATCTATGGAGATGTGTCCTAATCTCCTATGCCACAGAGTTGAGGAATCCTCATTTATGACACATCGTTTGATACCATAATGAACATTCATAATCTCATAAGTGGTATCATTTTTCAAATTGAGAGTGTAAAGCCCATCACATAAAACACAGTTACCGACAAGCTCAGGCTTATATAATAAACTGACCTCGGCGTTTTGAAATGTAAAACAAAATCCCAAAGTTACAAGTTTAGATACAAAATTGAATTTCTCACAAAATTGGGAATATAAAATGTTTTCTCTAAAGTTATAACGAAATCGCTCTTTAGCTTTAAGTTGCAGGTCCCAATAGTTTCTTCATGTGATTGGTTTTTGCTGCCTGAATATATAAATTGTTCATTTCCATTAGTTTTCTCAGGTTTTGTAATCTTTGCATGGAATTACAAACATGGATAGTTGAACTGGAATCAATCCACCATGTGTTATAGTTTATTTCAACCATATTTGTTTCATAATAGACAAACGAATGGAATGTACCTTTTTTCTAAGCCAAAGATTATGCTTGGTGGAGTCCTTATTCATGTGTCCCTTCTTTTTACGGAAAAAACACTTGGATTGTTTCTTTATATCAGTTTGGTGATGAATTTTATTTTTCCCCTTATGATTGGCTTGATTAGAACTCTTTTCTTGAGTTACCGTAAGTGCAGTCTCTCCCACCTCTAAAAGCAGCCTTACTTCCTCTTGAGAACACAGGGTCAGAATATCATCTATTGACCATTTTTCTTTATGTGTGTTATAAGAAATCTTAAATGGTGCATAGTGGTCCGGGAGAGTTGTTAAAATGTAATGCATTAGAAAAGTGTCGGACATGTCACATCTAATGCCTTAAGGCGAGCAACTAAGTCCCTTGGTTTATTTATGTGTTCTCGATCGCCTTGATCACGGACGAGCTTCATAGATGTAAATATTATTATCAGTGTGTTGTCCAAGGATTTCTTGGAAGGTTGGAATTGCTTTTCAATTGCTATAAGCAAGTCTTGGACCTTTTCTTCTTTTTCGATAGTACTCCACACGTCATTCGAAAGCTTAGTTTTAATGAACATGGTACTTAGTCAGTTGGACCGTTCCCAATAGTCATGAAGCTTCTTTTCTTTAGGTGTACTATTGTCGGTAATTTTTTGCTCATCCTACCTAGTTCCTATTGTATAATTATCAAACTCAATTTCATAATTCTTGTCGGTATTTTAGGAAAAAGCATTCAACAATTCTACAACTTATGTCTATAAATTTATGCGAACTATGTAATTAATTACTTAACTAAAGATGTTGTGGCTATTCTTTGTTTAAGTTAATCGAATTAGATCACTAGACATGATTCTAATGTTTTATGAATATGTTCTAATGTCCCTTATGTGATTCCTATTAAAATAATTTTATAAAATTAAGGTTGTTGTGGTTATACCTTAATAGAATAAAATTATCTTATCAGTTTAATATTAAATTAAAATTATTGCTAATCCATAGTATAATAAAATTATCATAAAATAGTAAAGCATGATTTTCTAAGAATTTAGGTTCAAGATTTGTCCAAATTGGATAAATTTTGACCCCTAGACCGGCTGACCAAGTAATTTAGTTTGAACTGAACCAACTAGATTGATTCATGGCCGACCCATGGCTTTAAATGATATTGGTTTGGGTCGTACCTTGTTCGGGTCATGCCCTGTTTCGGGCAGCGCCTTGGTTCGGAGGCATCCTGCCAATCTGATCTGAGTGGTCTAGGTTAGTCGGTTCGAGTCAAAAATTCTCGCACTAGACCGGAGGAAGATCGTCTTCTTCCTCCAATCACGCCACCGAACACAAAATTAGGGTTTTTGCATTTGCCATTTTTCAGCCATAGTCGCGGCCTGAAAGGTTTGGGTTTTGATCCCCTTGCCGCATTGATTGATTCTCGGGTAGTCCCATTGCTGATCGACGATGGTAGATCTCGTAATCATGTTGCAAAGGAAATCATGGGGTTTTGTTTCCTAGGTTGCGGCTACTCTAATTTGGCTATCAATTTCGACGGGTTCCAGCCACTTGGTCGGAATAGAGGAAGTCTTCAATTCACTTAATTCCATTGATTTCGTCAAAAATTCTGGCCATCGCCACGGCGGCCACTCTCGTTGGCCACCAGCGAACATTTGCCGATTGTACACAACAGCAGGCACCAGAAGTACCATTTCCGATGACCTCCCATTCTTCACACAATTTAATCTAGAACATGCAAATTTGACAAAATTCAACTAACATCGGCGAGGCAGAAGGTCACAAGGGCTTTGATACCGCTTGTTGGAATACAACTCCACAAACGTTATTGGAATTAATTGTACTAACCTCCTGCTATTGTATGTTGTGGTCAAATTTTTCGTAAGCTAGATTCATTCTGAAAACTTTGGTAGTTTGAAGCGTCCTTTTATGCGCAACGAAAAACAAAACAGTTGTCCATAGATTCTTACAAGGATTTCACTTATGTCGTTAAAATGCATCCCTGGGGACCTGAGTTTAAAAGGGCAATCAGTTGTGGCAGTTAGATCCTGAAATTCAGAATCTAACTGTACAAGTGAGTGCATGGTCATACTGGTCACCATATGACCAGTCTCACAATAACCTAATATTTTAATTCATTGAGCTTGAAGAAATTGTAATCTTTGTGATAAAATGTGCATTTTTAATATAGTTTTGATTTAAGTGAATTAAATAATATTTATCTTACCTAAAATAAAATTGGCACAACATTTTGTCACATAAAAAGTAGTTGGACAAAGACTGCTTTACTGATTATGACTGAAATGTGACCTTGAGGATTTGTCAAAAATTTGTGGCCATGGCCTAAGTCTTAATATTTGAAACATTTTCAGTTTGTTTTTGTA